>OW386289.2:81290035-81952535 GCA_936432065.2 Rutpela maculata | reverse complement strand
CAGCGTTCCAAGAATTTACTTCGTATGAACTAGTATCACTCGTTATAAACAAAGTTAATTCTCCAATGAATCATCGAGTCCTCGTTGTAAGTAAACATATTCAGCAACTTATTAGAAAAATATTACTCGTTATAACCAAAGCGAGCTCGTTATATCCGAACTGAAATTGTGTTGAGCTTAATGGATGATTTTTTGTGTCTATGGAAATTACTCGTTAAAACCGAACGCTCGTTATAAGGTGTACTCGTTATAAGCGGGCCCGACTGTACATCAAATTCTTCGTTGGCTAGTCATCTCCAAGTTTAATGCAAGATTTTCCCTAACCCTGAACAATTATTCAAAAAATCCCAAAAAGTGATTTATCCTCATGCAATTTAAATGGGAAACTTCATGTCTCCTTAGGCACCATTTAAAATCGAAATTTTGAAAAACAAAAAAATACATACCTACTTGCCTTTTTCGGATTTGGAAACAAATTGGGGGGATCGAGCCTATAAAAAATTAAGTAATTTTTGGACCACCCTAATATACAGGCTGGTCACGTGAACATTAGAACCTCATTTGACTTCGTTACTTTTAGAGTTACATAAAGAAGTTCAGAAATAAAAGTTATAGAAATCATTTCAGAAAAACAATTGAAATTCGAATTTCGAAGATATGAGCATTACTTTGATTTCTTTAAATGGACACCTCGTATATTTTTACATCATTTAAAAGGCCATAAAAAAACCTTTTTAATAATATAAAAAACAGTATATTACTTAAAATGCTTATATCTTCGAAATTCGACTTTCAATTGTCTTTCTGAAATGATTTTTAGAAAACACATGTGATTGCCTATAACTTTTCTTTTTGAACTTTTTTACGTAACAACTCCAAAAATAACGGAGATAAATGGGTTTTATATTCGCGCAGCCACTCTGTACTTATTCAGAATCACTAGTGTATTATATGTGCCAAATATGAACTTATTCCATTCCCTTACAAAGTGATAACCAAAAGAAATTTTGGCAAAAGTATATATTTCAGCAGCGAAGGTCCAACTAGCTTTTTCTATGGGTGATTCTGATTACCCTCGGTGACCTCCATCTGCTATTAAAGCATGTCCGTTTCCTCATAAAACTTCCTGTATAATGTATAAAGTCTCGTCACTCCGAGCATTCATATATCTCCCTTGAGAAATTTGACCTTGGTTAATAATAATAATAATAATAATAATAATACCATTTATTGTATAAAATGAACAATACAAAAGGATAAAATACACAAACAGTGATTCTCACTTTACCCTAACACATTTTAAAATAATTCAGGTACCTACGATACTGTATCCAAAGTTCTAAAGGTATAGTTCATCTCAAACTTATAGCAACATGAGACCCAGTGTTTCAATGCAAAATTAAGCACTTTATCCTACAAATAAATCAGCTAGAAGTTTAGAATATGCTTTTATTAAACACTTCAATATTGTAACTTCATATTCTAACCTTCTAGCTAATTTATTTGTAGGATAAAGTGCTTAACTTTGCATTGAAACACTGGGCCTCATGTTGCTATAAGTTTGAGATGAACTTGTAAGAATGTTAATTTATATTACGTAATCAGTGTTGTAAGAAGCATATTAGCACTCATGGAAATACGCACTCGCCGCTACGCGGCATCGTGCGTAACTTTGCCATTCGTGCGTAATTGCTTTACAACAATTATGTACTATACTTTACCTACGATCATATTTATTTATTTATTTAGTAAAATCCCGATTTAGTTTACTAGTCAACAATATTTTTCAACAAATATTATGTCATAATTGCGTGTCCCGTGCGTTTTGTTTACTGTGCGATTTGTTTACAGTGCGTTTTGTTTACAATATGTAAAATTCAACTTACATAGATGGCAGTGCATAGTGTGTTTTTTACTATTTACAGTAGTGATCGTAGGTAAAAATAATTACTTACTGACTAAATAACACTACAACATGTATAAGAACTAAATTTGTTCTACACCATTCATGAATAGACTAATATTTATACAACATTTTCTGTGAGAATAAAATAGCAGTGCACTAAAATTTTTGTACATTAATATTTTCCAAACAACCTGTAAGAAGACAATGTTTTAATTTTTGTTTAAAACAAGACTCGTTTAACTGAAACATATCAGGAGTTAGGCGGTTGAAGTTATATAATACTATGTAAGTAAAGGTTGCTTCCATGGCAGTGGAACTATGCGCTGGTATGGTAACTTCATTGTTGTTCTTGAGATCTCGGTTGTGGTGTGGTATTGTGGTGTCTGAGTACTAATAATTTTCCGTATGAGGCAAGCATAATGTACAAATCTCCTCTCATCAAGTTTTAGCATATTTGACTTTCTCAAGTATGGTGAAATATGGGTGTGTCTAGGTGTCTTACATACTTTTCTTCCCCTGTGAGGTTGGGACCATAGATTGAGTCTCCGTAAGTGAATAATGATAATACTAAAGCTTCTACAAGAAGCAGTTTAGTTTTAATAGGAAATAGGTCTCTGAACTGGTATAAATGCTTAAGTCTGAGAAACGAGCTTTGGCATAGTTTAGATACATGATCTGTAAACGTTAAATGCGGGTCGAATATGATCCCCAAGTTTCGTGCAGATTCCACTATCTCTAATGTGGAAGATCCTAGGCGTACTCTAGGGTTGGGATTTCTTATTAAGTTTACTTTGTATGGTGAACCAATTAGCATTACATGTGATTTATTTGGATTAACTGAGAGTCCATTGTTTTAGGACCACTTCAGAATTTTTCCTAGATCATCTTCTAATTTATTTATTTTTTCGTCAATATCAGATGGATGCACTGTTAAAAGTAACTGTATATCATCAGCATATATATAGATGCATGTTTGTGTTAAGTGGAATATATTGTAAGTCGGCAGTAAAAATATTGAAGAGCATAGGCCCTAGGATAGATCCTTGCCCCCGCCTGTATTAATGATTCTTGTGAGAGATTGTGGTCATTTAGTTTGGTTATCTGAAATCTTTCGTATAAGTACCCAAGTAGCACAGTGTGGACTATAGAGTTTTCGCAACTAAATATTGGCTGCTAAAACGTTAGGATGACCGTCGTTTGGCTGTAATTTGGTCTTCAAATCTCAAAGCCTTTTATTACAAATATTTTTGTTGCTATAGCGTTGTCGCAACATAATTGAACAAACAAATAGCTACAATTGCCATTTGGATGACCGAATCAGCAGAAATATGCCTTTTCTACAACTATCGCAACAGCTCAATAGCAGCTGTAACAAATAGTTGTAATTTTTGGTTGCAGTATATACTTTCTAGCAAAAAATAATGCCGTTTGACAGCTAAATCAACATTTTCCACATTTGTAGCTGTAGGTTGGCTTTTACAACTGCAGATAATAGTAAGAAAAAAGTCAAGGTCATTTTGCTGTAAACATGCATATAATTTGACAAATAAAGCAATTTAGCTTTAAATATTCTATAATACGAATGTATAACCAATACAAAGTAGTAGGTACCTAACTTATATATGCGTGTTATTTTGACAAACATGACTGATAGTCAATTTGTTTTCAAATTATTGCAACTGAAAAAGATAAAATAAAATTCAACATATTACAGAAAAACTAACATGGCAAGAAGGTGCGTAGTGTACCTGCAGAATTAACAGAAGTTATACATCAGTCTAAAATCAGAGCAATGCCATCAGTTATTTCAATTCCAGAATCGGAAAGAGACAATAATTTATACGACGGTCTTGAATATGCAGCCCATAAAGATATTAATTATTAGTTATTAGTCTGAAGTGTACGTGGCACATTTGTTAAACTTAATGCAGAGTACGTCTAGGGAGAGTATGGACATGGACAAAGCTTTAGACGAGCTGATTGGCTCCAGTTTTAGTATCTTTCCGATACTAGACCAATCAGGTGACAGCTTAATGGAGCGTAATTTAAAATGCTAATTCATTTATGTTGGCAGTATTTAAAAATAACATTTTTTACTTATGGCAATTCTGGAAGCGCACGCGCACTCCGCTTAGAACTTCTCCTCTTCTTCTTCAATAGCTATTAAGCTGTCAAACAGCTTCTATAACTGATTTGCAACCAAATGAAAGCTAAATAGTTACGATAGTCTATATGGCTGCTTAAAGGTTATCTTAATTTCTCACTACATCTTAGTGGCCATATTTTCTGTTCAAGGAGGAGTGATGAGTGCATGAGAAACGCAGCCATTTTGAACAATATTTAATTTTTTGACATTTAATATCAAGTAATTTTGAACCATTTTCCAAATAAAAAATTAAAAATCACAATTTCTTTGAAATCAGAAAATTTCTGAGGCGCTTCGTACATACAGAGGTACGTACAACTTCCATATTTCACGAAAAAATGACAATCGCATGTAATTTTATTCAGATCCATCGCCAAAATCGCTGATATATTATTTTACCTATATAGGTTAGGTACAATATTAAAGTAAACATCCATTCCTGTAAACAGTTATTACAGCCTAATAATTTATCTTGACCAGATTTGTACATGAAAACCGTAATCCAGCTTTTCTAACGTATTTTTATACCAAATGGAATTCACATCTAAATAGCCATAATCTTTCTTATTTTACTGTAAATTTGCCACAACTTTATGGTCATTATAAAGCTTTAAATGCCAAAAAAATGTTGTACCATTTTAGTTGCCACAACGTTATCGCAACCTTTTTAAAACGTCAGCGCAGCTAGCCACGACAGCCAAATGGCCATAACTTTAGCTGCGACAACATTAGCGCAACTAATTTACAACTACTTGTGTTACTTGGGTAACTCCTAAACCAGGTAACTAAGTTTGGATTCAGAGATGGCAATGGATTTTTTCCCTCATCGGAAATTTTCCCAAAAATGGTTTTTTTCCTGGGAGGGTTAAAATGAAAAAAAAAAAAACGTTTTTTCCCATTTTTTAATTTACCGCCAATTTTAACCTAACTTTTAGACTAAAAGTTAGGTTAGGTTAGAAATTTTCCCAAAAATTTTCCTGGGGGGGGGGGGTAGGGTAAAATAAAAAAAAAATGTTTTTCTTCCCATTTTTGAATTTGCCGCCAATTTTAACCTGACTTTTAGACTAAAAGTTAGGTTAGAACTAAATCAAAAAAAAATAGCATGAAAGCCGTTATATTATGAATACAAATCAAATATACCTAACATATTTGGTATCAAAATGATGGTCTTTTAATGACCAATTCATTTTGATAAAAAAATATTTTTCCGGGGAAAAAAACGGGTTTTTTTCTCGGGTAAAAACCCCAAAAAATAAAAATCCGGTTTTTGGATCAGTGTTATATCTTTCTAATTTATTTATTAAGATATTGAGGTTGACGTTATCAAAAGCCCTTGACATATCTAATAAAATTAGTAGTGTGGCTTCACCTCTGTCTTGATTTTTTAAGATATCATCGGTAACAGAAAGAAGAGTAGTTGTACTGAAGTTTTTGCGAAAACCCGACTACTAGGTAAAATGCTATTTAAATTAAGATATTCCGTAAGTTGAAATGACAATGCTGCTTCAACTAATTTTAGAGAGGTACCTATTTAGGAGTCTTATATTTCTAAAATCAGATAATTCATTCGGATTAGGTTTCTTAGGTATAGGTCTGCCAATTGATGTTTTCCATAAATTTGGTACAGTGCCAATTTCAAAGGAGTAGTTTATTATGTGCGTTAGTGGTTCAAGACAGAAATCACTAGCGAGACATAACATTTTGGGGGTGACATTGTCAATTCCTGAGCAGTTCGATTTTTGTCGTGACAGTAACAGTTTTATAGTATCAACACCAACCGGAGAGTAACTAAATCCCGTGCCGAGTTGAGGGGGTAAATTCTAAAGATTCAACTAAATTTATTTCATTACATGCCTGTACTGATCTTGCAAAATAATCATTAAATAGGTTGGCATTATTCAAGTGTTGCGGAATTTCTATATGGTTAGAGTTACTTAATGCTCCCCACCTTTTTAGGTTTAACCACAGTTTTTTACTATTGTTAGGTTGTTTTGCTTGGGATCTCCATTTGGCAACTCTGCAATATAGAACCCGGATCGCAGCTAAGAAGGACATTAAAACCAGAGTTCGCTCTAAGTGATGTGTAATTGAGTAAAAATTTTCTTGCATGTAACAAATACATACGAATAACACTTTATGTATTGTACAAGGAAACATGGACAAGATGACACAAGGCGATGAAATGTTACTAATATTTCATCATTTTGTCATATTTATATTGTTTGGGAATGTCTCATTCGGTGTTTACAATATAATATATCTATGTAAGTGCCGTCTCTGGAAGAATCAGATTCTAATTGAACTGTCAAAATGTATGTTTACATACAAAGCAAATGTTTGTATTATGCAACTTATATTATTTTTATAATAATAATAATAATAAAACAACTTTATTTTGTGAAGTTTAGTACAAATTACTATTCTTACACTTCTCCTGAACAAAGGGTATTCATAACAGTTGGGCAAGTTCTAATCTACTCCATTACACAGCTCTTTGACTGCGAAACTTTTACAGGAATTACACATCCTTATACCCCAGATGACGCTATGCCATTGGTAAAAATATTCCCGCATGTTGGCTTTGCACCGGACATCTTCTCATAATAAAACTACTCTACTAGAGGTTAATTGATAGATGTGTGATATAATATCCTATGGCTATTAAAAATGGATGAATCTCTCAGCTTATACATTTTATATTATGGCAATATTTTCATAATCTACTACATAGTTACAAGTTGTATTTTTATTAACTGTATTGCATTACCTAGCGGGTTAAATAAATTTGTAAGTTTATAAACAATAAGAATACTGATTTGTAAATTGGTGGCTTAAAAGTAATGTATTTGCTACATCAGGAATTCCCGCTGCATCCCTTCCAATAAGTTTTCTTAGTTCACATTTAATTATGACGAAATAATAATAATAATAAACGTGATTTATTGATTAACAAAAGGCCATTGACCGCAGTCCTTCAGCCCATAGTATTTTAACAAAATTAGTTTTTTAATACATAGATGCAGAATAAAGATATGTAAATAACTGTGTGTAAAAAAAAAAAAGGGAAAAAAACTACTCAGGGATGTCTTCAGCCCAACCTGTGATTGTTTCATATAGGGTCTGTTCGGGAAATTTATATATGGAATTGATTTGTTGATCCCGTGTTCTACAGTGTGGCTGCAACAGTTGCATGTTGTGTTGCTTGGTAGCGAACTTCTTTGATAGGTCTTTGATCCTTATATTGATGGGTTGTATATGTGTTCGTACGTACAGTAACTCATTAGGTGGATTATGGAGTGCATTGAGTGGATGTCTCATCTTTGTAATGGTTCTCAATGAAGTAGTCTCTGTTACTCTGATGCGTTCCAACACAGGCTTTCTACAGTTTGAAAATAGAACATTTGCGTACTCTATTAGTGGTCTGCAAATTGATTTGTAGATTTTCGAGGCTGACTTTAGTGAGATTCCTTCGTTTTTGTAGGTGAGTGACCGAAAATGTTTTGCCCTGCTTATTACTTTTTTCTTTGTTAACTTAGTGTGTTCGTTGAAGTTGAGTTTTTGGTCTAAGGTTACTCCAAGATACTTCGCCGATGGTGAAGGTTTTATATTCTGGTTGCCCATTATTATTGTTGGGGATGAGTTAGATATAGTGTGGTTAAATATTATAAATTGTGTTTTGGAGGGGTTAGGAGTAAGTCTCCACTTATTAAACCAAATTTCTGTTTCCATTAATTTCTGCTGTAGATTAGCTGCGACCTTTGCTAGCGTTTTGTCATGTGCTAATATGGCTGTGTCATCTGCGTACTGTATAATATAGGTGGGGTCTGCACTAGCGTTTTATTGTAATACAATATCATAGCTGTAAATATTGTAGAGAAGCGGAGATAAACGCGAGCCTTGGGGTAATCCTTGTTTCATGGAAAATTTTCTTGACGTTATTCCCTTAATTCTCACACATATTTTTCTATTTTCTAAAAATGATCTGACAAAATGTATCAAATAGTTGGGACTTCCAATTTCTTTAAGTTTGAATAGTAAGCCATTGTGCCATACAGAATCAAAAGCTTTTTTAATGTCTAGGAATAGTGCGGCAGATTTGAGGTTTTGGTGTTTGGCAGTCTGAATGTTCGATGTTACAATCGTTAATGGATGTATAGTAGCGCATTTTTCCCTGAAACCAAATTGGTGTGGAGGAATTTTGTCCCTAATAGTCATGTATAACTTGTTTCGGATTATTTTTTCCAACAATTTTCCTAGCACAGGCAGTAGGGTGATTGGTCTGTATCCTGATAGTTTTTTGTGATCACTGTTAGGTTTGGAAATATTTACAATAACACCGTTTTTCCAGTCGCTTGGATAGTATTTATTTTGAAGACTGAATATGAAAATTTTAATGATGTAGTCGTGGATATCTCTATCCAATTGTTTGATTATGCTCCATGGGATGTTATCAATACCTGGGGAGGTGTTCTTCTGTGCGTACAAAATATAAAAATATTCATCGTCATCGATTGTTATGTTTTCTTCATCTGTATTGTCGTTAAAAAATTCCATGTACCAGTTATCAATAGCTTGTTGGTGGTTTTGACTAAAATTTGGCTCTGTATGCACCTCATAGAGCTCTTCATAGTATTTTGAAAAAATGTCAGCTTTTTCTTCGTCTGTGTTATAGATATTTCCGTTCACTTCTATATCTGTTATTTTTGATTTTGATTTGTATTTTGACAGTTTGTTGATTTGTTGGTAAAATGCTCGCCCCCTTGATTCGTTTATAGATTCACATGCTTGAAGCCATTGGTTAGATCTGTATTGCATTATGAGTTTCTGTATGTGTTTGGTGAAGTCATTGATTTGTCTCTTGGCTTCAGGATTTGGGTTTGACTTGTATTCCCGGAATATCTTTCTTTTTTCTTTAATTAATTTTATAATGTAAGGTGGTAGTGTATGTGCATAATAGCGTAGCTGTGCTGTTGGTGTGTTTCTTTCTATTGTTTGTTGTAAAGTTGTATTAAAAAGACTTATATCCTCCATACTGTTTACCATATTGTTCTTGCTTTCAATGAAATTTCTTAACTCATTATTTATTTTTGGCACATTGCTTTTGTTAAAGTTAAGTTTTGTTGTTGTTTCTGTGATTATTGGTACTATGTTTAAATCCAGCCTGATATGCAATGCAAGGTGGTCAGATCCTATATCGGGCGTAACTTCCACACTCCTGATATTGTTTTCTAAGCTATTTGTGTACAGCATCAGGTCAGGGGTTGAATCCTTATTATTTTCCATAAGGAAAGTGGGCGATGTGATCCATTTTTTGAAATTACTGTTGTTAATAAAATTGTTAATTTGTTTATATCTAGACTTATTTACATTGAAGTCTCCTATTATTATGGAATATTTGTATAGTGCTGCTTTCACAAAAATGGTCTCCTCAATTTTAGAAGTTGAATGTACATATACTAGGAATAAATGTAGTTGATCGTTATGGAACGGTACTGTCACATGTAAACATTCGTTCAGGAAGTGATTTATCCTAGGAGAATTGGCTTTTCCCATTTTCAAATTCGGATGCACTTGTATGACACTTCCTCCTCGTGCCTTATTGGTTATCAAATTGCCATTCAGTTGCACTGTTTTCCAGTCCCTATATGAAATTGTATCGTTAGCAGGAGTTTTAGTCTCAACTAACATAACGCAGTCTACATTGTTGTTTTCTACATAGTTGTACAGTAGATGTTTTTTGTTGTTATAGCTGTTTATATTGGAATAAAGTAAATTAAGATGCATGAATGTGACTGTTTTGTTCTCCTTGTAGGGGTTCTGTGGGCGAAGGACTGAGGGGTTGTTCCAAATCAAACATTAAAATGTACATGTGGTTTCCAGAAAAAACAACTGTTGTATCGATGTTGTATAGCTGTACAAATTTCTTTCTAAGTTTTTGAAGAAGTTCTTCTCTGTTGACATACTTTGGTTTGTTTATTTTGGTGACATAGGTATTTATTATAAGGTCGTGAATGGTGACAGCTCCATGAATTTTGGTATTGGCCTTTTTCTCTGGTGTTATTTCTATGCTTTTTTTGTTGAGCGATTTAATTGTAGTATTGGGTATGCCTTCTATAGGTTGTGTAGGTCTTTTTGGGCATTTGAATGACCACGCTTTGTGGTCTTCCGCTCCACAAGCCAGGCATCTAAGGGGTAGGTTTGTGGTGCATTTATTAGTGTGGTGATTTCCTTTGCATTTTTCGCATGTGATATTGTTGGGGCATTTGTCAGTTATGTGGTCAAATTGGTTGCATTTGTTACAAGGTATTGGCGTGGGTTTTGGAGGTGTGCCTGGATAAACTGGGTAGTGGCGATTTTTATAGAGCAATCCGTTGTTTATTAGTTTGTCAAATGATTGCTGGCAGCCTGTTATTACTCTTATTAGCATCGTGGGTTGTTGTGTGGTTTTTGAAACAATTCTTTTACAATAACGGTGATTGATGTTTTGTTCTTTTAGAAATTCGCTGATGTTTTCCTCCTCTATATATTTTTCGACAGTTGCTATTACCAGACAGAATGTTGTTTCTGGCTGTTTTCTGGTTTGGATTGTGTATGGTTTAGTTTCTTTGTAGTTGGATATTTTTTTGGCATCTGTGATTTTAGCTAGTTTGGCAAGTAGTTGATATTTGTCGGTATCTGATTTAAGCAGAAAACCTTTTTTTATTTGTAGGATTATATCACTAGAGTTGGGAAACACTTCATTCCAAATTTCCACCATTTGTAATCTATTTATAGGTTCAGCAGTGTTTAAGTAAAAAAGATTTTTAAATTGTTTGTTAGTTATCTCCTTCATTTTTAGTGAGTAGTTTTTTGTAGTGTTTCTTTGTGTTGTAGATGAGTTGATTTGTTTTTGTGTGTCTGAGTGCTGTCCACTTTTTTCCTGTTGTTTTTGTTGACTGTTGGATGCTTGCCCTATTATTATTTGATTGATTTCTGCATTACTTAGGGTGTTTGGACTATGTCTCCTTTTCTTCCTAGATTTGTATTCACTGATAAGCCATTCCATATCACTATCACACCTCTGTGGTGTCTCACACTGAACTGTAATTATGACGAAAATATTAATTATTTGAAGAAATAATATTGTTTTATTTGTCACCATTTTCCACATTATGTATTTATCTAGTTACCTTGCAAACATCCCATTTTGTATTATTTTGCTATTAAATTTCATAACACATTTAATACGATTTCAGATGATGCTGATGAATATGGTGATCATTTGGGAAGACCCATGGAGCCCGCTGTAAGAAATTAATATTTATTTTCTCTTAAGCAAAAGTTGATGCAATAATTTAGTTATTTATTTCATAGTATATAGGGCAGACTGTTATAAAAATGACAATGTTGGTAACATTAAAATCATACCTAAAAGTGTTAATGAAAATTGATTGTCTTCAAATTCTAACTGAAATGTATAATAGGTATGTATAAATAGTGCACCAACTTTTGTGTTGTAAGATATTCTAACTAAAGTCGAAAGAAGGAGTATAATTTGAAGCCAATTACGATGCAACTCAATGCCGTACAGTATCACTATCGAATTCAAATTAATTTTCAATTAGAATGTTCTGGTTACTAATACCCCAGTCAATTTGTAGATTTTTAGGCCCTGAAAAGTCATTAAATATATAGGTAATTTTTTTTCTTATTAAGAATCTAAGTTTTTGACCTCAAGAGGGCTTTACTTTGGCCGCTATCTTATATAGGAGGATAAAATCAGTTTTTTTCTCGTCATCGGCAGTTTGACTTAAAGTCGGTGTGAAAATATAAGACTCAGTCAGCAACTGTTTTCGATTCTTATTTCTATGCAAAAATACAAATGATAAAGGGCTTAGCCACTCTGATCAAGTGTAGCTGGACTGGACTCCAAGAAAATTATGCATGATTTCTGTCGAGATATTTCGATGTATAATGTATAATATAATAATTTACTGTTTTACGAATTGTGGAATGACTTAATTTTGTCAATTCGCATATTCTTTTGATGACACCTGCTTTAATGTTGTTATTTTCCAATAACAATTTTTCCTACATATTCAAAATAATGTTTTGAGTTACTATAGGTAAATGATGCATATTTCTCAACAAACTAATGTTCAAACGTATGCCAAAAAGCCATTTCGCTAAATGCGCAAATGAAAACTAAACTATAAATCTATTGTACCGTGAAGAGGCAATGATTGCACGTACGTACTGGCCTGTCTCGTATGCAGCATATTCTTACCTCTAATGGAACTAACGAGAGTCCATGTGGACTACGGAGTATTCAGATTCCTTTAATTGATCAACTAAGCACTGTTAAGTAAATTATTGGCCTATTTTGCAAAGTAACGTATAATGTGCAACCAATATAGTTACCCAGCGATTTTTTTCAATGGGAATTAATATCAGACCAGTACCGCCTGTGTCCTAGAATTTTATACGGACTTTCTGTACATAAAATTGGATTTCTTGAATTTATTTTTTAGCATTGTAATGAAGCGAATCTTGTTGTTACCATTCGCACATTTTTTTTCTAGCACATCAATAGTCCAATTTATGTTTAATAAAGAGTGTATAAAAATGACTGTCTCCGAGAGCAGATATTTTTAACACCACATGAGGGAGTTAGTGGTCAGACTAACGACCGGCTAGGCAGTCAGTTTATAGATATTATTGGCGGATAAAAGAAATTGTTAAACTTTCGAGACCCTATCACTTTTAAACTATTAATTGTACAAAAAAATGTTTTATACAAAAGTTGTCAAAAATTTTATCCTCTGCAAAATTTATAACAATTACTCCTCCCGTAGAATCAACAGGAAACAAGTTATTCCAAAAGGACTGATTTTACCTCCACTGTCGAAAACTTAGATTCTTGATAAGGGCCCTTCTCCCTACAATACTACAAAAAACAAATTCTCCAATATTTAATGTTTTTTCAAATATGTCTGTTGACTGGAGTATAATAAAACTTTTAATTTAAGTTACAAAGAACTTGAAAGATGATAAATAAGATACCGATTGGGAAATGTGCACTGAAGTTATCCAGTTTTGTGTCCATGACTCACCATTTTACCTGTTAAGAGACACTGGAATCAAAAAATCAAAATTGATCCATAACCTCAAATTTTCGATTTTAAATTTAATGGAATTTTTATAGAGCTGTCTGTTTCAAATCAAAATGGCTTCTGTGGTAGAAACATTAATATTATTATTATGCTATACAGTATCGGAAAGTGTTGGTTCTGGGATGGCAATAAGAGCAAGCAAGAGCGAAGCATGCAGTCGTGTACATGCTTCTCTTGATGGGCGTGTCACTGTTTAGCTCTGCTAGAGTACTGGTAGACGTCTTTATTGTGGGCGGTCAGTTAAATCGTTGAAACTAGTGCAATACCAAAACAAACGCTTTCCAATACTGTATGTGCCAATAATACGAATTATACCGTTCTGTTGTGTGGTGAATTCTGATGGCACAAGAAGTCGAAATGATGTAAAATAGCAGAAATCCCGAAATAATTTACATTATCGCAACTTCTTGAGCTACAAAAATTCATCACACAACAACAGAATGGTATCATTTAATCAAATATTCTATTATTTGCTAAAATTGGCACATATAGTAGAAGAATAATAAGAATGTTTACACCACAGCAGGCAGGCAAATAACAGGAAGGGGAAAGGCCTTCATATGGGAAAATTCCTTGGACCCTCTGACTCCTTCCAGCATGCGCCTGCACAGCAGCCATTTTGATTTAATAGTGACAGCAATGTGACAGCGTGTTGGACCGCCCTATTGTTTATATTCATTTTTGAGATTGATGTTAGTATTAAGCCTAAAACTTCAATAAACAATAGCTACTAAAAAGAAACTGCTAGTTATAGGTTTAGGTTTCTAACCAAGAAATAAGTCTTATTTAAGCAACTAACAACATTAATACATCCTGTGTTTTATTGGCGTTTTTATGCAAACAAGAACAATGAAACTTTCTTTAATTTTATAAAAACCGAAACATTGAGGTTATGTGTGACGTGATGCACACTCCCTATTGGGCACGTTCAGGGAATGCAACCGATGATAATAATCACTCAACCTGATTACTTTTTGATTCTGGACAATTGTTGTGCGTTCGCTAAACGATGTAAAGCAAGGTGATAATAAATATCACTACAAGTGAGTTAAGTTTCACTGCTCACTAAACTCTGCGTGAATTTTTGTTGCTGGCAAAAAACACCCATGATTAGCCATTGTCGTTTAAGGAACCGCTGCTCGCAACCGTTGCCAACTGTTGCATTCCCTAAATGCACCCATTATCATCTTTTGACGTTAATTCAGTGATGTGTATTAAAGATAGTAAGATATTTTTCACTTCTTTGTATATAAGATTTGTAAAAAACGCGTTATTAATTTGCACTTAAACGTTATGATGCAACTTACATTTATTTTTTAATGTTAAACTAAATTACTGTTAAATGGACAATCTTTTTCGTTGTGAATTGAAAGAATTTTTTTAGTATTATTTGCTCATTGATGATATTTGTAGATTTATGCATTGCGTTTAATATGTGACATATACAGGGTGTCCCACCGAGAACTGCAGAATTTCTAAAAAAATCTCAAATATTCAAAAAGTAGTAAGTTGAACCTTTACAGTATCTACATGGGGAAAAGGAGGAATTTAATTTTACATAATTTAATACGAAAAAATACAAAGGGTCCCATTCGACTTAAACAAGTTTTCACGGTTTGAAGTTGAAAAAATGTTACGTAGAAAACTGAAAACTTGGTATATTATTATTGAGTTTATTTAAACTGTAAAAAGCAAATTAGGATCTTTTACGTGAAGAAAGTTATAAAGGTTATTGCAAACCATTACACCTGTCAAATATTTTATAAAATGTCAAATATCTCTGAAATGGCTGGATTAAGGGATAGTGTATGCTACATGTTTTCGATTCAGAATTTTTCGCTCTTTTT
Organism: Rutpela maculata; assembly: GCA_936432065.2. Taxonomy (NCBI): domain Eukaryota; kingdom Metazoa; phylum Arthropoda; class Insecta; order Coleoptera; family Cerambycidae; genus Rutpela; species Rutpela maculata. The sequence goes on along the minus strand of OW386289.2, from coordinate 81,937,484 downwards.
GAAAATTTCAAAACATAGGCTTTAAACAAGTTGGTATCGACAAGTTTAAACAAGTTGGTATCGACTTCCGGTATAAGTGGAGGTGTCAAATGCTTGTAATTATTTTCTTTGGATTGGCCATACTGACATTTCCCTAAATTTTCAAAATTTTTTGGTGTGTACTTTCCCTATATTGATCGATACAGTTCCCGGTAGGAAAACCCTATATACACAAGGTGTCCCAGAAGTGTAAAGCAATATTTCAGATTGCGTATGGTTTGGGTCAAAATTACATAAATGAGAAAACTAAATGTAAACATAGGTTTGCATACTCCTCGCAGTTTTTTGAAAATAAATTAATTTTCTAGGTATAATTGCCGTACTTGTAATTTTAATCATCTTTCGGTGATACCATCTTGATTGACGTATGTTCGTCAGTTACTATATAGTATTTTTGTATTTGTAGAATCTTACTAAAGTGCATTTTTGTTTCATAACTTTTGTATATACTGGTTGATTTTTTTTTAAACAATAGGGTTCTTTCTCTAGCTAACACTAACATTCTAAGTAAGTTCCAATACAATCGAACTTTTTTGTCTTAAGTTATAGTACTTACAAGAAACGTGACAAGCAGATGGACATTTTGAAAGTTGTTCAGAAGTTGATAATTAACACAGTGATAATAATTTTTTTTTTCTATTAGCGATATTTATGGTTTCAAGTAAAAGTATTTAAGGTTATTGCACCTGTGGCTTCCTAGACAAAATATGAATATTTCTCAATCACAAATACTTACTTCAAAATTTTAAAACATTCGATACAGCAGTTTAAAAGTTATGAGCCTTCTTCAAGATTTCAGCTTTGATGCTGAATAGCTTCGAAGGGGCTACGAAAAACATTTGCAGGTACCTTTAGTGCTATTTTGACTCAAAGTATATGCTCCTGAAGTATTGCTCCATTCTCCATGAACACCTTGTATATTACTATAATGTGCATAATATTCTTAAACGAACAAAGTTAATGAAAATTTGTTGCTGCTATGGTTAGGTAATTCTTAACTCTGTAAGTAATTATGTTATTACTTTTTATATTGTGTTTTGTAATTGAAAGTGTATTATATCATTGTATATTAAGTCAATAAACTTTTTTTTTTTTTTAGAAAATTTATTTGTGTTTAATATATTGGAATTTAAAAGTACTCAAATTCCCTGCAATCACTGACTGCATCACCTGAGTCTGCTCGTTTCTTGGGCTTCCCTCCAGAACATGGCTGAACTCAGGATGCTTGATGGCCTATATATTAATCTGACACTATCTACTTAAATGCGGGATTTGAAGTCGATTTATTAATTGGTATTTGCATAGTTGAATGAAAAACTCATGGAGAATGGTTTTATTTTTATAGCAGGTCTGGCAAAGAAATATGACACATTTTGTCGTGCCACTGTCTGACACAGGAATTGCGTGTAAACCTTGCCTATTATAGTTGTTGTGTTTAAATAAACCTCCCGAATAGTTATGTATGTTTTGAGGAATAAATTTTTTATGCAATTAATTTCTCGATATGAAGACATTGATTGGCCATCGTATTCACCTGAACGGCTTCAGATTTTTTTATTAAGGGGATTCCTAGAGTCTAAAAGGCGAGACCACCCTAAAGCACACCCTAAAAAAGGGCGCACATTTCCAGGATGTCTAATATACTCTGCTGTTTGATCCTTCTCTAAACACAGACCGCAATCATTAGTCAAGTCATAGATTTAGAATTAGACAGATTTTAAACGTTCTGTGTGGACATTTAATTATGTAAATACAGGGTGTCAGCCATTTTTGTCTACTTTTTGTTCATAAATAACTTGTCCCAATGAGGAGTCATGAGTTTGTTTTGTTGTGAGAGTTGCAGAAGATAGTTTGCTAATTTGCTGATTTAAGATGGTTTACTCTAGTCAATATTCCCACTTTTCTGTACAGTTGGGATTCCCTGATCAGGACATGTCACAGCCCTGGAAAATGTACAAGAGAGATACTGCTGACAAATGTTTAGAATGAAATAGTATGACCACATATCCAAAATACCGAAATACTACACAGGGATCGATGTAACAGCATAGAAATTTTAATCTTAAAGTGATGTCTTCTTTGGTGGACGATGCATGTAGTTAAGCTGGAGGAAAATAGACTATCCAACTATATACTCTATGGGAAGCTGCTGGAAGGAACGCAGAAACAGATTAAGATGTCCTGAACAAAACACTTAAAAGTGCAGGAGCTGTGAACGGCTGGGAAGATTGAGGGAGAAATCTCTTGCAATGGAGAATCATAATTGCAATCCACAATGGATGCACTGGAAGAAATTGCAGAAGAAATTTTGTCCCTGAAGAATAATTCATATATGTTTGGACTGTGGCCGCATTTTAACTTCAAGAATTGGTCTCTTCGGTCATAAGCGTAGCCATGGACTCTGTTAATTATTTTCCCACCTTTGTGTTTGTAAACACTCGGATTTGAGTTAATGACAATAAATAAATAAATAGTTTGCTGAAATATCGCGCATCATTCTCTATATGTAACTCTCACAGCAAAACAAACTTAGTAGTGCATTTTTTGTCCAGTTTGTATATATAAACAAATAGCAGATAAAAACGACTGATATCTTACATTGCATAATTAAACGTATGCGCAGAATGTTCACAATTAATGTAATTATTTTAAGTCTGTGGTCCAAGTCTGTGTAGGTGATGATTTAATCTGCGCAGTGCCCAGTAAAGAAGCCAGTTCGAAAAATTAGCTGTAACTTGCTTGTAGTTAATTTTTTAGTTCTTGCTATTACTACAGTGATTTTCTCTAAGCCCAGCCCAAGATAGTTTTGGCAGTGTTTGAAGATATGCGAAGTGCTCATTCTAGTCCTATAAATCTCAATATCGCCCCTTGTCTGGCCAAAAAGTCGGCCATTTATGCCACAGTGGTCAGGTATCCAGATTATATTTCCTTTGTTATTTCTGTCCAATTGAGTTGAAACTTTCAGGCTGTTCCAAACTGTTTCAGTGGAATGTGTTGTTGGTTCCAACCAACACACAATTCAATGACATAGATTTCAGTCTCATTACTACCCAGACTTGTTAATCTTAGGCCGTCCGCACACGGGGCTACTCGAAAGAAACTGATTGGGGACTGCAGTTAGTAACCAATCACTCGATAGTCACTTCCTATGATGTTCTATCGAGTGCCGCACACGGCACTACTAGTTAGTAACTAGTTGGTAATCGGTTTGTGATCAGTTTTAAGAAATCCTGCATGCAGTCACTTCAGTATCTAGTTTCCGAGTTTCGGGAAGTAATTACAGAGTTTTTTGTGCGTTTACAAGTGTCTTTTGGATGATTTCAAGATGAACGAGCAATTGAATGTGAATTTTGTGGCAGATACAGTAGCTTCGTGTGCGGAGTCCGGTTACTAACTAGTTGGCGATCAGTTTATATTTCGGTCACAAACCAGTTACCGTTTCTAATGAGTAGCTCCATGTGCGGAGCACCTTACTTGTGTGACTGTATAGTCCGTCACAAGTGTTGAGCTCTTTGCTTGTGAACCAAGAACTACCTGCCTCTTATTTATCTCTTCCAGAAAACAGATGAATCTACCAGCATTAAAAATTAATAGATTGTTTATGATAGTTTTTTGGAAAATCTTAATTGTCTATATATTGTTAATTATGATATGAATTTACATTTACCATTCACAGCTGTTCGAAAAAATTTGTCGGGCCACGAGAGTGAAGCAAAACTTCTAAATCATTTTCAAAAAACTCAAACTGTTGAAATTTTAGCACCGAAAATGTAATAGAAAATAAAACAAATTGTGATATAATAATCAGTAGTTTATTCAATATAACAGTGAATAAGAAAAATTTAACAAACTAAATCCATTTAAATAAGTACATGAAATTACATACCTAAGTGAAATTAAATAGGTGTAGGATCTGGCATAAATAACTTTTCTTAAATAACAAAAACTTATCTCTGTTATGTAAGGAGAAAAAATTCAGGAAATACTTTATTGAATTAAAATGTGATTCAACAAATTATTGAGTAAGGTCCTTCTGCCTGACTGCCTGAGTAAACAAGAATATTTGGATAGTCATTTTTAACTATAAATACATATAGGCCATTGGAATTAATAAAAAAAAAAGGTGATTTTCAAGAAGTTTTATCTCCAAAAGATTTTATTGCATAGAATGCATCTTTTAGGTATAAAAACTTGAAAAATCATAGTCCGTACGCACAGAATGACGGGGAAAGTACCTAAAAATGCATAATTATGCAAAAAAGTGCATTTTTTGCTGTTTTTGTGCATTTTTCAAGGGTTTTTCAAAGATATTCATTTAAGATTCATAAAAATTTGAGAAAAATGGTTTGTTTTAGTATTATACAAGCCTTAAGTAACATATTGGGTCATTTAAGACCCTTTATAGGCCGATTGTAGCCATTAAACGCATCGTAAAGTGCATAATTTGCATCCATTAAAAAAAATTAATAATTGCTCTAAAATTAATAAAATATCGTCAAAATTTTATACTCAGGGGTTTTCGAGGTCACTAATTACGAATTTGTAGAGAAAATCGGAAAATTCAAAATGGCTGACTGATAATGGCGCGAAATTCAGTTTTAAAAGTACATTTTTTTCCTTTTTTCTCCACATAAAATGTATACAAAGCAAATAAAAAAATGAATTTACGTCTTTTTTTTAACTAAATTTTCAATTTTTATTTTTTTTTTTGCATTTTCCCCTCCCTCCCTCCTATATTTTAACGCGTTGGCATTGAATATGAAAATTGATAAAAAGAAAAGTGCATAAAAAATTTAATTACATTCAAAATCAAGTATTAATTTATTTTATTCAACATTACCAATATATTACCAAAGCATTCTTCTATTTATCAGTTTTTTATTACATGGCAGCGCATTAAAAAATAATTTTGCACTTTTGTAGATTTAAATTTCTTAATTAATTCTATAATTCAGTTTTAAAATTTATAAATCAGCACGTTTTCTTCAACAACAAAGAAATAACCGATGTATATACTACCACAAGTATAACGGTAAAAAAGAAGATGCGCCTCTACTTTTTTATGATAACTTAAAAATATAGCGCGAATTTCAAAATAATATAAGCTATATATTAAAAAATAATTAAAAAAAAAAAAAAATTATGCACTTTTCTTTTTATCAATTTTCATATTCAATGCCAACGCGTTAAAAAAATAAGATAGGTGGGGGGAGAGGGGAAAATGCAAAAAAAAAAAATAAAAATTGAAAATTTAGTTAAAAAAAGACGTAAATTCATTTTTTTATTTGCTTTGTATACATTTTATGTGAAAAAAAAAAGGAAAAATATGTTCTTTTAAAATTCAATTTCACGCCATTATCAGTCAGCCATTTTGAATATTCCGATTTTCTCTTCAAATTCGTAATTAGTGACCTCGAAAACCCCCGAGTATAAAATTTGGACGATATTTTATTAATTTTAGAGCGATTATTAAATGTTTTTTAAACGGATGCAAATTATGCACTTTAGGATGCGTTTAATGGCTACAATCGTCCCATAAAGGGTCTTAAATGACCCAATATGTTACTTAAGGCTTGTATAATACTAAAACAAACCATCAAATTTTTATGAATCTTAAATGAATATCTTTGAGAAATACTTGAAAAATGCACAAAAACAGCAAAAAATGCACTTTTTTGCATAATTATGCATTTTTAGGTACTTTCCCCGTCATTCTGTGCGTACGGACTACGATTTTTCAAGTTTTTATACCTAAAAGATGCATTCTATGCAATAAAATCTTTTGAAGATAAAACTTCTTGAAAATCACCTTTTTTTTTATTAATTCCAATGGCCTAAAAAGACAAATGGGGACAAATAAATCAAACTTCGTGTTTTTATTTCTTCAAATTAAAGTTATCGTAATAAGAAAGTAGAAGGAATGTAGTCAATGTAGTGGAAACTCGTATTATAACCAGATCCACTTCTCTTGTGCCGCTAATTTACAGGATAAAGTAGTATCCTAGTTTACAAGTTACTAAATTTATAAAACCTGTGATAGTATTAGAAATTTATTGACAGATGTCGCTGTAGGTAGTATAGTCACAGATCAAACAAACCAGATGTTTCACCACAGATCAAACAAACCAGATGTTTCACTTAATAGTATTCCCTATGCAACCAGTTTCATTTTTGTCGTGTGACGTATACCTTCCAGGATTCTGCGCAGAAGACATAAACATAGCAACCTAGCGGTTGACATGGAAGTTAAGACCAGCGAGTATAATGCCACAGGAGGGAGTGTTTAGTACTGAAATCTCAAAGATGGAAGTCGTCATCAGCTACACCAGTGATATTAATTATTTTGGAATGTAGTGTATTCTATTAAAGCTTAGAGTTGTTATTGTTATACATTTAAGTGGTTTTTTTGAGTATTTATTAGGTGACTTTTAATTATTGTTATGTGTCATCAGCTCCCTCCTGTGACTATACTCGCTGGTTAAGACTGCTTGATATATGCGCAGATCACTACACAAATTCGTACCTTCCAGGAGTTGATTTATTATCTAAACCATGAAACGTCATAAGTGAAACATCTGGTTTGTTTGATCTGTGGTTTCACTTATGACGTTTCATGGTTTAGATAATAAATCAACTCCTGGAAGGTACGAATTTGTGTAGTGATCTGCGCATATACCAAGCAGTCTTAACCAGCGAGTATAGACACAGGAGGGAGGTGATGACACGTAACAATAATTAAAAGTCACCTAATAAATACTCAAAAAACCACTTAAATGTATAACAATAAGAACTCTAAGCTTCAATAGAATACATTGCATTCCAAAATAATTAATATCACTGGTGTAGCTGATGACGACTTCCATCTCTGAGATTTCAGTACTAAACACTCTCTCCTGTGATATTGTACTCGCTGGTCTTAACTTCCATGTCAACCGCTAGGTTGCTCTGTTTATGACTTCTGCGCAGAATCCTGGAAGGTAAACGTCACATGACAAAAAATGAAACTGGTTACTGTCTTCGGCGGGGGGAAAACGTAGGGGGGTGTTGGAGATTCGATGGTGAGAGCGCCGGGGTGAGCCTCCGCAATTCTGCGCTCCCGACGTCACGACGCATCTGGCTGTGCATTTCCTGAGGCGGCGCGTCGCTGTGGCCCGAAGACGATGCCGTTTCGCTCCCCCTCCCGAAGCTTACACCTTTCGGCATCTGCATTTCTCCAGCTTGGCCCTGGCCCGTGCTTCCTTGTGCACTGTGGCGAGAGAGAGCTGGCCTCGCCGTGTGGGTCAGGCTTCCATGCCTCCCAGATCGCCCGACGCGTGCTTCTGGTTCCCTGTCCTGGACGTCAAGTCCGGAGTTTGTTGTGTTCGATGTGTGTTGCCTCCTGAGTGGGCTCGTCACCACAGTAGCTTGAGGGCTTGGGGTTAAGTCACGGAAAAAGAAACGAAGGGCTGGATCTTCCTGTAGATTCTGCCAATCTCTTCTTACGTGGATTGGGGCTGTGTCCGTGCTACTGCTCGCGCGCGACATGATGGAACGCGGCCCGCACTTGGAAACTGTAGCCGAGAAGGATTCGAAAGTACCACGAAAATTGTCTTTGTTAAAATTCGAAAGTACGTCGAAGATTGTCTTTGTGGTTGCGAGGAAAATTAATTCACTCGCAGCCCGCGAAATTGAAGTTGTGAGACTAGTTCTGATGTGTAGGAGTGCTTGTACTCATAAACAACGAAGCGTAGTTGAAATGAAATTGTTTGTGTGAAAATGTCCGAGGCAGCGCTGAATTTTTGGCCCCCAACGGAATCATGAGTTGAGCGTTCGAAGCGGCGCTGAAATTCTGGCCCCCAACGGAATCGTAATTGTGAACGTCCGAGGCGTGCTGAATTTCTGGCCCCCAACGGAAACGCGTTTTGAGGTGACCCGAAAAAATTTATTTTCTTTAATAATAGTTTCGGCGCCGTGTGCACCTGGGGGATGCCTTCTGCGTTCGTCAGAACGGAAAAATCACTTCACAAAAGTTTACATTTTTCCAAGATACAAAAGTTACAGACTTATTGGTGAATTGTTAGTGGTGCATTTGGGAAAGACGGCTTGTGCTACTTGTTACGCGAGTCAACTTCAACGAGGCACCTGGAGGCCTGGTGAATGCAAGTTAATGAGTAGCCGGCGCGGCACAAGCGATCCCCCTTTGCTGCAGGGCTGGAACTCGGCAACTTGGCTGTAAAAAATGTACAAGAATAATGTCACTACTGCTTAGCTGGATGGCTTCTCCGTAGCTTACTGTCTATTCACTGGCTCTACGTTACTAGAGGACTCCCTAGAAGAGGGCTAGCAAGTGAGAAAGTCTTTGTCCTAATATGAACCTCAGCAGAGAGTTCAATTTAGCAAAATGTCTCTAAGTGCAGGCAGGCAGATGGCCCTGACCTAGATCAATGTCTTTTGGGTTGAACCTCCTCGGAGGGTCCAATGCACTAATGTCTGATCAGCTGGGGCTGCAGGCTGATGGCCCCGCTACCCAGGTTAAAGTTTATGGTTGTTCTTTACCTTAATGTCCGGTGTAGAAGCACTTTTGTTTAATCACTGTGGGAAATAAAATAGACGTTGCGAGGCCTTATGCTCGTTTTAGAATTTTATTTTATTTCAGCTTGTCCTCCTCTGAGCTGAGGGGGTTTGAGCCCAGCTCTGGTAGGATAGGAAAGAGATAGGATTCACTCATTCATTAAGACACTCGAATTCGATAATACCTTATATTAATTAATTTTCACCTATTGGTAAGGTAGCCAAACTCCTAACTTCGCGTCTCGCGTAATTTAGAAAATAATAAACTAATTAATTAGTACTTGTCATTCGCAATTTCGGTGCCTAGCTGTGGAAGCTGTGTAACGAAGAGTTCATCAGTATGCAATGATTTAAAAGATTGTTGAAAAAAGTTGTTGGACCAGCTGGGGTTACTTCTGAGAGCTCCCTCGGTGGTGAAGATGAATATGGGCCCGCTGGGGTTACCGCTGTGGGCTCCCTCGGTGGCAGAAGAAAAGATGATCGAGCCTCGAAGTGACGCGGATGGAACACTGCGAATGACTGATAGCGTCACCAGTGTCACAAATATATTTATACTAGGCCGGGGAGAAATGCAGCGATTTGATTGGCTGGCTTATTTTCTGCCGGACTATAACACCACCCTGCCGGGAAGGCAAAATTTCGGGAGTGTTGAAAATTAAAAGAGAAAATTGTAAGAAAATTGAAAGAAATCTGACCGGCGAAATTTAAAATTTGACCGGGTTGATGAAGGTTAAGAAGTTCGAAACGTTCTTGATAAAATGGATCGTACTAGTTTCGATTGGAAAATGGAAGAGAAATTTGATGAAAATCAGCCTGAGCTAATTTGAAATGAAGTTGAAAAGATTTGAAAATTTTCTTGACAAGTGGGTCGTACTAATTTTCAAAAATGACTGGTGAATTTTGGCTACCTTGTATACAAAACTACCTTAAAATCTAAGTTAAAATATTTTACCTATCTGGGCGCAGCTAAATATTTATCAGTACAAAACATGTAGTAAATATATGGCAATATAATTTTAGTACATAAGGCACTTTACTTAAATAATTAGTGGCACAGAAAGTAAATAATTTCGGAATTACAATATAAAACGCGTGTCGATGTCTTCGTCCGTGTTGTGTTCGAAGTGGTCACAAGTTGCCCTTCGGAGGCAAGGCATCTCCAACCTGAACCTCGACGGGATTGTTGGCCCTTTCGTAGAATCATGGGGCAGGGTTTGGCCCATCCCATGACAGGACTGTTGAACGTCGACTTGGCAGATCACTGGCCCAAGTCGGACTCGTACACACGGAGGGGTAAAAGGTACAAGTTTTCATACTTGCACAGAAGTTAACGGAAGTGTTGAGATGGCTGAAGCTCGCAGCAGGGTTTCCTACTGGGAACTCGAGAGATAAGGTTGAAATTTGAATGAGATGACAGAAGTTTACTGGCGGATTTTAATTGGAAAATAAAGTAAAATGGCCAGTAAATAAGGTAAGTATTGAAGGTAAGTATTACAATACTGAAATAATGATGAGCAATAATTTTCACCTCATACAGGGTGAAATTGGAAAATAAATGGCGGATGCGCCGGTAATTTCGAAAAATTAATAAAATTGCAGGAGCAATGCCTCCTGAGGTTTAGAATAAATTTGGGTGGTGTAGCAGCAATGCCTGTTGCACCAGAATAAAATAAAAGTGGTTATATAGGTTAGGATAGTATATAATGGTGGTTAAATATGTTAGGATAAGATAATTCCCTGTACAGGGACAGAATAAGAAAATGAAATGAAAATGGCGAATGCGCCGGTAAGGAAATAATAACAGTGGCCAAAAGGCCCTGGAGCAAATGCCTCCGATAATATATGGGTTACTATGGCCACAACCCTACGATGGGGCAGGCGTCATCTAGGATCGATACTTCGGGGTCATCTTCTTGATAATCCTCAAGGGTGACCGAGTGGAAGCTATAGTTAACAGGGACTGCTAGATTGGTTAGCTCTGGGTTTCCCTGATCACCGGCTTCATCTTCTTCTCGCTGTCGGCTCCTCTCCTGGGCCTCTTGGATCCTTCGGATTAATTGCCGTTCGGGCGTCCCTAAGATCCTTTCTCGGTCTCGTTGACATTGTCGAAGTAGCGCCTCTTTACTAGGTCGAAATACTAAGATAGGCACTCTGCTCGTACTAGGGTCCTGAGGGGGTGACCTTGATTGTAACCGCCTTGCAGCTTCTACTGCTCTTCTTGGGCTACCTATCATCGGGGCTGCACTCGTACTAGGCTGTGCTATGTCTCTCTGTGCTTCCTGCACCGGGGTCCTCGGTCTGGCACTTGGGCCGGCTCGCTCAGGTCCTGGCCTGGCAGGTCCTACTTCCGGAGGTTCATCCGGATCACTATCGCTATCCGTCTCATCATCGTTCGGCGCTGGTGGCGGGAATGGCGCCGGTCTGAGGTCATTTACATGAACAGGATGCTGTGCTCCATTCCTGTCCACTTCGTAAACGTTGTCACCTAGTACTCGTAATATCATAAATGGCCCTTCCCATGGGGGGCTGAATGCTGTTGCGGTGCCTGGGAATTGTCTAACCATCACCAATTCTCCTACTTCGAAATGAATCGGCGCTTCTCGATGCTCCGGGAACATATCTCTTTGGTAAACAATCTGCCTTTCCTGGGCTCGTCTCACCCGTGCTTCTCGTTGTTGAGCATTGTTTTCCACTTCCTGTTGATTAACCGGGTGATTCCATTCCCCTGGTTTAACCAGCGGTGCTCCGAGTAACAACTGACTGGGTGACATGCCTGTGGCTGCATTAATTCGGGTATGAAGTTTGAGCATAATGTCTGACAAACTCTCATCCCATCGGTTTTCGGTTTTATTGAGCATTTCAACTCGGAGGGCCTTCTTAATCTCTTGGCTCCTCCGCTCCACTGGATTGGCCTGTTGATGGTAAATGGGGGACGTATAGGCGTGGATGTCATGTCTACGAGTATACCTTTCCCATGCCAAGGACGTAAATTGCGTCGCATTGTCTGTGATTATTCGCTGTGGATATCCCCATCGATTGAACACTTCGGTGAGGAATTGCAACATGACCGTTACTCCACTGGTAGGGGACGCTTTCAGTTCTACCCAGTTTGAAAAGGTGTCTGTCAGCACGAAGAGGTATCGGTTGCCTGTTCTGGTTTCAGGGTAAGGTCCCATGGCGTCAAAGCTAACCACTTGCCATGGTTTGGTGGGTGGCCTGGGCCGTAGGGGTGCTTTAGCCTGCAGAGCACCTCCTCGTTTTGTGGCGGCGCATGTCACGCAGTGTCGAACGTGCGTGCGTATCTGTTTGACCATTGCCGGCCAGTAGTATAAGCGGCGGACTGCTGCGACAGTCTCATCCCGCCCTGGATGTCCAGCGGCATCGTGATAGTGGTGAATCACCCTCTGCCAAAATTGTAGAGGTACGACTAATCCTTGTCTTCCATCTCGAATGTACCAGATTAAACCGTCTTCTACTTGAAAATCCTGGCGTAATGTTCGCTGCCAAGGAGCTAATCCTTCTTCCGGCTGCTGTATCAATTCTTGCCATCTGGCTCGAGTGGCTTGATACTCTTCGCTATCTGCCTGTGCCTGGCGTATCTGATCTAATAACGACGCTGGCTCGTCATTTTCATCCAACAAAGCCAACGTAAAAGTTGCTGGTTGCACAAAAGCGGCTGGGACTCGTCCTCGATGTTCCCAGGCCTCTGCGGATGTCATTCCTTCAGCGGGTAAATTTATCTCGGGCGGTATTAATCTATCATCAACATTCTCTCCATCTTCAGGCACGTGTCCTTCAGGGTGTCGTGATAGAAAATCCGGGAGTTGATTTTGCCTCCCAGGGCAGTGCTGGACGGTAAAGTTGAATTCTTGCAACTGTAGTGCCCATCTTGTGAGCTTGGCTCTTTCGTCCTTGAACTTGTCCAACCAAGTCAAAGCGCGACTGTCAGTAATCAAGGTGAACGGTCTGTCTCCCAGAACGGCTCTGTATCTCTTACATGCCCATATTACGGCTAATGTTTCTTGTTCATTACAATGATATTTGCGCTCAGCGGCAGTAAATTTTGCGCTGGCGCACGAAATAATCCTTCTCTGTCCAGATGGCTCTTGTTGCCAGAGGACAACACCCATGCCTTGCATGCTAGCATCGGTTTGTAAGAAAAACGGTAAGCTCGGGTCTGGCCGGCTTAGCGTCAAAGGTTTAGATAAAGCTTCCTTTAAATTCTGGAAGGCTTCCTCAGCCTCTGGGGTCCATCGAAAGTGTTTCTTCCCCACTAGGTCTGTCAAAGGAGCAGATAATGCGGCAAATCCTGGTACATATTCTCGTAACCAGTTTGCCGTTCCCAAGAAACTCTGCAATTCTTTCATGGTTCGTGGCGTGGCAAATTCTCTGATTTGTATCACATGTTTTTCCTGCGGCTTATTGTGCAAAGCCGTTACTCGGTGTCCCAAGTAGTCTAATGCTTCCATCCCGAAACGACACTTTTCCAGGGAGCAGCGAAGTCCATGGTTTCGTAATCTCTCCAATACCAACCTTAAATGGTGAACGTGTTCTTCGTGCGACGCCGAATAGACGATGATATCATCGAGATACACTTTTGCGAATTTATCCAAGTATCCTGCTAAGACTTCTGTCATAAGCTTCTGGAACGTCGATGGGGCGCTCTTTAGCCCAAAAGGCATTACCAAAAACTCATAGGTCGCTCCATCAGGAGTGCTGAAAGCCGTATAAGGTATGCTGGATTCTTCCATGGCTACCTGCCAGTATCCACTGCGCAGATCCAATGACGAAAAAACTTTGGCTGGTCCTAGTTCTTGAAGAGTTTCTCGGATGGGCGGCAGTTGTGCCACTTCATCTTCGGTCTGACTGTTGAGTTGTCTATAGTCTACGCAGAATCGGTTTTTTCCGTCCTTTTTCTTGACTATCACAATGGGTGAACTAAACGCCGAATGGCTTCGTCTTATGACTCCCGCAGCTAGCATCTTCTCAACCTCCTCTTGGATAATAGTTTTATGCTCTAAGGAGTAACGATTTCGACGGATGCGGAACGTACGGTTGTCTTTCAACTGTATTCGGTGGGTTACCAACCGAGTCGTCGGTTGGCGTAATTGTTCTTGAAATCTGTCTGCGAAATCATTCAAGATTGCTTCATATCGCACTTGGTGCTCTTCCTCTACATTTTCTGAGGTTAGTTGTACTGGTTCGGCTTCCTCGTCGGGAGCGTTCGTGCCTGCCCAGTAAGCTGAATGTCGGAGCCTGGTTCCAAAGTATATCGAGTTATTCTGATAGTCCAGGGTGACCTGTTCAGTAATCATCCACCCGTTCCCAAGGATAATGTATTCTACCATGTCCTGCATTACGTAGGCTTCCAGCCTAGTAGGTTGTCCATTGATAAAAATCGTTTGTCCGACTGGTCCTTGTACGAGCACTGTCGATCCATTCGCCAATTGAACTTCCTGCACCTCCGCAGCGGTTACATTTCCCTTGATGAGTTTTTTGTTGATGAACGATTCCGCGGCTCCGGTATCCAGTAACGCCCAGTACATGTTTCCTTCATACTCGACCTGCACTCTCGGCAGAGGTCTCATATTACGGCGCCTTTCGACGGCTTGTATTAACGTATTCATTCCCATAACTGATGCTTCCGATCGGCTGGTTAACGCAAGCGCAGCTCGATTCGAATTCTGGTTTGAAGTTTGTCTTGTATTTTGTGGAATACCTGCAGGTGATTTGCGAGTTTCCTTCAAATCGGTTTCGATTTCGGAGGCGACTTTGGCGAGGTGGTCCATGCTTTCGATGTAAACCCCTCGGAGTGCTGTCCTAATCTCGGGTAATAATAGCTCTATTACTATATCGATTAACTCGGCGTCGTCCGCAGTTGAGTTCAGCCGGTTATGTAAAGCAATCTTCTGGGAAATAAACAACTCAACAGGCTCTGTGGATTGCTTCCTCCCATAAAGTTGTGCACGTAGTTTTGATTTAATTGTCCTGTTATTAAACCGTTCTACTAAACGTCGTTGAAAACTTTCATAGTCTAAATGTACCAATCTGTACATTTCTTGCCAGACTTTGGCGTCTCCACGGAGCTGCGCCACGACGGTAGGCGTCCAGTCCGCATAATGTAGCTGTGCTCGCTCAAAATGGTTTTCGACTTCTTTTAAGAAGTAATAGGGGTCCTCATAATCGGAGCCACTATAGGTGATTAATAGTTTTCTGTTTTTGTTCTGCATTGTGCTGCGCATTGTTTCTCCAAACTTATGCAATGCAGTTTCGAACATGTTGGCATAATAGGCCTGTTCTTCTGTTGGGCGCCACGGGGTTTCATGTTGAAGTCCCAGAAAGTCATCTTGGGGTTTTGCCATTCCTTGGGCTCCATGCCTCTGAGGAGTGTCATGCCGTTGTGTGTTTAGGTTTGCCTCAAAACCGTATCTTTCGTTGTAGATAGGTTCCTGTGGTGCATATTGAACATCTCTGTAAGTGACTGTTCTTCTTTCGACTTGAATATATGCATCGTCAGGTGCATATACATTTCTTCTTTCTGATTCCCTCCTGGGGGGGTATTGTGCCGGTTGGGTCGCTTGGTTCGCATGCCCCTTGAGTTGGGCGACATGTCTTCGGCGGGGGGAAAACGTAGGGGGGTGTTGGAGATTCGATGGTGAGAGCGCCGGGGTGAGCCTCCGCAATTCTGCGCTCCCGACGTCACGACGCATCTGGCTGTGCATTTCCTGAGGCGGCGCGTCGCTGTGGCCCGAAGACGATGCCGTTTCGCTCCCCCTCCCGAAGCTTACACCTTTCGGCATCTGCATTTCTCCAGCTTGGCCCTGGCCCGTGCTTCCTTGTGCACTGTGGCGAGAGAGAGCTGGCCTCGCCGTGTGGGTCAGGCTTCCATGCCTCCCAGATCGCCCGACGCGTGCTTCTGGTTCCCTGTCCTGGACGTCAAGTCCGGAGTTTGTTGTGTTCGATGTGTGTTGCCTCCTGAGTGGGCTCGTCACCACAGTAGCTTGAGGGCTTGGGGTTAAGTCACGGAAAAAGAAACGAAGGGCTGGATCTTCCTGTAGATTCTGCCAATCTCTTCTTACGTGGATTGGGGCTGTGTCCGTGCTACTGCTCGCGCGCGACATGATGGAACGCGGCCCGCACTTGGAAACTGTAGCCGAGAAGGATTCGAAAGTACCACGAAAATTGTCTTTGTTAAAATTCGAAAGTACGTCGAAGATTGTCTTTGTGGTTGCGAGGAAAATTAATTCACTCGCAGCCCGCGAAATTGAAGTTGTGAGACTAGTTCTGATGTGTAGGAGTGCTTGTACTCATAAACAACGAAGCGTAGTTGAAATGAAATTGTTTGTGTGAAAATGTCCGAGGCAGCGCTGAATTTTTGGCCCCCAACGGAATCATGAGTTGAGCGTTCGAAGCGGCGCTGAAATTCTGGCCCCCAACGGAATCGTAATTGTGAACGTCCGAGGCGTGCTGAATTTCTGGCCCCCAACGGAAACGCGTTTTGAGGTGACCCGAAAAAATTTATTTTCTTTAATAATAGTTTCGGCGCCGTGTGCACCTGGGGGATGCCTTCTGCGTTCGTCAGAACGGAAAAATCACTTCACAAAAGTTTACATTTTTCCAAGATACAAAAGTTACAGACTTATTGGTGAATTGTTAGTGGTGCATTTGGGAAAGACGGCTTGTGCTACTTGTTACGCGAGTCAACTTCAACGAGGCACCTGGAGGCCTGGTGAATGCAAGTTAATGAGTAGCCGGCGCGGCACAAGCGATCCCCCTTTGCTGCAGGGCTGGAACTCGGCAACTTGGCTGTAAAAAATGTACAAGAATAATGTCACTACTGCTTAGCTGGATGGCTTCTCCGTAGCTTACTGTCTATTCACTGGCTCTACGTTACTAGAGGACTCCCTAGAAGAGGGCTAGCAAGTGAGAAAGTCTTTGTCCTAATATGAACCTCAGCAGAGAGTTCAATTTAGCAAAATGTCTCTAAGTGCAGGCAGGCAGATGGCCCTGACCTAGATCAATGTCTTTTGGGTTGAACCTCCTCGGAGGGTCCAATGCACTAATGTCTGATCAGCTGGGGCTGCAGGCTGATGGCCCCGCTACCCAGGTTAAAGTTTATGGTTGTTCTTTACCTTAATGTCCGGTGTAGAAGCACTTTTGTTTAATCACTGTGGGAAATAAAATAGACGTTGCGAGGCCTTATGCTCGTTTTAGAATTTTATTTTATTTCAGCTTGTCCTCCTCTGAGCTGAGGGGGTTTGAGCCCAGCTCTGGTAGGATAGGAAAGAGATAGGATTCACTCATTCATTAAGACACTCGAATTCGATAATACCTTATATTAATTAATTTTCACCTATTGGTAAGGTAGCCAAACTCCTAACTTCGCGTCTCGCGTAATTTAGAAAATAATAAACTAATTAATTAGTACTTGTCATTCGCAATTTCGGTGCCTAGCTGTGGAAGCTGTGTAACGAAGAGTTCATCAGTATGCAATGATTTAAAAGATTGTTGAAAAAAGTTGTTGGACCAGCTGGGGTTACTTCTGAGAGCTCCCTCGGTGGTGAAGATGAATATGGGCCCGCTGGGGTTACCGCTGTGGGCTCCCTCGGTGGCAGAAGAAAAGATGATCGAGCCTCGAAGTGACGCGGATGGAACACTGCGAATGACTGATAGCGTCACCAGTGTCACAAATATATTTATACTAGGCCGGGGAGAAATGCAGCGATTTGATTGGCTGGCTTATTTTCTGCCGGACTATAACATTACATAGGGAATACAATTAAGTGAAACATCTGGTTTGTTTGATCTGTGGTATAGTACTATGCAAGTAATAAAATTAGATAAATCCACAATTAAGTAGTACCTATAGTGGATTATGAAAATTTCCATAATGTATCATGTAAGAGTTATATACTGAGGCAAAAATCTGATAATCTACAACAGTCCTCAATTTTTAATAATCATAATACATCCGACGTGACATCTGTTAATGAAATACTAGCAGGTTGAATAATTATATTTACTTTATGAATTAAGGTTTCTGCAATATGGGGTTTTACTTCCAAAGTTCCGAACTTCCATGGAAAAATAAATCTACGTTATCAACTTCCTATAATGGTGTAATTTAATTTAAAAACGCAATGAATTTATCGAAAAATATACTTTTTTTAATGAAACACTCCATTCATTTCCATCTAAATGTTCTTCAGGGATGGTAATAAGTTCGATTTATT
The DNA here is from genome assembly GCA_936432065.2 of Rutpela maculata. Taxonomy (NCBI): domain Eukaryota; kingdom Metazoa; phylum Arthropoda; class Insecta; order Coleoptera; family Cerambycidae; genus Rutpela; species Rutpela maculata. The sequence goes on along the minus strand of OW386289.2, from coordinate 81,919,662 downwards.
TGTGGTTTGTACTCTCTCTCTCTCTCTGGAAAAAAATATTTGCAGAAAATACACGTACTTATAATATCAAATCACTTCCTTCTGGGGGAAGGAGATGATTCCATAATCTCGACTCTGAAGGTACTGATTCAAAACCAACTAAAGAAAAAAATTTCAAGTATTCTATCTAATAAGTGAGCTATTGAAATTTTAATATCCAACAAAAACACTGCAACAAAACATTAAGAATGTTGAAAAAAATAAGACGGTTCTGGATCACTATACCTTCTTTCCAGAGAGAGAGAGAGAGAGAGAGGGAATCGAATTTTTTATCATCCCTGGCGAACTTTTAAGCAACTTTAATGAATCTATTGTGATTCTTTCACAAAATTATTATAAATTACTGTATTCCATGGCACTATTATTGTCGATATTTTTGTTAATTTAACCATTTTTCTAAATAACTTTAAATAACCCAATAACCGTATATTTTAGAAAATGGGAGAAAAATTGGTTATCGGAATTTACCATAGCGAATGTTAATAATTTCCAACTATGGGTTGATTTTCACATCAGATTTCATTAAAATCGATAGATCTCAAACACTATTGGGTTTTTGGATAGGAAATAATATTGAAAGTTACATTAAAATAATGAATAGAATTTGAATTCGGCATAAAAAATAGGGCATGCCATTTAAAATAAGGAAGTCGAAGTCAACTTCCGATGTAACCGGAAGTGTCACATACGTGATGTTATTTTCATTAAATAGAGCATTTCTGGAAACCCCTCTCCCTAAATTTTTAGCTTCAAATTATTTGTTGTTTTTCTAAAATGTCTAATAGGCCACTAACCGTGATGCACCCTATATATACTTAAAAGAAAATTAAAAGTGCAGCTTTCTCCAATTAATTAGGTGCATACCATTGAACACTAAGATAACTTAATAGGAATAAAATTGACTGGAATATCACAGTAAATTTTAAAACTTAAAAATTATGTTTTTAAATATTTTAAAATTATCACAATAAATATCGCCTCTATATTTTAAAGATGTAAGGGACCATTCAACGCTCGCAAAAATGATCTATTTTTAACTCCCCATTGTAACACATCATAACATTTGTGAAACCTCCCTTAAATTAAAGGTTATTCATTTGCAAGCTTTCTTCTCCCATTGCACTTTTTTAAAAATAACCTGTTATTAATGTCCCAAGAGAAAATTAGCTTGAAAATGTTAAATAGATCTATTTTTCAATCAAACATTTCTTTGTCAGAACGTTTACTTTGTTAGGAACTCCCCTTCCCCCATCGTTCAACTAACCACATTTTTAGTAACCTCATCCCCCCCTAAAAGCTAAGGTATTTGTTGAATGGCCCCTATAAGTACAGCAATTTAACTAGAGATTAAGAACTCATTCAACCAATAGTAATAAAAAAATTGACAGACGCCAAATGGCACTGTTTGAAAAAGAAATACATGAAGACTAGCCTTCATGCACAGCAGTGAGCCATATACAGTTATCCATCAGATAGCCAGATTTACGTAAACTTGCTTTAAAACAACATTAACAACTTGCTACAGATATGCTACTATAGATAGGACTTTCATTGCATAGCAAACTGTTAGCATTTTAGCCCGAAAATTATATTTCGCTACTTATTGAAAGTATTATATGTTAACATTGATTGTTTAAAACTACCTTTAAACTTAAAATATTTGTCCCAAACTGTTACGTTTCTTTTTGAAAGCAAGTAAGAAATATATAATGTTATATTGATGTAAATCTAGCTATTTAACAAATAATTTGATCAAAGTTGCTATATATACTCAGGCATGGAATTACAGTGGGGCCAGGGTGGACCATGATCCACCCAAAATTACGTTGGGCCACCCTCGTGTCCACCCTGAATTTAGAAATTTTCTTGTTTTGCAGGAGTTATTAAATATTATAAGTATAAAAAATTGTGTTAAGCTGTTTTCACCCTGATCCCCTGACCCACCTAAAAAAATGTATGCCCACACTCAATACTACAGGGCTAGTTCATCCATACCTGTATATATATGGATTAGATGATCTACATGTCATCTGCCAATTTCTTTCATGATATATAGGACTGAACAGAGTTTACACCTACATAATCATCTAAATCTAATCAACGACACTTCTATATAATTTAAAACTTGACAAAATTTCCTCATTTCTTTCATAAAGTTTACTATAAAGCTCATTATAATTTATATTATTTGTTCCTCCATATTCTAGAGGAAGTGCTCTTTGATCTATGTGTTGATAGAGGGATTCCCTGTCTTCGAAATGGAATTTTATCTAAAACCAAAAAGAAATAAAAAATTGTATTAATGAATAACTTTAATAGTATGAGGATGTCATCTTAACTAAAGTACAATCAGTAGCATCATTAAGGCTAGGATTTTGTAGAGTGAGAGGAAAATATGGGTTTATTTTCGGTTTATTATAAATAATTAAAAAACCAAACATAGTATAATCGGGGGTGGATGAGGTCAGCCCAACCGGCCCTGGCCATTTTAGGCAAACGGCCCAATCTGGCACAGAATTAAAACCTCAAATTTGGATGGGCCAGGGCGGGATCAATTTTTTTTTTGTGGCCCATGTAGAAAAAAGGCGCCGCGGACGAAAATTTTGTATTTTTCAAGGTCAAACGCTCTAAAATGAAAAGTTGGAAATTCGAATTGCAAAAACATTTTCTTCGAAAAATAGGTCTCGCCAAACAAATTTTCCTGTTCATCATGTAATTGCAAAAATTATTTAAAGACTCAAAGTACTAACACGTAGTCTGACTCAACCACGGTCTAGAGACGACTGCTACCATCTCGGTGACATTTTTAAAGGCGCCACTAAACATCCATACTCTTTAATAAAATTTGTTGACATTGGAAAACAAAGAACGAATTTGGGACGAACATGCAAAATTAGGTTATTGAGTTAATAACACAGCCACACAAAATAAAAAAAGTTCAGACCCAGAAACTAGACCTACCAATCTTTATGTATTTTGACCTCCTGAATTCGATGCCGGTATCAGAATTTAATTTTATCGTGTAATTTTTTTTGCAAATCACGTGTTTTTAGCATTTTATTTGTGGTGGTACCAAAAAATGAGTCAAATTGACAAGATATCGAAAAATTTTATAGAGAAAATGTGCTTAGAATCCAACAAATCAATTTTGGGCCAGATCTTAGAAAAAATAAAAACACAAATTTTTACCCGTATCCATTAGGTATCTTTTTATTTATTTTTTTTTCTCAGATCTTGCTCAAAGATGATTTTCGTTGGATTCTAAGCACTTTTTCTTAATAAAATTTTTCGATATCCTGTCAATTAGGGATTGCATTACCGGTTAACCGGTTAACCGGTTAACCGGTTAACCGGTTATTAGGACAAAAAACACATGATGATAATTACCGGTTATTTTAAATTTTTACCGGTTATTTCGGTAAATTCTGAACTTACGATATGTCGCGTATTCAACGTTTCTGTTTATGTCACTGAGTAGTATTCACTAAATACAGAGTGACTGTCCCAATACCGAGCACTTTTAACAATAAATAAATAATATTATAAAAAGTAAACTCCAAACACCAAGCCCTAAGAAATACAAGAGAGACATTGACAATATCTTACGACAGAAAATTGAATATGTCACTGCCGCAAATATCCGTGGAATACATTTAGAAGTATGTTATTACCAATTCTTATTAACTTATCGACCCACCAATATCGATTGAGGAAGGGCATCTTCAGCTGGTGGTATTCTATGCACAAATATCAGACGATTAACAGATATACCTTTGAAAAACTAACCCTTTTAACAGGCTACTTTTAAAAAATATTGTATTTTTAGATTAGGTATTCAGTAAATGCCTTATTTGAGTTTATGTTTATAATTTTTGTTATTTAAGTGGATATTTTTGTTATTTACAGAATAATTATTTATTTAAATTTATTTCATTTATATTTTTTCCTTTATAAAAAGTCTATTTGACAGTCACATTTTTATCACTTTGACAGCGATAAAAAAGGAGCATCGTTTTTTATCACCGATAAAAATGCCTGTTTCTCAAAAGCAGAGTACACCTAGTAGTCGCACGTCACTTTGAAATCTGCACTGTCAGCTATAATTTTTAAGTATTGTGGAAACTATACTGTACGATATGAGTCGTTTTGGGAAAATTATAATTATTTTTAATAAGTTATTGTTATTGTTCGTTCACATTCATATTCTATCGTTAATTTATCTTGCCAAAAAAACACTTGAGCTTTTCTTTTATGAATAAATTTCTTTTTAACTCAAAATTTTGCCAATCAGTAATTTTGCTCGAAAAACTGACATTTGACAAAATCGCTCGACCTCCGGTCTCGCGATTTTTTCATGTCAGTTTTTCTTATAAAATCACTGATTGGCAAAATTATTTCGTTACAAAGAGAAATTTATCCGATAAAAAAAGCTCGTGATTTTACTGTTGATAAAAATCTTTTGTTTGTTCATTATATCAAATATACGTATATAAAAATATTTTTTGTTAAATTTAGATAATTTTGTATGGAAAGAGACAATTGCCATTTTCGCCACCCTAATCATCCATTCTAAAAATTACCGGTAAATACCGGTTAACCGGTTATTTACATTTTTATTTACCGATTTACCGGTTATTAAAACTTCCGGTAAATTGCAATCCCTACTGTCAATTTGAGCCATTTTTCGGCACCACTACAGATAAAATGCGAAAAAAACAATTTACAAAAAAACTACACGATAAAATTAAATTCTGATGGCGGCATCGAATTCAGGAGGTCAAAATACACAAAGATTGGTAGGTCTAGTTTCTGGGTCTGAACTTTATTTATTTTGTGTGGCTGTATAACTTTTTATAAATGTTAGTTGGGTTTTTAAGGTAGCAGCCTGTTTCGTTCTAACTAAGGGCTAAGGGCTAAGGAGAGAAAATAGCTGCCGTTTAAATTTTTTTGGCCGTCTGGTTTTTATCCACCGGAACAAATGCCTATTTGCCTCTGCCCAGCCCCAGAGTCACCGGCCCAATGGGCATTTGCCCGTTTGCCCCCCCCTCTCCCATCCACCTCTGAGTATAATCTTTAAAACTATTTTAAATAATTGCCATTGTTCTAACGAATAGAACTATATATATATTTTTATTGTAAATTTCTGTTGTACTCCTTAAGGATATGATTTTGCAGAGTGAGAGAGAAATATGCATTTATTTTCTGTTTATTATAAATATTTAAAAAATCATAAATAGTTTCAGGTACTTCCCATTGCTCTAAGTAATACAATCATATACAGTTTTACTTCCACGTCCAGTGGAAGTATAGTAACGACAAAAAAAATTTTAGAAATTTTTATTGTCCAAATAGGCTTAAAATGTCATGAAACGTCGAGATTTTAAGTTTGAGAAAAAAAAAAAATTTCTGTCTGTCGGTCTGTCTGTCGGTCTGTCTGTCTGTCGGTCTGTCTGTCGGTCTGTCTGTCGGTCTGTCTGTCGGTCTGTCTGTCTGTCTGTAACTTTTTTTTTGTGCGCACGTTTACTCTGGAACCGTTTGAGATATTGACTTGAAATTTGTTACACATATGTACTTTAACGAGATCTGGAACTAGATTATATTTTCATCTTGTTCCGTCGAAGGGTTGGGGGTAAATTGGGGTAAATTTGGGGTAAATGGGTAAATCAAGCAGGTAAGAATCCATGAAATTGGTATTTAGTATATACAAGAGAAGCTGAGGTCTCAAAAAAATTTTTGGCATTAGCCACCTCCATTATCACCCCCACCTCCTTATTAAAGGGGATGAAAAAAAAATGTGATTTAGTGCATGTACAAGTAGGTAAAGAATGAGAAACGGCATGTACCCCCCTCCATGCCTCCCTGTGTACCCCCCACTCCTCACTCCACCCTAAACGGGATTGGTCGATGGGAGGGAATGAGCCACGCCCACCTTAACGTGATTGGACGATGGGAGGGGATAAGCTTCGCCCACATGGACGGGATTGGTCAATGGGAGGGGATAAGCCGCACCCACCTTAACGTGATTGGACGATGGGAGGGGATAAGCCGCGCCCACATTAACGGGATTGATCAATGGGAGGGGATAAGCCGCACCCACTTTAACGGGATTGGCCAATGGAAGGGGATAAGCCGCACCCACCCTAACAGGATTGGTCTATGGGAGGGAGGGAGGTAGGGAGGTGAACTCAACATTCTTCTAAATGGGGTGGGAGGTGTGTGAAGTGGTGGTGGTAGTATAGACCTCTGTTACAGGCATACATCTTAAAATATATTTAGAGAGTTCAAATACAAAGCACCTCCCCCCAACCAAATTAACTTTTATTGTATAAATACATTTAACACCATTAAGGTTTCCATTATTGTTCATGTGCTAACAGTATTTCAGGAAACAATTAAATTTTAACTATTCAAGATGGTCGAAAACTGTAGTGTCTTGCCTGAACTGAAATTTGACTTATTTAATAATTTACCTTCAGCACCTCAGAATAAAAATGATTTAGTGATACTTGGTGAAAGAAGGCATAAACTAAATAAATCGAGAAGCAAATATGTGTCAACAGGATTATCCAGTGACTTCTGTTATAACCCATGTGTAAAGCTAAGTGGAAATAAAAATGATGCAATAATTTTTACTGAAAAAGAGTGGACTCATTTTCTTACATTTCGAGGAATTGTTAATAATTTCATATACTCCAACGATAAAACACAACCAATAGACGCTGGTGATTTCCTTATTCAATTTGAGCAATTCCCCAATTCCAAAGTTATAAAAATTGTAAAGAACAATTCATACGTTTACTTGGGTTATGAATCAATCTGCAAGTTGTGGGAAGTATTACCACTTGTCAAGTATAGCATTGATATGTTAAGAAGACAACAGTTTATAAATTATTTCAAGAACGTGCAAAGAGAACTACAACGTCAAGGAGGAAATGTATTTGAAAATGCTGTAAACCTTATTCAACAGAGCATGAATTGTAATAATGAGAATATTTCCATGCTCATGGAGTTAATTTACATTTATCCAGAAGTATTCGAAGTGGAATGTTTTGGTAGGGTGTAATGGTGAGGAAAATGACATTTAATTTAGCGTTACTAAATGTCACATATTGTAAGTCCTATTTTAGAAGTAATGTATATAGTGATAGATTTTGTAAATTAATGTAAGCATAACTCATTTACTTGTTATTTTATACAATTTTATAAAATATGTGAAAAAGATATAAATAAAAAACACTTGTTACTTAAAATTTGTTTTATTAAAATAAAAAGACATATGTACAGATTATATTTATACAATTTGATTTTTCAAAATCCATGAATTATGTTGACTGTTTAACCCAAGCCATTTTATGTAGAGTTTATCCCCCTTTTTTCTGATAATCTTCTCCACAAGATATATGTCAGGATACTTTACTTTCTGTAGTTCATGCTCGTAAAAACCTCCTTGAATTTGATCCCCTTCCTGATCCTCCAAGAGATATGTTCTAGGATTACTTCTATGAATCTTTCTGATTTGGAAAATTTCATTTGACCAATTAGGAGTATAACCTTTTGAAAATGCTTCTCTATATTTACTAATTCTTACATAATCGTTAACTTTATATTTTTGTTTTCTTGGATCAACTGTTTTCAGATGGCTATAGGCAGTTCGCAACAATCGTTTCTCATCTTTCTTTTTAACATTTATTGGTTTCATTCCAATAGTTCTGTGTTTTGTGTTATTGTATTCTGTAACGATATCTGATAAGATATCTAACCATTTGTAATTTCCTTGTAGGCTGAACTGCCTCCACATTTTATTTTTTAAAGTTCTATTCACTCTTTCTACAACACTCGCTTTAAGGTGTGTGTAAGAGCTATAGTGGTTAATTTTCCACCTATCGGTTAATTCCTTAAATTTCTTATTGTAAAATTCTTTACCCATATCTGTCTGTAAATTTTTGGGTCGTACATTCATCTGCGACAAGATCTTGTCCATCGCTCGTACAACTTCATTTCCACTTTTATTTTTCAGAGGTTCGCACCAAACAAATTTTGAAAATACGTTAATAACCACTAAAATATACTTATAACCTTTATTTATTTTAGCATACTTGATCATTTCAACAAGATCTGCTTGAACAAGATCATTAAGACCCTTAACAATTACTCTTCTTCTTTTAAAGTACTTTCTGGCAGGCTTATGAATTTCATTGACTATTTCCTGTTTAATGTTAGTTATCCTTGGTCAGCGGGCACTGCAGAACAATTTGAACATATAGCGGATCTTTATTCTTTGCATAGAACATAAACTTATCTTCAATATTTATGATTTCCCCCACAAGTTTTTCTGGTAAAACTTCTTTCGTGTTCAAGAAAACTGTGGTATCGACAGGTGAAACCTCTATATTTTCAACTCTACCAGATAAAAGGATTTTGTATTCTGTTGTAGTATTTTCTAATGTGTAGAAATTTATACTTTTAGATTTCTGTACACGACCTCGTACATTTATAATACATTTGCTATGATATGAAGAGGGCTCGCAAATGTAAAAAGGTGATGTTCTTGGGGGTGAGGTTAAGATGGGTGAAGGGGGAGTTGGTGCAGAATATGGAGTTATTCTCTCCCTCAACATGTGCCTTCCAAATTTATCAATTGACATGGTTAACAGACCTAAAGTTTTACACTTAATGAGGCTCTAACTTTCCACACATACTATTTATCGTATTATTTTAGCTTCCCTCAATTGTTCTATTATTGAAATTATTTCATTATTATGTCCATTATTCCCTGCTAGTTGTGACGCTATCAGGAGTCTTAAACGATCTACAATTTCATTATAGTCATCAAAATGCTTATATTCAACCTGCTTATTATTGAATTCCATCATTGTTAGATTTCCTCCTCTCTTGTTTTGACTCCTTGTTTTCATCGTTTGCGATGTAGGAAGAGAACTAGATCTCGATCTTTGCACCGTAGCGGGTATCGATGATGCTGATTTATTTGAGGTACTGGTTTTCTTATTGTTCCTTTCTTGAGTCAGCGAATATAAGTTCGTAACTCTTGGTTTAATAATATCTATAAATTTAAATGAATTCGATGTAGATAGGCCTTTCTCCGGATCGTAACCTAGGTAATGAGCATTAGTCTTTCTAATTATATCAATGTACTGATCTATATCAGTCGGTCGATAACCCGCAGGATGCTTTTTAAACATTAATTCATACAATCCCGGTGTACCTATGTATTTAAATTGACCGTTAATGATAAAGTCGGCTCCATCAAAGTCAATAGTTGCATCACCAATCGCATATTTTTTCGCAAATGGGTCGAAGTAAACACCGAAGGTATCGTCATATTCATTTTTTACATCCTCAAGTTTACCTTCTATATACGCTCGCGGTAAAGGTTTTTTAAATTGTTGTAAATACTTTTCATGCTCGGCCGCTGTAGATGTATCTGCTATCGTCGCTGGAAAAGTTTCATCAAAGAAACTTCCAGCGATTTCAGGTCTTACTTGGGTTGGATCATACTGAAACGTTTCATCCTCCAAGTAAGCAGGTCCTGCGGTATTGTAATATTCAAGAGGAGTTTGACCAATTGATCGAGTGTTTAAACTTTTACGGTTAATTTCTTCTTTTAGCTCCTTTTTCAAATAAGGTTTTGGCAAAGCACTTTCCGTTTTAATTAGAGTTGACACCAAATCTTTAAGAGGTTGAGTAATTGGCTTGTAAGTTTTCTCTAACTGGGACTGTGATTTGTCAATATCTCTTTTCAAACTTTTATATTTTTGTTTCAGCGCCTCTCTTGTTTTTAACAGTTGTACTGCTAATCGGTTATCCATGATTACTGACTGATATCATTCAGTGTTTTAACTTTATATATGAATGAATTTATCGAATCCTTTTCGATACTTTCCAGAGTTAATAGCGCAATCTTTATCTATTACGACAAATCCATATTTATCTTTCCAACAAAATGCACAGAGCTCTCTGAAATCTTGAAAACACATATCCACATTTACATGATCATCATAAATATGTTTCAAATTGGTCATATCCTGAGGGAATATCACAATAAGGTTAGCATTATCTCTACACAATTGTTTTGGAATGGCACTGTATGTCTGACATAGATAAAAACAATCAGTGTTTTTATGACGTCCAAAACAAAAATAACTTTTAATGATATTTTGATTACAAGAAGCTAAATCATCGAATATTATCACTGAATTCGGTTTTATTTCTTCTGGAGGTATTACTGCATCACCATCGTTATATTCGAAATATCCAATTTCATTCACAGGTTCCATTAGCATTCTTAAGTACTCATATTTTGGTTGATATAGGGACTTAGAATATAAATATATATTTTCAAAACGTAAACCATTGGGATGTTCTAACAAACTGAGCATTACATTTGTCTTTCCACATCCAGAGCTTCCAACCAAAAGTCCTCGTTTCGATTGTCCACCAAATAAAATACCATGCTTTTGAATCGTGCTGGTCATGGAAACGTGATCATGATCTGCTATTGGTAGAACCGTTTCTTGCTGATGAATCTTCATTTCAAGCTGCTACTAATTAATACCTGAGGTGGAATTTCATTACGATAAGAACTATAGCAAACTGACTGGACATCGCATCCTACCTATATATATAAGGGTACCTAGCAAACATGTTTCATTTGTTTACACCATTTACGTTATAATGGTTAGAAGAAAGAGTTCTCCATCCAGTAAAGCTGAAAACGCTAAGAAGAGAGGATGTGGTCTGCTTAATAAAATAATTAATAAGCTCCCAGTAGAATTGCATTTACCTGGTTATAATTATTGTGGGCCTGGAACTAAACTTTCAAAGCGATTACAAAGAGGTGATAAAGGAATTAATCCATTGGATGAGGCGTGCAAAGAACACGATATAGCATATTCTAAATTTCAAGACGTGGAAGGAAGAAATCAGGCTGACAGAGAATTAGCTGAAGTTGCACTTAAACGTTTAAAAGTAGCCGACTCAGGGTTTGGTGAAAAAGTTGCCGCGTTGGGAGTCGGTGGGGTGATGAAATTAAAAAGTAAGTTGGGAATGGGTCTTAAACGTGGAAGAAGTCACGCCTCAAAGAAGAAAGGTGGACAAATAAATGTAAAAGTTGGTGTAAAGAGAAAAACAAAATCAAAGAAGCGGAGGAGAAGAATTCTAGATACCCCAAAAATAGGTGGATTTCTACCACTTTTGTTGCCTCTTTTGGGGGCACTAGGAGCTATAGGAGGAGGTGCAGCTGGCATTGCAAAAGCAGTTAATGACGCTAAGTCAAATCGTGAACAGGTTGCTGAACAGAAGAGACATAATTTAGCAATGGAGCAAGCCACAAAAGGGAAAGGTTTATACTTGGGTCCTTATAAAAAAGGCTCTGGACTATATTTGAAAACTTATCCAAAAAACTCCCAATAAAGCTGCCTCACCGACCACTCACTAATTTAGATCTAATGAAATATTCGAAAATGCTTAAAATTCCTCATTTTCGCGATATATTTATGAGAAATACGCTTCCCAAAAAAATAAAGAAGAATGAAACTGGTATAATAAATCTAGATACGAATGATGGAGAGGGCACTCACTGGGTAGCGTACGCCAAGAAAAACAAAGAAATAATTTATTTTGACAGTTATGGAAATTTAAGACCTCCAGAAGAATTAATAAAATATTTTTTAAGTGACGGCAGCTTGAATACAATCAGATATAATTATGACTCTGTGCAAAATTATAATTCATATATCTGTGGACATTTATGTTTATTTTTTTTGTATAATCAATATAAATAGCAGATTGTTTGATGGTGGGAGGTGATCTCCACCTGATCTCATCGTAGATCATTAATTCATAGGGGAAAAAGAGTAGAATAGCCACCTACCATGCATTTCTCAGTGAGTGGTGAGCGGTGAGGATCCCTAAATTAATTGTGATATAACAAATTTACAATTCTTTTGATATCATGCAGAAAATGGCATCCAAATTTTACAATAAAAATAATTGCATGATAGATTTTTCAATTGTATCAAATAATCCAGTAATATATAAGTCTTTCGATGAACGTTTATTATCATTTGAAAAATGGAATGGTACTGTGGAACCATCAGAACTTGCTCTAGCAGGATTTTATTACAGTGGCTGCCATGATGTAGTCAGCTGTTTTTGTTGTGGAGTCGAGATTTATAGATGGGAGGCGTGTGACATACCTATAAATGAACACTTGAAATATTCAGCAGATTGTTCTTATGCAAAATTAATGAGAAGCCTATTGCTACGAAATATAAAGGAGCACACATGTATAACAAAAAATCATATGGTTGGTTTTAGAAGAGGTTTCACGTGGCTTGTGACCATAAGCTTGCATGTAATAAGTATCTATATGTTTATGATACTTAACATACATTTATAAAATACAATATATACGTATGTACCAATATACTGGATATTATGCCTGCTTGTACATGGATTTGTATCAGATGTAAAAGTGTTTTAGAAGAATATAATGCACCCATGGATAATAAAATATATACTGTTTGTAGCAATTGTGATCTAAGTGATAGAAGGGCACACGCTGCCTAATCTGTTGATATTTTATAACATAATTTATGTATGTATGCAATAAGCATCTGTATATTTATGAATGTAACTTAGAGTGTAATTTATAATAAATGCCTTAATAATAAATAATTTGTTTCAATATTTTTCAAATTATCCACTTTTCCTCATCATTCAGTTCTATAGTTATACTTCAAGCAGTGATTTTTTCAAATTTGAAGAATAATTGATTTCTTCAACTTCATTCTACCAACATTTCACAAATTAACCCCCCCAAATTGTATATATAACTCACGAATACTACATAAAATAATAAAAGAGAATATAACTTAAAAAAATTTATTAAAAAAAACATATTTTTGAAACTACAAAAAAAAACACCTTAAATTTACAACAGACTAAAAATTAAATAAAACTAAACTAAACTAATCACTAACCTACACTATGCTACAGTTCAATCAAATGGCATATTGGCCATAAAGGCGTGGCACTTTTTGAGCTCCACGTCAACTACACCGACTTTCGCCTCTACCGTATCGGCTTCTTCAGCAATAAGTTGCTGCCGGTGGCGAAGTCGGTGCAGATGCTGGAGCATTTTTGATTTTGATAGTTTCAGTTTGTGAGAGTACTTATTCGCCCTTTTCACCATGCACTCCCGCACTTCACGTTTAAATTTTTCTCTTTCATTGTTCACTGCCGCCTCCTGCTTCGCGACGTCGCACCGCACAAGGTCCAGCCACCCGTCCATTTCAAATTGGAGAAGAGCCTCTCCCTCAGCCTCTCGCTGCACCGTCCTCGGAGATCTATCATCTGTTGTGGTCCCAGTCAGTTCCTCTCCGAAGGACGACACCGCTGCGCTCCTCCCCACATCTGATTTTGGCAAAACTATAAGGAAAAAGAAAGTTAGATATCCAATTATTCAATACCGAAGAATCAGTACCTGGCTGTTGTGGTCTCGATGGCGCCCCAATAGGCCTGAGGTCCGTGAAAGATCCGGCCAGAATCTCGATGCCGGATCCGATGCTTCTAGCCGACCGCTCCCGGTTCATTAACTGAGCCATCTCCTCAAAGGAGCAGTCGGAAAACTGATCGTCTTCTTGGCCCCCTAGGCCTCTTGGGTAGAACACATCTCCAGCAGACATCTTATTTTCAGCAGGAAACAAGCAGAAATATAAACGTGAAGCGCGGAGCACGAAAACGCGGCGAATTAAATTTAAGTCTATTTAAAAAAAAACTAACACTTAAAATAATAAATTAACACTTAAAAATAACTTACGAACAAACTAATTAAAAAGCAAAAATTAAAAAAAATAAAAAAACAGAAAAATGACGCAAATATAATAAACTAACTAACACTTAAAAATATTACTACTCGAACTTACTTAAACAAAATAAATTAGAAAACAAGGATTGAAAAAATATTGAAACAAAATAAAAAACAATAAAAATTAAAAAAAACACGGCGGAATACAATAAAATCAAAAGTACAGAATGAACTGTTAAAATTCACAGCTGAATTTTACTTTAAATAAAGTTCCACCCCAAACAAATTGTAGGTAGGGAGATAGGTAAACAGTAAGTGTGCGTGAAATGAACTGCAATGTATGCAAGTTGAATAAACTGCATTAAATTAATGACAAACATAAATCACTGATTATTGCAAGTTGGCAAGGTTAGTCACCTATGGTGTGATTGAATATTTTCCGGTATTATATTACATTGCAAGTCTATTGATATGTGATTTAACAAAATGTTCAAATTATAACATATTAAATAATTAAAAAGATATTATTACATGGGTTTATTATTACTAAATATTCAAGTTTTTGTAGGGAAAAGGATGATTGCACAGCAAAATATGAGAATGCAGAGGGTTCTCTTTAAATATTTTTTATGTAAACAAATAAACAAATAAAATTCGAGGACTGCACATTTCAGATTTAACTATTTTTTGACCAGCTCTATAATCATATAAACATTGAATACACAAAAACATACTTGTGTGAAGACTGTCTCCCTGCAATTTTCAAGAAATTATCCAAACAAAGAAATATGACACATTATTAGTTGATGAAATTGTTAATTTATAACTGTCATATTGCTGTACAAAATCTGTAAACCAATATTAGGAGTTGAAAATATTTTTCCACTACTTAAATTTAATTCTACTGCTATCCTATCTCATTGATCATTTTTGGTTTTAAGATTGATTTTCGAAAGATATTTAAAGTATTAATATTAAATAATAATATTAATATTATTAAGCTTGCTTAGTCGTTTTATTTTACAGAAAACATTTTTGATTTCGAAACAATTTTGAATAATGTCAAAACTGTTATCAATCCCCTAGAAACATTTTTAGCTGATTAATTTTGAGTAATTTTTTGTAAACGTTGAAAGTATTTATGGAGACTCAAATTACCAACACAATAATTTTACCATAAAAGCATGTTTTCCCCCCCTCAGTTCAAATTACTATATTAATTAAGTGGTGGTGGTGGGGGGGGGGGATATATAAAGAAACATGTGTAATGGATTCACTCATTAATATCAGACATTTCTTAAATACAGTTATTTGATATCGAATATATAGTTCCTTGTAAAACTATAATCTACAATGCTGTGTCCTCAGTGTGGAAAACAATTTTCATCAAAAAGTAGTTTGTCACGTCATCGTCGGGAAAGCTGTCCCTACAGAGAAATAAGGGCACATAGTGCCCCTAAAAGAATCAAACTAAACAACTCACCGGCTAAAAAATACAATAAGGAATCCCAAAATCTTCCTGGCCCATCTGGTGTGCAGTATCATGCTAAAAAATGTAATAAGGAATCTGAAAATCTACGCATCTCCGATGGTGGTCATATAAAAGCTCAGGAGGTTATTATTAATTGCCCACAATGTTATGAAAAAATGCCTAAAAATAAATTAATGGGACATTTAAAAAGTTCATCTCACAAGAAAGTGATCAATATTGTGGAAGATGGGGTAGAAAAACTTCAGAGCGCATTCAAGAACCGAATTTCGAGCTACCGTTTTTCCACAAAGAATCAGTGCACAGATATCACCCAGTTTTTGGAAGAAGTAAAAATGAAAGTTATCTCAGTGATTGAGACATATATTAAAACATTCTTCAGCTTAAAAATTAATATGGAATTATTTGGGCTATACGTTATTGAGGAGAAAGAAATGTCAGATATAAAGTCATTCAATACTAAAAATAAAGTTGTGACGCACTCATTGAATGTATTAAATCTGTATAATGAGTTCAAAGAAGAGATCATTGAGAAAGCATCAACCTTTCAAGAGCGAGACTCAGGTATGCGTAACAAATTTATTTTATCGTATGATTTCTGCAGCTTAATTTTTTTACATGACTATTAATTATTTTTTTAGGATGGGCTCTGAAGCACGTTAGTTTTCTTGAAGTCAATCTCAACAAATACAACCCATTATTCGCATCATCATACATTAGGTTACCTAAATTTATTGAAAATAAGAGAGCTGTTTTAAATATTCAAAATAATGATGACAAGTGTTTTGCTTATGCCGTCAATGCTGCGATTTTTCCAGCCAATGGGCCTCCGCATGAAGTATCATCCTATCCTCATTACGGAACATTGCTAAATTTTGAAGGTATCGATTTTCCTGTTAAATTAAATGATATTCATAAATTTGAAATTTTAAATAATATCTCTATAAACGTATTCGGGGTAAATAATCAATATAAAGATGGTAAAATGGTCAGTGAGATTGTAGGCCCCTTACATTTCACAAATAAAAAACAAAATACACATGTAAACTTATTACTCATTGCTGATGTTGAAGGTAATACTCATTACACCCTTATTAAAGACTTATCACGATTAGTCTCTAGCCAAAGATCTAAACATCACGGTCGAAATTATATTTGTGACGGTTGCCTACTATTTTTTAATTCTCCTGAGAAATTGTATGCTCATGAAAGAAATGACTGTAATCATTTATGTACCATTTTACCCGATACAGATCCACAAATCAATAAATGTGGGGAATTAATTGCAGGAAATATTCTGAAATTTGTTAATTTTGAGAAACAATTACCGGTTCCTTTCGTTGTATATGCAGATTTTGAAAGTTTATTAAAGCCAATTCATTACAATGAACCATCTGATAGTAAATCCTTCTCCGTTAAAACGTACCAACATGAGCCGTATTCATTTTGCATCTACTTAAAGTGTAGTTTTGATGATAATCTTTCCAAACTTGAATATTATCGAGGTGTTGATGCTGTGGAAGTATTTGTGAAAAGATTAGATGAACTTGTCTTACAATTATATCAAAATCACTTAAAAAATATAGTTGAAATGAAACCATTATCACAGAATCAACAAGATATTTTCAATAAGAGTCAAATTTGTCATATCTGCGATAAACCTTTTGAGAATGGTGATGAAAGGGTCCGCGATCATTGCCACGTTACCGGTAATTTCAGAGGAGCTGCTCATTCTCATTGTAATTTAAACTTTAAAATACCTAAATTTATACCAGTATTCTTTCATAACTTAACTAATTACGATTCTCATTTATTTATTAAAAAATTAGCTTTGAAACGAGAAAGTATTCAAGTTCTTGCACAGAATAAAGAAAAATATATTACGTTTTCCAAACAAATTCTTGTAGATAAATCTAATGACAAAAAACCGAAGAAAATTTTCATAAAATTAAGATTTGTCGATTCTTTTCGCTTTTTACCTGCATCTTTGGATAAACTAAGTCAAACGCTAGAAACACATCAATGTCTCGAAGTAAGAAAATTTTATACCGATGACAAACAATTCAATTTATTAAGACGTAAAGGTGTCTTTCCGTATTCCTACGTAGATTCGCTGGAAAAATTGGATGAGGGCAAATTACCATCACAGGATGAGTTTTTTAATATCTTGAGTGGTGACTCAATTTCTCAGGAAGATTATGATCGGGCTTGTGATGTGTGGCATACATTTAATTGTCGAACTCTTGGTGAATATTCAGACATTTATTTAATATCAGATGTATTGCTTCTTGCTGATATTTTTGAAAATTTTCGACAGATATGTCTTCAGACATATAAATTAGATCCTGCACAATATTTAACTGCACCATCCTTGAGTTGGGATGCCATGTTACGAAAGACTCGCATTGAGCTGGAGCTTCTAACTGACATTGATATGCTTCACTTTTTTAGAAAGGGAATACGTGGTGGTGTTAGTCAATGCAGCAATAGAAAAGCCATTGCAAACAATCCATTCATTCCCGATTATAATTCATCAGAACCAACGTCATATATATTATATTTAGACGCCACCAATATGTACGGTTCTTCAATGAGTCAATGTTTGCCCACAGGAGATTTTCGATGATTATGAAATCGAAAACTTCGATTGTACTATCTTTGGTGATGATTCACCAAAAGGTTATGTACTAGAAGTGGATTTAGAATATCCGCAACATTTGCATGATAATCATAATGATTTACCATTTTGCCCTGAAAACATTGTGCCTCCTGGCTCCAAAAATTCAAAATTAATTCTAAATTTGCATGATAAACATAAATATGTTCTCCATTATCGAAATTTGAAACAGTGCTTGGAACACGGGTTAATACTTAGGAAAATTTATAGAATCATAGAATTTTCACAATCTGCTTGGTTAAAAACATACATCGATTTGAATACTGAACTTAGAAATTCTTCAAAAAATGCGTTTGAACGAGATCTTTTTAAATTTTTAATAAATTCAATATTTGGGAAAACAATGGAAAATGTTGACAATAGGGTTGATGTAAAATTAGTATCGCATTGGAGAAATAGCATAGGTAGTGTGGGCGCCGAAGGACTTATTGCAAAACCCAATTTTAAATCATGTACAGTATTTTCAGAAAATTTGGTAGCGGTGCAAATGTCCTTATTGAAAATATTTTACGACAAACCGCTCTATATAGGCTTCACCATTTTGGATATCTCTAAAACAATAATTTATAACTTTTTTTATAACTTCATAAAGAAGCAATATGATGACAAAGCTATTCTGTGTTATACTGACACGGACTCTTTAATTCTAGAAATTTACACAAATAATGTTTATGACGATATTCAAAAAAATATAGAATTATTCGACACATCAAATTTTTCGATTCCAAATGTACACAACATTCCGAAAACGCAATCAGTCATAGGTAAAATGAAGGATGAATACGCAGGTATGCCAATAGAAGGCTTTTTTGGTACCGGGGCAAAAGCTTACTGTGTTAAAGTAAACGATAGCGTCACAAAGAAAGCCAAGGGTGTTTCAAAAAGTGTTATAAAGAATCAATTACATTTGGTTGATTATAAACAAATAGTAGAAGACGGCGGTCTCATATATCGAAAAATGTATGTATTCTCTTCACATCTGCATACAATATATACCGAGTTGAAAAATAAAGTTGCGCTTTCCGCACAAGATGATAAGCGATATGTTATACCTAGCAGCACAAAAACTCTAGCATGGGGGCATTACTCTATTCGTAATTTATACGATAACACTGACCATAATACAGCTGAACATAATTTAACGGTTCTTTTAAGATTAGCTAATGCGATTATTGAACAGGAAAATCATGATATCGACTTTGACTTAGATTTATTGTAAGTTTTTTGTTTTAATGTTAAAATTATTTGTAATTTCAATTTATAAAAACTGTTATTTTTTATATCATTACTAATTTTTGTATATCAAATAACTGTATTTAGGTAATGTCTGAAATTAATCAAATAAATGATTTATTTTAGTTTTATATTTCATATTCTATTACACATATCCCATTAGATAAGAAATGACATATATTTCCTATTTTTGGAACATATTGTACAACATACAATGTGGAGTAAATAACGAGCTGCTGTCTTTGCAAGTTGAATGAACTGCTGACTTTGCAGCTATCTAATACTGTCAGTACAATGAACTGCTGACGTAAGTTGAATAAAAATATCTGATGTGCAAGTAAAATAAACTGCTAACTTTGCAAGTTGAATGAACTGCTGACTTTGCAGCTATCTAATACTGTCAGTACAATAAACTGCTGACATAAGTTGAATAAAAATATCTGATGTGCAAGTAAAAAAAACTGCTAACTTTGCAAGTTGAATGAACTGCTGACATAAGTTGAATAAAATATTTGATATGTAAGTAAAATAAACTGTTAACTTTGCAAGTTGAATGAACTGCTGACTTCACAAATGTGGTGAAACAGGTGTGAGGTATTTCACGTGTATCTGAAGTAAAGTGGGAGGTATGATCTTTCATTATAAAACATGAACATTAATTGAAGTAATTAGTTGACCGTATCATCATATCCGAAAAAAGAAAAAATAGTAACGAAAGATGTGGATGTGTTACGTTAAGGAAGTTGAGATTACTGATTTGGAAAGTGGTGTCAGACATTTAAGCCAAAAGTTCTCAAATCTTCAGTTTGATGCAGAACATGAGGCAGTATATGGGATGGGAAGATTTTACTCCGAAGATGAATGTAACGAACTAGCGAAGACATACGAAGTGGGTCACGGAGTTTGTCAGAAGTTTTTAAAAGAAAGAATATGCGAGAAGTGCCTTGTCCAGGAGCTGGTGAAATTGGGTTTACATCAATTTCTACAAGTAATAAAACAGTATTTGAAGCCGGATCTTGCAAACATGGTAGATCTTCAAGACAAGGATAATTGAATTAATTAGATAATATTTAAAAATTGTATTCAATGTAATATTTTTTATTATCTTCAAGTATTAAAATAAAAACAAAAAATCCATTTTAGTATTATTTATTAACACGGAAATAAAAATTTTCATACAAATAATAGACATTAGAAAGTGCACACATGCATTTATTATTTGAGTGATAAAAACATTTTGGGGTAGACTTTCTTAAAGTTGGTTGTTCATCTAGTTCTAAAACAGGTTGAGCGATAAATTGTCTCATGTAGTCTGCCTTTTCATGTCCTTTTACATAAACACAATCAACCCCCGAAGTCAAATTTTGAATAATTTTGCTGAATAAGTGCAGTGGTGTAAATCCATCACCCCATTTAATACCATGGTGATTTTTTGTTAACCAGTGAACTTGCTTTTGTAATTCCGGTGAAAGCATCTCAAATGGATAAGGTGGTTTAAAGATATAGTGACACGTTTTCATTCCATCATATCCTGCTAGCTCCTTAACAATAAATTTATTGTTTTCTATTTTAAATCCTTGAATATCCACAAGCACCATCATATTTTTTAAATTTTGTAGTTTTTTCAAAACTTTTTTCTTTATGCAATATAATTCCACTATTTTTTTAAAAGTCTCAGTTTCTTTGTGTTCTTTCAACATTCGTGCATATTCTGATCTCATTAGCATACTAACTTGCTTCGCACTATTTTTTGTTTATGCCAGTAAAGAAAAAAGATGTAATGCGCAGTTCAATGTTGATGTACAATTTTAGTTAAAGGATTATAAGTGAAATGTTTTTCATGTAATATAAGACAATATGCAGTAATATCCGAAGTAGTGGGAGTATCTGTCTCAAACTCTATTCTCATGACCACTGACCCTGTTTGTATAGCTTCTTTTTGGCGGGAACAATCAATATACGTTATTGCTGCATAGTCTTTAAATTCTTTTGTATTAAGAATAGGCTGATTTATTTTATGAGGGTAATAGGATTCTTGAAAAATTGCAAACATATCATAAAGTGTTGCATATTTATTGCTTTTAAAATCTAGGTACAGATCATTATATGGATATCTTTCGGAATTCAAGAAAACCCTCATGTTTCTTAGTCCACAGTCATCGAATTTACTCATATCAGATGTAATTTTTCCTTTCCTGTCTTTCTGAAACGCTATTATGACATGCCTAGGAGTTTCTACCTTAGTAGACGTCTTGACAGGCCACGTATGTCTGCTTGAGGGAGGCAGAGATGGATATTCAATTAATTCCCAGCTTCTAAATTTTATAGGGAAATCTATATTTCGACTTATCAGCTTATTCAATCTAAGTTGTTCTGACATATTAACAGTGACATGTGGCACCCTCCAAAATAGTTTACTAATAGTAATTTTTGGTTTTTCAGTATCATCATCACTTGTAATGCTATCTAGATCATTACTGTTACGTATTAATACTAATTCTTGTCTCATATTAATGATAATCCTTCGGAAATCTTCAAAAAATCCAACTAGTAATTTTAATGGAATGCAAACATTGAAATTTCCATTTGTATCAGCTATAATTTTGTCACCTTTTTTATTTTTTGGAAACCATCCAGCATTTTGCATGGAAATACTTTCATTTTTATTGTATGATATATAATTTTTTAAGGTTGAAACTAATCCAACATTTCTCACTGCGTCTATAACAATTCCATTCATTTCATATCTAATTTCGCGGAACAAAAAAGCAATACCATTATTAATAAACTCCAATTTCTTAGCTTCAGCTCCATCCTCTTTCATTAGTTTTCCTTCAATGTATAAATAACTATTGCACGGTGCAGTATAAGCATCTAAATCTTGGATGGGAATTCTTATTTCATCATTGTAATCCAAAGTTCCGGATATATTAGGTTGATATGTATGGAACTGATACTCTGAAATGGAGTTGTCGCTAAAGGGCAGATCAGTAACATTCAGTAACTCCATTATACTAAAACTTCCAGTCCAAGTGATTCTAAATACTGACGGTTTTTCAATGTTAATCGTTCAATATTCTTTTTAGAACTATTGGTTTCCTTCTTCCTCGCTCTTTTATAGTATGGCTGATGTCTATAAATGGATGACGTTGAATTAAATATCAGCACCATTTTTATTATTTGACTGATTTTCTAAGATGAAGTCTAACAGTTAAAGTTTCTTTTTGAAAATTAACAAGATGCCCTTCTTGGTCGACTATTTTGACAGTGATGTTGCTGATAGTTTTAACACTGACTGGGAAATAAATAATGTTTAAAGGTGATTCCACTATTTTATACCCAACAGGCACTGTTGGAAAGAACTGATGAATAATATGTACAGGTTGTCCATTAAAAAAAGAACCTACTGCAATGTTGCAATCGACGCAGATAGTATTCACCTTAGATATTTTTACAGTTTCATCGGAAGTATTATTATCATTAACTTCTAACTCTCTTTTCTCAAAACCTAATACAGGACCTATCGAGTCCTTTACGTTAAAATTAATTTTCCTATTTGTGCGTATAGTGACTTTGGAAGTATTAATGTCTGTGGTAATTCTGATAATTGCTTCATCATCTTCTTCACTTATTTTGTTTACGATGTATTTTATAATGTCATCAATTTCATAACAACCCTCGGGGACTTCAATTATATGTTCATTATTTTTCCCCCACTCAAATTTATTGTTGCTGTTGTCAATATTTGGAATAATATTATAAGTATCAAAATTTGTCAATCCAATTTCATAATCTACCTCATCATCTAAATATATTGGTGGATTGAAATTGTAATTTAATACAGAAGATTCTCCACTAAGAACAAAAGTAAATGACATATTTACACATTAACGGTTTATTATGAAATGAACCGATATATGCATGAGATTGTATCTTCCATTTTTTTAAATCCCAATAAATGAGGTTAGGTTCACCTCCCTCCCATTGACCAATCCCGTTAGGGCGGGTGTGGCTTATTCCGTCACATTGGCCAATCTTGTTAAATTGGGTGCGGATTATCCCCTCCCATCGGCCAATCCCGTTAGAGTGGGTGCGGCCTATCCCCTCCCATCGTTCAATCACGTTAAAGTGGGTGCGGCTTATCCCCTCCCATCGACCAATTTCGTTAAGGAGGGCGTGGCTTATCCCCTCCCATCGACCAATCCTGTTAAGGTGGGCGTGGCTTATCCCCTCCCATTGACCAATCCTGTTAAGGTGGGCGTGGCTTATCCCCTCCCATCGACCAATCCCGTTTAGGGTGGGGTGAGGAGTGGGGGGTACACAGGGAGGCATGGAGGGGGGTACATGCCGTTTCTCATTCTTTACCTACTTGTACAGGAACCAGAAACCTGAAAATATTTTTTTACTTCATCCACCCCCACTACCACCCCCCTATCACCACCCCCACCCCACTACCGATGTGGGGTATCGTTTTATGGGTTTTTGGGGTAGAGGATTCCAAATATTATATTATTAAAGTTCCATAAGCAATTATTTTCACATACAAAGTTTTTTCGTTGTGAGTGACTTGGATAGAGAATCTGGATGTGGAAGTAGTGATTCCTTGGGCAGCGGTTTTTATTTAAGTTTCCCTCATTGTATAGTATATTATAGCCTTTAATAGAAAAAATACTTATATCATGAATTTGATGAGTTTCTGTGAGTACAATTATTTCAAATTTATTTGTTAATGTTTTCTAATTCCAATTGACCCATTTCACATCACAAAAGAAAGTTTGTTAAAAAGTGTCATGGCGAAAACTAGATTATCACTAAATTATGACAATCAACAGTCTTTTTCATCATTTACGAACCAGTGGCGTAACTACATGGGGTGCAAAGGGTGCGGCGCACACGGGCCTCAGAACTTAAAGGGCCTCACAGGGCCTCTAGGAGCTGTGCATTGAAAAAAAAATGTTTTTTATTTTAATTTAGCGAAACTTATTTGTTCTATAAAGTTTGGAGAGGGGGCAACCAGATAATTTTGAACACGGGCCTCATCGACTCTAGTTATGCCACTGTTACAAACATCATCATTTACGAGCAGTGTTAACGGAGTGACTAACTTCTAAACTGACAACTGGAAGCAGTTTGATAAAGTGATGAGTTGTATAATTTGAAATTTTTAAATATTGTGGACTAAAGAACAAAGCAATGAAGATGATCTCTATTCAATCAAAGTAGGCCTAACATTAAAGATAATGAAAACGATGATATGATTATTATATTAAAGGTACTTCATATTTCGTCACCCAGGCATTATGTTGTTCTATATCCACATTTGGTCGGAAATACGTTATATACACCATTTTTCTAAGAATTTTGAGCTTGTTCTATATCTGTCAAAAAAAATTAGCTATCTTGTTTAATAAACCAGATTTCAGTGTCCAGTTTGAGCTACATCCCAAGTAAAAACAGCTGCCTAAGGAATCACTACTTCCACATCAAGATTTTCTATCCAAGTCACTCACAACGAAAAAATTTTGTATGTGGAAATAATTGTTTATGGAACTTTAATAATATAATATTTGAAATCCTCTACCCCAAAAACCCATAAAACGATACCCCACATAGGTAGTGGGGTGGGGGTGGTAGTGGGGGTGGATGAAGTAAAAAAATATTTTGAGGTTTTTGGTTCTTGTACACACACTAAATCACATTTTTTTTCATCCCCTTTAATAATGGGGTGGGGGTGGTTGGTAATGGGGGGTGGCTAATGCCAAACATTTTTTTGAGACCTGAGCTTCTTTTGTATATACGAAATACTAATTTTATGGACTCTTACCTGCTTGATTTACCTATTTACCCTAAATTTACCCCAATTTACCCCCCAACCCTTCGACGGAACAAGACGAAAATATAATCTAGTTCTAGATCTCGTTAAAGTACAAATGTGTACCAAATTTCAAGTCAATATCTCAAACGGTTCCAGAGTAAACGTGCGCACAAAAAAAAGTTACAGACCGACAGACAGACAGAAAATTTTTTTTCGCTCAAACTTAAAATCTCGACGTTTCGTGACATTCTAAGCCTATTTGAACAATAAAAGTTTTTAAAAATTTTTTTGTCGTTACTATACTTCCACTGGATGTTGAAGTAAAATAAAAAAACCGCTGCCCAAGGAATCACTACTTCCACATCCAGATTCTCTATCCAAGTCACTCATAACGAAAAAACTGTGTATGTGGAAATAATTGTTTATGGAACTTTAATAATATAATATTTGAAATCTTCTACCCCAAAAACCCATAGAACGATACCACATCGGTAGTGGGGTGGGGGTGTATGATGTAAAAAATATTTTGAGGTTTCTAGTTCTTGTACATACACTAAATCACATTTTTTTTCATCCCCTTTAATAAGGGGATGGTGATGAGGGTGGCTAATGCCAAAAATTTTTTTGAGACCTTAACTTCTCTTGTATATACTAAATACCAATTTTATGGACTCCTACCTGCTTGATTTACCCATTTACCCCAAATTTACCCCAATTTACCCCCAACCCTTCGTCGGAACAACATGAAAATATAATCTAGTTCCAGATCTCGTTAAAGTACATACGTGTACCAAATTTCAAGTCTTGAAATTTGGTATACATATGTACTTTAACAAGATCTGGAACTAGATTATATTTTCATCTTGTCCCGTCGAAGGGTTGGGGGTAAATTGGGGTAAATTTGGGGTAAATGGATAAATCAAGCAGGTAAGAGTCTATAAAATTGGTATTTAGTATATTATACAAGAGAAGCTAAGGTCTCAAAGAAGTTTTTGGCATTAGCCACCCCCATTACCACCCCCACCCCATTATTAAAGGGGATGAAAAAAAAATGTGATTTAGTGTATGTACAAGAACTAGAAATCTCAAAATATTTTTTTACTTCATCCACCCCCACTACCACACTACCACCCCCACTACCACACGACCACCCCACTACCGATGTGGGGTATCGTTTTATGGGTTTTTGGGGTAGAGGATTTCAAATATAATATTATTAAAGTTACATAAACAATTATTTACACAAACAAAGTTTTTTCGTTGTGAGCGACTTGGATAGAGAATCTGGATGTGGAAGTAGTGATTCCTTGGGCAGCGGTTTTTATCATAGATTTTGTCTATAGTTAAATGCCATGCTCTAATAATGAAATTAGGAACTATTTTCATTGAAAAACTACAACATTCAAGTACAACAGAAATTTATAATAAAAATTATACATAGTTGTTTTCGTTAGAACAATTAGCAAGTATCTAAAATAGTTATAAAGATTATACTATGTTTGGGTTTTTAAATATTTTTTATAATAAATCGAAAGTAAATGTATATTTCCCCCTTATTCGGGAAAATCCTGTCCTTAAAAAAAAGGAAGTCTCCCTATGATCTCCTTTGGAATAAAACAAATGCCCGTGGCATTCCAAAGGTACAACATATATTTTTGGGGAAGTACTGTTTTTTTTTAGCAGAAAGTTTCCAAAAAGTGAATATTTCTGAATGTTTGCATATCGTTGATATATTATAGAGGTGGTCTATTTTAAAGATAAGGATTTTTAAGAACGTATGGCACATGGGTATTTAAAGGTAAAAAATAAGTAGATTGTTCGCGTAAACTCATTGTTACATTTTCTTGAATTGCGAGCCTATTGAAAAATGTTAGTTTATATTTATTTATCCTCACTTAAAAACAACGGATAAGGTATAAATGGACGACTGCTTCTTCATATTATTAGTTATTAATTAATAATTATTCATTGAAAAAAAAAACATGATGCACACTGTGTAAGAACTTGTGTAAGAAATCAATGAAGTTATCTGTCACCTTGTAATATTCTATTTCAACAGATACCTAACGAATACAAAATGTCGTTGTTAAACATATTTTTCTATTTGCGACTTCAGTTTCATAGTTACTGGACTACTTTCTCAAGCACTAGTGATAATATGCAATAGTATATTACATACCGAGATGGAAAGTGTTTTATTGTTGTCGAGAGATGAGATAGTTGATCGAGGCGCGAAGCGGCGAGGTCAACTAATTCTCGAGACAGCAATAAAACTCTCCACCAAGGTTTGTATACTATTTTATTCATAATCATCTCCCTTAAAGAACAAAAAGCTAAAAAAATCGTTTACTAAATTTTTAAATAGCATTTTATGTTTTTATTAAGCAGGCAATGAACAAGAAATTCTTGTCAGATGACAATTGTCAAAGTAAAATTTTTATTATATAACTATTTATTCAACTTATTTTTTCAGCTATTTGTAGAATTAATTGCTCTGAATCGAGGTTTCTGTTAAAATAAATGAATATACTCTCTATGTCTTTCTTATAATTTATATTTCCTACAACTAAAAGAACACCAGTAAAAAACAGATTGGCAAATGCTCACTTTCCAACCCGAAAACTCATAAGAAAGTGGCTACTTTCCAACCAGAAATGTCACATTTCAGTTCAGTTGTTGAATGAAGTAGAAATGTCATACTTTTCAACTTTTGACATAAACACACCACAGATAGTAGACAACCCCCAAATCCAAAGCCAAGGCTGTGCGGAAGGGGGTTACACATATGTAAGACAATTTGATTATTTCTGTATGATTGTGAATAGAATAAATTGTCGGGTATTAATAAATTGCAAGGGTTTATGTTAAGGTAGGTAGCTATGATTAAACAAACAGTATAGGTCCATTGTTTCAATAGCGGGGTAAATAAAGTGGGATTTCCTATATCCAATTGGTCATTAAGAAGAATAGTACTTGGTTTGTAGATTTCAAATGTTTCTAATGTATTTAATTTTTTGTTTTACATCATATTGTTAAATGATGTAAAACTTCCAGTTATCTATTGACGGAAGAATATGGCCAGTTTGTAAAAAATGGTTTGGTATTTTTAGTATTCTTGACAAGTAATAACTTAGCTTTGCACCACAAATAACTAACGCGATTAACAAATCCCATGTTGGCTTTTAGTCACTTGTATCCACTCGTTAACAAATATAGTAAGCTATACCCATTGATAATGTGATTGATAAGTTAACTGCTATAAGGCCATGCTTCTGCTTACCTATACTTACTTATGGTCGCATGGCCTGGAACATCTGACACATATAGTACCTACATCCTACATTTAAAGAGTTGGAGGTCTATTCTCGAATCTCTATTAGAATTGTCAACCACAACACTGATAATGATCGTATACTTTTCTAAAACGACATTCTCGAGCAGTACTTAGTAGACACTGCTGAGCCCACTCGGCAAAGGATCCCGCAGTTTTTGATAGGAAAATGGGTTCAGTCGATTGTTCTGAAACTTCGAGAAAATGTTCTCTTGGGCCCCCTGATTAAAAGTCTCAATGGCCACCAGTCCGACCGAATTCGATTTTTTGATCTATAGGCCAGTCGGAATAGATTGAAAAAAGATTATTTTGCGAAATGTCGTTTACTAAAAAGTAACAAAAATATTGTAAGTAAAATTGTAAAACATGATAAAGTGATAACAGAACCAATTACAATTGCAAATAATTTTAATGAATTTTTCAAAAATATGCCTGAACAACTACACGAGAAATTAAAAAACTATAAAGTCGACAGCAATTTTAAATGCAGTACAAATTTTCCGACTATGTTTCTAGAGCCAGTTACAGAGAATGCAGTTTTTAATTCAATTATGGAGATGAAAAATTCAAATGCAACTGATCTTGATGGTATCTCAACAAATATTTTAAAAAATCTGTCAATTACATAGTATATCCGCTTACGTTTTTAATAAACTTTTCACTGGAATCTGGAATCTTTCCCAACATTTTCAAAACAGCAAAAGTACTAACACTTTTTAAAAAAGGAGATAAAATAAATATGGAAAACTATCGTCCAATATCACTGCTGTTCACTGTGTCAAAAATATTAGAGTAAATTGTATTTAATCAATTAAAACACTTTATCTCCACTCATAACATACTAAGACCAGCTCAACATGGTTTTATAAAAGGAAAAAATACTCAATCTGCTATACTAAACTTTCTCAAAAATCTTGATACGAGCCGGGCATCAATAGGGCTTTTTATTGACCTGAGCAAAGCTTTCGACTTAGTCGGTCATGATTTGCTCAGGGAAAAGCTTATGGTGTACGGTTTTAGGGGCAAGATAAATGAATGGCTATCTTCATATTTATCTGAACGAAATCAAGTAGTGGAAGTAAATGGGGCTAGATCTGAGAAATTAAATATAAAAATAGGTGTACCACAGGGGTCTATACTGGGGCCGCTATTGTTTTTAATATTTGTAAATGACTTACCAGAACTGTTCCCAAATAATAATTTGACAATGTTTGCGGATGACAACACGTTGCTCTGTACCGGTTTAAGGAAGGAAGATGTCGTGCAGGAAATGCAAACAATGATTAATACTTTTATGACATGGTTTAAAGCAAATAAATTGTATTTAAATGCGTCTAAAACGGTGTTTATTAATTTTACACCCAGAAGCTGCACGACCGATGAAAGTTATCTCCTAAAAGTAGAGCATAGGTCAATTGAACAGGTAAATGCAACAAAATTTTTAGGGGTTTATATTGATAATAGATTAAGTTGGGAAGATCATATTGAAAATTTGTCGAAAAAGTTATGTTCTCTCTCTTTTGCTTTTTATAGGTTAAGTAATATTACAAACCAGAAGGTGATGTTGTCATTTTATCATGCCGAATTTATGTCAAGGGTAAGGCATGGAATAATTTTTTGGGGTTCTTCGAGGTATTTCAACAGAGTTTTTATGCTGCAAAAAAAATTGAAAGAAATATTGCGGGTGCCTCAAAATATCAGTCATGTCGTCCTATTTTTATAAAGTTGCAACTTTTGCCTCTTGTATGTATATATATTACAGAACTAGTATTATACGTGAAATCTAATGAAAACAGTTTTGTTAGAAATCTAGATTTTCATAGCTACAATACAAGAAATAATTCTGAAATAACCATACCCTCTCACAATAGTGCCCTCTTTGAAAAAAATCCGAATTCTATAGGCATTAAATGTTATAATAAATTGCCCTCCACAATTAAAGATATTCAAAACTTAAGAAAATTTAAGGATAAGCTACAAACATTCTTGCTAGGGAAAAATTTTTATACGATGACAGAATATTTGGATTATTAATAATTTCTCATGTTATATACTTACTTATGTTGTACTATTTATTTATTTTTGTTACTATTATGTTGTACTATTTATTAATTGTGTTGTACTATTTACTACTGTCTTTATCTTGGCTTGTCCTATACTATGTATTTATGGTCTAATGGATAATAAAGCTTATTACTATTACTATTATTACTATTACCCGCAATTTTTTTGTCTTAAAGTATAGTTTGGGATTTAGAGAAACATATGTCAACTATCCTCACGCGTGACAGGTGGGGCAACACACTTTAAAATTCAAAAATCGTCAATTTTTTGCCATTTTTCGCTTTATTTGCAATATACCTCGTATATGAAGCATTTTTTGAAAATATATCAGGAGACTGAGAAGTTGAGAAAATCGATTTTGAACATTTTATTATTCTTGACATTTTCTCAGAAAATGCTTCGTTTAAGACGAAAGAAAAATGCTACTTTTCAATTTTTTGATTTTTTTCTATTTAAGTGATTATAATAAATATTAATACGAAATATATCATCGGTATAATGTAAATTATGTTTAAATGTCCAATTTACACTTTAAATAAAATATGTTTACAGAACTATTTATAATTTACATGTTAAAGAGAAAAAAAAACTTTTCAGGTATTGAGGTATTAAAATGATGGGAAAATAAATAAACAAATATATATTTTCACAAACAGACTATTTATTTTATGCATAGTACAGGGTACATGCGTTTCATGTATAACAACACATTCGCGGACAGTACTGAAATTGCGGAGGAACTCAAAAACACACTTTTGAAGTAAGTACTGGTACGATTTTTATGAAAATTTTTTCACATCATTTTGCAGACAGACATCTAGGAACGGTCCTGGCTAAATATAAATTGCATAAACTAATGTACAATATTTCAAGTTATTCAATACAGTTGTATTCGCATTAGTTTACAAAAACTCCATACTATCTCAACTACGTTAGCTTATAGCAAATTTGAATAACTTATAAGCATAAAAAATAAAGTGATTACAAACGAGGGGACACTACCCGCTACACTTGTATAGATCACAATGGCAATATTACTGCATGTGCAGTAGCTGTCCTGCGAATACCCACGTAGTTCGAAAATGACTTGTTACCAATGAGGCATTTACAAGACCTAAGAGGATAGTGCCCAAAATTGTATAATGCTGCTGTGGGACCGTAAATGGGCGACTTCACTTATTCTTACCTAAAAATGTACTGCTGCAACAGTAGTGTGTTTTCTGGCCCCTCAAATATGCACTGCTATAGCAGTAGTGTCCCATAACATCATCTGAAATTTACTGCTATAGCAGTTACTGTCCGTGAATGTGTTAATAGAATATAATAGAATAGAATAAGTTTATTTAACAAATTGATCTACTCCAATGTAATTGTTAAAAACTGAAATATTATGATAAATAAACTAAGTCCCCACATTAACTGCTATTTATTTAGAGCACTTGAGCGTGCATTGGTCACACAAAAAATAAATATAATACATATATACATGTAAGAAAACTCGAAAAACTCTTTTAAAAACCGATTTATTTTCAAACACTATTTAACATAGAATCGTGAATAAGGGCACTTGCAGTCAGTCTGCCGTCTCGAGAGCAAGTGTCCTTTATATTTACAAATAACAACCACTATTCCCTATATTTCTTAATAGCCTAAACATAAATAAACAATATCCCTTAGCCAAGTCGAGTGGCAGGTCAGATCGTAAATTTGTCACTTAACGCCCTATTTTAATGTAGGCCAGCATGCGTGTGGTACCTCCAGGATTGACCTCCACCAACTACAGGGTGATGTGCTCACATACACATATAATACACAAATATACGCAACACATTATATATAAAATAATAATACCTTAACGACACTAAAATTTCTAAAATGGTATACATTATAAAAAAAGAAAATAAATATAACACTAAGTACTTTAAAAATGATATACAATACAAAATATAAGATAAGCATATACCGCTAAATTTCAGGTTATTAAAATGATCGTCTACCGTGAATTAATTATTTTTTAAATATTAAATCCTTATTTTTTTCTTTCAGTTCTCATTACAAATTGTTTGGTGGAAACTCTTTTAAATTTAATTATTTAACTGATTTTATGTTTTTAATTTCAGTGGGTAAAAAATTATATGCTTTCGAAGCAAGAAAGTTATGGCTTCTCTGGCCGATGGTTTTTGACATTCTTTTACAAAAAACATCATTTTTATATCTGGTTTAGTGTTTGTGATTTACCAAGTTCTTTTCTTCGGAGTATGTTTTTACTACTAAGGAGTGAAAATATAATTGGCGGATGTCCATTGTTCTGGCATCTTTTGTATATTATATCTGATGTTAAGTTGTTTTTTTTATATTTAGATTTTTTTTTCTAGACTACTAAGGTTAGTTTTTAATTACCCTTCCTATTATGCCATATCGCAATCGAGATTCAATTAAAGCAAGATGTTCTAAGTTGATCAATATTTAGTATATCTCGAAGATTATTAAGCGTACTTCTTAATTTACTAACCAATTTATTTATATGAATATCCCACTTGAGATGAGAATCTATATAAATTATTATTATTATTCTATTCTATTATATTCTCTTAAATTATACATGAAACGCATGTACGCTGTACTATGCATAAAATAAATAGTCTGTTTGTGAAAATAATATTTGCTTATTTATTTTCTCTAGGGATTGCAATTTACCGTAAGTTTTAATAACCGGTAAATCGGTAAATAAAAATGTAAATAACCGGTTAACCGGTATTTACCGGTAATTTTTAGAATTGATGATTAGGGTGGCGAAAATGGCAATTGTCTTTTTTCATGTACAAAATTATCCAAATTTAACAAAAACATTTTTATATACGTATATTTGATATAATGAACAAACAAAAGGTTTTTTATCAACAGTAAAATCACAAGAGCTTTTTTTATCGGATAAATTTCTCTTTGTAACGAAATAATTTTGCCAATCAATGATTTTATAAGAAAAATTGACATGAAAAAATCGCGAGACCGAAGGTCGCGCAATTTTGTCAAATGTCAGTTTTTCGAGCAAAATTACTGATTGGCAAAATTTTGAGTTAAAAAGAAATTTATCCATAAAAGAAAAGCTCGAGTGTTTTTTGACAAGATAAATTAACGACAGAATATGAATGTGAACGAACAACAACAATAATTTATTAAAAATAATTATAATTTTCCCAAAACGACTCATATCGTACAGTATAGTTTCCACAATACTTAAAAATTATAGCTGACAGTACAGATTTCAAAGTGACGTGCGACTACTGGTGTACTCTGCTTTTGAGAAACAGGCATTTTTATCGGTAATAAAAAAGCGATGCACCTTTTTTATCGCTGTCAAAGTGACAAAAATGTGACTGTCAAATAGACTTTTTTTATATAGGAGTTAATTTACCAAAAGGAAAAAATATAAATGAAATAAATTTAAATAAATAATTATTCTGTAAATAACAAAAATATCCACTTAAATAACAAAAATTATAAACATAAACTCAAATAGGGCATTTACTGAATACCTAATCTAAAAATACAATATTTTTTTAAAAATAGCCTGTTAAAAGGGTTAATTTTTCAAAGCTATATCTGTTAATCGTCTGATATTTGTGCATAGAATACCACCAGCTGAAGATGCCCTTCCTCAATCGATATTGGTGGGTCGATAAGTTAATAAGAATTGGTAATAACATACTTCTAAATGTATTCTACGGATATTTGCGTCAGTGACATATTCAATGTTCTGTCGTAAGATATTGTCAATGTCTCTCTTGTATTTCTTAGGGCTTGGTATTTGGAGTTTACTTTTTATAATATTATTTATTTATTGTTAAAAGTGCTTGGTGTTGGGACAGTCACTCTGTATTTAGTGAATACTAATCAGTGACATAAATAGAAACGTTGAATACGTGACATATCGTAAGTTCAGAATTTACCGAAATAACCGGTAAAAAATTAAAATAACCGGTAATTATCGTCATGTGTTTTTTGTCCTAATAACCGGTTAACCGGTTAACCGGTTAACCGATAATGCAATCCCTAATTTTCTCATCATTTTAATACCTCAAAAGTTTTATTTTTTTTTCTCTTTAACATGTAAATTATAAATAGTTCTGTAAATATATTTTATTTAAATTGTAAATTGGATATTTAAACATAATTTACACTATAGCGATGATATATTTCGTATTAATATTTATTATAATCACTTAGAAAGAAAAAAATAAAAAAATAGAAAAGTAGCATTTTTCTCTTGTCTGTAGCTCTTAAACGAAGAATTTTCTGAGAAAATATCAAGAATAATAAAATGTTCAAAATCAACTTTCTCAACTTTTCAGTCTCTTGATATATTTTGAAAAAATGCTTCATATACGAGGTATATTGCAAATAAAAAATTGCGGGTAAACGACATTTCGCACAAAAAAGCTATTCCGACTGGCCTACTACAGGCGATCGAAACTATGAAAATCTGAGATCTTGCATCATGGCATTTTAGTCTATGTATTGAAGACAGAAATAGTCTAAATATTTCGTGCAAAGACGAGATACCTCCCACCTCCCTCCCGTTTTCGAGGGTGCTGAATACGATGCAAGTGGTGGGAGAAGTTTTTGACTGAAACGACCAACCCTTTTATGGATCCCTTTATGTTTTCATATATAAACGGGTCTACGGAGTGATTTATCGACGGGTTGTACTTGAGATAACATGGAGGGGTTATAGAGTAAGTGGAATCCAGACAGCAGGCCTAGGAGTTGAATAAACCCTCCGGAGGGGTGGAAAATCATTTTTTTTTCTAACGATTCGGTTCAAACACGTATCCCCTCGTTTTCGGGGTCACTGATCACGGGAAAAATATCCATTTTTAGTTTCTCATCCCTCAAACGGTGAGTGAGTGGTGGTTTCTGCCCGTTTTGAGGTATGAGGAGGGGTTGAAGCTAAAAATGAATATTTTTTTCCGTAATCAGCGACCTCAAAAACGGGGGAATACGCGTTTGAACCGAATCATTTGAAAAAAAATGATTTTCGTTTAATCAACCCGCATGAGCGTAATATCCAAGAAGATAAACTCGATCATAAAGTAGCTCCCGCCACATCGAAATTAAATTATTGGAAATATTCAATGTAAAATCGTAGAATTTCACAGTCACTCATCACAGTACAAGAGACAGTGAAATGCTGTTAAAGCCATACTCTCTTTATCACAACAAGCCCTTCCAAATGATTCACTGTTACTCCCTCTAGCAACAACCTTCCGCTTTCTTGGTTAAAGCCATACTCTCTTTATCACAACAAGCCCTTCCAAATGATTCACTGTTACTCCCTCTAGCAACAACCTTCCGCTTTCTTGGCAAAAGGCAAACAATTTTATATATATATATGTCCATTATGAGCTAACACCTACCTACCCATTGTTTACTTATAGAAAATATCAATTTCACAATATGGAGAATTTCAAGAAATTCAGCTTGCGGTACGTTTTCCCCTTAACCCCTTTGACTCAGATTTTCATTACTTTTTTAGGAATTGGAACCATTGTGGAGGGTGCCGCCCACTAAACTCGATAATTTTCTTTCGGTCAAGTATAAACAAGGGCCACCCTATTATTATTATCCTTTGAACATTCTACTAAAAAGAATGCGACATTCGAGAATTAACATTTTTAAAGTCGTGCAAATTTCGGTAGACATTTTCCCAAAGTAGTAGGCATGCGACTTTTGCTAATAGAGATTCGAAAAGAAACCACCGTTGTACAAAACAAAATGCTATATCTGTCAAACAATAGATATCCCTGTCAAAAAATCCTTATAAAAACTTATAAAAAAAAAATGTATACGTTTTTATAATATTTGATGTGTGTATTTGAAATGTGTCTTAATTGTAAATTCTCGTATGGTATCTACCAGTATTGATGAGTTTTTATAGTATATGTAATTAAAAGTTTTTATAGGTTTTTATAGTGTTTTGAATGTAAATTCCCATATGATATCTATTAGTATTGATGAGTTTTTATAGTACATGTAATTAAAAGTTTCTATAGGTTTTTATAGGTCTGTATAGTGTTCTGAATGTAAATTTCCCATAGAAATTCTATTAGTATTGATAGGTTTTCTTTACAGATTTTGGATGTGTATTTGAAATATATTTTTAATGCCAAATCCCATAAACTTACATACGTAAGAAAATATTATTTACCTACGATCACTACTGTAAATAGTAAAAAACACACTACCTGCCATATATGTAAGTTGAATTTTACATATTGTAAACAAAACGCACTGTAAACAAATCGCACGGTAAACAAAACGCACGGGACACGCAATTATAGGTGGCTTATATCGCGGACGCGGGGTTTAAAAAAACAAATGCGCCTACTTAATTTTCAAACGCTGTCAAAACTGACATAATATTTGTTGAATAATATTGTTGACTAGTAAACTAAATCCAGATTTTACTAAATAACTAAGTAAATATGATCGTAGGTAAAGTATAGTACACAGTTGTAAGGCAATTACGCACTCATGGAAATACGCACTCGCCGCTACGCGGCATCGTAACTTTTCCATTCGTGCGTAATATGCTTCTTACATCACTCATTACGTAATATACTATTACTTACTATTAATATTTCAAATATCAATAGTAATATTAGTGGTAAACACTAAATACTGCAAAAGTCCTTGTTTCCTCTAGCGTTCTAGCTTAAACGCAGTTAATAAGTTAGCAGTAAAAGAGACTACTTTACTTTCAATTTAACAAGCCCACGCTAGTTTCTTAGGTCACATTAGATTAGATATGAATTAGCGACATGTATAACAGCTCCCTCTACTAGAGGCTGGAGTAACTTTCATAAGTTTTAATTACTTGTGTGTGTGTTTTAAATATACATTCCTCGTATGAAACTTATTAGTATACGTAAGTTTTTATAGTATTTGAAATACAAAGTTTTTTTATAAGTTCTAAATGTGGTCTAATGTGAGGCTATTTGAAATGTGTTTTTAATGTAAATTTCTTGCCTGAGATCCATCAACATTCGCATGTATTAATGGGAAATGCAAAGTTTTTATAATATTTGCAGCGTACAATGGATTTTTAATGTAAATTACCTATATGGAGTATATCAGTAGTTATATGCAGTAGTATATTTAAGTTTTTATAGTATTTGAAATACAAAGTTTTTTATAAGTTCTGAATAGGGTTTGATGTGGCTATTTGAAATGCGTGTTTTTAATGTAAATTCCTTGACTGAGGTCTATTAGCATATGCATATATTAATAGGAAATACGAAGATTTTCTGCGTACAATGAGTTTTAATTGTAAATTCCTTATGGAGTCTAACAGTAGTTACGTTTTCACGGTAATTGAAATATGAAGTGTTATAGATATTTTATATGTATTTGAAAGGTATTTTTAATGAAAATTCTTCATACGAGGCCTATCAGTATTTGTAAGTTCTTATATGGTGTTTGAAATACGAAGATTTTATAGGTTCAGATGTGTCTAAGTTTTTGAAGTATTTGAAATGTACTTTGAATGTAAATTCCTTGCCTGAAAGTCTATGAACACTTGCACGTTTTAATAATAAACACGAAGTTTTTATAAAATTCTATGAGGATATGTATTGGGGTTTTGAAGTAAATTACCTGAATGAAGTCTATCAGTATATTTATAAGTACTTATGGTAATTAAATTGCGAAGTTTTATAGGTTTTTATATGAATTTGAAAGATATTAATGTAAATTCTCAGTACGAGGCCTATAAGTGTTTATGTTTTTATGGCGTTGAAACACGAAAATTTTGTAGATTCTGTGGGTTTTTAATGCATATTCCTCGCTAATGTAAGACTTTCATGCTTTTATGGGAATAAGAGGGTTTTCTAAAATAGAATGTGCATATACTTACAATGGATTTTAATTAAATTATAGGAAATCTATTGCTGTAGTAAGTTTAGTTTAGTAAGTATTGTAACTTTTTTTACGTTGACTACTATTGAAATACCATGAAAACTTTTCAAATTAATAGTTGTAAATAATACTTTTCAATGGGTGCACTGAGAAATCCTTATTAAATTCTTATATAAAACTAAACTAATAATAACCCTTCAAATCTTATAAAAACCATATACTAATTATTTCTTATTAAATGTTATAAAATTCATCCCTGGTTTCCTGATGAAACATTATTAGTTTTACCACTATTGGAACCCCATGAACACTTATCAAATTAATAGTTGTAAATCATTATTAATTAATAATTAAATCAGTCCTATTGTTATGCAAATAAAAATTTTCAACAAATTACCATTTTCATTGAAAATAATACCAAATATTAAACTCTTTAAAATCAAGGTTCGTATACTTTTGTTGAAATATAGCTTTTACAGTGTTCAGGAATATCTGCAATGTAAAGACTTTTGAGATATAAAAATTATGTACTGTCTATTAATTTAATTATTCTAGTACTTTTAAATAGTGACTAAATTGTTATTCATTGAATGCACTTTTAAACTTAAATTTTTAAATTCTTAACAGTGATGTTTGTACATTTTAATTATTTACTTTTGTACTTGTTAAACACAGGATTGTTTAATTTATATACATTTTAACTTAAATTTTATACTTAATTTTAAGATTAATGGAATTTCTCTACCTTACCTTATTGATTGACAATATTCAATACTTCTGTAGAAGTCTGATGAAAATAAAGGATTATTATTATATTATTATTATTATTAATACTTTTTAATAGATGTCCCTATAAATCCTTATTAAATTCTTATATAAACTAAACTGATATAGGCCCATGAAGTCTTATAAAAATAAGTACAAATATATCTTTATAAAAATGTATAAAATACCCACTAGGAACTCCTTGGTATATTTTTTCAATTTCATTACTCTTCGGATTCCAAAAAAAACTCACAAAAGTATTCGATAATACCTATTCATACTTTTTAACATGCATCCTTACACGTTTCCATTAAATTCTTATATAAACTAAACTGATATATGTACCCATGAAGTCTTATAAAAATAAGTACAAATATATCCTTATAAAAATGTATAAAATGTCTACTAGGAACTCCTTAGTATATCTTTTCAATTTCATTACTCTTCAGATCCCAAAAAAAGTCACAAAATTATTCGATGTAATTCCTTATTAATACTTTAATCCTCATTAAATTATTATATAAACTAAAACTGATAACAACCCCTCAGATCTTACAAAAACCATATACTTACTAATTGTTTCTTATAAAAGATTACAGAACTCTTATTTGATTTTACTGATGAAACCTTTTCAGTTTCAACACTATTCAGATCCCATGAGAACTTATCAAATTAAAAGTTGTAATGCCATATAAAAACTGTTTTTAGTATAAACACTTATGGAAACATACCAATAACAACATGGGTATTCCAACTCAATTAAGACTCCTTTAGATACTTATTCATCGCAATATAATTTCTATATGGCAAAATTAATGTACTGTATAGAACCTTATAAACCAGATAGGCTCCTATGATTACCCATACAAAATTTATAATCACCTATAAGTTTGAAATAGGATTTTTTGACAGGGATATAACTACAGAAGCGCTACGTAAAATTGCTAGATGCATGAACCACAGATTATATCAGGGAAATATTTCGAAAACTCGTTACATATAAAACGCAACTTTTCGACCTGATATGAGACATAATGCATATAAAAGGCCATACGACAACAATAAACACACACACACACACACGCGCACACACACACACACACACGCACACACACACACACACACACATTACTCCACCACAGGCTTCGAATATAAATCCAACCGAGGACATGACATAGTTAACTAAATTTATGGTAAATATACTAAAAATAAAAAAAAGCAATGTTCTTTCATAATACTCACCATTTCTTTAATGCGAGTTGGTAAAAAAGGCCAAATGATCTTAAGTGCTGTACGAATAAGAAACGATTTGTTAACAATATGGATTCTAAAGTCCTTAAATGGCAAACTTTGTATTTTTCTCACACTTAATTTTATGTTTTCAGGCGTAAGCCACTTCATCATCTTCCATGGGTAATCGGCTATATCCACTATTACGCCCAATCCCTTTCCGGTAACATCTGGATCACCTGCTAATATTGATTCTATCCAAATATCGTCTACAGCTACAACGTCCAGTAATTCCATTGTATCGACATTGACGTTTCCTGAAAAGGAAATAATGTCTTAAAAGTATTTTCCATTTTTTTAAAATTTAAATTGATTGATATCTTTACTGTCGGCAGATATTTGTCCAAAAAGGGCACATTTTTCCCACTTTGTGTGGATACAACCATCATTCTGTCAACGAAGACATACTGGATTAAAAACGTTAGCAGAATAAATCTGAGATTAGCTGAAAAGAACATCTTCTACTACACAAAATAATATATATGCTATAAATCGGGACTCAGGAGAATGCACTAAAAATCGGGACTATTCCGACCAAACCCCGGCTCCCAGGTAGTTATGCCAGAGACGGCCTTCACAAATAGATAAATATAATGTTTTGAATCGAGAATCTTATGATTCACATAAGCAAATAAATGATTATTTAGGTGAAACCAATACTTTTGTGGTAATAAATAGAAAGTATGACATAAAACTCATGTCATAAATAAATTATTTATTAAAAACTTGTAATCCAGGCGTTTTAGTTGTAAAATTGTCTGTGCTAAATTCGTGCCCTAAGAAGTTTTTTTCTTTATTATGTTTATTTGGACGTCTTGAATAACACTTGGTAGTTACGCCACGAAACACCTGGAGGATTTTGTGAAAACCGCGTCGGAAGGTCACGAAAACCGCGAATTCGCGATTAACTCAATATTTTTGGCCCAAACGGGAACAAAACCTATTATAAAAGTTATACATCTGTAAATTCTTTACTTTAAAGACCCTATACATTTTTTCCGTACGCCTAACCGTTTTGGAGATACGACGCGGACTAAGTGAAAAATGCAATTAATTCCACCAAACCTCTTTCGCACCACATATTTCGCAATTATCTTGCTTTCTATATCTCAGAATGAAAATTAAATATTGCTGTTATAGAGCTCGGTGATCTTTATTCTCTACCAGAATGTCTTATAGATTTTATTTACATTTATTAACAGTGAATGAGTCAAAAAATGCATTCGTTTGCGCACCACCCTGGAGGTAGAATGCTCGGCGCGCTTTTTTTTTACATGGATCTCCAGGAGGCCTAATCCATGCCGGATCTTAAATTAGTTAATATTTCCGACTCCTTCGGTATCTGAAACGTTATCGTCCAATGACAAATCATTGTCATTCCAAGCAGCAATTTTAGTAGTTTCTACGTAATAGTTGCCATTAGGGGAACTTTAAAGGTTTCCGCAACTAAGGACTGTTACGTAATGGGAACCATCCTTCTACCAAGTATTCACCAAAATGGGGAATAATAATTACGTGGAAAATTACTATTCCGGTACTTCTACCGTTACCGTGTCGAGGACTAGGTTATTACGTAAACGGGATGTAACCAAGTAGTAGAAATGACTAACTTTTGTAACAGCTCAGCTGACCGAAATGAGAGCGCAAACTATATATTTGGCTCTCTGTTATTCGAATAGCAAATTAAAGACTTACTGAGTTTGAGCACATGATATTTCCAAGGTCCAAGTTAAGGTGATTATATACAACATGCCTAAGCATATATTATAAATCATGATGTTTTGGATTTACCCTGGGTGTGGATATTAAAACCACCACTTGTTGTCTGTAAAATGTTATCATGATGCTTCGATAAAAAAGACGCCCCCTCGAGAAAATGATTTTTTCGGAAAAAAATTTTTTTGCAAAAAATATGTGTACAAGCAAAACTGCAAAATTTTTTATGGAAAGCGTTTTTTTTTAAATTTTATATATTATAAAGTAATAATCTATTTAGAAAACATATTTGTAAATGACCATAATAAAAAGAAATTTTTTATTGAATTATATTTTTATCTGTGTCAATATGGCGTCTTCATTCAACAACAGAAAAACGGCGATTTTAATTGCAGTAACTTAGAGGTTGCAAAAACCAAAATTATTTCCCTACAAGTTACATTTCCCATAAAGTAGCAGATGCCACCAACGTTATAGTTGTTGCTACTTTAAAAGTGGTAACGGGAACTACAACAAATTCACTGTGTAGTTATATTTACCTAGATGTAGCAAATGGGACCAATGATGGTATAAGATCTTGGTAACTATTGCTATCAAGTTTTCATATTTTAGTGATCAGTTTACATTTAATTTCATTCAAAAAATAGTAAGTATTTATTTGAATACCTAATATACAAATAATACAAATTAACTTTTCTAATGTAATTACAAAGAATCATAATTTATACATAAATAAATAAATACACGCACTTACACACTTAGACTAATACATATACAAATAAATTAAAAAATAACGAAGAAAAAATACCTATATAAAACAAGTGGAGTTAATCAATCGACTTTATGTAGCTTACAATTTTACGTTTGAATACAGGTAGAGACATAGGGTACGGACATGCCAAAGAAGTAACGACTCTAGCCGTGCATCTCGGATTTTTAGTCAATTAGTGGCCACGATGCTGGGCGTACATGCCGGAGAAGTTTATCAATCCGTTCCGTTTTTCGGGTGATTGACCTGGTTTTATTGTATCTCATGTAAATAATTTCTATTTCTGCAGTGTGTCGCCGTTTGTTTGGAATCACCATCATAAAGCATATATTTTAGGTCCGATTTAAAACTTTTTTTAACGTAGATCTCTGAAAAGTGCATTCTTGTGATACATTAAATTTTATAAAATGTAAAAGGTGATCTATTGCGTTTGTTATTGTGGGTGGAAAATTATGAAATGTAATGAAAGTTGCATGGCGCATGGCAATAATTATTATTGCAATCAGAAATTAAAATAATTAAAACTTAGTACAAATTGACAATTACAGTGAATTTTCATTGGCAATTTCAGAATTTTTATTTCCTTCGGAAACAATCCAAAAATAGGTATTTTTTTCACGAAATTTGGAACAAACCCATTTGAGTGCGTATTGTTATACAGAGATATACTCTTCTTATGGGACATTTTAAATACAAATTATTTAAATGGGGATATGCGCAATCAGTGAATAGGTGTACTATTAGATAAATATAAAATTTAATTAGTTGGTATGATATAATATACGTGTACCTACTATCCGATTAAAAAGTACTGGCACCCCACTATCTGTCTATTCTATTTTTTGTTGAATTTTTATTGTATTTTTTAAAATACATTAGAACACTGTACATTACTGAACAAAATTAATTGATGAATTAGTTGAAATAATGAGAAATAAAATATGATCTTATGTTTCTTTACAATAATTAGCAATTATATTAGCAATCGAGAAAATTGTTATCTTTCGAAATAGATACCAAGTATATCAAAAATAAATGAAAATACAGGATGGAAGAAACTTGTTATTTGAATTTTCTTTTTTACTATTAGTAGTTTTCAAGAAAAATACATGTGAAAATGTGGAGTGTGCATTTTTTTTATCAAATATTATTATTATTCTTATTATTAAAATTAAACACAGATTTTAGTACTTATAAAATAGCTATAAGCTATTTTTGTAGCAAAATAAGTTGCATTGTGACCGGATTAATTTTCTGACTGCTTACGAACAAAACCCTACTCCATAAATAGTTAATTCGAACATTCGCGTGGCTCTTTCCGTCGGATAATACGAGTAGTGTGCGTCTGTTGCATTGGCATTATATAATTCTTTCTGCACACTCGTTAATGGTGTTCATTAAAAATCATTACAGATAAAAAAAAATCAATATAAATATTGTATTATCCCCAACTGTACCAGTATAGTACCCAGA
Source organism: Rutpela maculata (assembly GCA_936432065.2). Lineage (NCBI taxonomy): Eukaryota > Metazoa > Arthropoda > Insecta > Coleoptera > Cerambycidae > Rutpela > Rutpela maculata. The sequence continues at coordinate 81,875,256 of OW386289.2, read as the reverse complement.
AAAATAATGCTACGGTTTTTATACGTTTGCCGACGGATATAAAACTCAGTTTTATAGGTAACAGTCGGATACTGCTCCATTTTAAGGATAAGATTTTGCAGAGTGAGAGGGAAATATGCGTTTATTTCCACATACAAAATATTTTCGTTGTGAGAGACTTGGATGGAAAATCTGGATGTGGAAGTAAGGATTCCTTGGGCAGCGGTTTTTCCACTCCCTACTCAAAACATGCCGGTTGTGGTGCTGTTTATAACGTTTGTCCCACAACGCTGGAGCATTGATTGATTCGTCCTTTTTATTCATTTTCACTTTTTCACAAAATAAAAATAAAAAGATATTCAATATATATCGTACACACATTCCTGCGTGATGGTTATACACTGTACGGCGAATCTAGACAAACGTAGTGTGTACTGGCGAAACCTCAACCCCTCACAGTTCTTCAAAATTAATCCGCATGTGTACCATGAATAGAAACACTGGGGGGAATTGTCGTTGAAATTAAAATACGGCACACGGCACGTATTCAATGCTGAAAAAGCCGTACTATATTTGTATTGCTACTTTTTCAATTTAATAGCTATATTAATTATATACCAATAATTATAGTTGCTAAATACCCCACTGTCAGGGCCGTCGACAGCTTTACCGAGCCCCGGGGCTGCTTATTATTGAGGGCCCCTTCCCTCTTTCAAGGTTTTGTCGTTTTATTTTTCTGTTTTTAATTTATTAAAAAACTACCACAGTATTTAATTGTTACAGATTTTTATTGAATTGAAATATTTATACAGTGACGTAGCCAGGATTTTTATTCGGGGGGGGGGGGGGGGGGGTCCGAACGTTTTGAAGGTATTACTCAGATACGAATAGAGTAATTGAGTCAAGCGCGGATCTAGAAATTTCAATAATTTTTTTCTCGTCTGTGGCGCATGGGACCCGTACGAAATATGGGAAATAACGTCTCGAGAAGCACTTCTCTAACGACCCCTAAAAAATTTCGAAAAAGCAGTTTGCGAAATTTTTTTTTCAAAATTCGATTACCCCCCCAGGTCTAGGGACTCCTGTTTAAAATTATTTTTTTTGTCATATGCATTTTACTTTTCATAAAAATACAGCAACACGTTTTGAAGTTTATGAAAATATTTTCATTACTAACTGAGATACAACGAATTGTGATTTACAATTTAACAAATCACAAAATTTCAATTCGTTGTATCTCAGTTAGTAATGAAAATATTTTCATAAACTTCAGAACGTGTTGCTGTATTTTTATGAAAAGTAAAATGTATATGACAAAAAAAAACAATTTTAAACAGGAGTCCCTTCGCACTTTTAAAGTCCCTGCAGTTGATTTAAATTTTCTAGGTGTCGCGACGACTAGTTAGTTGAAGACGTTGAAATTCTATCACTTTGAAAAAATGCTAATTGCTCCATTTTGCATAATTAAAATATCTCCATTTTTTTAAGTAAAAATACCTTTTTTTTTTTAAGTTCTGTTGAAAGCCGAAATTATTTCAAATATAATAATAATCGAATCGAATCACAGCAATCGAAAACAAGTGGTCAAAATATTGAGAGAAAATCTGGGGAAAGTAACAACTAATATAGGTGTACCACAAGGTAGCATAGTGAGACCTTTGCTGTTCATCATGTACGTGAATTAACTCAATAATGTCATACTAGATGGTAAAAGTTGTGATCTAACTAGCTATGCAGTAGATGGCAAACATTTTGAAGAGTGCATCTGATATGAGAAGGCTCATTTTAACTGCAGAAGAACTAACTATAGCAAACTATTAGTTTCTAATTAATAAACTAGCAACATGGAGCCATGTACAACTGTATAAAGATATATCTATAATAATGTCACATATTGAAAAGAGAAAAGCGTTGTTTTTTATTGAGAGGGGCGCTAATTTTGATTCCACACTTAGGCGACCAAGCACGTAGGAAGAAACAATTTTCTTTACTTTATATACCTTGTTATTTTATTTATTATTTTGAAAAAGATATAATTGAGGAATCTCTGGAACGCTTCATTATGAAAAGGAATTAGGTTTATACAATCACATCACATCCGTCATACTTATATGCAGCAGGTTACTTGAGATTAAATCAGATTCAGATTGCGCTAGATTGTGTGGCTTCAAATCCTCACACTGTTGGCTTATCTGCCCTATCCATATGGCTGCAATAAAATTGCAAGAAACCACGATTTACAACGTGGTTGGCTGGAATAGAAATTTGAAATCAGCCAGAAAAATTTTCAATAAAAACCGAAAATGAAATTAATTTGTTAATTTTAAATAACATGCCTGCCAATTATTTAAATGTCAATTAATTTCGGGGGAGGGTCCGGACCCTCTGGACCCCTCCCCTGGCTACGTCACTGATTTATATAATTTTTTTGAGAATCGCCAAATGTGCACAACTGAATGGCCTAGCCTATATGACGTAATATAGCCGTAGTCCCGGGCCCCCTGCCTCCCCCTGTCGACGGTCCTGCCCACTGTCCCTACTTCTGGTGTAGATATATAGCCATAGGCAAAAAAAATATTCATAGAAATATTTACTAAAATCATGTAGGTAACATATAAAATAAACATATAAAAATAATTTTAAGATACGAGCTTGTATATATTTTAATTATAAAGCAATAATTAAGGTTGTTAGCTATAACTTAAAACAAATATCCATAGAAATATTTATTCAAAATATGATAAATTTCGCGACCCGCGTAGTCTACCTCTCTACCACCATGTAAAAACAAACTATTTTGTTTCGACGTGAACATGCTAGTTGACTTCGGATGTAAACAGCTCTGGTAACATCCTCGACATGTGCGGTCACATTTAAATGTACAGGTTTGTTTTACAAATTGATGAATTCGATACACGGACTCAAATTGTGGCCTGAACTTCTAGATGCGAGGATGCGAGGATCTGCGTACCTCACACCAAATGTATACAATTATGAATGGCCAGTGAAGTGCAATGACCGCGGTGATTCCCGTGTAAACTGCTAGGATGAACTGCTGCAAGTATCTTCGGCATACGCTATCCCATTTAAATGTACAGGTTTGTTTTACAAATTGACGGCGACTGTAGTAGTGAACTACTCATTTAACTATTAAGATTCTTCGACATGTTCGTACCCATAGATTCCTTTCATCCTCTGGCAACTTGTTATATTGATCGAGGCCTTTATATAACATAATTTTCCTAGTTTGACTTAGATTTTGCCTTGGTATATAAAATTTGTTATTTCTTGTGTGGTGTTGATGTATTTGGTTTGCATAAAATATAAATTTATTTAAATACTTGGGTATTAAAGTTATTTAAAATTTTGAAAATAAATACCATAGCCATGGAAAGCAATCTATCTTTTACAGACAGCCACTGAAGAGAAGAAAGCATATGTTGGATTGAGGTATATCGGCTGCATTTCAAAATCACTCTCATTCCTCTATTCTGTAGTTTTGAAGGGAAGTTATTTTATTTAAATCGAAGAAATATAATAGACTGGCACAGTAATCGAAATCAGGTTGGATAATGGTGTTGTAAACTGTTATTTTTGTCCTCACTGATAACTTTTCTCAATTTATTGTACACAAACAATGTCTTATGCCGTTTATACCGAAATTGTCCGTTCCCCATCGACACAATATTTATTAAATTTGGAGTTTTTAATCGGCAAATTCATTTAATATGCTCAGTGGATCACTAACTGAACTATGGATCAATCTGTGTTTTAAAGACAAGTTGTAACTTTCGTGCAGTACACAGTATCACTAATATCACTGCAGACTGTTATAGTTTTCGATTACTTTTCTCCTTGTGTTGATGGGAACACCTTTGCACTTGTTGCCAAAGATGATGGTTTTGCTGTGGCGAAATAATCTTTCATGTTTGCATCATATTCTGAAGAATCACTATTTCTACTACTGTTTAACTGTTTCTTCAGTTTTCTATAAAACGTGGATGAGTGCCGATAAACTTTATTTCGCTTTTACTGAGCATTTCAGATGGCGCCATTTTATTCAATGCCAATAATTATATAAATTGTCTTAAAAGTTAATATTACTTCATAGTAGATTTTCAAGGTATATGTAACTTTTAAGTCATTTTCAATTAGTGGGGAGTAGTAAAAATAACTTCAAAGCCCCTATCTTCGTAGAAATAACCTAATTTTTACTCGAGATGTCACTAATACGTTAGACAACTCTGAAGTGGTCCTTTGGTAAAGCTGTGCAGTTGGCATTACTACCAATTTTCACTTAGCAGTTGAGGATGCTTCAAAGTAATGCTGAGTAGTATCCGCGACGTTGCAGATGCTCCAGCAGTTACTTGAAAGTGTTATAACTATACAATGCCTAAATTCAGTAGAATCTACATAATTGTCACTACAAATGCATACCACAAAGTGAATATTACCCTGAAGTCTCAAAATTAGTAACAGTTATGTCATTCCTACTATTATATGCCTCAGATGCCAGTTCCCATCACTTTGAATGCTGCTTGGGATTACTTTCATTCTGATGAGATTCTACGTCGCCCATTTCGTTATTCATAGCAATTATGTCTCAGAATGAAAATTAAATATTATCAAGTTCAAACCTGGTTGGGAAAAGACATTGATCCTGAGCAGTGGGGCTGGATTATGAAGAATGATATTTTGCAGCCAGTACTAACGCAGTTACCACCAGCATCAGACATATTGTTAAATTCAATTTTTTGCAACTGTACGAAGGGTTGTGCAGGAAAATGTAGCTGTAGGAAAGTAGAACTAAATTGTTCAACAGCTTGTGGCCATTGCCACGGTCACCCCTGCTTGAATACCGCACCTATATAATTGCTATGAATGACGACATGGGTGACGTAGAATCTTATCAGAATGAAAGTAATGACAACGATTTTTCATTGGACGATAACGTTTCAGATACCGAAGGAGTCGGAAATATTGACTAATTTAAGATCCGGCATGGATTAGGCCTCCTGGGGAACCATGTAAAAAAAAGCGCGCCGAGCATTCTACCTCTAGGGTGGTGCGGAAACGAATGCATTTTTTGACCTATTCACTGTAAATAAAATCTTTAAGACATTCTGGTAGAGAATAAAGATCATCGAGCTCTATAACAGCAATATTTAATTTTCATTCTGAGACATAGCAAGATAATTGCAAAATACGTGGTGCGAAAGAGGTTTGCCGGAACTAAATGCATTTTTCACTTTGTCCGCGTCATATCTCCAAAACGGTTAGGCGCACGAAAAAAATGTATAGGGCCTTTAAGGTAGAGAATTTACAGATGAACAACTTTTATAATGAGTGTTGCTCCAGTTTGGGCCATAAAAACAGAGTTAATCGCGAATCCGCGGTTTCCGCGACCTTCCGACGCGGTTTTCACGAACTCCTCCAGGTGTATCTTGGCGTAACTACCAAGTGTTATTCAAGACGTCCAAATAAACACAATAAAAATTTTTTTTCGTAGGGCACGATTTTGGCAGCAAAATTTTAATTCGCCTGGAGTATTGGAGAAATTATTTATTTGGCATCAAACAATTCTGAATTAAAAAAAATATTTTTATCTGTGCACATATTTAAGGCATTATAACGTAAGGACTTTTGAAAAATATAAGAAGTTTCGGCACCACAATGACAGTGGCACCTTCGTTGCCCTTTTTGTTCTTTTTTTTTGACAGCAGTAATAGTAGAATCATTGGCGCAATTTCAGCAGGCAAGGATTTTGCCTAATTGTATTGAACCTTTGACTTGATTGGCGTAATTGTCATACTCATTATTTTTTCGGGAAGAATTTCGGAATTCGACAGATTTGCCTTTGAACAATTTAATTCTCTTTCAAAATATTGGGTGGACAGTTGCCTACCCTTGCCCCTCACGAATTACGCCTATGAGTAGAATAAAAGAAACTGCAAAAGCGTTTTATATTTTACAGAAGACTTTAAACATACGAATGCACTTGAAATAAAAAAGGTCGAAGAATTATTAATATTTTATTACACAGCGACCATCACGTACAAATTTTTCATACGCATTATGGAGTAACAATAGAAACGTGTCAGTACATTTTCAGCTTTTGATAGAAGTAAATGTGTCGTGAATTATTATGGCGTCGAATGGCTTTCCATTAAGAGATACTGTACTTTCGTGGGTTGAAGATTTCCGGAACTGCCGCTTAATGGTGTAGAGCTTTTCTGTACAAGCTATGAAAAAAACACTTTCGTGGACACGCAAGTCGAACATTTTAAAACATGTTTCATCTGAACGTCATAAAAACTATGATTTGGTAGAAGTAATGGTGGATAACACGAGAAAATCCTCTTTTTAGTTTCTGCAAAAGTGTGTTAATGGGGAATATAAGAACGTCAAAGTGCCAGCAAAATCTATATTGAGAAAATTTTATATATTTGACTCCGACTAGTGACATTGTAAAAGGAAAAATATTTACAGAGCTAAATGAAAAACAAATCTGGATTAGAGTTGATGAAACAACAACCCAGGTAGCAAAGGCACGTGAAAATGACGTGAAAAAATGGTCAGGAGTGACGAGAAATGACGAGTTAGATGACGTAAATGAAACGTGAAAATGACTTCCTAATGTCTCAGACGAATGACGTCTTTTTCAGGTTATATTTGATAATCCCCCCCCCCACAGGTTTTTAGTAATAACATATAAAACCACATACTAGTTAGTAATCTACTTGATAAAAATAAAATAATTAATGCATAAATAAGTTTTGTCCTAATGAATTAGCCATCCGTAATTTTATTTACATACATATCTATCTAATATTGTTTACCATCACTCCAACTTTTTCTCACAAGGGTTGCCTGCAAATTATAATGTTTATTAAGTTATTAAATTCATTTTTACTTACCTTTACCAATCGCGGTCCATAGGTTTCGAACCTACATGTCTCCCGTTGTCCGTATTACAGTACTGACTCTTCTACCAACTGAGCTATCTTAGTGACCGTTATTTCGGATGCTAAAAGCAGTATTTATGGTGATGTGTATGAAGTTTTATTATGTGAAATTGAATTTCTAGCCTTATTTAAAATATATGAAAATCTTTTAGGTTCTCTTTTTTTTCTATTTTTTTACGTGTTCCCAAACCTGAATTTTTCGAGTTACTAGTATTTTTATTTATTTATAATTATTAAGAAGAACTTATTTAATTTAATTAAACTGTCACCAGTGTCACCTGAGAAGTACGAGTACTTGTTGAACAACGTAATTATTACATTAATTCAGTGGTGGTTCGTTAAAAAAAATGTTTACTTTTAGAATTTAAGTTTTAAGTTGAAGTACTTATACAAACCTTCACAAATAAACTGCCGAATCTTTGCAAACTTTTCCGAATATAAATTATTTTGGATATTGTTAAAAAACATTATCCTCGAATAAAAACGCCAATACTTATCCCTCACGATACGGTTTATTTTTTTTAAACTTTACACTCTGCTTACAATAACAAAATGCCATCAGCGAGTTTTAAAGTTTGTAATCCGATAAAATATAAATAAATTTAACACCGAAAAAAGACGAAAATATGACGTGATATGTAGCACTTCATTTTAATGTCATATATGAGACGTCATTATGTCGTCGATTTTTAGTGCCCTGACGTCTCTTTGATCAGAATCACCAAATTTTGACGTCATTATAACGTACCCTTGCTACATGGGAAATGCCTGAAGTATGAAGATAGTAAATGTGATAGCGGGGGAAATAGAGTAACATATTCAATGTGCGGACGCTTGATTGTATCTAAAGTACTGGACGTTATTAATTCAGCAACTGTGGCAGAATTAGTGCAATCAACTTTGAACACATTGTGGGGTGAACAGTATGAGCAAAATTTACATAGATTTGTATTGTTTATTACAGACGCGGTTAATTATATGAACGCAGCTGGAAAAACTTTGAAAGACACGTACCACAACATGATTCACGTTACGTGCTTAGCTCACAGACTGCATAGAAACTATTAGACAGTGTTATCCTAACGTCGATAGACTGATATCCAATGTAAAAAAAAGTGTTTCTAAAGGCACCACTAACTCCAGAAACTATTGTAACGTGATGGGGGACATGGCCATGAACATTATATTTGAGCTCAATATATTTTTAGAAACAATCCAGGTTCTTCAACATTTTGGTGTGGTAGACATATGAAATCGCAAAAAAGTGTACTCTTCAATACCGGATATAAACTTGCCATCTATAAGAAACTTTACTTATTTTAAATCTACGCCGATTACATCGGTAGACAAACGATATCTTTTTTACAGTACAGGCCCCGAAGTTTAACTTCGGACCATTTAGAACAAATGCAAATAATATATTTTTACTATTCTAATAAGGAATTATTAAGAGATTGTCTTTGGCATTAAACAATAAGTGCATCACAGTATACTAGAACCCTTTCGGAGCTATTTACCTTTATATATTACGGAATTTATTAGATACAATTATAAGGTAAGATATAGTATTATCGTGCATGAAAATGGTCATATTGTTTGTTCATAGCGCCTAAAGCCGATTCTGGTTCTTACGTCATAACTACCTTGGAGCCGGGGTATGATTCCGACGAAATCGGGACAGGTGGCAACTCTAGTATTAACATAAAAAAAATCGTCAAATAAAGAACAAAACTAACTATATTTTGCAGAACACGCTTAAAATTTGGCATAGGGAACTTACAAAGGTACATGTTTATACTTACCAAGTTTAATTATATATATAGGTCGACCCTCTTTATCACATTCTGGTATCATTATTCTTATATCCTTATCTATTAATGCCTTTTGATCTAATGGGGCAGGCTTTGAAAACCATCCAGGATACTCTAATAGCAACTCATAAAACATTTTCATCTGAAAATAGTATTATTACTTTTTTAATAAAGATACATTGTAGCATAGTAATTATTTAGTCATTAATATTCAATAAACGTGGACAATTATTCTAGTTAAGTAATTTGGATAGTTTATATGTTGTGAATTATTGCACGTAAGCACGCATGATACTATGAATAGTATCATGGTAAGCACGTATGACTTTTCTAACAACTTTCAAAGTTCAGATTTCTCATCGATCTTGTATACTACTTAGTTTCTGCAGCCTTATTACACAGGGCGATTCGGTATAACGGGATAATACTTCAGCCCATAGTAGTTAAAAAAAATAAAGATAGATATTCTTAGAAAAATTTTTTTTATGTGCACTAGGGTGGTCCATCTTTTTCGAATTCGGAATTATTAATTTCCCACCGATGCAGATAGATCCATTTGATAAAAAAAATCCTTGTAAAATATTATTGAGGCAAGACAATTAAAAGGAAGGGGTGTCGCAGAATACTTCATATTTACAACAATGGAAAAAAATTAGATTGTTTGCATACTTTTGTTAAAAACTTGTTTAATTAATGTCTTTTATAATTAGCAACATTTTTCTCTAAATTGACTAATGCCTCATCACGCTATATAAATATTATATAAAATGTCTCGTATCATCGTAAATACGTAGTCTAGGAAAACAAATCTGTAAAATAAAGCTCCAGTTTCAATCTTCCCGTATTTTGTTAAAAAATGTACAGGATTTTTTATCATAAATAGTACTAGATAGGTACTATTCTAAATCTAGTGTAGTAACAAAAATAATATTTATCTACAATCGACATATAAAGTAGGCTTTTTGCGCACATTTTGAAAGCGCAAAGTTGACGTTTGCCGAGGAGCTATGAATAATGTCACTTTGTCGCTCGTCTTCCATGACAACCAACGGCAATTGTATACTGTGTCACAAGGGCAGAAAATGAGCATTGTAGCCTGAGGATATTAGCTGATAGCTAAGGGCTGCTAGTGCGTTTTCTGCATGTGTGACAAACAACAGTTTTTCGCCTAGCATTAAACAAAACAAAGAAAGAAAAATGTAACAAAAATCTCTTCTGTTTTAATTTCAAACTTTGTGGTTGTAACTGACGTTTAATGAAGAATTATGTGAAACGTCAGAGTATGCAACAGTGGCGGCTTGTCCCATGAGGCAGTGCCTCGGTGGGCCACCAGTAAATTTGCAATTAAATCTGCACCTAACTCGTAACTTTATAAGCGTAAAAACAGTTTAGTTTAGAAAAATAAGAGTACAAAATTCTACTGACGAAGTAGAGAATTCTTTAACAAATCTAACTAGGTAACTATACCTATCTGAGTATCTAGAGCCTTGCCTTATCACCTTGTCATGTCACGAGTCGCCACTGGTATGATAGCAAAAGGTGTCTATGTATCCTGTAAGTATCCCGAGGTCCCTCTAGAGACGTTACGGTGAATAGACGCCTATTAGATAACGTTCCTTTTAAATCGGAAGAAAAACCGGTAATACGCTGGCCCAAATAGGTCAAAAGTACATTCGTTGTGAAGTGAAAAATTGTGCATGCGGTGGTAGTGTCCGAATAGCAACAATTAAGTGAAAAGTGCTAATATTTAATTAATGCGAGTGATTAAATCTTTCAGTGCAGCGTAAAAAAGTGAAAACAGTCGACAAATATCGAGTAGGTACCCGACCCGACGGAAGGAAAGGCCATAAATCAATCAAGATAAGTCCACTTTACCCTTAAAATATTTATGTCTTAAGTACTCGTAGGCAACTTAAAGAATTTCATAAACAGACCTGAAATGCAATAAATTAGAAATAAGTTAATAAACGATTCTCTTCCAGCAAATATTACCAGGGGCGTACCATTAGAGTAACAATACACCGCGCCAAATTAAAGCAATTCAAAAATAATAAAAACTTGGATAAAATTGTTGCCCATTATTAGCTTGGTTTCAGTGCCATTAAAATTTAAAAAATATCATGCATGCTATAAGAACATACTGACTATCTACACTTCACATCTGGTATGGCTCTGGTAAGGTTAAGGAATTTTATTAAAAACGTTTAGATCCGTAAGAATACGCAAAAAGTAAGCAAGAAATAATAACTCTGCAGAGAACACAAAAATAATGTATCCACTACAAAACGTAACAACGAAGACACATCAGCTACTGATACAAAAATCGAGCACTAAGCCATCAGTTAGAAGGAGAAAACATAACAACCCCGGCACACGTCAACACTATGAAAAGACCAGTAGAGAAGTTGCATAGGTAACCAGACGAGAGAGCTCCATCGAAATAAGGACGGAAAATATAAACGAAAACATAGCCACGGAAATCATACAAAATGATCAAGATCATTGATCATTGATCGATCAGACAAGACAGCAGGAAGGGTATTCATGCAACTGACTCAAGAAACCAGAAGAAACTAAAAAAGAAAAAAATGGGGAAACCGGGTTACACGTGGAAAACAACAACTAAGAGAAGCGACCAAACATACTGGAAAAGAAAGCGAGGGGAAAAAATGAACTCTACAAAGAAATCGCAGCGATATACCCTACCAGAACCAGAAACCGAGGCATCAGAAATCTCAGAAGGAGAAGAAGAAAATTTGTAGAAACAGAAACACAAAAAGAGGAGCATAAATATGAAATAACGAACACAATGCGACAACACATTGGACTTGTCATCTTGCTGTCGAGGCGACCAGACCTGCTTTATAATGCTCTGTCACCAATGGATACCCATAAAAGTTTATAAAAGTTAAATAGTGACAACGTGTAAAAAATATAGTTAAAAAAAGTATAAGTGGATGTGTTTGTAAAATAATACATATCTCGGAACATTTTCAGTAATTGATAAGAAATATTAGTTAGTGTTTAATTAGGTATACAAACCAAAACTTAACGCAGTAAATAATGGTATATATAGTGCAGTGAAATCGTGCCAAGCGGCAAAGAGGAGAAAGAAATCAGTAATAACCGAAGAGAGGACTGTCTATATGGAGCACTAAGCCATCACACACTAACGCTATGAAAAATCAAGAAAAATGTCCATTATACTATTAGGAGACTTCAATGCACATATACTCCACACATGGCCTAACGAAAATGGAAACGCGCTGGAAAACCTAGCACACATGTTTGATTTAACAATAAGTAATACATGGAGCAAAAGTCAAACCTGCACTGACACCTGGAGTAATGGAAGCTCAATCACACAAATAGACCATACCCTGGTAAACAGAGAGATAAGGGCAATGATCAAGAAGGTTAAAGCAAAAAGGACAGCAGAAGAAAGCGCTAACACTGAACAGCAGCGAACTAAAAATAGGGAGACCATGTTATACGTGGAAAACAACAATCGAGAGGATAAAAAAAAACTAGGAAAGAAAAGCGAGGAAAAAACATGCGTCATGTGGCTCTCGCTGCTGACAACAAGCATGGCCCAAATCCTACCCAGCATCGGAAACCGAGGAATCAGAAGACTCAGCAAAAGCAGATTTGAAGAAGCAGAAACACAAAAAGAGGAGCATATCCATAGCACTCCATATCAAAACACAGCACATATTTCACACGAAGATTCAGAAGAGGCAGATGCCCACAACCAAAAACACAAAAAGGGAGCTTAAACGCTCCCTCACGACACAATGCGGTAACGCATCTCATAAATACCTACACCTCCCATCCCAAGTTCCTTTACCATGCGCCATGTGGCTCTCGCTGCTGGCAACAAGCATGACCTTAGTCCAACCCAGCGTGGACGTAGCAGGCCCAGCTGTATAATAGGGAGTGGCAGCAATGCCTACCGCGCGCTGGTAAATCAATCAATCAATCAATCAACTTAGCTTTTAAACATATGCCCAAAAAAGTGAGGTTTTAAGTTCCACTGTGCTGTGTTATGTGTTTATTTGGTTCCCCCTGGTTGCCCTCTCCCCAGGCGCGGCGCGGTTGAGAATTTGTGGGATAGTGGCAATCATTTCATATGTGTTTTTACATACTAAATATTAGTTTAAATACGTTTTTACGCATACGCCAAAAAGAAAAGTGAGGTTTTAAGTTCCACTGTGTTATGTGTTTATATTTTACATAACAAGTTACATTGAGAAAAAAATGTTGCCACTCACAGAGACTATTCTTTGGTGCAAAAACTACAAGTTTGAGAAGGTGCCAACATTTTTTTTTTGAAAAGCACCAGTTTTAGTCCGTTTTAGGCAAAATGCCTAATTTTTTGGCCAAAAAATCTGGAAAATGGGCAAGCAGAAAATGTTGGCATATGGTTTTTTAGCAATGACCATTGACAACGAAAATTTTCCGCCTGGTCAGAAAGTGTTATATTACGTACCAATTTCGGGCATAATTGATGTCACTAGTGCTGCCGGAAAAAATGTTTTCATATATCGAATGTTGATCGCCAAGATACTCTCTTCAGCTAACACCAAGCCCCAAAGTGTTATACTCTCTTCCACAATTGAATTTTCTGGGGCGGCTAGCGCCAAAACGGTCAGGGAAGGGGGGAGGTCTGACTCACATAAGATAAAATACATAACAGCAATGCCAACATGTTATATCCCAGGCCCCATATATATATAGCTATCTCCTAGACTATAAATTTATTTTATTGACGGTTGCCATGGATACTACAAGCATCGCTACCTTTACTATTTGTTTAGCAAATATGAAATCTTATTCAAATAATTACAGTTTTTCACTAGTTTTTCTCAAGTTTTTTTCTGGTTTAATGATTCATGGGTATGGTGGAAAATATAATACGCACCGCGAGTCGTACATGCGATTTTTTGGTCTCGAATACTTGAAAACCTCGGCACCGCGGGCCTCGGATTACAAACTGTATTCTCAACCAAAAAAAATGCACTTACGACTCTTGGTATATAAATAACTATAGCGGCCCAAGGGACCATTACTTTCGTTATATTTTCAGGGTTAATATGTTTAATTTTCACAGATGCTAGGCGAAAAAGTACTTTTACGCTTGCTCGAGTGTACCTGTCCTTACACAAGCTTTTTGGAACATTGACAATGTATTTTTATGAAATAATAATGCCCTAAAACTGTTGTTAATATAATGAATGTTGATATAAGATTAACAATTAATTACTTACTCTATTTATACAAAGAATACAGATTTTATAATAATTAATAAAATTTCAAAATTCAACTTAAGGTATTCCTTTTATTTTGATATTTTCAAACGATTGTAGATAAAATCATATGTGTAATTCGAGCGCAAAGTGTCATTGTCGCTCTAGTGTTTGACGCGCTCCGTATCGCGTCAACGCTCTTAAAACACAAATAGCTATTTTTACACTACCCTAAAGCTCGTGACATCGCTTTTTTTTGACATTTAGGAAACGTAATTTATAACCCTTTACAACCCTTGGTGTAAAAATTGTTTTTGATCTGCATCTTCTGTTAATATCTAATTGTAGTTATCAATAAACTTGATATCTCTTTCAGCTGCATAATTTACAACTTTAAGTTTATTTACAATTAAAACAGTGTTTATAAGACTCATTTTCTCTCCAAGTTGCTGGATCATTTTCTGAGAATTTTATAAGCAAGCTTAATTTTTCAAAGAACTGTATACTGTTTCGAATAAGGAGTCCGGAATTTCCTTGTTTTACTTCCACATAAAGTGGAAGATAGTAGCGACAAAGAAAATTTTAAATTTCTTATTGTTCAAATAGGCTTGTCACGAAACGTCGAGATTTTAAGTTTGAGCGAAAAAAAAAATTTCTGTCTGTCGGTCTGTCTGTCTGTCTGTTGGTCTGTCGGTCTGTAACTTATTTGTGCGCACGTTTACTCTGGAACCGTTTGAGATATTGACTTGAAATTTGGTACACGTATGTACTTTAACGAGATCTAGAACTAGATTATATTTTCATCTTGTTCCGTCGAAGGGTTGGGGGGTAAATTGGGGTAAATTTGGGGAAAATAGGTAAATCAAGCAGGTAAGAGTCCATAAAATTGGTATTTAGTATATACAAGGGAAGCTAAGGTCTCAAAAAAAATTTTGGCATTAGCTACCCTCATTACCACTCCCACCCCATTATTAAAGGGGATGAAAAAAAATTGTCATTTAGTGTGTGTACAAGAACCAGAAACCTCAAAATGTTTTTTTTTCTTCATCCACCCCCACTACCATCCCCTATCACCACCCCCCACCCCGCTACCGATGTGGGGTATCGTTTTATAGGTTTTTGGGGTAGAGGATTTCAAATATTATATTATTAAAGTTCCATAAACTATTATTTCCACATACAAAATTTTTTCGTTGTGAGTGACTTGAATAAAAATCTGAATGTGGAAGTAGTGATTCCTTGGGCAGCGGTTTTTTATGTCGTTAATATCACGAATCATAAGTCGTTTAATACTTTCTTCATTTGGTGTTTTTTTTATCCAACACTTCAACCATAGCTCTCTTGGTGATAACCGAAATATCGTCATCAGAAAAAGATAAAGCAACATTCATTAGATTTAGACACCATAAATGTTCACTATTTTACTTCCACATCCAGTAGAAGTATAGTAACGACAAACAAATTTTTAAAAACTTTTATTATTCAAATAGGCTTATAATGTCATGAAACGTCGAGATTTTAAGTTTGAGCGAAAAAAAATTTTCTG
Organism: Rutpela maculata; assembly: GCA_936432065.2. Taxonomy (NCBI): domain Eukaryota; kingdom Metazoa; phylum Arthropoda; class Insecta; order Coleoptera; family Cerambycidae; genus Rutpela; species Rutpela maculata. Next base: position 81,859,709 of record OW386289.2, on the reverse strand, counting down.
TCTATCTGTCGGTCTGTCTGTAACTTTTTTTGTGCGCACGTTTACTCTCAGATATTGACTTGAAATTTGATACACATATGTACTTTAACGAGATCTAGAACTAGATTATATTTTCATCTTGTTCCGTTTAAGGGTTGGGGGTAAATTGGGGTAAATAGGTAAATCAAGCAGGTACGAGTCCATAAAACTGGTTTTTAGTATATACAGGAGAAGCTAAGGTCTCAAAAAAAATTTTGGCATTATCCACCCCCATTACCACCCCCACCCCATTATTAAAGGGGATGAAAAAAAAATGTGATTTAGTGTGTGTACAAGAACCAGAAACCTCAAAATATTTTTTTACTTCATCCACCCCCACTACCACCCCCTATCACCACCCTCATCCCATTATCGATGTGGGGTATCGTTTTATGGGTTTTTGGGGTAGAGGATTTCAAATATTATATTATTAAAGTTCCATAAACAATTATTTCCACATACAAAATTTTTTCGTTGCGAGTGACTTGGATAGAAAATCTGGATGTGGAAGTAGTGATTTCTTGAGCAGCGGTTTTTTACTTACTGCTTGATATATTTCTCTGTCAATATTTTTATAATTAATGAGTTCATTACAAAACTGTAAATCAGGAAATGGTGCTTTAAACTAAGCCTTTATATAAAGCTTTACAATAAAAATGGCATATATCTTCAACAGCTGTTTTTTCTTTCTGGGTTAATTTAAATTGATCTTAAAAAAAAAAAAATTTAGACGGTCAATTGCCAACGTGCATGATGTAATGCACCTGGACGATAATGGGTTGTCATATTCTGCAGCAAAAAATTTAGAAAGTATTGATTGATTGATTGATTGACTGGTTTACCAGCGTTCGGTAGGCATTTCTGCCACTCCCAAGGATTCTACAGCTGGGCCTGCTACGTCCACGCTGGGTTGGACTAGGGTCATGCTTGTTACCAGCAGCGAGTGCCACATGGCGCATGGTAAAGGAATGTGGGATGGGAGGTGTAGGTATTTGTGAGATTCGTTGCCGCATTGTGTCGTGAGGGAGCGTTTAAGCTCCATTTTTTGTATTTTTGGTTCTGGACTTCTGCCTCTTCTGGGTCTTCTTGTGATATATGTTGCCGTGTTGTTATTTTTGTTTTTCTGCTTCTATAAATCCTCTTCTTATTCTTATTCTGAGCCTTCTGATTCCTCCGTTTCTGATTTTGGTACTTCAATTTGTTCATTGTTCTTAGGGAGTATTCATCTATTTTGTGTTCCTCTCCGATGGTCCAACTCTCTTTTATTGACGGGTCTCACTCCATTACTAGGCTTTCCTTGAAGTTTGTTTTCAGTCCAGATGTGTCCTGCGCAGGCGCGTACGCAGGAAGGTGTTCGTGGGGGGTGGAGGGGGGGCAACCAGGGGGATCCAAATAAATACATAACACAGCACAGTGGAACTTAAAACCTCACTTTTCTTTTTGGCATATACGTAAAAACGAAGTTAAACTAATGTTTGGTATGTAAAAACAGATATAAAATGATTATCACTATCCCAAAAATTCTCAACCGCGCCGCGCCTGGGGGGAGGGCAACCAGGGGGGAACCAAATGAACACATAACACAGCACAGTGGAACTTAAAACCTTTTTTTTTGGCTTATGCTTAAAAACAAAGTTAAACTAATATTTGTTATGCAAAAACAGATATGAAATAATTATCACTATCCGAAACTTCTTAAACTACGCCGCGCCTGGGGGGTCAGTTGCCCCCCTTGCCACCCTGCGTACGCACCTGGTCCTGCGGCGATTAGGAGATCATCGTCGTATGTGTATGTTTTCTTAGAAAATACCATTTTTCTGAAAGAAGCCTGCACCACGCATAAGTGCTGTGAGAATCTGAGAATTCAATTTTGACGCCGTACATCAACAATGTCTCATTGATTATTTCGGGTTTAATCCAAATTAAATTCGTTTGAATGCTTTTAATAATTATAAAAAACCTCACTTAAAAATTTACGTAAGAAATTGTTCTGTCCCTGCTTTAGGAGTAATGCATTTGATTATTGCGGGTTCAATTTATATCAAATTCGTTTGAGTATTTTTAACAATTATGAAAAAAAGAATTATTTGGGAGAAAGTAATATATATGACCATGTTTTACGATACGTTATTGATTATTTCGAATACAATCCAAATCAAATTCATTTGAACATTCCTATAATGATTAAAAACAATTTATTTGGCCATATTTCAATAATTTACTGCTCTCATTAATTTGTCGACAGATGTCGATTTCTCAAGGGTCTGGACCTAAACATTTTAATGGTTTTATGGGGTAGACACGTGTAGTCATTAAGACATAAATAAACTAAGATGTACTTATCACTTATATGCCTGGGTTTGGGTCGTGTTTATATATTCGTTTCTTTAAGCTCGTTTCTTTATGCACCACACAGATTGCCACTAAATAACTGTATTAGTTATTTCAAAATATTAATTATATTTCAACTTTGTTCTTTTGTTATGACACATCAATTTAATCCAAATTTCTTAAGCTACAATTCACCTAAGCTTTGTCAAATTTAACGCAGTTTTACCGGTTTTTTTAACGTTCTTAAGTGGGAGAGTTTCAGACGTACAACCGTTCACTTCGACCTATCCCACTGGAATGACAAAAGAAACATTAGAGAGTATTAATAATTTTTTATAATCATCACGGGGTTGTTGCAGGTTTGCAGATGCCATTTCAGCTTGAACTGGCTGTGAAATATGTTTAATTTTTTCTGCCCGAAATCCGGTTTCTATTTTATTTTGGTCTATTTTAGGCCAAAATTCCCTAAAGCAGTTAAATACGTTTTGAACCAGATTTTTATGTCAAACTCTCAAAAGTTTAAGTTTTGGCTCAACGATGAAAGTACAGAATATCTCTTTCTAATATTTGTTGAAATATTTCGGATGTCCCATATTGGATACTGCGGATAAATTTTATGGTTAAAACATTTAAACCAGCAAACACTCTGAGAAAATAGGTAAACGGGCCTAGGAAGTTATCTATAAATTTTTATCTGCTTGCGACACGGGTTCCCGTTCCCTTATTAATTCGAAATGTTCCCATCAATTATTCCTAGCATGATCGAACATGTTAGCAGGGTGGGCCGCAAACATTTTCTTTAAAAAAGTCATATGCATATTAATAAAAAAAAAATATTGCGAACAATAAACTATTTTTTATTCTTTCACTCACATGATGAAATCATATGGATTGACCTTTCCAAAGGGGGCTCATGGAAGTAACTATTCTGGCTATTATGTCTAAACATTTAAACTATCTATTGAATTGTAATTTTAGGCGGATGTTAGGTGTAATATAATCTATTTTTGAGAGGGCATCCTGGATTATCCCTCCTTTTCTTACGTTCAGTCGCGTGCTGGCAAATTTTAGTTGGGTCCGCGATTTGGGCTTAGGGTGCCCAATTTTTTTTTTTGCAGTGAGGAGAATTTTAAAATTCAAACGGATATTTTTCGTATCGTCTGCCGTATTTCTTTCAGGCAGGTGAGTAAAGCCAGGGGAGTGCCAGCTATTTCCTTGTACGGTCCTCATGACGCTCATGCCTTCCAGTTAATATTATTTATTGTTAAAAAATGTTATATTACTGAGAAAATTGAAATATCTAATTCATATATTAAAAAAATATTTAGGTATTTACAAAAAACCAACATATATTCTTTGGATTAAAATACATTAAGTAACAATAAGTTAAAAAATTTGAGGAAAAAAAAAAAACAAAATATAAATAATTAATTGTAGTTTTTTAGAGCTACATTTTTCCAAAATTTCATTGAATATTACTCATTAGGTATTTTTGAAAGAACAGTGATTTGTTTCGAAACGAATAATTTTGTAATATTCTTTTTTCTTTATAATAATAACAATTGGAATGGATTATAGTTTATGTACTTTTATTGTACAGCTCATAACGAACAACAGAAAATTTTTTTTCGCTCAAACTTAAAATCTCGACGTTTCATGACATTTTAAGCCTATTTGAACAATAAAAATTTTTAAAAATTTTTTTGTCGTTACTATACTTCCACTGGATGTGGAAGTAAAAATTGCCCTGACCAGACAATTCACATTGCGAATTTTCTAGTCCTAATTTGACTCCACTAAAATTTTTCGATTGTTCATTGCCATGTTTTATTGATCGGATGGGGGGGCTAAAGGATCTAGGGCGCCCAGTCCGCGTTTGCGGACCCGCGGACCTAGCCAGGACGCCACTGCTTACGTTTGGGGGTGGGGTGTTCCCACTTTTTCCTCCTAACTTTTTATATATAAAAGTCGTTGAAGTATTTAATTTTACTTCCACATCCAGTGGAAGTATAGTAACGACAACAAAATTTTAAAAAATTTTTATTGTTCAAATAGGCTTAGAATGTCGAGAAACGTCGAGATTTTAAGTTTGAGCGAAAAAAAAATTTCTGTCTGTCTGCCTGTCTGTAACTTCTTTTGTGTGCACGTTTACTCTGGAACCGTTTGAGATATTGACTTGAAATTTGGTGCACGTATGTACCTTAACGAGATCTAGAACTAGATTATATTTTCATTTCATTTTCATTTTCATCTTATACCGTCGAAGGGTTGGGGAGTAAATGGGGGTAAATTTGGGGTAAATAGGTAAATCAAGCAGGTAAGGGTTCATAAAATTGGTATTTAGTATATGCAAAAAAAATTTTGGCATTAGCCACCCCCATTACCACCCCCACCCCATTATTAAAAGGGATGAAAAAAATGTGATTTAGTGTGTGTACAAGAACCAGAAACCTCAAAATATTTTTTTACTTTATCCACCCCCATTACCACCCCCTATCACCACCCCCACCCCACTACCGATGTGGGGTGTCGTTTTATGGGTTTTTGGGGTAGAGGATTTCAAATATTATATTATTAAAGTTCCATAAAAAAATATTTCCACATACAAACTTTTTTCGTTGTGAGTGACTTGGATAGAAAATCTGGATGTGGAAGTAGTGATTCCTTGGGCAGCGGTTTTTATTAGTTATCATCAAAATACACTTTATTTCAAAAAAATTCAGTTGTATATAAATAATTTCAAATTCTCAGCTCAAATTGTTTGTCCAGTGAACACTCTAAATAATTTTTATTTGTGAGTTATTTTTTCGAGTTAAACAATCATTCAGCGTCATTTAAAATAATTAAAGTATAATTCAACTGACAACATTTAATAAATACACCTACTTACTCTGTCAAATGCTGCTTCTACATCAAATTCAGTTCCATACAGAAATCTTTCTAGATAGGCGTCATCGCTTTGAAGATTTTTTAAATTTTCCTGGTCTAAAAAAAATAAAAAAAATAAATAAATTTGAAACCACATATATAACATCTGGTGGGATGATATTTTTTATCCTTTCATCCGAAATAAATTATATCACCTTGATAAATAAAAAATAATAATAATGTTAAGAAGATTATAGATTCTGAAAACGCCTCGTTTTTTGTAGGTACATTAAATTATTGTTGGTATAAAAAAATAAAACGACTGCGCTTCCAAAAACATAAAATAGATATCTAAAAAAAGTATGACGTAAAATTTCGCTAATTTTTACAAATGATATTTCTTCATTATATGTATTTGGTTTGGAAATAAATGGATTCCTAAATGGTCCATACTTTTCAAGAATTCTGGACGACCATATAATAAAGACAAACTCAATAAGATATGCGCAATTTTTATTAATTTCGCCAAATGACCGGATTCCAAAAATTTGCTTTTTTAGTAATTAATAGATTCAGTACTTTACGTTTTCTTACATATGTTTACACTAAAAATTTCTGACCTGATCTCTTCATTAGGATGGTCCTTAAATTAGGGTAAAAATTTTTTTTCGTAATTTTCTTTGGGGCACAAAATGGCAGGGTGCCCCTGCCATTTTGATCTACTCTATTAAAATGAGTTACTGTAAATTTTGTGATTTTTTAACTCAGTTTTAGGGGTCGCTACCACTCCGTAAAGTTTCAAAATTAAAAAAAAATATAGTTAGAAATTAATAATTAAATTGAGATACATAAGAAATTATGTTCATTAAACATATAATTAATATGTACAACTATACAGCAATTACAATGTTATATATATAAAATAATATAAATGAAAAAGTTATTAATAAAATACAGTTGACTTGAGATGAAAGTGGGGGACAATGTACTGTCCTATTTTATTAATTCAATTGATGATCAATATCATTTTGATGTTCATTTGATTTATTTTGAAAAAAATTTTGCAAAAATTCTCGATTTTCTTGAAAATTCAAGACTTGGTAAAACATTATTTAAAAATCTGAAATTTTTTTATATCAGAAAAAAATAAGAGGGTGCCCCGGGTAAATTTTAAAAGTTAGTTTTTCAGGACCACCCTACTCTTCACGTTATACATACTATACGGTAAATTATTATAAACCAGTTGAAAATATAACTACCCTGCCAAAAATTCCACATAGAAACTTATAAAAAAAAAGTGATGCGGTTTTATCGTTCCTATAAGTTATATTAGTATTATACAGACAGGATTTTATCTGTTTTATTAAGTTTTAAATCGGTTATGAAACAGTAATTCCGAATGAGCTATTTGGAATTATCATGTTGCCCTTTCATGAGTACTTATATGAAATATACATCAACAAATCTACAGTTTAGTGTCTGCAAATGCACCCTTGCCCTTATATCTGTAAACATATGGAATTACAGATACAACTTTAAAGAGATTCTAAACTTTTCTATAAGTAATATCATAAGAGTTCCAGTCCGTCGTTTCTCCTGTATCTGTCGTATGTAACACACCATTTATCAACAAGTTTTTATTGTAAATTTCAACATTGTTTTTTATTAGTATTAATGTGGATATACATGTCAACAAATGTACAGTTTCAATTGTATATTTTACAGATGTATTTTTATTGTAAACTCCCATTTTGCTTTTTTATTAGTATTAATTTGGATATGCATGGCGACAAATGTACAGTTTAAATTGCATATTTCAAATAGAAATACTAATATTGTGGTAAACACAAAATTCTGCAAAGTCCTTATTTCCTCGGGTGTTCTTGTTCTAGCCTAGAAGCAATGAATGAGTTAGCAGTGAAAGAGACTGCTTTGTTTTTAATTTAACAAACACACTTCAGTTCCTTACGTCACATTAGATTAGATATGAATTAGCTACACGTATACAGCTCCCTCTACTGGAGCCTGGAGTAAAGTTGCTGCTGAAATTTCTATCAGTTTCTACCAGAATGGAGCAGCAAACATTTACTTATACCACATCAATGAGAATTTATGAGAACAGTATCTAAGGTAAAACGTGCGGCTTTCCGTGGTTAAATGGCAAGTGTTTCTATAAGAAACGAGCTGCATTAGGTTGACTTGCAATTGAAGATTACTAATTATAATGTTTGAATAGGGATTTATGAGATCAGTTTCTATGAGTATTAACGTTTTTTTTCAGTAATATATTAAATGTGTTTTCATTTGTTTGAATGGGTAAAAAGAAAGGTCAGTTTTCAACTGCAATTACAAATACAAGTTTAATCACTTTGAATGGGGTTATATGCGATTAATTTCTAAAAGTATTTATGCTGTTTTCCGAATATAATTGTGATGAGGTTTAATCAGTAACAAATTGTTCACTACTTGTTATGATATGGTCGGAAATTCCAAGTACACATTTAGTATTCCTTCAAAAGGATTGATGAGAGCAGTTTCTACGGGTATCTATTTGTTGTTCCTCTAGTAAATTATATAAGTCTTTACATTTACTTATACTATCTCAATGAGAATTTATGAGAACAGTATCTAATGTAAAACGTACGGCTTTCCGTGGTTAAATGGCAAGTGTTTCTATAAGAAACGAGCTGCATTAGGTTAGAACAGTTTTGATTTGCAATTGAAGATTACAAATTATAATGTTTGAATAGGGATTTATGAGATCAGTTTCTATGAGTATTAATGTTTTTTTTTCAGTAATATATTAAATGTGTTTTCATATGTTTGAATGGGTAAAAAGAAAGGTCAGTTTTCAACTGAAATTACAAATACAAATTTAATCACTTCGAATGGGGTTATATGCGATCAATTTCTAACAGTATTTATACTGTTTTCCGAATATAATTGTGATGAGGTTTGATCAGTAACAAATTGTTCACTACATGTTACGATATGGTCGGAAATTCCAGGTACATATTTAGTATTACTTCGAAAGGATTGATGATAGCAGCTTCTACGAGTATGTATTTGTTGTACCAATAGTAAATTATATAAGTCTTTATCAGTATGCATTCGGATCTAATTTAAATATGAAAATTATATCACAATAAAGCAACCAAATATTTTAAACAGTATCTGTTTGTAAATCCAGACATTTACTTATACTATATCAATGAGAATGTATGAGGACAGTATCTAATGTAAAACGTGCGGCTTTCCGTGGTTAAATGGCAAGAGTTTCTATATGAAACGAGCTGCATTTGGTTAGAACAGTTTTGATTTGCAATTGAAGATTACAAATTATAATGTTTGAATAGGGATTTATGAGATCAGTTTCTATGAGTATTAATGTTTTTTTTTCAGTAATATATTAAATGGGTTTTCATTTGTTTGAATGGGCAAAAAGAAAGGTCAGTTTTCAACTGCAATTACAAATACAAGTTTAACCACTTCGAATGGGATTATATGCGATCAATTTCTAACAGTATTTATGCTGTTTTCCGAATATAATTGTGATGAGGTTTGATCAGTAACAAATTGTTCACTACATGTTACGTGTAGAAATTCCAGGTACATATTTAGTATTACTTCTAAAGGATTGATGATAGCAGTTTCTACGAGTATGTATTTGTTGTGCCAATAGTAAATTATATAAGTCTTAATCAGTATGCATTCGGATCTAATTTAAATATAAAAATTATATCAGAATAAAGCAACTAAATATTTTAAATAGTATCTATATGTAAATCCAGACATTTACTTATACTATTTCAATGAGAATTTATGAGAACAGTATCTAATGTAAAACGTGCGGTTTTCCGTGGTTAAATGGCAAGAGTTTCTATCAGAAACGAGCTGCATTAGGTTAGAACAGTTTTGATTTGCAATTGAAGATTACAAATTATAATGTTTGAATAGGGATTTATGAGATCAGTTTCTATGAGTATTAATGTTTTTTTTTCAGTAATAAGTATATTAAATGTGTTTTCATTTGTTTGAATGGGTAAAAAAGAAAGGTCAGTTTTCAACTGCAATTACAAATACAAGTTTAATCACTTCGAATGGGGTTATATGTGATCAGTTTCTAACAGTATTTATGCTGTTTTCCGAATATAATTTTGAAGAGGTTTGATCAGTAACAAATTGTTCACCACATGTTACGATATGGTCGGAAATTCCAGGTACATATTTAGTATTCCTTCGAAAGGATTGATGATAGCAGTTTCTATGAGTATGTATTTGTTGTTCCAATAGAAAATTTGTCTTTATCAGTATGCATTCGGATCTACTTTAAATAGAAAAATTATATCAGAATGACACAACCAAATATTTTAAACAGTATCCACTTGTAAGTCCAAACATTTAAAGATATATTTTAATGAGAACCAATCAGAACAGTATCTAATGTAACGCGTGCGGCTTTCCGTGGCTAAATTTTAAAAGTATTTTTAATAAATAGCTTTAACGGATTTGAACAGTTTTAATTTGCAATTCCAGATGAATAGTTTTAATTGTTAAATAGGGATCTATGAGATCAGTGTCTTTGTGTAATGTTTATTTTCCAATAAAAACACATTTTATTGAAAAAAAAAACATTACACTGACCTCATAGATCCCTAACAATTAAAACTATTCATCTGGAAATGCAAAACTGTTCGAATCCGTTAAAGCTTATTTATTGCAAATAATTTCAAAATTTAGCCACGGAAAACCGCACACGTTACATTAGATACTGTTGTGATAGATTCTCATTATAATATTATCTTGGATTTACAGGTGGACACTGTTTAAAATATTTGGGGTTTCATTCTGATATGATTATTGTATTTAAATTAGATCCGAATGCATACTGATAAAGACTTATATAATTTACTGTAGGAACAACAAATAAATACTCGTAGAAACTGTTCTCATTAATCCTCTTGAAGGAATACTAAATATGTACCTGGAATTTCCGACCATATCGTAACATGTAGTGAACAATTTGTTACGGATCAAACCTCATCACAATTATATTCGGAAAACAGCATAAATACTGTTAGAAATTGATCGCATATAACCCCATTCGAAGTGATTAAACTTATATTTGTAATTGCAGTTCAAAACTGACCTTCCTTTTTACCCATTCAAACAAATGAAAACACATTTAATATATTACTGAAAAAAAAACATTAATACTCATAGAAACTGATCTCATAAATCCCTATTTAAACATTATAATTTGTAATCTTCAATTGCAAATCAAAACTGTTCTAACCTAATGCAGCTCGTTTCTTATAGAAACACTTGCCATTTAACCACGAAAAGCCGCACGTTTTACATTAGATACTGTTCTCATAAATTCTCATTGAGATAGTATAAGTAAATGTCTGGATTTACAAATAGATACTGTTTAAAATATTTGGTTGCTTTATTCTGATATAAATTTACATATTTAAATTAGATCCGAATCTTTACTGATAAAGACTTATATAATTTACTAGAGGAACAACAAATAGATACTCGTAGAAACTGCTCTCATCAATCCTCTTGAAGGAATACCAAATGTGTACTTGGAATTTCCGACCATATCATAACATGTAGTGAACAATTTGTTATTGATTAAACCTCATCACAATTATATTCGGAAAACAGCATAAATACTTTTAGAAATAAATCGCATATAACCCCATTCACAGTGATTAAACTTGTATTTGTAATTGCAGTTGAAAACTGACCTTTCTTTTTACCCATTCAAACAAATGAAAACACATTTAATATATTACTGAAAAAAAAACATTAATACTCATAGAAACTGATCTCATAAATCCCTATTCAAACATTATAATTTTGAATCTTCAATTGCAAATCAAAACTGTTCTAACCTAATGCAGCTCGTTTCTTATAGAAACTCTTGCCATTTAACCACGGAAAGCCGCACGTTTTACATTAGATACTGTTCTCATAAATTCTCATTGAGATAGTATAAGTAAATGTTTGGATTTACAAATAGATACTCTTTAAAATATTTGGTTGCTTTATTCTGATATAATTTTCATATTTAAATTAGATCCGAATCTGTACTGATAAATACTTATATAATTTACTATAGGAACAACAAATAGATACTCGTAGAAACTGCTCTCATCAATCCTCTTGAAGGAATACTAAATGTGTACTTGGAATTTCCGACCATATCATAACAACTAGTTAACAATTTGTTACTGATTAAACCTCATCATAACTATATTCGGAAAACAGCGTAAATACTTTTAGAAATTGATCGCATATAATCCCATTCGAAGCGATTAAACTTGTATTTGTAATTGCAGTTGAAAACTGACCTTTCTTTTTACCCATTCAAACAAATGAAAACACATTTAATATATTACTGTAAAAAAACATTAATACTCATAGAAACTGATCTCATAAATCCCTATTCAAACATTATAATTTGTAATCTTCAATTGCAAATCAAAACTGTTCTAACCTAATGCAGCTCGTTTCTTATAGAAACTCTTGCCATTTAACCACGGAAAGCCGCACGTTTTACATTAGATACTGTTCTCATAAATTCTCATTGAGATAGTATAAGTAAATGTTTGGATTTACAAATAGATACTCTTTAAAATATTTGGTTGCTTTATTCTGATATAATTTTCATATTTAAATTAGATCCGAATCTGTACTGATAAATACTTATATAATTTACTATAGGAACAACAAATAGATACTCGTAGAAACTGCTCTCCTCAATCCTCTTGAAGGAATACTAAATGTGTACTTGGAATTTCCGACCATATCATAACAACTAGTTAACAATTTGTTACTGATTAAACCTCATCATAACTATATTCGGAAAACAGCATAAATACTTTTAGAAATTGATCGCATATAATCCCATTCGAAGCGATTAAACTTGTATTTGTAATTGCAGTTGAAAACTGACCATTCTTTTTACCCATTCAAACAAATGAAAACACATTTAATATATTACTGAAAAAAAACATTAATACTCATAGAAACTGATCTCATAAATCCCTTTTCAAACATTATAATTTGTAATCTTCAATTGCAAATCAAAACTGTTCTAACCTAATGCAGCTCGTTTCTTAAAGAAACACTTGTCTTTTAATCACGGAAAGCCGCGTGAATTACATTAGATACTGTGCTCATAAATTCTCATTGATATGGTATAAGTAAATGTTTGGATTAACAAATGGATATGGCTTGACTCATTTTGCTGGTCAATGCGGATATAAACTGATAACAATTTCAACAGCAACTTTACCTAACTCTTATAGAAACTTATTGACCATATAGGTTCTCATAGATACTTATTAATTTTTGATAATTTTCAATACGGATTGATGAGATTTTTTTGACAGGGTATTTATTCTTTAAATTATAATAATATTTACAATAATATATCCTAAAAAATAATCCGTAGTGAACTGAAACACTCTATATTCACATTACATAGAAATGTATTAAAATGAAGACTATCTATTGTTCATGCCACAAGGTCTTTTTCTCACTTGCTATGAATTTTATAAAAAAATGCTCCAAATAAAAAAATTTCCTTATTTCATTAGCTAGAGCTTACTTGCTTAGAGTATCCAGCTATTTTGAAAAATAAAAATGTTACCTCGATCCACACATACTTTTTCGCTGTAAATTACACAGAAATGGCAAATTCTCACAGGTTATATCTGAATTGTTTTTAGTCCAATTGACGATTTGCACGAAAGAAAGTTTGGTAAAAAGTGTAAAAAGATTGGTATCACTGTAATTCACTGCACATGTTGACCAACTCGTCTAATTTCCAAACTTTGCAACAATTAAATACCTATAATATAATAATCATAACATTGTCTTCATTATCTTTAATGTTAAACCTACTTCCATTGAATACAAATCATCTTTATTAGGTTGTTTCGTAGTCTACAATATTTAAAAAATGTCGAATTATGCAATTTGTCAATCACTGCTGCCAACTATTCTAAACTGAGAGTTGGAAAAGTGTTTGACAAAATGCATAATTCGACATTTTTTAAATATTGTAGACTACGAAACAACCTAATAAAGATGATTTATATTCAGTGGAAGTAGGTTTAACATTAAAGATAATGAAAACAATGTTATGATTATTATATGATAGGTATTTAATTGTTGCAAAGTCTGGAAATTTAACGAGTTGGTCAACATGTGCAGTGAAATACAATGATGCCAATCTAGACACTTTTTACCAAACTTTCTTTCGTGCAAATCGTCAATTGAGAGTAAATTAAATCAATTATGTGCATTTCAAAGCTAGAGGTAATTTATTGGCTGGTAATTTTTTAAAAAAGCTAGCTTGCGTTTATTCAGTGTAAAACTGTTGTCATTGGTTGAAATTTAAAAATTCACGAAATGTCTTGGTCTATAATTTATGAGGGAAATAATCCATTCATATTAATTTATTATTCATTTTTATTATAGCAAATATTATTTTTGCATACACCGTTGGAAAACTAAAGGTTTGAATATGGTAATACTAAAATACGACAACAAATGACACATATAGAGGTAACATGAAAAATGTGAAAATAATATTCTTCCCAAAAAACATGAAAATGTGAAATTTTCTCCAAATCAAATCGCGAGCTCAAAAATGTTGCTTTGTGAGATGTTTTTACGTAAGAATCAATTATCTGTTTTTATATGTTCGAGAGTTGCACAGTATGTGTCGAATTCAGAGATCTCGCTCTTCAACTATATACAACAGGATTTGCTACCATTGCATTTATTTTATACGTGAAAGATGAAGAGAAAAATATGGTTATGCGACTACCGCTACTTGGGACGTATTAGTGGCGCAATCAGAAATTAATCATCCGGGAGGGCAAACCCTGATCTGACTTACCTAATTCATTTCTTAGTTAACCTGTTACCAGGGCGGTGAGAAAATAAATTGAAAAATTGATGAGCGGGCGGGAGGAGAAATACCAAACACATTTTTGACGAGCAGGGGCAGAGAAATTCGACAAACGAGCAGGGGGGAAAAGAATCCTAAAAACCTTTTTAACGAGCAGGGAGGACAAATCCCAAAAACATTTTTGACGAGCGGGGGACTATACTACAAATTCTCATCATTTCAAAACCGGTCCCCCCAAACAGACCCGGACGCGATCACCCTTTTACGTCTTCCCTGCCCCTCTCGACAGACCTGCCTGTTACGTCAACTTACTGACTCATTGGGCTGCGCTGTGCTGTGCATATCTGCATTTGGATGTGCGCCAACGGCCAAATGCAAAAAGCTTCTTTTTCAAGAAATCAAGAATTGTTACCAATGAAAATTAGCAAAGAGAAATTGGTAAATTATTTAGTTAAAAGTAATTAACGAAACATAAATTCTCTTATAAAATGAAACAATAACAGAAGCAAAACATATATTACCAAATATTTAGCCTTCTCTTGACTTTTGCGAGCTCTTGATACACTTCATCGCAAGTTACAGGAATCTCTTGGTGAATATTTAGTAGGGCCAAGTTATTAAGGCGACTTGTAATTGTTATATTTTTGAGGTAAGTTTTCAGTCTTCTTAAACTCGAAGTAATAATTAATAGTCAGAGAGTTGTAGCTCTAGAGTGGAAGGGGCCAATTGCCCCCTTGCCCCCCCCCTCTGGATACGCCACTGACTGATGTAATGCACTCCTAGCTTAGACTGCAATAAAATGGAAAACTGACAAATACTGAAATTCACCATTCCGTCGGTATTGATTGTATGATTCGTCGTTCGGTTTAGCGATCTATTCATCCGGAGCTTAGGGCCGGATGAAGGATTGGCGCGCCTCTAGGCTAATCATGTATTTGCGCCCTTTTATTCGTAATGGAAACAAAAATTGATGAGCGGGGGGATATGAAAAAAAAATGTATTTGTCCAGGTTTCCAAAAATTGATGAGCGTGATAGGATTTAAAAAAAAAATTCTCGAAAACGAAAATTGATTAGCGAAGGGGGGTAGGGGCAAAATATTTTTTCATAAGCAGAGAGCGCAAAGAGCTCGCGACGCCCCTCATGCCCTTGTATCTGTTTTGCAAGTGCAGCGGATCATGCTGCCTAGCGCGCGCCCTTCACGCATTGTCGCCCCTAGGATATAGTTAACCTTATGAATAATCCGGCCCTGCCGGAGCTGGAGCTAGAAAGGTTGCGCCTTTGGCATTTTTAGTGTTTGTGCATCTCATTGGATGCTGACTGTGTGTTGAAGATTAGAGCACATCAGTGAACAAAATTTTACGCCCTTCGAAGGCTTGCGCTGTTGGCCACCAACTTGCCGACCTCTAGTTTCAGCTTTTAGAGCGGGCGCTAGAAGGAAGTGAGTATGCAAAATGTGAGGACCGCATTTTTTCAATGGATATTAGCTGAGAATAGTTCAAAGATTAATAATCCGGATGTTGCCGTTCCATTTTTTGGTCCAATTTTTTTTATCCCTCCTCCTCTTATCTACACAGGATGGACCATTAATAATAGGCCATTGTTCATCAAGGGTAGATTCTTTGGATCAAAATATGAGGATATAACCAAACATGCCTTAGTAAATTGTTGCCGTGGAAAAAGATACAGGGTGTCAAAATTGTAATTTTTTTTTAATTTTCTTTTGCAATATCTCAACTACCTCTTGACCGATCTTCTCCCAATTTGGTAAGGAAACATTTTTTAAGCTAAGAAACAATAATTTATGTATCACATCACGCTAGCTCATGGAGGACGCCTCATGAGCTATGCCCATCGGGTATCTGGTCTGTACGAGACTGAACCGACATAACTTGTTTCTGCTCTCGAAGATGACATTGTATAAAGTAGAATTATAAACACTTTTAATAAATAATAATTGCTTAACCACATGATAACTAATGATTTTGTTGGAATTTGGTATCTTACATTACATGAGGTATTAATTACTACTTTAATTAACCGTCAAACCTTGGTACTCATTATTTTTACGTTTACATTTATAAATTTTCCGCCGTTGACGTCTGACTTTTGTTGGAACCTGTTTGATGCAATTAAGTAGATATATTCAGTTCAACTGGAAAAAAAATTCTAATACTAATCTTTACACAAAAAATTTTTCCACAGAAATAATTAGAGTAGTGAGTGATTTGAATTTCAAATCGTTTACAAGGGGTGAACGCTTTATTCTAAAACAACTTCTAATTTATTAACCATGGAAAAGTGCATAGCAGGATAAGCATGTGTATACTGCCTCGCACAGATCTTGTCAAGATTTTGAGCAGCACAAGTAGATAGTAGTGTGAGATGAAATTTTCCAAAAGAAAAATCGGACTTTAAACCTATATTCATGAAGAAAAAATTTTTTTTTTTATAATGGCATTAGGGCGATTGACCCACAGCCAGACACTAAACTGTTAACTATGTTAATATACCTAATTCTAACCTATTTGACGAGCTAAAACCATTTCGTAACACAAAAGGATATATAGACAGGGACACACTCTTCTCGCCCAGGGGTCGATCAGGGCATTTTTTTTTGTTACACATACATATAGTAGACCACGGGTAATTAGGGTCGCTAAAACAATAGGACAGACATAAGGTGACAAAGCTAAACCTACTCTAGATATTTACATTTGTTCTATTTATGAATAAAATTATGCAATCCATTATGGGTTTTGTATTTAAAGCTAGAAGGTTCAGTAAATTAAATGGGGCTTCTACTTTGTGTTTGATTAAATTGTTATATAGTTCATTACTTTCTTGAGCGTATTTTTGACAATTAAAAAATATATGATCTAGATCCCCTATTTCATTACACTGCTCACACATATTTGATGGCAATATGCCTATTTTATGCAGGTGGTAAGGATAACATCTATGGCCAAATTTAAGTCTGCTTATATGTGTTATGCTCCTTCTTGAATAATTAACTCCGTTATACCAATGTTCTTTTGGGATTTCCTGTTGGATAAGTGTATACCTTGTTGGATTAGTGAAACAATATTCATTCCATTGTTGAGACCATTATTTTTTTAATAAAGTTTTACATTTGCCAATGCCATCTTCTAGACATGGTACGTTATATAAGGGTATTCCTGAAGAGGTACTTTCTTTAGCCAGTTGGTCTACCTTTTCATTATTCTCAAGGCCGATGTGAGCTTTGACCCAAACAAATTTTATTATGTAATCTCTCTTAGTCAAGTTATTAAACATGGATTTAATTTTGAAAATGTACGGGTTACAAAAAGGGGAATTGATATCAATATTATTTTTAATGGACGTTAAAACAGACAGCGAATCAGACAGAATCAAAACTCTTTGGCAATCGTGGTACTTAATGAATTCTAGGGCTTTTATAATGCCCATAGACTCGGCAATGTATATCGAGGTATCTTGATTTAGTTTATATTTTTCATTAAAGTTGATGCCGGGTGCAAAAATTGCGCAACCCGTCCGATTTTCATTTTTTGACGCGTCTGTATAAATGTGTAAATAATTATAATATTCAAATGTTATGTTTTTTAAAATAACTTTGCTTACTTCTTGCAATTCACAATATTTAGGTGATATTACCGTTGGCTTATTAAAATAACTAAAATATTCTTCATCGGTCGGTCGTGTGTATAATTTATCTAATTGGGGAGCTATATTGCTAGTATTTCGAAATCCTATGCACAAGGGCGGTGAGTTTTTTTTTGATCAGTATTTGTTGACAAGATCAGAATTATTTAATACGTTAACTTTATCAATAATTAGTGACTTTTTA
This sequence comes from Rutpela maculata, assembly GCA_936432065.2. Lineage (NCBI taxonomy): Eukaryota > Metazoa > Arthropoda > Insecta > Coleoptera > Cerambycidae > Rutpela > Rutpela maculata. The sequence continues at coordinate 81,841,709 of OW386289.2, read as the reverse complement.
ATTTGTGATTTGAGAATAAATTTCTCTGATATAAGCTGGCGTCTCAATTGCAACGGAGGTTCGAGAGCTTCCACAGGTAGGGGTTCAACGGGTGTAGATTTCATGGCACCTAAGCATAACCTTAATGCTTTATTTTGTATTAAATCTAACTGATGCAACAGTGTTACTTGCTGATCCATATAGTATGCATCCATAGTCGATGATGGATCGAATGTACGATCTATAAAATATTATAGCAGTTTGTGGGTCAGCTCCCCACCAAGTTCGCATAATCATTCTTAAAAAATTTAATCCCTTATTACATTTTGTTATTATGTGGTTTACAAAAGGTTTCCAGGTTAGTTTTTGATCCAAAGTTGTGCTTAAATAAGTGACCAGCCTTTGCACGGGGAAGGGAACATTGTCCAGTTGTATGTAATCCATATCGGGGGGTATTATGTCGTAAAAAATACAATAGCTGATTTTTCTGGTGATAACTGAAATCCAAGGTTATTTATAGTGTTTAATACATCGGTCATACCCGTGTCCAGAAGTTTAATGCATTTCTCATATTTTTTATTCATGACATAGAAAGCGAAATCGTCTGCATATTGTATTACCTCCACATTTCTCCGAGTTAAATGCAATTCTGCTGTATACAAATTAAACATCAAAGGACTTAGCACCGATCCTTGGGGGAGACCCATAGATATGTACCGGGGTCCTAAATATTTATTATCCGGCTGTCGGACATATATTTTTCTATTAAAAAAGAGGTTTACTATGGTATTAGATATTTCCGGGGGCACTAAAAATGTATCTAATTTTCTTTTAAGTATGAAAAGGTCAACAGTATCATATGCCCCTTTGATATCAAGAAAAACTGCCCCTAGATAACCATTTATTGAGTAACAATTCTGGATGTCTGTAGTTAATTGAGAAATGGCATCGAGTGTGCCAAATCCCTTTTTAAACCCGTATTGAGTAATTGGAAGTAATCCTTTCTCCTGTAGCCACCATTCCAATCTATACTTTATAATTCTCTCGAATATTTTTAAGACGCATGATAAAAGTGATTAGGTCGGTACGATTCACTTATATTAGGGTCTTTATTTGGTTTTAAAATGGGGATTACAATTATATTTTTCCACTCCTCAATATTTTCGCCTCGAATCCAAATATCGTTAAAAATGTCAATTAGGAATATTTTTGCATTATTTGGCAAATTAGATATCATAAGGTTATCTTACATCATCGAGCCCTGGAGACGTATTATTAGTAATTTTAAGAGTGTATTCCAATTCTTCTAGTGTAATAGGGCAATGAAAAATGTCGTAATTTCTGTCTATCTGTCTTTCCCTTTGCAAATTGCTTGTTGTGTCGTTCGTTACTGATGCCGGGGCAATTTTATCAAGAAAATTGTCCATCCAGTTATAATCGTCGCATTTAGGGATATTACAAGGTGTTCGTTGCATTTGTTTAGCTTGATTCCACAGCTTTGTAGCTGGAGTATTTTTATTTAGTTGAGCACACCAGTTTTTCTAGTGTGATCTAGCTTTGTTTTTAAGAAATTTTTTTGTACGTGCCATTTCCCTTTTACATGTTAGAAAATTTTCCAAAGTACTAGAATGTTTATATGAATTTAGAGCCTCTTTTCGAGTACTGACAGAATCGTTGCATTCGGAATCCCACCAAGGCGGTAGTGGACGGCTTTTTCCTTTATATGGTTTATTAAGCGGTATGGATGATAATGCTGCTTGATTTATCCCTTCAATAAAGTGATTATATTTCTGATTTATATCATGAAATTGTGGAATATTTGCAAAATACGTATTTGTCAAATTCTGATATAGAGGCCAATTAGCTTTGTTGATTTTCCACTTAGTTTTGGGATGTGTAATATTATTATTTACTGTAGTGCCTTTTATTTGCATCAGAATAGGAAAATGGTCTGATCCTAAATTATTTGAAATAATTTGCCAATTAATTTTTGAGGCTATATCTGGGGTGTTGATTCTAAATTATCCAATGCACTTAGAATTTGTTTTCCTACCAAATTATTTTTATACGAACCCCAAGTAACATGGTGGGCATTGAAATCGCCTCCAATGATACCAGGAGGGTTAACCAAGTTGAGTAAATTTATCCAGTCGTTATTTCTCAGATTGTTTATATTAGGTGGACAATATACAGAGAAAAATTTCAAATTTGAGTTATTAGCGTATGGAATTTCTACCCCACATATTAATATCTCCTCTGGAATACAATTAGGTATTTGTAATTTCTTGTAATAAAGTGGTTTTTTAATTAATACAGCAACACCGGCTTTGCCATCCAGTCTGTCTTTACGTACTATATTATAGCCAGTAATGTTTATGTTAACGTTAGGTTTAAACCAGGGTTCAGAAATCAGTGCAATGTCAATTTCATTTTCATTCAGACACTTAATTAAACTATTTTTATTAGAGCAGCGGAACGTGCGTTCCACTGCAAAACTGTTTTTAGGTTTACTACCCATTAATAGGATTGGTATAAAAATTAATAATGTTATCTTTGAGGTATTGGTTGTCAATTTGTTTTAATTCTTCGAACGATTCAATGTCAGTTAGCACACTTCGGAAAAAATTATAAAAATTCTCAATGAACTGAATATTGAAATCCTCGTCTTGTATCTCACCGTGGTTGGTACTGTGAGGATTTGGGGGAAGAGGGTTTTTAGGCCCGAAATTGAAAGGAAACAATGGAGGTGTTTTTGTTACATTTATGGGTGATAGTATTTTTCGTTTTTTATTTGGTTGAGGCTGAGGATTAGGCTGTGAAGCCGAAGAATTGATGGGTGTATGTGCTTTAGATGTAGACGGTTGAGAAAAAGACTGTCTTCTAGATGGGTGTTTATTTGGTGTGGGAAGTGGGGGAAACTTATTTTCATTATGATTTTCTAAAGGTTCGAACCTATTACTTAATACAATTGAAGCATATGAGTTATTTATGGATCTTCTAGCTTCTAAATATGTCAAGTTAGAGGATGCCATTTGTTTTTTAATATTTTGTTGAGTTATATAAGACGGGCATTTCTTAGATATTGATTTGTGCTCATTAGTTTGACAGTATATACAATAACTATCTTGAGGTTCCCTACACTTATGGTCATCTTCTTTACTTTTACCACATATACTTGATACATACGTTGCTTGTACTGCGACACTGATTAGCAACATGCGACATTTGTAACACTGTATTACTCTTTGGACATGGGGCTCTACTGAACATGCTACACTATTGAGGAATATATAATTGGGTAATGAGCTACCCTCAAAAGTAACTACAACAGTTTGTCTAGGTACAAATGCCGGTTCTCTGTCGATTGAAATTCTGCGCTTCATTCTTTTAACATCGATTATAGTGTTAGGAGATAATATATTTTCAAACAAATATTTCTCGTCAAATATAGTGTCAACATGTCTTATAACCCCCTTTCTAGATAATAAATTATTAGGTATAAATGCTTTAAGATTTTCAGATTTATGTAAATCGTTTTTAACCAAATTGTTGGCATCTTTAATGGTTTTTAATTGAACTTTAATTCGGTTTTTCCCTACTTTTTCTATTTTTATAATATTGGGAATCTTAAGTTTCTTATGTAATATATGACCCACATACATGGGATGCAGTCTTCCTATGTTTTGATCGTTCGTTTTCTCAATAAAAACATAGATATTTGTTGAATATAAACTCGGTTTTTGTAGATTAAAGACCTTACTTTTTTCCGGAGTACTATCACCTGTCACCGTATGAACAGAGCGGCTATTCTATTCCAGCGTGTTAGAGCCATTATCATTTGGATTCATATCTTTCATTTCCGTATCGCTCAGGCATTGAACAAGATTACCATCACTAGAAACTAATTGTTTAACACTTAACCCCCCCGCCCTCGGGGGGCTTCCCTAACATTTTAGTACTTTACACTGGTACTCTGATTATCAACACTTTTTATTAGAACTAAAAGTTTTATTTTAAAGAAAAACACTTTTAAAGATACTCGATACGTTCAATGCTTACCGATCTACGATCCGCGGTGAACTCGAAGAAAAAAAATATGTTATGGCTTTTGATAGTACAAACGTAGAAACAAATTATTGAGCTCGTCTGTCGGAAAAAAGTGTTGAAATTTTTTTTTTTAATATTTCTTTTTATGGGATGTTCTCGAGGCACACCCATTATGACATTCGCCTACGACTCGTGTCAAATATTATTATTGAAATAAGATTTTTACGGGAGTTATGGTGTTAACCGGCTCGGTGGCGCAGTGCTTAGGATGCTAGGTTTGCGACCACAGAGTCCCGGGTTCGAATCCTGGCTAGGGTATGGATGTGTAGTGGCGTTTTTCACGTGTTACCGAGATGGTAGCAGTGAGCTAGACTGCGGTTGTGTGAGAGACAACACAGTCTAGTCGCTCTCCTCTCCTGAGTTCGAGTCTCAGCTGCGGCAGATGGCAATGTCGCAGGGAATGGGTGTTGTGATGTTGTCTATGTGTGAGTGTCTGTCCTGGTAGAGTGGAAGATCAGCCTACGGCTGAACTCCGCCAGGACATTAATATAAATAAGGCTAATAAAAAAAAAAAAGTTTAGGCTTTTGATAGTACAAACGTAGAAAAAAAATATTGAGCTCGTTTGTCGGAAAAGAGTGTTGAAATTTTTTTTTTTAATATTTTTTTTTATGGGATGTTTCGGGGCACACCCATTATGACATTCGCTTACGACTCGTGTCATAATTCCCATGCTCGTGTCTTAATAGCCATCATTAAATGGTCTTTGTATAATATACTACTTCGTAGAGTATACGGCCTTTTAATTGGTGAATGGCGAGTATGTCATGCGAGTAATGGTACAATGCTCGACAGGAACGTCTCAACTATGTGAAAAAATAGTGTCGTTGGAAGACTGGAAGATTAAGTTTTTCTTACGTTTCATAGTATAGAGTATTATTACAAGAAGTTTCAATATTAAAGATTTAAGTCAAACTACTTCGTTTCTTTGACAAACTTCTTCAAGTGGGAAACGCATTTTGTCCTGGCTTAGAGGCGTTAAGGCATAATCCCACGGATGGTAGCTTCGCACAACCACCCGGTTGGGCGAAGCTACCATCCTCGAGCGAGTGCGTGAACCAAGTGTCCGAACCTGCGGCTCCTCTCGTACTGAGCAGGATTACTATCGCAACGACAAGTTATCAGTAGGGTAAAACTGATCTGTCTGACGACACAACGTTAATGATTTAAGTTAATGACACTATTTTTTTTACATAGTTGAAATACTTCTGTAGAGCCTTACTCGCATATTCTGGCAGACGACCATTTTCGCTATTTATGTCACAAAAATAGTAGAATAATGTTAAAACGAATATTAATAAAATTGGCCTAAAATTTATCTCGTCTCCCGGACGGACTACATGGATTAATTTACTAATTTTTTTCACATTAGCAGTAAGTTGCAAGAAGGTTATGCAGTTGTTCCTCACTCTGCTCACATTATTTATAATTTAATTTTCAGTTGTCACATATATTTATGAAATTAAAATTTCCTCCAAAAAGCCAGTTTTTTTTTCGAGGGAAACGGCTCTTTTTAGATATTAATGTATATATTCCAAAAATGTATATGACAATTTATTTAAAGAAAAATTAATTTTAGATTGTCACGCATCTCTGAACGCAATCTGTGCAAAAATGAAATTCTTGAGATAAAACTCGTACCTATAATAATCTTCAAAGAAGGGTTTTTTGTTTATAACTTCATAAATTAAGTCATTTTATTTCATTGAACAAAACATTTTTATATCAGAGCGTTACAGATACGCGACTGAACCACGCAAAGTAACGCAGCGGCACAGCGACTTTCAGGCTGTTATTTCACGTTTATTAAGGACGGTCTTCTAATAAAAATCAACCGTGTTTTTGTTTTTGATATTATTAATTTTAGAAAAACTCGCTCGTGTTTTATTAATTAAAATGGGTGTTATTCGAAAATACGCAGGGAAAAGATCCGCTGCTTCGGGTGTCAGCAGATAAAAACGTTTGTATGGCATATGACTTCAGCGCGGGGGGGTGCGTTTTGGTGAGGGATTTAAGGAAAATTTCTAAACCACTACATCGATTGTAACACTATTAGGACGTATCTGTAAGTATTTATAACACTGTGAAATACAAAGTCTCTTATCGGAACCTATGTGTAATGCAGATAGAACGAGCCGGTTTCGAAGTTTATTTGTCAAATTTGACGCTTACAATTATTCATTCATTTTCACACAACGCTTGAGGCAGTTTGTATTTCGTATTCATTCATCACTATGAGATATTTCTCCTGCTCGTTACCTGAATACACGAATTTTCTGAATAAAACTCAAACTTCTCATTGCATTCTGTCTTAAAAAAAAAATAATATTTTTTTCTTACCGTTACAATACTTCCACTCCAATATGTAGACGTGGAAGTAACAAAAAACATACAATCAAATTAACAATACTCATTTCGTATATAAATAAAATTAAATATAAAAAAACTTTTTAAAAACAAGCTTTTATTATTTAGATGTACTAAAACGAAAAAAAAAAATTAAAAAAATTTAAAAAATGTGTTAAAAGCTTGTCGTGTGTGACAAGTTCATACCGGCATTAATTTTCCTTGACAGAGATTGTAAGTACCTAAGTAAGTATTTTCTTTTTAATTTCTATTCACGCGACAAGCTTTTAAGACAGTTAATTTTTTTTATTTTTATTTTTTTCGTTTTAGTAAACCCAAATAATAATAAAAGCTTATTTTAAAAAGGTTTCTGTTATATTCAATTTTATTTTTAAATTTTTAGTTACGTCTTAATAAGTTTTATATTCATTGCGTCGTCTTACTTAACATAATACCGGATCCTTCGCCATTTCTTAGAATACAACGCCTAAGTGAATACACTATTCGATCAGATTCTAGTGTTAAAACTAAAAAACACACTCTTGGTGTCATGTTATTGTATTGTCACCAGAACTACACGTGTAAGCAAAATTTCAGCTCAATTGAACGTCGTTAAGTGGTTCAAAATTGACTTGTAAGAATCCGCCTAAACATATTAGCTAACCTACAGACAAAGCAAGTTGAATAAAAGCTTGTAATAAATATATGACAAAGATGTCAGCCCTGATAGGAATCAGCAAAACCAAGTTTTCTCTCGAAAACCGATCGTTTTATCAATTTCAAATAACTGTTCCTTTTTTAAGAAACTTGGTGTATAAGTAGTTTAAAAATGTCACCTCAAATTTCATAAGGAGCTATTTTTCCCAATTACAAATACTTAACTGTGGTTATTATTCTAATTTTAATAAAACCGATACACTAGTTTGTAGTCCAGTCCCAGAAGGAAGTCATTAACCGTTTGTTTGATAATGGTGCTTTCTTCATAATTCTCTTTGCATTCTGTTAGGTGTGGCTTATGCCATAATGCACCCGGTCCGAGGGTGTAGGAAATGTTTTTTTCTGAAATCGATCGGGAATGTCTACATTTTCGGCGCGATTTTAGAGCGAAAAATGCACAATTCCAGTATTTTAGTCCGTTGCTAGGAAACTATCAGAAAACAGACCGGAAAAGATCCGTTGCCAAGTAACGATCAACAAAGCCGTACGGGAATGTTACTTCCCGGCCTAGGCCGGGAAGTAACATTCCCGTACGGTTTTTTTATATATATATTTTAATATGTTAATATTTTTGATTTTTATACGTTTAAAATAGTATTGATTGTGATTTCAGAATTTTTTTTTTTAATGTTTATATTTTTGATTTTTATACGTTTAAAATAGTATTTATTGTGATTTCAGAAAAAATAGTATGTGTACTTCGGTGTGAAAGCACATTCCCAGACTTCGATGCTTGTTGCGACAATTGCATCGTCGTCCGGGAATGTATCGCTTTCACACCTAGATACACAATATACTATTAATAATTAGTAATAAATACACAATTTTTATCGATAGTTAACATAGCGAATTGAATATTGTTGCTTGTTTTTCATGAAATTTTGTGATATTTAAGGGAAAGTGACAACAAAGGTACGCACGATATTGAAAATGTTCGAAGTAGATATAAATAGTACTAGATGAGTAGAACATGTTAAAGAAAAAAAAATGCGGATTATGCATAAATAATTGAAAAGAAAATTAACGAATTAGGACCGGGGAGCGAATTGGGGTGCTAGACGGAGTAAAAGCTGTGTGAAATGTATTTTTTCTGAAATCGATCGGCAATGTCTACATTTTCGGCGCGATTTCAGGTCGAAAAATGCACAATTCCAGTATTTTAGTCCGTTGCTAAGAACGCTAACAGAAAACAGACCGGAAAAGATCTGTTGCCAAGCAGCGATCAACAAAACCGTACGGAAATGTTACTTTTTCTGAAATCTATCGGCAATGTCTACATTTTCGGCGCGATTTCAGATCGAAAAATGCACAATTCCAGTGTTTTAATCCGTTGTGTTGCTAAGAAAACAGACCGGAAAAGATCCGTTGCCAAGCAACGATCAACAGAACTGTACGGGGATGTTACTTTCCCGGCCTAGGCCGGGAAAGTAACATTCCCGTATGGTTTTTATGTATATTTTAGACAGTAAATAAATACACGCAGACAAACCAACTCACATTAAAGAAGAAATGTTATGCATTAATACAAATTCCTTGATTTATAATAATATTGATTGTGATTTCAGAAAAAATAGTATGTGTACTTCGGTGTGAAAGCACATTCCCTGACTTCGTTGCTTGTTGCATCGTCGTCCGAGAATGTATTGCTTTCACACTCAAATACACAATATACTATTATGAGTACCTAAGTAAAAAGCATATTAAACCTTGAAATGATTAATTAAAAAGAAAGAATTACAATCGTTTGAGAAAAAATAAAAATATTGATGTATAATAAAATCCTATTTTAAACGTTCCAATGTATTTTACGCGGGAATGACAAATATGAACCTAACCAACACCGAAAGTAACCAGAATTGTTGAAATAGTAACATGAAGGAATAGCAGGAGATGGAATGAAATACCGTAAAGAAATAAATTTCATTTGAAAAGTAAGGAAAATACTGGTGAGTAAACGTAATTAATGACAGTCATCTAACAGAATTCATTGCATAGAAGAATGGGAAAGAACCGAGCAGACATGATTATTTATACAATAGAACTGAACGGAAGATGAACGGAGAAATAATTTGAAATATGGCATGTAACTGCGCATGCCCAAAAGTTTCCGTCAAATCCAATCCGAGTAGACAATGTGAAAATCAGTGGTGTGAACATAGGTACGACAGTAATAAAATATGGCAGTGAATTCGTGAAATTAAATAGATCATTTTAAGTACTAATACTAAATGTACAAGAAAACCCCGTATCGATTCGTAAGCAATAATGAGATAATAAATTTAATTTTAAAATTTCCTTTTCTGCGACGTACCTTTATTGCCCCAAATTTAATATACGGGGGTTTTTTGGGTCGCTGAACACGAATCCGAACTACGGAAAACCCTCATTTTCACCGGAAAATTGGGAAAATTTAGCCAGAGTGTATCAATAAATGACAGTTTCGGTCTATAAATGCAAGTGGTTTAGCATTTAAGAGGTATTTATTGATACTGATTAAGAATTTGAACTTATAGAAGGAAAATTATGGAAAATTCTCGGAAAATTCTGGGAAATTTTATGATTTCCTATCACCATAAGCATCCAACGTGTCTACATATACGTTTTTGTGATCGCTAATGATGAATATGAGGTCGAAATGTTGGAAAAAATGAACATTTTCCGGAAAATGCTAAAAGTAGAAAATATTACAAAGTTATAATCAACATCTACATAGCCCCCATCTACGTAGTAGTAGTAGTAGTAGTAGTATAATATAGTAGTTTAACTGGTACACGCACTATGCTAAGATTTTCCGGATTATTCAACATCCGTGATAGTTTTTCTAATTTCAGACAATGATTGGACAGATGCTTGTGGTGACAGGAAATCATAAATACTTACCAGGACTTTCTTGAGAATTTTCCACAATTTTCCTTCTATGAGTTCAAATTCTTGATCAGCATCCATAAAAACCTCTTAAATGCTATATCATTTGCATTTATAGACCGAAACTGTCATTTATTGGTATGCTCTGGCAAAATTTTATGAATTTTCCGGTGAAAATAACTATTTTCCGTATTTCGGATTCATGTTCAGCGACCTAAAAAACCCCGGTATACTAAATTTCATAAAATTTCATGAAAAATAACCCGATATATTAAATTTTTTATATAACTATAGGTAAAAAATGTTTATTTATTGATTATTAATAATTAAAAAACATTTTCTACCTCTCGGACCGGGTGCATTATGTACATAAGCCACACCTAACACAATGCAAAAAGAATTTTGAAGAAAGCACCAAATATCAAACAAACGGGAAAGTCGGTCTATTTTCTACCTTCTGCGACTGGACTATAGGAACTAATGAGCAAACATTCGTCATGATATAACGTTTAAGAGCGAGTTTCAGTAGGTAGGGAAAATGGAAAAAGTTATAAGTACTTATAATGCAGTTAGTTAGTATTAACTGGAGGAAGAACTTGTTGTTTTTGAAAAATATAAGTAAACATACAAGTTATTAAACATCTTAATAAAGAAAATGACAAAATGTACCTATTAAGCGTTACAATTTTTGATAACATTTTTTCACAAAAAGAGAAATATTTCTTACTATACCGACAAGCGTTTTGCTAATTAAGCTAGCATCATCGGGTGATGATTAAAATTAACTTGTACCTAGTATAAAAACTGTGGATATCCAACAGAATGTTCAACAATTATTTTAAAAAATCAATAAACCGGCGAAAACTGTAATGTATACATCCAGTTTCTTCTCGAGTTTACATCAATACATTTTTATTAGAAATCTAAAACAATCAGTACTCTTTTTGAGACGTATTTTTAGATCGGTTATTTCCATTATAACTACTAATTACACAGTAAGTTGAGCATGCACCAAAATTAATTAAATTCCATTTCATTGGTTAATGTTGACGTTTGCGTGTACTAACAAAAAAAATAATTAATGCTGTAGGCTGTAGTAGTCGTTTCAATGCAAAAATAACGACATAATTGTAAAAGGAAACAATGAAATCTTAACAACTATGTAACTATTTATATTGGCAAAATAAAGATTATATTTTAAACAGGAAGTTATATAATCTACCATAGAGCAATCAAAATATTTATATTCACTTATTTATGATATGAATGGCTAAGGCCGCGTGCAGATCTACACATTTTAGATTGTGTGTAGTATTTTGTTTTTGAAATTCAACTCAAATATGTTTGGCGCCCATTGAATTTGTTTTAAAACCTGTCCACAGTAAAACATTTTACTTCCAGATCCACGTAGTGGAGTAGAAGTATAGTAGTGGTAAAAAACTGGCACCGCCCCCATCCCGTTATTAAAGGGGGTAAAAACGAAATTGTGATTTAGGGCCGGTTTTATAGGTACAGATTAAACCTAAGTTTAACTAGAAGATTCTGTTGAGGTCCGAAATAAAAGTAAATAGCGTGTTTAACAAAGTGTATATTAAGCACACTCATCAAACAGGACATTAACAAGAACCTTTTAACAAGAACTCAAAAAGACGCTTCTCACAGCAGCTTTTTTACTACAAAAATCATTCGATAACTATCGATAATAACTCAATAACAACTATCAATACCACAGAATCTTTATTCAAATTTAATTAATAATTTCCTATTTGATGAATGTGCCTAATATACACTTTGCTAAATACGCTATTCACTTTTATTTCGGACCTCAACAGAATCTTCTAGTTAAACTTAGGTTTAAACTGTACCTATAAAACCGGCCCTTAGTGAGTGTATAAGAACCGAAGGTCTCAATTTTTTTTCTGGCGCTTCTACCTCATTTTTATAATGGGTGGAGGTGGTAGTGAGGGACTTGGATAGGAAGAGACTTGGATAGGAAATTTGGACGTGACTTCTTAGGCAGTGGTTTCTACTTAAAGTTTTATCTACGACCAAAATTGAATGTTCAGATAAATGATAACTTTTGGAGGCCTGGAATTAAAAAAAAATAAAAATTGTAATATTTCTCATCCCATATATTTATAACTTGGGGTTTAAGGAGTACTATCTATATTATGAGATCAAATAGGAAAATATTCGAACGATGGCTGTTCAAACAAGAGTATATACAAAAAAAAAGTGTGGTTTCAGCAGGATGGCGCCACTGCACATACTGCCTACTCATCAATGAATGTTGTCCGCAACATGTTCCCAGGAAAACTCATTTCACATTTTGTAGATGTGCCGTGGCCCCCAAGGTCTCCAGACCTGTCAATCTGTGATTTTCTTCTGTGGTGGTATTTGAAGAGTCGTGTCACAAGCCCCGTAATTTAGCCGAGTTGAAGAATGCCATTTGTCAGGAAATCATGATTATTGATGGAGCGATGTTGGGGCATGTTATGGACGATTTCATGAAGAGGGTCGGAAACTGCATCCAACGTAACGGACACCATCTCGATGACATTATCTTCCATACTTGATACACATCGTAAATGGCATTGTGCGAGCTTCATTCTGGTGTTAATAAAACCTTATTATCTTGCAAATTCTTTGTGTAACACTTATTTCAAAATCGACCGGTTCCCGATTGTCACCCTGTATAAAAAAGTCTATTTAATTTCACATTTTCTACCGCTCAGTGTTATCGATACTTTCAAAATTCGACAATTGCCCCAATAATTTAGAGGATTCTAGTTCAAAATTTTTGGTAATTTTTCAATGAAAATTCTTGGATTGCGAAATTTGAAAATATCGATGATATTGGGCGTAGAAATAATGAATTAAAGTAGAAAATGCAAAGAATGACCTTTTTCGGAAAACAATTCGTTTTCAAGTTAATTATTTAACATTGAAAAAATGTAATGGGACCGTAATTTGAAAACTATAAATCAAAGTATTGTTAAATTTTGTAAACATGCTAATCAATAATATTGCATTCGTTTTTCAATAAAAAAGAATGCCTAACATGACTTCTTGAAAAATCGACCTATCTGTACGTCAATGACTGAAATGGGTTTTGTTTAACTTAAAAAAGATATAATAATTCTCTTTGATACAAATCAAAAGTTGGTTGAGATTGGATACCCAGGTAGCAAGGTGACGTCATTATGACGTCTTTTAAAGGTGATTTTACGTCGCCGACGTCATTGTCCCAATAAATGACGTACCAGAGACGTGATATTTATAACGTACTTCTGACGTCATCATGAAGACGTCAAATACACGTTTCTTTTAGGTCATTATTTTGACGTCATTAATAAATGACGTACCAGAGACGTGATATTTAATACATACTTCTGACGTCATCATGAAGACGTCAAATACACGTTTCTTTTAGGTCATTATTTTGACGTCATTAAAATGACGTGAAATAAATCATTATAAAATAAAAATAAATAGAAGTATTTAGTGACACTAGTTCAATTTTTGCCATATAGTAATAATAATTTTGTTTTACTATTTCTAACTAGGTATACAGCTTTTAAACATATTAAAACAAAGATGTTCAATGGTTCAGAGAGTAAAGTGTTAGGTTGCATAACGTCCTGTAAATCCAAACTTTTTAAATTCAACCCTTTTAACTACCCTACCTTCCTTGACGGCGATCAGACCACAAGGACGTCATTTGCTCGAACGGGTTTTTTCGTTTAATTCTGTTTTCCCGTATCAGCAACCAAAAATTTGTAAGTGCGGTGCAAGTGTTAGTTTTAAGTTTTTTGTTCATTAGTTTTAGGCTCGTGCGAGCACATTCCCTAATTTTAACCTAGTTTTAAGTCTGCCTAAGGCGGACAGGTGTCCTAGCTGCAACAAGCATTATCGTTAAACCAAATCGGACCCGCCTCGTCCAACCACACATTTTCCACGACGCTACGCGTCGTGGTTGTCTGGTTGGCTCCGGGCCGGGATCCGATGAGGTGCATTCTTGTAACAAGAAATGTCAAATAAATTTGTTTTCTCTCTCTCTCTCTGTTAGGTTGCGAGGCAAAAGGTCCGCGGTTCGATCCCTGCACGTTCCGGTTTTTTTTTCGTCAAAAACTTTATTAATAATTGTGGAAAATACTATAATGAGAGGTTTGCATCCCTTATCGCAAAATTCACTGATTACCAATACGTCATATTGGCGTCATATGTATGACGTCATTGGGCTGTGACATTGTGCCGTCTTTTTCACGTCATTTTTACGTCATGCTGAAGGTGAAATTGACGTAATTAATGCCGAAAAAACGACGTCATAATGACGGCACCTTGCTGCCTGGGTAACTAATAACTGAGATATGCAGGGTGGGGCATTATCCGCTATATATTCTTGCCCAGGGACGAAAATGATATAAATTAATGTATAATATTCCTATGTAAAATTTCAAAAGAAACCCACCTAACGAAGTTATCTATAGAAAAACACAGTAAATGTTTTAAGTATAATTTCCAATTTTTTCAAATAATTTTCCGAAATTAGTCTAGTCACTGTAAACTACTAACTGTTCGAAAAATAACTTCGGAAATCATCATCCGGAGAAGATTTTTGGCGATTAATATATTCTTAGTTTATTAACCAATCAAAACGTACATTTTCAAAAAAATCGACCAATAGGATTTGTTTAAAGTGAGAAAAACGGCTATCGATAAGTGGAGAAAATCGAGAAAAATGTATGTTACTTTTTTCGTAGTAGCCATGTGTCAAACTAAAAAGTCATTGAAATTATTAAAATCTGACATTTCACGTTTTCATCTTGATTTCTGTACACAAAATGAATGAGAAAAAGCGATTTGGTGATGTTTCACAAGAAAATATTAACGAATGAATGAAAGTGTCCCAGTTAAAACGAGAAACATTAAAAATTCTACATGGAAACAATTTAAAGGTTTTTGCAAAGAGCATTATTCCCTCGAAAAGGATACGGCTACTATGATGAACTTGCAAATATTTTGACTGACTGGGTTATAACATGATAAAGAACATTAGAAAATGTTTTTATTTTTAACCTCCCCACAATAAAATTGTGGGAGGTTACTACAATTAGTCCAAAATCGAAAATTGAGATAACATCAAATCTTTACGTTTTGAGGTCCCAGGAACCCAAAAAAATTGTTTTTGAAAAATGTCTGTGTGTGTGTATGTGTGTGTGTGTGTGTGTGTGTATGTATGTTAGCACGATAGCGGCGAAGCTACTAAACGGATTTGGATGAAACTTTGCATGAGGGTTTCTTTAGTGCTCCAGAAGATCTGAAAAGGTTTTGGTTGAGATCGGATTACGTTTAGTGCCGTTTTGGCACAACAAGTTGTTTATTTTATGATTACTTACAATTTGTAATTGAACCATTGAAAAGCAGTAAAAATTCCGATTTCAACGATATATCACACTTGCACTTTTTCGATTTGGTTTCCGTGAAAAAAATTAAAAAACAAAAATTTCACTTTTGTCCTCAAAGCAGTGCAATGTACAGGGTGATATTCTAATAATGACAGAGGTGTTCAGTGATTTCGGCTGATAACTCGGGAACGGTTGAAGATATCGAACTGAAATTTGAAACGTAGGTATAAATATTGTAGACGGACGGATTACGAGTGAATTAATAATACACCTACGTCACATGACGTCACAAATAAGAAAAATTCTTAGAAACTGGTGCAGATATCGACTTAACTGGAAACATCCAATTAAAGTTTGAAACGTAGATGGAAATATTGTAGATGGATGGAATACGAGTGAATTAAAAATACACCTACGTTCTGATGACGTCGTAAAAGCATAAAATTCTTATAACAGGCGAACTGATGATGATATCAAAAAAATATTTCTACAAGACGAGTCATGAAATTTTTTTTTTTTTTTAATTACCAAGAAATATAAAATTTTCGGAGAAATGTCACTTTTCAGAAAAATGTCAGATTTTTAAGAAAATGTCAAATTTTCAGGAAAATGTCAAATTTTCAGAAAAACGTCAAATTTTCGGAGAAATGTCACTTCAGAAAAATGTCAAATTTTCGAAAAAACGTCAAATTTTCGAAGAAATGTCACCTTTCAGAAAAATGCCAAATGTTTGAAAATTGTCAAATTTTCGGAGTAATGTCACTTTAGAAAAATGTCAAATTTTGGAAAAAATGTCAAATTTTCGGAGAAATGTCACTTTTCAGAAAAATGTCAAAAATTTAGGAAAATGTCAAATTTTCGAAAAAACGTCACATTCTCGAAGAAATGTCACCTTTCAGAAAAATGTCAAATTTTCGAAAAAATGTTAAATTTTCAGGGAAATGTCACTTTTCAGAAATATGTCAAATTTTCAGAAAAATGTCAAATTTTCGAAAAAACGTCCAATTTTCGAAGAAATGTCATCTTTCAGAAAAATGCCAAATGTTTGAAAATTGTCAAATTTTCAGAATAATGTCACTTCAGAAAAATGTCAAATTTTCGAAAAAATGTCAAATTTTCAGAGAAATGTCACTTTTCAGAAAAATGTCAAAAATTCAGGAAAATGTCAAATTTTCGGAAAAATGTCACTTTTCAGAAAAATGTCAAATTTTCGATAAAACGTCAAATTTTCGATAAAACGTCAAATTTTCGAAGAAATGTCACCTTTCAGAAAAATGTCAAATGTTTGAAAATTGTCAAATTTTCGGAGTAATGTCACTTCAGAAAAATGTCAAATTTTCGGAAAAATATAACTTTTCAGAAAAATGTCAAATTTTCAGAAAAATGTCAAATTTTATTAAATGGACTCAAAAAGGAAAATTCCCAAAAAATACTACGGGTCCATTTGTGGTATAAGTTCTCTGCTAGTGTGTTAAAGCGTGCAGACTGTATGCTGAGTATTTTTGACGTGTCAAGTGCATCGAGAGATTACAAGTTTTTTCGACGTTTATAAAGCCCACGGATGGTGTGAGAGGCCATCCTGAACCGCTTACAAGCCCTACAAGTTTAAGCAACCCCACCGGAACGCTTTCGGTGAGTTTTTTCCAATAAAACTTTAAAAGTGACAGTGACATTATATTTTAAAAACTATTTCCGCTACTTCCGGCATCCCGCCGAAAATTCTTCTGGTAACATAACCTAAAAATAGTACTACATAACCTAAAAACAATTTAAGACATTGGTACCAACCTAAACATTTTTCAAAAACCAAATTCCCCAGAGAAACATTGGAACCAAAAATTTGACAGCTATCACTTCCCCGACCGATTTAAAAATTTGTCGAGGCCAAAAGATAAAACAAAATATACCAACTCAAACTTAAACGAGCCACCATGAACACTACCCTGGCTACATCTGACAGGGAAACTGTCCACCAAGAGTTATATAGTTTTTTCCAAAGATGGCCATCCCTGCCATCCATCCCATTACCAACGAACAGGTTTTTTTCGTTTAATTGTTTCCCGTATCAATAATCAAAATTATTAAGTGCTCTTGCCTACGAACGTTTTTATAGAACTGTGTTTATTTTTATATTAATTTTAGGTCCATGTGGACACATTATAATTTTAACCTAGTCTTTAAGCCTGTCTACAGAAGACAGGAGCTACTTTTCTATTTTTCTCCAAGCCAAACCGGACCTACCCCGTCCAGCCTCACACTCGCCACGGCGGTGTTCACCGTGGTTGTCTGGCTGGCCCCGGGCTATGATCCGATGAAGCATATATTTGTATTAAAAACATTGAATAAAATATTAATGTTGTGCAGACTATAAATTTAACACTCAAGTTCTTAGGTCAAAATCCCACCGAACGCAAGACTTTTTTTCTGATTTAATACGAAAAAAATATTTCAACTTAATAAATATAATTAAATGAGATCATTCATATTGTTTAGTGCTCTTTTCGGCTTCAAAGATTCACCGGGTGGGGAGGTTCCAGCCGCTTCCAGTAGCTGCCGATTTTTTATTATAAATCGTTATTTTTAAAACATTAAATAAACAGTTTTGTTGTTTTAATAATCGTTTTAGATAATATTTTTTAATCATATATTAATCTTCTGTAATACACACGAGGTTGATTTTCTACTTGGGTAATTTTTTTTGTGTGACTCAAACCTGTCCCAAGTAGCACATCAATATTGATCCAATATAGCAGATATATTGGACCAAACTAGTTTCTACATATTGGGCCAATAAAAAAATGTGGACTTTTTGGAATATTGGTCCAAGATTGTTTTCAAATATTGGACCAACAAGTTATAAAAATATTGCCCCAACTAAAAATAGAATATTAGGCCAATATTGTCACTCGTTATTATACCAGTATTTGAAATTCCACTCTCCTCTTCCCTCTATTCTAATATCTGAGATATCTACATGAAATTTTGGAAATCGTATTTTTATTTTACAAGCCAAAGAAAGACGGCTCCAGCGCCATCTGTTCTTTAATAATGCATGAACTTGTGTCAGTAACAAGTTAATTACCCTGAACTTTAAAAATTAATATCCCAAGCTATTCAAATAAAGATAAAAAAGAAGTGTTGCTTACTTTAGAGATTCACTGTGTACCTTCATAATTTTGATATCATAATATTATTGTAGGATAAAAAATAAAACAAAATATATGAGGTTGACGATACTATATTAAAATACTTATAATGCAATATACTCTTCGTATCGTATTGGCGAAGAGTATAATAAAGAAATTCAAAGGACTGAATTGATATTGAATAGGTGTACATTACTTAGATAAATAATAATTATTAAAAACTGTTTTATTGTAATAGAGATGCATTCCCAGATTGACTCAATATTTGTTAAAAATATGGGCCCTATAGTGAATAAACAATATTGAAAATATATGTAAATGCCAATATGCTAACCTACAATATAAATAACATATAGGGTCAATGTTGTAATAAAATATTGTAAATAGCAATAATGGGCCAACATTGATAAATTCCAATAACAGCTATAACTAGCCAACCAATATTGGGATAATATTTGTTACCAACATTACAACAGACAATATTGAACTAATATTGGCACAATGTTGATTTATCAACAGAAATGAATCGATATTGTGCCAATATAGAAACAATGATCAGCCAATATATTGTGCTACTTGGGGTTTTCCATGAAAATTATGCTCGAATTAAGGGACATAGGAAAAATCGCTCCACTTCATGTCGCGATTTTTCCATGCCCTTAATTCTCGAATAATTTTCATGGGAAAACAAGTTTTTGTCCAAAAAAAATTTACGCGGTAAAAAATCGACCTCTTGTGTATTATTACCCGAAAAGAATATATTTCTTTAGTACAGTACCTAGAGGTAAAAAACATGTAAAAGGAGGCCTATAAGGCCGGTTTTCGGCCCTTTTTATTTTTGGTAAAAAAAAATTCGAAACATTTTTTTTATCATATATATTCAATATCTAATTCATTCCACCCCAAACGGAACTTCCCCAACCCTCCCTCCTCCTTGGATCCCCCTTAAATTATTAAAGAACCAGTTGACATTAGTACATATGTTTAGATGTTTTTGAACTTGAAAATCATATTTCCTTTGAACAAACTGCAGATTAGAGAAATTGACATTTTATTAATAAATAATATAAATAAAAATCATTTTAAAACTATTTTATACCCGGTAGGAGCATAAAGGTTTATGTTAGTGGGGGGAGTGGGGGTGTCTTTGGGGGTTGGGGCTGTTGAGGTGTTGTATAGTAGAAGGGGAAGCTAAGGGTGCAGTTTATTCAAAGGAAATATGATTTTCACGTTCAGAAACATCTAAACATGTGTGCTAATGTACTAATGTACTAATAATTTAAGGGGGGATACATGGAGGGAGGAGGGTTGGGGAAGTTCCGTTTGGGTGGAATGGATTAGATATTAAATATATATGATAAAAAAATTTTTTAGAAATTTTTTGACCAAAAATAAAAAGGGCCGAAAATCGGCATTATAGGCTCTCCTCCTTTAGGAATAATTTCATAACACGTAATGATATTTTGTTTATGGGTTGTTATTGTAGTAAAAGGCAACATCTTCAGTTTGTATATGGTTCGGACACTTGCTCTTACCCTCGAGGGGTGAAAACCACTCCTAAATTTAGATATTTAATATTTGAAAAAGTATTACTAATTTGTTTTTGAAACATAGGATACTTATGTTTCATCCGATTATGAATCTGAAATCAAAATTAAAAAAATCAAATGATGCGACGCCGACAGCTCGAATATGGCGCATGAAAATTTCTTCTAAAGTAAATGTTTTAAACGCACAAAAAAATTGGACATCAAGGTGATGTTATATATTATTAACGAAAAACAGCATTTTTGAAAAAAAAATAATTACAGAACAATTACAAGAACCAAATGGCGACATTTTCTTTAAAAAATGTGAAAACGTACATTGTTTCAGCCATAACTTCTTTATTTTTTATGATAGAGAAAAAAACAAAAAACATTTTAAATTTTGATTAACCGTCTAATTCTGATCTTTAGATTATTTGACGCAATTGACGATTTGCACGAAAGAAAGTTTGGTAAAAAGTGTCTAGATTGGTATCACTGTAATTCACTGCACATGTTGACCAACTCGTCTAATTTCCAAACTTTGCAACAATTAAATACCTATAATATAATAATCATAACATTGTTTTCATTATCTTTAATGTTAAACCTACTTCCATTGAATATAAATCATATTTATTAGGTTGTTTCGTAGTCTACAATATTTAGAAAATGTCGAATATGCAATTTGTCAAACACTGTTTCCAACTCTCAGTTTAGAAGAGATGGCAGCAGTGATTGACAAAATGCATAATTCGACATTTTTTAAATATTGTAGACTACGAAACAACCTAATAAAGATGATTTATATTCAATGGAAGTAGGTTTAACATTAAAGATGATGAGAACAATGTCATGATTATTATATTATAGGTATTCAATTGTTGCAAATTAGACGAGTTGGTCAACATGTGCAGTGAATTACAGTGTCACCAATCTAGACACTTTTTACCAAACTTTCTTTCGTGCAAATCGTCAATTGTCATAGTTTCTAAGATATTCAACATTTAAACTAAATACTTCATACTATAAATATTCGGATGCAAACTTAAATACTTAAGTATATAAATCCTACATAAATAGAAAAATAAAACAGATTCATTCTCAGCTTATAAGTTTTATTTTTGATACCCACTATTTTTTCGCTAGAACTAATATTTATTATATTTACAAAAAAACACAAATGTTACGTTTTTTCGAAAATCGTACTGTAGCTTAGCTTAAAATGCATTTTTTTTTTCTAAAGCAAGTGCTGCAAACGGATAAAAAAATGTAAGCGTCTCGGTCATACTATATGTTAACGAAAAACGGTATATGAGAATATATTTATTTAATTACTGCATTAACAAACTGACGTTTTTATTAAAAAAATGTGAAGAAGTACATTGTTTCAGACATAACTTATTTGTTTCTCTTGCTTTAGAAATAGTATAAAAATCATTTGAAAGCCTAATAATAGCCGTATTTTTGACGTATGTGCCGTAGTTTCTGAGATATTTAACATTTAAACGAAATATTTATTCGTCTTATAAGCGTTTCGACGCCATGTTTACACTTCCAGATCTTCGAAATCATTAATTCTACAGAAATGGGAAAAAGAAATTAACCCTCAATTTAGCAGCTTTAGTATTTGCCTACAGCATGTTTTCGCTCAATGTAATTCTTTTCGATTTATTTAACGAAAATAATTTTGAAATGCCCTTTTTTTCAAGCTGAAATTTCAATTTTTAAGTCGTTATAAATTAAAGACTGTCAATGTATACGAAAGATTGCATAGAGCCTTTTCTTCTCAAAATTTGATTGTATTTCGCCTCAATTGTTTTAGTTTTTTTAGGCGCAAACCCCTGAAAAGGGGTGGCATCCGCTCGCTATAAATTAGCAAGCCACCGCATAATATAAAAACTTTTCTTTGATGCATTTACTAATAAGATGTGAAAAATGAACGAGATCTAATACATATAATACTGTTCCTTAGTTAAAATCTGTACTGTACTGTCACCCACCGAATGGACGGTAATTCTTTGAATTTTAATTCGTCCAACTACTGATAGGTACCTAGTTAAAAACCAACAACTTTTTATAAATCATATCGCATATCTCTTTAAGTCAATTAAGACGTGCGATGGATACTGAGTATTATTGTACGCTACGAAAATATTTGTATACTGCAAGCGTCCACATCTGTATAAAAAACGCGTACGTAAAAATTCATATAAAAAAAATATATATCTCTGGACCCAGATTAAGAATTAAAACATGAACCATTATAATAACTATTCATGCTACGTTAAAAATTGAAAAAAAATTTATTTATATAAATAAAGTTGAAAATTATTTTTAATAAATATTTGGATTCTTACCTTTCAAAAGTTTTCTTAATTTAACGGTACATTCCTTTTTCTCTTCATCTGTCTTCGCTTTACTCTCTATTCCATCTTTTTCCGGCATTGTTTATGTATTAACCAAACGCTCTGTGTGCACTCACTGATGTCTCTTGGTTGATTGCAGGTAAAAAAATGTTACAGTATTGTTAACAAATTATACGTCATACACGGCCTTGTTTGGTTTGTTTTAATATATATTATCAAGCCGATACACTTCGAATTAAAATTAACTTTTAATACACTGTAGCTATCGAAAACTCGAGGCGGCTTTTTGAATTACTATACCAAACTGGTTAAGATATTCTTGTCCTTGTTTATTAATCTTTCTTGGCAGAACGCAGTTTTATTGAATTGTTATTTCTTTGATTCTTGCAATGAATTTGCTTGGATCGCAATGTACTTAGAAATATTTCCTATAACAAGTTTTTTTAATGAATACCAAATAATATATAATTACTGTTTCTTACACGTGCATTTTATGTCATTGAAACGTGCATGCAAATATATAAAAAGGACCTCGACCTTTCTTATATGGAAATTGGGTTTCGGTGAATTTTTTTGAAATTGTAGGTCATGTCATGCGGGTCAAAAGTCTCAATGGGCACAACTCTCATAAATGGTGTAATTAACGTCGAAAGGCGACTATTTGTAACTAAATTGCAATTTATCGTGACTTCTATTTTCAAAATTGAATATAATGTCTTTATACATTTACTCCGTATTGCTTGAAACTCGTACAAATTTCAATAATAGTTCACACAATTTGAATTACATGATCACAACACTGAATACTGAGTCTGCTAAATTACTCAGACCCCCTTCCTCTTAGGTATTCTAAATCCATAATACCGCTGCCCAAGGAATCACTACTTCCACATCCAGATTTTCTATCCAAGTCACTCACAACGAAAAAAATTTGTATGTGGAAATAATTGCTTATGGAACTTTAATAATATAATATTTGATATCCTTTACCCCAAAAACCTATCAAACGATACCCCACATCGGTAGTGGGGTGGGGGTGGTGCTAGGGGGTGGTAGTGGGGGTGGATGAAGTAAAAACATATTTTGAGGTTTCTGGTTCTTGTACACACACACTAAATTACAATTTTTTTTCATCCCCTTTAATAATGGGGTGGGGGTGGTAATGGGGGTGGCTAATGCCAAAAATTTTTTTGAGACCTTAGCTTCTCTTTAATATACTAAATACCAATTTTCTGGACTCTTACCTGCTTAATTTACCTATTTACCCCAAATTTACCCCAATTTACCCCAACCCTTCGATGGAACAGGATGAAAATATAATCTAGTTCCAGATCACGTTAAAATACATACGTGCACCAAATTTCAAGTCAATATCTTTAACGGTTCCACAGTAATCGTGCGCACAAAAAAAAGTTACAGACCGACAGACAGACAGACAGACAGAAATTTTTTTTTCGCTCAAACTTAAAATCTCGACGTTTCATGACATTCTAAGCCTATTTGAACAATAGAAATTTAAAAAAATGTTTTTGTCGTTACTATACTTCCACTGGATGTGGAAGTAAAAAAATCATTAAATGTAAATTTATATAATAAAGTTCCTAGAAAAATAAAAATTATTAATCGTTTTTAAAAGAACACAAAGATGTTTCTTCTGTAACATTGTTTTTATTGCGTAGAATAATATTTAAATACTTCTTTTATTTCATTTTACTTCCACATCCGGTGGAAGTATAGTAACGACAAAAAAATTTTAAAAATTTTTTATTGTTCAAATAGGCTTAAAATGTCATGAAACATCGAGATTTTAAGTTTGAGCGAAAAAAATTCTGTCTGTCTGTCTGTCGGTCGCTCAGTTTGTAACTTTTTTTTGTGCGCACGTTTACTCTGGAACCGTTTAAGATAATGACTTGAAATTTGGTACACGTATGTACTTTAACGAGATCTGGAACTAGATTATATTTTCATGTTGTTGCGATAAAGGGTTGGGGGGTAAATTAGGGTAAACTTGGGGTAAGTGGGTAAATAAAGCAGGTAAGAGTCCATAAAATTGGTATTTAGTATATACAAGAGAAGCTAAGGTCTCAAAAAAATTTTTGGCATTAGCCACCTCCATTACCACCCCCACCCCCTTATTAAATGAGATGAAAAAAAAATGTGATATAGTGTATGTACAAGATTCAGAAACCTCAAAATATTTTTTTACTTCATCCACCCCCACTACCACCCCACTCTCACCACCCCCACCCCACTACCGATGTGAGGTATCGTTTTATGGGTTTCTGGGGTAGAGGATTTCAAATATTATATTATTAAAGTTCCATAAACACTTATTTCCACATACAAAGTGTTTTCGTTTTGAGTAACTTGGATAGAGAATCTGGATGTGGAAGTAGTGATTTCTTGGGCAGCGGTTTTTAGTGAGTGGAACCTCGGTTGCCATATTATAGTCCATGTAAAACGCGGGGTTTGACACTCGAAATGCCCCCTCATCGGGACCATTTGTATTCTATGTTTTTTGGGGCGCTGATCACGAAAATCGGGGTGCCGCGGCTCTAAAAATAGTGCGTCATCCCTAAAAATGTCAAAAACGGGGTGTTTTTCGCGGTAATGTGAATAATACTGTAAAATAATGTTATGAATGTGCCAATTGTAATGATATTTTGCCAGTTCAGTATTTTCATCTAAAAATAAAGAGGGGGTAAACTACCCCTAAATTGACGTAAAATGGAAAATGATGGATTTTTTTTTCACTTTTTGATTTAAGTTTAGATTAATGGGGATTGTACAATGAAGACAATTTTTTTCCAACCCTTCAGGGGCGAAAACTATCCCTATATCGCCTTTAAATTGAACTAAAGCTTAGAAAATAAGTAGTAGTATACTTTTTAGTTTGCTTGTAATTTCTGATAAACTTCCGTCGAAAAAAATACTAAAAAACTACTCCCAAGCTCGCAGGGAATTGAAAGAGAAGATAGAAATATTCTTGATAAATGAACACGTCATATTGTTTCCGATTTTTTAATAAAAAAATATAAATATGGTAATCTAAATATAAATGGACGCAAAATCTTTTTTTTTTACTTTCCGAATTTCAATTTGGATTGCAAAATTAGGAAAAATTATTTTCTCGTGTGAGGATAAGATGAGAAAATGCACGTGCAAAAAATTAAGCCTCCGTTACTTTCTGCAAATAGTGTAAAGGGAGAGATTGCGAAAACACTGAGAACACATTTCCTCCCATAAGAGACCAAGACTGAAGAAAAATTAGTACATAATGTTTATATTTTGGTAAAAAAAATTAAGTTATTTTAATTTTGCACCATATTAAAAATATTGCAAACAATATGAAGTGTTCATTTATCAAGAATATTTCTGCCTTCTCTTTCAATTCCCTGTAAGCTTGATGGTAGTTTTCACGTGAAAAAATTTTTAGAATTCTTTTCGACGGAAGTATATCAGAAATTACGAGCAAACTAAAATGTGTACATCTCTGCTTATTTTCTAAGCGTTGGTTCAATTTAAAGGCGATATAGGGGTAGTTTTCACCCCTGAAGAATTGGAAAAAAATTTCTTCATTGTACAAAATCCATTCATCTAAATTCAAATCAAAAAGTGAAAAAAAATTCAATTTTTCCATTTTACGTTGGTTAACAGCAGCATAAAATGTGTCCTTATTTTAAATGAACATACTGAACTGGCAAAATATCATTACAATTAGCACATTCATAACATTATTTTACAGTATTATTCACATTATCCCGTTTTTGGCATTATTAAGGGTGACACACTGTTTCTAGGGCCGCGGGACCCTGATTTTCATGATCAAAAAATATAAAATACAAGTGGTCCCGCTGAGGGGGGCATTCCGAGCGTCAAACTCCGCGTATTACATGGACTATTAGTGTGTCATTTGAATTTAATAGTATTATTCATATGGTATCTTATGTCAATGTCATATGCAATGATAATTATTTTTATGAATGATTTTTGTGGTAAGAGATATCTTCTGTTGTTTCTAAACCGTCCCGATACCATCCCTAAATTGAAAGATGTAATATTTGAAGAAATATTGCTGAATTATTTTTCAAACGAATTGTACCTGTGATTTGGGGTCGGTGATTACGAATCTGAAGTTAAAATTAAAAATGGCTGAGCGATTGGGTCGCGAGCGCTGATGTCACAGATTTTGAGACTTTAGGAAGAACAAACAGCTGTCATTAAGTCATCCGTCAATTGAACGAGTTTCTTTAAAGTAAATTTTGCCATTTAAAACTTAATGTTATTTTTCTTCAAGCGTATTAAAATGTTTAAATTATGTCATCAAAAACAGAAGTAGAAGTAGGACATTGTTTTACTAGTAACAAAATGTTAGTACCGAACGCCACCGTAGTGGACATTGTTTTACTAGTAACATAATGTTAGTTCCGAAAGCGCCACCGCAGTGGGTATTGTTTTACTAGTAACATAATGTTAATACCTAAAGCCACCGGTGGCGCGCTATCCACTAGCCACTTGTCATATTGTGTCAACATGCAAGACTGTAGTTTGAATATTTGTACATTTATGATAAATAAATGAATTTTTGCATTTTAATACGCTTGAAGAAAAAATAGTATATATTACACGGAGTAGAACGCCTTTTTTGTGTTTCGCCCAGTTTGCGGCTTCGGCTTCGCCTCAGCCGCAAATCCTGGGCTCAACACAAAAAAATAGTGCGTTCTACTCCCAGTAATATAATATACTATTAACTTATAATTCTATTATATCCAATGGCGCAAATAGTTTTTTTTTGTAGGGGGGTAATATGTGAGAGGTTTTTTTTGTCCGGGTTTAATAATTGATGGGGGGCGAAATTACAAAAAAAAAAAAATCTCCTCGTCTCAAAATTGGTAGGCGGAGGGGAGCGAAATGACAAAACATTATTTTGATATTTTAGCCCTTTACCCCCCACTGTAAACTATTTGAAGTATGTGATAAATTGTACACAATTTCTTCCAGCGTTTAACACCTCGTCTGTAATATATCTATAGATTGGTAAAAGCTTTTTTTTCTCATATCATATTATTATATAATACTAGCTGACCCAGCAAACGTTGTTTTGCCATATAAATTATAAATTTTTGTCCAAAAAATAAAAATAAAATTTCTGGATAGGGCCACCCTTATCACCTAGGGGTATAAAAAATAGCCTACGACCTATTCTCAGACCTACCAAATATACACCAAAAATTTCATAAAAATCGGTCAAGCCGTTTCGGAGAAGTTCGATAACAAACACTGTGACACGAGATTTTTATATATTAGATGTATAACATGTATTTTACTATCCCATGTAGATCAATTGTTGTATGTCTTGTATTTTATAAAATGTTCCCTTTTTCTTTTGTTTAAGTTTTATTTATCTACTACTACTATTGTTAGCAGTAAATTGAAATAGTCAATTACGTCGAACATGTATATTACAGATGCATGTCGCAGAAAGTCCTATTAACCGACCGCCCACAATAAAGACGTCTACTAGTTTTCTAGCAGAGGCGTGACACGCCCCTTCAAGAGAATTACGTACATCATTGCTTGCTTCGCTTTCGCTTGTTCTTATTGCCGTACCAAAACAAACACTTTCCGATACTGTATTACCCAAGGCCTAAAATACTCCTAAAGAGAATCGACAAGAAACTTACAAGAGATATAAAGAAAGGTTTATATTGTAACAAAAAATAAATTAACAAAACATAACTTTAAAATATATACTTTACATTCATATCGATCTAAGCAATAAGTAACATGTATAACATATATAACTCAAAGGGTATTTATAGCAAGAATTCAACACTTTCATAGTTCGTTCGGATTCTGTTTATGTGTTCACTGACCCTAGATCTTTTTCAAAGTTTCAATTTCATTGTTTTTGAATGGTAAACAATCCAATATTGAGTTTTTAAACACCACACAAATGTTTAAAACTGGACGCTCGGTTGCCAGATCACTTGTTGACAACGGTACTTAATTTCTTTTCTTAATTTATGTATTTCATCGAATATCTTTATGGTGTCTGCAAATTTTCCTCTTTTAAGACAATTTCTGTTATTGCCCTTTTTTCTTCTTCGATATAGCTCCACATTCGTTCAACTAAAATGCAATCAACAAATAGTTATTAAAAATACTGACAAAATATAAAACGTTAATTTTCATACCATAAATTGTTTATTGCTTTTTTGCATCAGTTATTATTATCACAAGTACTACCAGTTTCACATTTGAGTTTTAAATTGTATCCTAACGATGCCCAATAGTTGGAGTCTTTTACTTAACACCAAATTTCTTCTGGTTGTAAATTATTTTATAAAAACTGGCGTTGTTTGGGATTACAAAAACTTGTCATTTTGTATGATTGTATAATATACACAAAAATATTAATATTACGAAAAATTCAATCAGTCGCCATTTGACAGCCTAAGAATTTCGGTCTGAAATCTGCAAGGTCACGCGCACGTGACCTTGGCGAAAGCAATTAATTTCTGAAGCAAGTTGTAAAAAAATTGAGCATCTAGGTAGTGCTATATATGGCCGTAAAAAATGATTTGGAATTTTTTTTAATTACTGGCCAATGGGGTGTTTTCGCACTATAGGGAGCGCTAGGTGGCAGCAGGGGCTAACCAGGTTTTAGTTCCAGATTTCGGTTGGTATTACACCGATTTCAAGTAATTTAGTGTTGGCTGCTTGACGTTGCCTTGACGCTGTGACTTGACCACAGAAGACCTATACCAGAAACGACTCTCTGGCCTTCCCGCCAATATTGAATTTTATGCGCATATGTCATATGTCGGTGGTATTATTGTCAAACTATAAATCCGCAGGTTTCTAAATTCACCGGTGGAGTGTACCGGTAAGCAATAACATTATATGATTGTTTATTTTGAAAACCAAAGCCAAAATCAGCTTCGAATTTTATCTACCAATGCGTCTAGCGGTGAATTTAGAAAGGTGCGGATTTATAGGTTGACAATACCACCGACAAGATGGCCGAAGATCATCCTAATTTACCAATGAAAGGGTGCGTTTGCACGAACTCAGTAATTTAGTCGAGTCGCTTAGTAATTTAGTACAGGACTAATGTAGACAGCGTGTTTTAGTCAAGTAATTTAGTGGAAAGCAATTACTAAATTACTGGACCGTCTCTCCACTCAACTAAATTACTGGATGCGTGCAAACGCACCCAAACATAGGACGTGCCTCCGACAGTGACGCTTCTGGTATAGGTCTTCTGTGACTTGACCTTGACGTGGTGACGAATTAATAACATAACCTTACATGAAAATTTTGTATCTGAAGTGTTCCTGTTAGTTCTAAGAAACACTACCTACTAACTTATTTATGGATTATGGAACTTGGTCACTTAAATGTTTGTACCAAAATGTAAATAAATTAAAATTAATAGACTGCTTTTGCAACTATAATATATTAAAACCTGAAACCTCACCTACAATCCGCAAAAAAAATGACAGTGACATGACATTGAGTTGACAGATGACAGAATGAAACAAAGCAAATAATAGGCGTCTGAATTTAAGATGTCAGCGCCAAAGTGGAGAACTCGTGAACTAATTATAGGCTTTTTGTTTGTTTATATGGCGAATACTTTTATTGATTTTTTTCTGTTTATTGTTGTTTTTGGTGTTAAAAATAATGACATTATTAATATATGACCTAAAGGTTTGCAAGATTTTGTTGTAAGTGAATTGCAATATCTTAATGGCATTATTCAGCAAAATTCATATTTTTTTAGGTTATCTAGTTTTTCCCTTGAAAAGTACAGTTTCTTCGACATAAACGGTGTCTGGCTAGTTAAATATTAATAAACTTAAATATTTCTTTAAATTTATATACAGTTGTAGTTTAAATCACTTTTTTTTTTTTCAGGAAACTGAGTGACATTTAGGTTAAGCATATTGCAATGTATGGAACATTTGTGAATCACTAAAAATGTAAAAATTCTAAGTGTGTGTATGAAGGGGAATATGTTTTAAATGCATGACATATTATTTTGTGTGGTAAAACCCATATTCAACACAAAACTTAATAAATGTGTACTTATGCTCTATGTTTACAAACAAGTGTCTCATGGGTATTTGATACCCGTGAAATTAGTGGTACATTGAATATAACTAAAAAGATATTTATTAATTCTTTAAGTAAAATAAATGAAACAGTATTCTGTAAAATATGAAATAGAAATATTCAGGGGTAAAACATAATAGTGCATGGTGCAATAGTATATATTACTTTTAAATATACTGGAATTACATATATTTACTTATTTCAAAAATTTCACTTACAATGTGTGATTGTCTAGGACATTATTATTGCTACTCGGGCCACGGTTATTTGCACCAGCTTTTTCCCTCTCAATGCCTGGTTAAAGGTGTCTACATCAAAGAGGGTATGCTTTGAACATTGTCGTGCCAACTCAACTTTCACGAGTTGTCCCTGCAATCTACAAAGGATACCGACTAGGTTGGCTCCAGCCAATTGTAGCCCCTTTAAACGCTATCATATTTTCAATAACTTAGCATCTCAGTTTATCATTTACTTATTGTTGATATCATCGTACACTAAAGAGACAATGACAGAAAAGCCCATAATTAGTTTGACTATTGGCCACCAGGTGGCGTACTCCTTATTTTCAGACGCCTATACTGCCAAAATAAACCAGGTTAACCCCTGTTGCCATCTATTAGTATTTCGGTAACTACAGAGAAAACAGGCCATTGCAGTAACAAAATGGTGACATTTTGATTTAAATATGAGAGGACATACTTTTTTCAGTTATAAGTTCTTTGCTTTTTATACTACGGAAACAGAAAAAATATGTGTGAATAATTAACAATTTTCAATTTTGGTCTTAAATATTTTTGACGTATATTTAACATTTGAGCTAAATACCTAAATACTGCCTTATAAATGTTCGAATCCCATCTTTACACTTCCATATTTTAGAAACTATTAAACCTACAGAAATAAAAAAAAAACAAATTCATGCTCAGTTCATAAGTCTTAATACCTAATATTTAAAATATTACCTTCATATTAACGCATCTTGTTAACAAATATGGAGCGATAATGTATAAGAACGCACTACCGGTCAAAATGACGCGACACCAATTTATTTCTCAGGGGCGCCAGCCGCGTGCTGCCCCGTTCTTCTACTTCTAGACGGGTTCGAGATAAGATGCACTTCGATAGCCGAGTAATGGATCAAGGCTGCACTACCTCAGATCATTAACGGTGCTCTCTCTGGCCGTTAATTCCCTGATTTAGGCTTTTGAAAAGTTAAATTTTCACATTAAAAAAAATCCCAATCGAAGAATTTCTCTTCGACGGGATTGATTTTGGACGTGGCGGGTACGTTTTTATCTGCTAATAACGGACTCTACACCTAAGGATTTCTGAGAAAAATGCATAAAAAAATCTCTATCAAACCTTCGTAAAGCAACGAGAAGGTCAAGTGTTAATGTAAGTTAACTCGACACATCCGGTTTTCGATACGAAAGTTCCAGGGATGGTAGACCACCAACAAGTCTCAAGATCAATTAAGATGCAAAAAGTTCAAAGAATCCGTTTATTTAATGTGGTTATAAATAAAAGCAAAATTCTTATTTTAAGAATCGCGCCTTCCCCAATTAAGGCAATGGCTTTCAGACCATACAAGCGGGAGCGCTTACGCTTACGATCGATTAGGTAGAAAATATTCATGCATACCTTCTCAGAATCAAAATGCGAGCTTTTTAGAGAAGTCTTAGACTCTATGTAATTTCATAATTACGGCTGACTGATTATAACTTAAAAAAGTTTTACTAAAAAAATTTAATTTCACTAGAGACTACTTAGCTTTAAAGTTCTCGAATCGTGGCGGTTCACGTACTAAAACACATTCGTGGGGACTTATTACTGCATAAGTTTGATGGCGTTCGATCAGTCCACAACTTACTTGCCCCCATGCAGTTGTTCAATATTAGCAAAATTACAACGATCCACCTCCGAGCGACTTTTAGGAATTTTTGGTTTTTTATGCACAAGGCGTTTTCCTCTACAACTTTATTATTTGGAAAGCCCTGCTATTGGCTTTCCTGCCATCGCTTTGTATGGACTTCTCAACGCGCTCGACCAAATTGCGAGCCGCTGAGTGAATCCAAACTCTTTCTATGCGAGAAATCGGCCTTGTGCATGTTCATTGATTTTTATCAAATTTTGCTTATCGGCGCTACGCCGTCTTTGTCAAAATCGCCTTTTAGATGCATTGCATTGTTAAAATTTTATGCTCATACTTTAGAATAGGACATTCAATGACCGAACCTCAATGGTCAGTGTCTCTGGTGGAGGAATAAAAATGGAAAATATTTTAATATTTTTCAAAGTGTATTTTTGGAGTACCTTTTAAACTAGCTTCGGGGTACTTTTGTCCAATTTTGGCGTACTTTTAAAAATATTATTTTCTTCAAAGTCCAACTTTGTTGCACCTTTCAAAAAGTATATTATTCTTAAATCCTTGCCACTATATACTTTCGCTCTCATATCCTGAACCAAAACATATTTCCCTAAGTGAAAATTCGGTGTTTCTTCGAATTTTCACCTGGTCATTTCTAATGCCTTATAGAACTTATAACGGTCCTTATGGACTGGTCTGTGGCTCTGTAGTCCATCAGACTCTTGAAAATGTCCTAAGTTGAATTTTCATTTTGCTTTCGACTTAGGTCGATTCTAGAGGGTTCTGCAATAATAACACGGTAAATGTTTGAAACTAATTCGTCCCGTTTTTGAGTTATTAGAGCGAGTGAAATGAAAAAATAATTATTTGTATTATTTTACAATTTTCTTGACTCTATCTTTTGTGTGGACTAACCAAAAGAGTCGTAATTTCTTATTTCATCGAAGGATAAGCTCCTAAACACTTTGATTAAGGTGATTTTAGTTACATCTAAAAGAAAAAAGATCACTGAACTAGTTGACCAGTGAGTGACGTAACAGCGGAGACTGGTAAGGGGAACTGTGCGTGAGAGCGTATCTCGCTTTTATAGTATCATGGGTAAGGTTGATATGTGAGTGGGCTAATATACAGATCCTTCCCTGCGACCATCTGGTCTATTGTGGCTCCCCTTTCTACAGACTTTAAACTTAATACAGTAAGTTCTTGTACCAACTGAAATTTGAAAGTGATTCAAATGACAAGAATTTTTTTTAAAATTATATTAGATATATCAGTACCCAGATGATGGCAACTTTGGATTTGTTTTCTGAGATATCCACTGCATATGAGTTTTACGTTAGTGATAGTCAATTGTTCATAAACATTTCAGAAAAATCCACTGGGACCCAGGATCCCTCTTGTTCGGGTGCCACGACCTTTTCATAATTTTCAGGGCAATTTGAAAAGCATTCTACAACTCTGTAGCACTTTTGAAGTTTTTACCTAACAGTTATTAATAAATACGTTCATTGTTATTAATTCCGAATGTTCTCAACCTTCTAATTGGCTACAAATCTAATAATCACAGAAAACCTTTTATTGAACATTTTCTTTAGTTTGCAGGATTTTTCAATTTCTCATGCAATAATTTGTTAACTAGTTTTCAACAAGTTTCGTATCTCAGAGATGGCTGCAAATGAGATCTATACCAACTCTCACACATTACTTTATAAGCGTTGTAAGAAATCTTTCTAAGAGTAGTAGCCGCTAATTTTGTCTTAAGAACTCTTAAAGCTACTGTAAGTGCAAAATAGGCACCGTGTGCCAGTTAGGATTAGTTTCATTTCTTAACCTAACAGCAAGATATTATCAAATTTTCGATTTCTGGTGTTTCTATTGACTATTTGTATATTGGAAGAAATATTTAATAAATTGGTAAAGTCAAACATATTTAATACATTCGAATTTATGGTGAAACATAAATGGTGTCTATTTCTATTGCGAACGTTTTGTTATAGTTTTACATCAATTACACTCAAAGAAAATGATAGGTAAATTCAACCAAAAAGAGCATATGAAATCGCGCCTATCTAGTTTCATAGTTAAATCAATCAGTAAAGAATAGTCATACAACTTTATTTGTTTTCGTAAACAAATAGTAGTTTAATAATCATATCTTCTTGTAACAAATTAAATAGTACAATGATATTTTTTTATGTTCACTAACTATTTTCAATTTGGTCCACAATTAAATAGTACAACGACTTTGTTTTTTGTTCACCAACTAATTTTTAGGTTGATCTACACTTTATTGTATGATGAAGTTTTTTTGGTTAGCCAAAATCTCAGGTATTGAGACATCAGACCACCCAAACCAAAGATTAGAGATCGTTTATAAGATCCATCCAAATATATCGATGATCCCTGAGAGAATTTGAACACTGCAATCATGTTATTAATTTTCTATAAATTCCTAAGAGTGCAAGATAATGCATGATGGATTATTGTTAGTGATTTGTATGTGGCGTCATCTGGGAATAATTTTTGTAATAGACTACGTGGTAAGCAAGCAAATTTTATGGTAATTCTTTTAGAACTTCTAGAAGACGACAATAATATCGGTTTGTCTACCAAGTACAATAGTACAGCGAACTAATACTGGGTTAGAATTACAATTCGATAATAGTTAAAAATAAAATATACTATTATCTAGTTTAATTTGACAGAATTCAACAAAATAATAGTCAGACGAACAAAATAATAGTCTTATTCATCTATTTTTTAAGTTAATGTTTGTTTTGTTGTAAGACAACTTTTTATTAATTAAAATAACAATCACCTCTTGTTTAAAAATACCATCAATATAGTTTGGTTTAACAAAATTAACGATATTGTTAGTTAACCATTTTTTTTTGTTGAATTTACCCATACTATTTCTTTGAGTGTAGGTCTTTTAGGATAGTCATTAAAATTTAATTTCAATTACTTTGTTGCCTATGTTACACATATGTGAAGCTATATAAAATGTGTTCTTTCCGAAGAAGGTTATTCCACATTTTGAAGGTAGTAAGCCCAGTAAACATTCTTGTAATATTTACATAGCAACGATATAATATTGGAAGAACATATTAATATAAAGTAGTTATACCACTTTTATACATATAAAAAATATATAAAATGAAACTTATACTAAAATGAAAAATAAATATTCTATTCTATTCTAAATGTAATATTTTTACATAATAACGATATAATATTAGAAGAAAAAGTTAATATAATGTAGTTCTCGTATAACCATGCGATATAGGCTTATTTCATCGAAAAAGATTAATCAAGATACAATATACCGTGCGTGTAATTTCCCATTAGGCATGTACATTCACGTAGCATGAGAGATTTGACAACACCGGCAGCCGTAAATTCGTCCGTTGGTGGAGCATTCCAGCTTTGTTATTTCATTTCAGCCAGCTGGCACGCGCGATGTTGTAATTCTTCTCCCCATGCCTAGCCCGCGATTACACACACGGTATCTTAATTTGTACTGACGATATATTTATCAAACCTAAAACTAATTACTTTTTCAAACTATATATAGTGGCTTGTGTGAGTCGGACGAAAACCCGACTATTGACTGATGTAACCAGATTAGTTCTCCCCTCCGTTTTCGAGGATTCTCAACACCGTGATGGTGGCAGAATTTCTCGTTGGGGTGAACCACCCTCGCAAACGGCCAAAAACCACACACAAACGAAGGTTAACGCGTATTATAATTGTTTGAGGGACTCTTACTTGGTGATCCCCCGTGTTCGAGGATGCTGAACACCGTGATGGTGGCAGAATTTCTAGTTGGGATGACACACTCCCGCAAATTGCGAAAAACCACGCACAAACGGGGGTTAACGCGTATTATAATTGTTTGGGGACTCTTACTTGGTAATCCCCCGTTTTAGAGGATGCTGAACACCGTGGTGATGAAGGAGGGTAATTATTGACCATTGATGGGATGAGATGGTATCAGGCACGCGTCCCAGGGTCCTCCTCCCCATAATTGGCATGGTCGAAAACGGGGGATCAATAAGTTAGATTACGTGAAACATTATCAATACGCGTTTGACCCCGTTTGGGAGTGGTTTTTGGCCGTTTGCACCCCAGCTAGAAATTCTGCCACCACCACAGTGTTTAGCATTCTCGAAAACGGGGGGGGGGGGAGAACTACTTTGGTTGAATCAGACAATAGTAGTTGTTTGCGCCGCTCTTTATTTTATTTGAACTTAAATTGATATAGGCAACCCAAATTACCTAGCAGTGAATAGATGATAAACTCTATCATTTATACAGGAATTTTATTCTCCCATACAAAAAGGGCAACAAAAAGTGGACTACTGATACTGCTACCAGTGAGCCATTAGACATTATACATAGATAGATAGTTAGAGAAGTTTCTAAAAGGTGTTAGACAAAATTTCATTTTTTGATATAAGTAAAACCGTTTTCTCATATAGTTAAATATAGTTAAACATAGCAATTACTTGAATAGTATTGTGTCGTGCGATAATTCCTCGAATATTGCCGATTCCTCGTCTTTACCTTTTCTTTTTCCTTTTCCTGATTTCCTTCAATCTCCGGCATTTATCAAATTGCAACCACCAGGATTTCGACTGAACGGTGAGTTTTACTATTATAGTCAAATACTTAGATTTTAGAAATTGCAGTCTGCTAATAATATAAATCTTTAGCAAAATAACATACAGTAGTTTTTCGAGTCTCTTTCCGACTCACACAATCCACTAATACAGATATAATCTGTATAGCTTCTATATCGTACCTTTACCTGTTTTATTTAGAGGTTTTTTTTTCCTTACGGGTTGCGGTGCCGAAGCCCCGTTGTAGTGAAGCTTAAGCTTATTGTACCCCATAGTCTCGTTATCCCATTAATCCCGTTCCTCTCCAAAAGGAGAGTATATGGTCAATGGGAGCTCTGGCTATTTCTTCCAGGGTTACAGTTAGTCCCCCGAAGTATGAAAACCTCCCAGCCACCAAGTCTGGGCATTCACATAGTATGTGGTGAGGAGTTCTTTCATCCTCACCACACATCTTGCATTCTGGATTATTCTTCACACCTATGTTAGTTGGGTGTCTGTTCAGTGTGCAGTGTCCTGTTGGAATTCCCACTGCACATCTCAGCTGTTTTCTGCTCAGCTTTAGCATTTCGTTAGTTTTTGTCTTGGATGGCCCGCCGGTAATGAACATGCGTGACTGTCTCATCCCCGGCGCGTCAGTCCAATACAAGATATGTTTCTGACTCAATAGTTTCTTTACCATTCCTCTTACGGTATTGTATGATATCCCACAGGATGGCTCGGGTCTCATCAAGGCTGTTTTTGCGCCTTCTTTGACCAGCTTATCTGCTTTTTCGTTGCCTTCATTGCCCTGGTGTCCTCGCGTCCACTCCAGCTGTATGCTGTTGCGTTCCGCAAGTCTCGCCAAGGATTCAAGGCAGTCTTTTACCGTTTTGGAACGTATTTCTACTGCATTCAGAGCTTTGATAGCTGCTTGACTGTCAGTGATGATGCGGATTCTTTTCTCAGTATATGACCTCCGTATCATTTCTTGTGCACTTTCTACGGCTGTGACTTCTGCTTGGAACACCGTTGCGGTGCTGCCCAGATTCAGACTGATGTCTGTCCCTGGTTGGTCCCCGTTAACGCCTGCTCCAGTACTTCTTGACGTTTCCTATCCGTCAGTATACCATATGGAATCATTTGGATGTCTTCGCAGTTGCCTTGTTCCTTCCTCTTCCCTATCGGGAAGGTCTTTGTGAAGTTGTGGCTTGTACTGATTCTATCTGACTGCATATCTAGTAGCCGATTTTTTTTCTATTTGTTGGAATATTTCGGTGTGGTATTCTATTCTTGGAATGGTCCCATATCCGTTTATTTTCAGCCTGTACGCCGCCAACAGTGCCTTGCTCTCCACTACTAATTGTAGTGGAGGCAGGCAAAATAGCGCTTCCATGGCTGCGGTAGGCGTTGTTGACATAGCTCCCTTTATGCCTAGACATGCCAGTCTTTGTACTTTCCGTAGTTTTCTCATTGCCTCCTCTTTTTTGGCTTTATGCCACCAGATCAGGGAGGCATAGGTTATTATTGGTACTACAACCCTTTGGTACAGCCAGTGCACCATTCTTGGTTGCAGTCCCCAGTTTTTACCTACCATTCTTCTGCTGGCCCATAAGGCCCGCGTGGCTTTGGTTGTCACTCTGTCTAGATGTGCATTGAAGTTTAATTTGGTGTCTAGAATCAGTCCCAGATATTTCACTTCATTGCTCACCTGCAATTCGTTTCCCCGGAGATATAATCTCCCCAGGTTGAGTTTCCTCTTTCTTGTGAAGGCGACCACAGTGGTCTTCCTTGGATTCACGGAAAGACCTTCCTGGGTACACCATCTGTCTACCATAACAAGGGCTCGCTGCATCTTTTCTGATGCAGCGCCCTCGTGCTTTCCTCTTACCAGGATGGCGATATCATCTGCGTAACCTTGCGCATATATTCCACGTTGTTCCAGTCGAGATAGGAGCTCATCCGGAACCAGGCCCACAGCAGAGGAGATAAGTATTCACCCTGTTGTCTTTGCAGTGATCCAGTCTTTCCCTGATTGTCTCTCTGCAAGATTTTCTGGAGTCTAGCAGCTTCGGGAGTATTTTCTATCTCCTCGCATTGCTTCCTCCATAATTTGGTTTTTGCTTGCCTTTATGCATTAGATGTAATTCCTGCGTCATGCGTATTTAGCCTCTCTATATTATTTCTAAACATAATATCTATATAGAATCGTGATTTTGCATAAAAAATACATATCTATACAGACATACCAAAAAAGAACTAAGTATATACAGTTTATAAGTTATATCTTTACAAATTCTTTACGGCATCGTTTGACGTTTATGAATTAAGAATGTTTTGCAGCCTGTTTGTATAGGTACACCGCCTATTTTATACATATAGTATAGCCTATCAGTGGCGCAGCCAGAAAATTCATCTGGGGGGGGGGCCAATAGAACCGGCCTCCCCAGAGGATGAGGAAAATTTTTCAGAAAATGGTTGAAAACGAATGTGTATGTAGATTCCTCTATTAGATAATATTGGCATTAATTACAAAATGTTTATTTCGAGGGATAATTAGATACTGCTTTGTACTGCTTCTTTATTTTTTGGCTCATGGAAGACGGCTTGGGGGGGGCCCGGGCCCCATGGCTCCCCCCCTGGCTGCGCCCATGTAGCCTATTATGGGAGGAACAGGTCTATTGGAATAATGAGACTATGGAAAAAATACCAATGAATAGCTTATTATAGCCTTTGAGCCAAAAAATATAATTATTAATAGTTTAAGTACCCTGTTAATTATAATTATCACCACAATCAAAATTATGTTTGTGTTATTTGTAGCAATAACATTATGTTAATAATGTGATTATTAATGTTTACATATACTTTGTTCTATCTGTTTTAAGTACAGTTCTCTATTTATTCTAAAACTATTGACTATCTCTTCATGTTTATGGTAGACTTCCTCTCGATATTTCGTGTAATCCAAATTGTTAGTACCACCATATTCCGGAGGAAGAACTTCTCGGTCTAAATGTTCGTGTAGCGATTTCCAATCATTAAAATGAAAGTTTACCTGCAATGACATATTATTTTTAATTAGACAATAGCAGAAGTTAACGAGATAATGGGCATATAATTCACTTTTGCTTAACAGACAATGTGGACGAAAACGTATCACATCTTTACCAAAGTTAAAATAATGTAAGTTTTAACGAACATCTAATCAGATACGTAAATAAGAATAATTTTGCCTTATAACTTGTTTAGAACGTAAATAGGAAGGGAAAACTATCTGCTTGGCTTTATTGTTGTTGATTATTTTTGTACAGCTCCCAGTTGATTCCGCTACCGTTTTGAGTTTATAAGTGCACGTCTCGCGCCTCAAACAACGTGCAACTAAATAAAGATAATACTGTTTGTGCATGAAAAATAACAATATCAAACTATTTACATTATGCAGACTTAAACTTAATTATCAGCTGATAATATACTCTCATAATATCAACTATACAGGGTGTAACTAGTTTCATGTCATTAAAAAAACTGGTTGTGGGGAACGACTAGATACACAAGAAAATCCTATATAACATAGGTTCTAAAGCCCATACCTTTTGAGAAAAAAAAATAAGAAAAATTTTCAAAATATTTAACAAAAATGTTTGAGAACTGCTAGAATATTGGTGTAGGTTTCTGGTCGCGCATAATACCTTCTCCCTCGTGTTATTCTCAAGCAATATTATAGTTTATGTCCTTACTTGGTCAAGTACGTACATACGACCTAGCTGTTCGTTGTTTTTGTTTGTTGCTTTTGTTCTTTTTGAATTTTGGGCCACTGTATTTATAGTTAAGATTTATTTTATTGACTTACCTTTCAAGTCGTTAAATACTCGGTTACGTGATCCAATTGACATTTTAGAACAATTTCAGCAACGCATTTTAATATAGAAGCCATAAAGAAAATGATCCTAATTTACTAAATGTGTTGAACGGAGTGTTCAGAAATGTGTATTGATGCAGATGAGGGCATTTCGAACAATTTAGTAAATCAACAATAATTTATTGGTAAGTTCTATATTTCTCGAATAGGCTTGCCCACCGCGCTGTTCCATTGCTGTCACTTTCGAATCAAAGTTACTGTTAGGTTAGGTATTTAAACTTTATTATTATGAGCAACTTTTGTGGTTTTGTGACAAATTCAAAAGAATTGCTCTGTTATTGGGTGTTACTTGTTGGGCAATAAGGCCTTATTATTATTATTCGCTGTTTTGTTCTGATATATTTATTATTGTTTACATAGAGACCAAAGACTCGATTTTTACGTTTCGATACCCGATTGGAAAAAATTATGCGCACAATTCGTAAAAAAAAAATCAGAATTTTCCAACTTAAAATACACGTAACTATTTTCTGTTATCGTATCTCAGACGTCTAACTGTTCGTTTTCCAATTTCATGAAATAATTACTAATTTTTTAAGCTTTCAACACAGGACAATTATTTGTTACAAACGTTAATAATCTACATTTAAATTTTATAAATTATAAACAACAGTAAAAGCTCCAAAAATTTTTTCCCAAATTTAAAAACAGACATATAAACAAATCCTCTGTTTAAACCCATGCGGCCATCCTGTGCTTGCGATTGTGTAGAAAGAGATAACGAATTATTTATATTTTTATAATTGGTATAAAAAGTTAGTTCAAGAGGTCCCATCAAAGTGCCGCGATTCTTGCTTTGAGACCGTCCGGCGGCGAGGACAAAGTCGGCAATCTTTATACTTTATTATGACTTTTTAAAAGTAAATAAGAAGCTCTATGATTTGAAACTATACGTCCATTTACCCAAAAAATGAGTGGTTCTCAAATGTCTCCTATATTAATATTAAAATTTTTGACCTAGGTCAGTTTTTCAAAGTGCCCTTAGAAGAAAAAGTCATATAAGTTTTTTGTTTGCCTATAGTCGGTCCCCATTACCAGTTTTTTGAATGACATGAAACTAATTACACCCTGTATACATTTCAACCCAGCTTTGCTCCCACTACTTAGAGTTCATGGTACATTTTTTAAATTTACATTTTCAAAATACATTTTCGAAAGTTACATTAAGACTAACATTGTAGGTATCAGGGTAAGATAAATGCATTATTCCTCAAGACCCAAACATAATCATTTGAATTGAGAATCACTGGATTTTTCGCAGTTGCATTTTTTCAACTACAAATTATTTGACACGCACTTCTCAAAATGTGTTTATAAAAAATCCTCAGTAGGTGGTAAATTTCTAATACCAGACTTACAGGCGTGAATCAGCTCACTTTGAGAGGGCGGCATTCGCGCCCTATAAAATGCAACCCCCCCCCCATGATATTGAAACGTTTCTCTGTTGCGTTTAATGGCAAATTGTCAACAACAAAAAACTAAATTTAATCTCTAGTTATTGTGCTCTTTATACATTTTTAAGTTTTAAATTTTCCGATTAATTTTTTAAAAAAAACTTTCTCATTTCGAATTTTCATTTAAAACTACAAACAAAGGTAATTCTTTCTTAACTATATTTAGATTTCATAATTTTTGTGTACCCTGTATACTGGTCATCAACCCATTTTTGAGTCGTATATATTAGTAAATGAATCTTACCGTATCTTTTACATGTTGGGGCAAAAATGGCCATACAATATTAATAGCAGCATGTATCAGTAAAGAATTATTAACCAAGTGATATCTGTATTCCTTGATGGGCATTGTGTGAATTCTCCTTAAACATAGTTTTATATTGTGGGGAGTTACCCATGTCATCAAGTTCCATCCAAAATTGGAAATATCTATTATCACACTTATACCATTTTTAATACTAGGATCACTGGCCATTAGCAACTCCATGAAGAAGTCGTCCACCTGTATGACATCGCTCACCAGATCCATTGTTTTCGAGTTCATGTTTCCTTGAAAAATATGAATAATATAGTGCGCTACCAATTGATATTAATATACAGTTTTGGGCAATTATGAGTCCGACTTTGATATATCTCAAGTTCTATGATAGCTAGAAATTTGATTCAAAAGCCTACCCAAGCACAAGCTGCTGTAAACAAGCTGCGCCTACGTTGCGGTAGCAAGAACTGATAGTTATTTAGCTATATCTGCTACCGCGGCAACTTTCAATAAGATTGCGACAGCCCTGTAACACAAAGTGGTACAACATTTTCTTGCTTTGAAAATGTTGTTAAAGCCTTTTAGCTGCACCCATGTAGCATATAGCTGGCGATAGAACTAAATTACAGCCATTGAGTTATATATTTTTGGCATTACATTTGGCTGTACAATCTATACAGAGTGTCCCAAAAGTATTTATACGCCTGAATAACTTGCCAGGATAGCAACATACGAGAAAAAGTTGAATCATTGGAAGGGCACCACTTGGTGACCTTGGATTTGATCTTGAAGGGCGCTGTTAAGGTCATTTAAAGGTCAACTTTCGTTGACTTACTTTTATACTTACTTCTATAGGGGTAATTTTTCTCATATCTCGCTATGCTTACAAGTTATTCAGGCGTATCTATACATTTGAAACACTCTGTATATTTAAACCACAAAGCGTTTTTCTTCTCCGGCTTCGTCAGCGGCTACCACTGGGACCAATTTTGATAAATCTTTTTTAAAAATAAAGCTCTATATCCACAAACGTGTCCTCACTAATTTTTATATTTTTAAATTGTTATTTTCATACGTAAAAACGAACTACAAATTCAAATAAATGAATCAATAACTGAGCTCGATTTATATTCAGATTCGGCAAATATAGTATATATCCTAAGATAAATGAGTGCAACAAACAGAAGAGAGAAATTAGGAAAAGAAAGACAGATATGTTGTTCTCAGCATGCTCCATACTTCGTGAAATCTTATACTCACTCGTGATCAACGCAGTGCATTGGTACCTAACGTTTCTAACTACGTACACCTTGTAGTGGGAGTATATACGAAACGTCTTTCTTTTCCTAATTTATCTGTTTAATTTTTTGCACTCGTTTATCTCAGGGCAGATGTACGGATTCGGCAAATGTAGTTTTATATATGGGTCCTGAGATAAATGAGCGCAAAAAAGCAAACATAAATTATTAAAAGGAAGAGGTATCTGTTCCCACTACAATGCATGTGCGGTTGGAAGCGATAGGTACCGATGTCCTACGTGGACACACGACAAGGTGATAAAAATAAGATTTCACGAAGTGTGTAACGTGTTGGGAGCAGTACATCCGTATTTCTTTGCCCAATTTCTTTGTTTTCTTTCTTGCTCTAGTTTATCAGCGGTTATCAGCGGATATAAAAAATTACCTTTGCCGAATCTGTACATACATAAGGCTGTAATGAAGCATTCATAAATTCATGTTCCATTACTAAAGTTTTCGGATTTACACACGACACCAATATGCACACGGCACGAAAATCTACCCAGCTCCCGTCTAGAGGCATGGATTTGCACACGACACTAAACTATACGCAGTTCTACGTCACCAGTAAGCGAGGATTCTCGGAT
The DNA here is from genome assembly GCA_936432065.2 of Rutpela maculata. Lineage (NCBI taxonomy): Eukaryota > Metazoa > Arthropoda > Insecta > Coleoptera > Cerambycidae > Rutpela > Rutpela maculata. The sequence continues at coordinate 81,797,142 of OW386289.2, read as the reverse complement.
ATAAAAGCCCGGCCCCAAATCAACTAATTCAGAGTCTGAGCAATTCTGTCAATCTGTCTGCAGCGTGCTGAGCTGGACATATTACAGCTTTGTGCATCTCCCGACGCAAACACGATGGAACGAATGCAATCTGACCCTGGGAATCCTTCAGCGTGTTGAGCTGGGTCGTTAGTCATTCCCCGATGCCGTTTCGCCGCCAGAACCAGAGCGGATGAGCCTGACCTGGAAACTTCTTGAGTCGACGATATTCGCCCGACGCCCGACGCCACTCCAGTAGCAGCAACTGACTTCGCATAGCATCGTCACGCTCTCTCTCTCTCTCTCTCTGACAATAGAAAATGTTATCCTAAGAACCGTAAAGATACGGACCTGAATAACCTGTACCTGTATGTTATGTAACACTGCCACACATTATCTGTTTGAAGAAGTAAATAAATTGTTTATATTTTTATTGGGTTGTCTTATTAAATAATCTCGACCCTGATTAATCTCCAAACCAGCTACCCGACAACAAACCGTTACCTTACTAGTCCATACGAAACTTGCAAAAAAAGTGTAAAACCCCAAAAGTGCGGGGGTAGCGACTAAACATGACTACCCCCCCGTTCTCGAGGACGGCTAACATGATGATGATGATAGTCGCGTGGTCTCTACCTCCCTCGAACTACTCTTAAGCACAAAAAACCACCCCTTTTTTCGACTTTTCGTCGTCAGGCATACGCCCAGTAAACATTAATGTAACTTTACGTCTCTGAGAGGTAAGATTAATAGAACATTTTTATATAAAATATTTTACATAATTTTACATAGCATATACGTAAAATAATATCATATTTAAGTCAACATATTAACGTAATTACTTATACACAAGTTTACATATTTGCTACATAATTTTACTTAAAAATGTTTACCTGCTTCATTTTACGACATCCAAGTCATGGAACGCGCCGTCACGCTCACGCAGCACGCCAGTGTAAAATGATGTAAAATCTAACGTTTGTGTTTCTTGATCATTTTTGTGAAAAATTGTGGATGATGTCTTTTAATAACTTTGATGCAGAACTGTGAACCATAAAGCGTTGTGACTTTTTTAAATATTATTTTATTTGGACGTTTTATTAGTGTAGAGGTTAGGTGCAAACATAAACATGCCCTCTTGTTTGCGAATTTGTTGGAGGTGCACCATTTTCCAGTGAATGACCCAAAAGTAAGTTTGTGTTGTACCGTTTTTATAAAGATATTTATTTAAATGAAACGTAATCTTTTTATAGGTTAGAATTATTTCACGGGCAATCGTTATTCTCGACAGACAATTATTACATGGATTTTGTTACACAAAAGCTGTATGTTGGTGCTGTTCCCACATTATTAAGTTCAACTGAATCCAGCGTAAGAAGTTGTAATTCAACGAAACCCAGATCTTAATACTGACCAAAAGCTTTTGCGAAGTACTATGCATAGGTATGATTATTGTTTACCGACATCTTATGGCACCTACTTTGTGTTCGTTATTGTATTGTACATATATTTCAAGGTTTTGTATGTGTAAAGTAGGCTAATATTTTCCTGCAATTTTTCTTTTGTCCAAAATTGGATTCAACACGTCAAAATACTTCAGAAAAATTAGATCAGAACCTTAGGACAAAACCATCGCCCCTTTTTAGGGGATAAAGGGGGTGGTAACCAAAAACTGATAAATTTTTTTTTAATATCAGAATCGGTTTCAACATGTTAAAAAACGGGATTAGATCAAAAGTGCAGCTTTTTTTTTGTTGTCTTGTGATTAATGATATTGCTTGTATCGCCATTAAAAAAATTAATTTGATCATTATAAAACTACGATGAAAACTAAAATTGTCTGAACCTTTATGGTTAATTTTGTTGCAACAAATTAAGACAATTAAGATTTGTCATTATTAAAAATATGCTTCTGGTAGAATTAAATCATCTTGGTAAAGGACCCCGCACATTTTCTTATATCAAATGGCTCTCGGTGAATGTAATAGTATAATATAATTTAATATTTATACAAAAAAAGCTTAAGAAACAGTAACAAGTTCGAAAATTGAATCGTTGATGGTTTACTTTTCAGTGGCGTTAATTAACAATTTGTTTATATGACTGTTAAAGAAACTACTTTTATCATGGGATTCTTACAAGATTGATGCACTCGTCTACAACTTATGCATGAAAAAGTACTGCTTTACACACTTGTTGCATAAATAAGTAGATATTTTAAAATTATTTCAAACAATTTTTTGGCAATTATTTAACAAATGCATTTTTCTCACGCTTCACGGCTCCTAATTGGCGTAGAAAACCGCGTTTTTTAAAATTGTTTCTTTTTTTTGTGATCTTTTGAAGCATTCTAATAATTTTTAATTGTTTAATTCTGAGAAAAAAAATTCTTTATAAAAAATTTAAAATGATTTTAAATAGTTTAAAAAAATGTGTTAACACTACTGAAGAGTAGGAGAAAAATCTACATTCTAAAACAAATTGTTCTATGACTTGATGCACTTAAACAGTCAACGGTTCAATTTTCGACTTTGTTATTGTTTTTTTGGCGTTGGGATAAACATTCCCACTTGAAATTTGGTGTGATGATTTAATGGGCTTAGGTATTTAGCATATTTTTTTATTACGTTTTGCAAAAAAATCTCTTAATTTTAGAGCGAAATTCAAAAAACCAGGATATTCTAAGATCTCTAGAGGCTTTAAAATTAATCAAGAATATAGACGCTGCGTGAAGTCATTCACTCCTAGTTGCATTTTCATTACTCTTTTTTTCGGCAGTTATATGCTCCATACTCTTATGTTGAAATACTCCAATAGTCCCCAAATCACCATTTGGCAGATTAGACAAATCTGATTTTAAATAGCTGGGTTTTAACAGTGTAAACTCAACTTTGAGGCAGACTTTCGGATTGAATGACAGCACTTTGAGCGCATCAGTTCATGTTTAAAGCAATATACTTCTGAAACTTATCGGATCTACTTCAAATTTTCCATTCCATTGGAAGCGTGTTTTCGTAAAGTTTTGTTAAAATATATACATTATTATTTAAGCTATCATAAATTGTTTAATAACTTAACAAATTGATCAAAATAGTTTGCAACTAGTTTTCTTCACAATTTAGTAAAGGGATACAAGCTATATAACCAGATTTACTACACTATACAGGGTGCGCCACTTAAAACTCCCCAGACTTGTAACTTTTTTATTTTCGAAGCGATGACCATGTTGGGCACATGTAGACATTTTTAAAGCCTTTAAATATCCATACAGAGTGATTAATTTTTTTTTTTTTGAATGGTTAAGAAAGGAAACTTAATTTCTTTGAATATTTTTTTACCTCACCCTGTACGTGGACTGTGTTATTGTTTTCTTATAAAGGTTTTAATTAGCTTCAATTTATGTTATTAAAATAAAAAACTTAAAAAACAAAAAATTTGCAATTTCCTACTTGGTACATTTTAATAAGTTAGTTTTAAAAAAAAAAAAAAATTATTTTTTGTTACTGTTTTATTACACTGAATATTGTTTGTGATATGTCTTTTACAGATAAAGCATAAAATTATTATTTACATTCCTTTCAAAGTAATTAAAAAAAAAAAAAATCAGTTTGGAGTATTTTTAATTCCTTTCTCTAAAACCAAAAAAAACTTCAAATATGACGTAATAATATAAATTGAAGCTAATTAAAACCTTTATAAGAAAATATTAACGCAGTTCATGTACAGGGTGACGTAAAAAAATATTCAAGGAAATTAAGATTTCTTTCTTAACAATTTTTTCAAAAATTTTTTTTTTTAAATGCTTTAAAAATATCTACAATTTGATGTGCCTTAAAAAATAAGAAAATTACAAGCCTGGGGAGTTTTAAATGGTGCACCCCGTATATGAAATAGACTAATATTTCAATTATTTTCACAGATTGTGTAACTGATGTTCAAGTAGCAAATGTCAGAGTGACGAAGGCTGACCAAAGAACGAATACAATCAGAAACGATCCGAGAAATGCTTAACACTTATTGTAGATACTTAGTTAACTTGAATATAGATTAGTTACACAAAAGACACTAGGATTAATCTCTCCTAAATCAACAGTTAATAAAATAAATTAAATGAAATTTGAGCTTTACTAGGAATGCAAGGCAAGGTAGGTAGGTGAGTATACATCATTGGAGAAGAAAAAATATTGTATAGCTAAAGAACATATAGATAACAACGTCGAGGACAAAGCCTAATGCCTGGTTTACCTACTGGGATATGCAGAGATTAAGATGGAATTGAAACTTTGTTGATACTAATTAACTTAGTTTAAACTGTCATTCAATTCGAGAATCTTTCCTAAGCTAATATATGTTGACAAATCAGACAACCATATCTTGCATTATATACTTTTTATCTCTTTTTGATGTAGCATGTATTTGTTTTATATACCTACCATAATGTTCAAAATAGCACCCTATAGTACTTTTTAAATATTGATACTAGAGAACTGGCTTCTTGGAGTTAAATATATGAATATAAATTCCTTATGAATTGTCCAGAAAAATTGATATTCATTAGGAAATAACTGGAGGAGACATCAACTTTTATTTTTAAGTAGAATACCTCTGAACATTTTTAGAAAGTTAGATAGTTTTATATTTTAAATATAACCATTTTTTACAAAAAAAATTTCATTCAAAATATAAAACTACTCGACTTAAAAATAAAACTTGGTGTCAACTTCGGTAATTTTCTAAAGAAATATATTTTTCTGTATAACTTATAAGGAACTTTATTCATATATCTAACTTTAAAAATCCAATTGTGTAGTATCAATATTTAAAAAGTGCTGGGATATGCTATTTTGAACATAAGGTAGGTAGATAAAATATATACATGCTACATTATAAAGAAATAAAAAGTATATAAGTTACGTAGCGTAAGGTCACTATCAAGTGGTCGAATATACATATATGCTACATCATAGAGAGATAAAATTAGTTACGTATGCTTTACATAACGAGTGGTTGAATATACATATACGCTACGTCATTTGTTCCATACCGTGAGGTCACAGTGTTACCTCTTCACTACGTAAAAATCATATGCACATGTTGCTGACATTTCGCAGAGTATGCACATATGATTATGCGTCACATTTTACATAGCACGTTACTTCTGCGAAACTTAGTTTACGTAGCATTTACGTAAATGCTATATATTTATGTTTGCTGGGATCGGATTTTTCTTGAAAAAACTAAAAATATGTTCTGTAAAATTTCGCAAGCAGACATCCTAACGGGGGTTGAACCCACCCCCTCCCTCAATACCGAAACGTGCAAAAAACGTGCTGAAAATTATTTTCTACAGGTCTTCAAGGCCGGGGAATACGATGCTGATATTATTTAGCCTCTCACCCCTAACCAATTTCTCCTAAATGCATAAAACCGGAAATTTTAATAGAGAATAATAATGCTAGTGACGATGAGACTGACGATAGTGACTATGATGATGAAGGTAGTCAGATGGAAGCAAGTCTCATTGAAGAGTTCCGATTGGCCATATGATCTAATTTGTAAACGCCGAAGAATAAATTAAAATTTAATAAAAACTAGACCTATGAATAAACTTTCTGATAACTTGTTTTTAAAAAATAAAAACCGTTAATAATTGCCCTTTCTGTATAATTTAAGAAATATGATGTAACATTTTGAAGTAAATCATTTTTGTTTGCTCTTAGTTGCAGTAGAGGACATGTTTTATTGAATTTCGCAAATAGCAGAAATAACAAGCTAAAAACGTACTCTTCGCCTGTTCACTGAACTTTTTATATAATTGTTACACATTCTATAGGATACTCTTCGCAGTTTTCTGTAAATAATGTTAGTTTTAGACATTAATTTTATAGTATGAACTTAGTTGGTAAAAGTAAAAATAAAAAGAAAACTATACCATACCCCATTTGGGTTTCGAACCCGGGGCCCTTGGATTCCGAGTCAAAAGCGTAAGAACTACACCACCACCTAACACGTAAAAAAATGTAAATTTTTACATTATAAGAGGAGCTAAAATCATATTTCCACGGTTGTATATTACATTATGAAATGTATATTTGTAAAATATATAAATATTTAACTATTAAAATGAAATATCATTTCACCAGATTTCTATTCAATTACAAAAATATAAAAATCAAAAAATTTTTTTTTCAAATTTAAATCATTAATAACATTTTTATTTACTGATCAATTTTGTTCAAAAACAACAGGGTTAACTTACTGTCCAAATTTCAGCATAATCGGATTTTTCTTTCTTGAGTTATCGTGCTTACAAGAAACGTGACGGACGGACAGACGGACAGACGGACGGACATACGGACAGACGGACAGACGGACAGACGGACATTTTGAAAGTTGTTCAGAATTCGTTCACTAACATAATGGTATGAAAATTTTTTCTCTACGAGCGATATTTACTGATTTAGAAATGTACCGATCAAATACAATATACTCTTCGTTTTTGCGAAGAGTATAATAAATGACTCATGTCTAGAGTAAGAATAAAAATCATGTACATAATATGAAAACAAATATATAATTAAAAAAATGGACTATGCACATACACGACTATATATATATGCGCATAGTCCGTCCTATCAAACTCCTTTTAAGCTGCAATAAAAAAAAATATCTTCCTAGAAAACCTGATCCAATGAGCGCTTGTGATCTCACCATAAGAAAAACCGATGGTTTTGGGCATGCAAGGGTAATTCTTGAGAACTAAGAGAGAAACTGATGCAACTATCGTGTTCTCCACTCTTGAAAACGGGGGATGCTTTCTTCTCTTTAAGGGACACTTCAGGATTCAGGGAGGGGGTGGTTTCAACCCCTGTTGGTCGTTAGAATGTCTGGTTGCAAAATTTACGGGACATATTGAGTTTCCTCAAAACAATTGAGGGAGATCACATTATATCAGCACTGTATGAATGAAAAGTACTGAAATGCCTATAACTCGGATTTCTTTTTATAATTTCACGAATGCCACGTTTCCACATTATGCACACTAACGATTTTTGTTAAAACATAAAATTGTGAAATCTCCCTATTGGAACGCCAACCCCGCAAATTCCTCTAGTGACTGGCCTATGCAACATTTTATGCATAATTCCTTAACGACAATGGCATTGATGCATCACTTACGTGAAGTATATCATCGAGGAAAATTTGCGCTTTAAGAATATTGACCATAGTACACATAAAAAAACCGCTGCCCAAGGAATCATTACTTCCACATCCAGATTCTCTATCCAAGTCACTCACAACGAAAAAACTTTGTATGTGGAAATAATTGTTTATGGAACTTTAATAATATAATATTTGAAATCCTCTACCACAAAAACCCATAAAACGATACCCCACATCGGTAGTGGGGTGGGGGTGGTGATGGGGGTTGGTAGTGGGGGGTGGATCAAGTAAAAAAATATTTTGAGGTTTCTGGTTCCTGGTCATGCACTAAATCACATTTTTTGTTCATCCCCTTTAATTAGGAAGTGGGGGTGGTAATGGGGGTGGTTAATGCCAAAAATTTTTTTGAGACCTCAGCTTCTCTTGTATATACTAAATACCAACTTCATGGACTCTTACCTGCTTGATTTACCCATTTACCCTAAATTTACCCTCATTTACCCCCCAACCCTTCGACGTAACAAGATGAAAATAACCTAGTTCTAGGTCTCGTTAAAGTACATATGTGTACCAAATTTCAAGTCAATATCTTAAACGGTTCCAGAGTAAACGTGCGCACAAAAAAAGTTACAGACAGACAGACAGACAGACAGACCGACAGACAGACAGAAAAATTTTTTTTCGCTCAAACTTAAAATCTCGACGTTTCATGACATTTTAAGCCTATTTGGACAATAAAAATTTTTAAAATTTTTTTTGTCGTTTCTATACTTCTACTGGACGTGGAAGTAATAAATTACACTGTTAATTATGCCAATTATTTATGATCAAACTCATGTTTTTTATGTGCAACTATTATCCTATATTTGTTTGAATGTTTTATATATCTTACATTAATTTATTTCATTTATCTATTAATTGTCTACCGTATCTGTATATACTTTAACTGTAAATAAATAGTTATTGTCCCACCGCCTATAAAGTGTGAGTACTGAGTGCACGGTGGTCTACAACCAAATTTAAATCAAAGTTGTTGCCACTCGGAATTTTTTTTAACACATTCTTAGATGTATATAGAATCAATTTCCACGATATTTAAAATCATTCATCGCAGAAACTTTTTTCACAAGTATTTTACTTTTTTTGTTTAATGATACAGCCACACAAAAAAAAGTAGTCTAGCCTGCGGACCAGGCTAGTGTGTCCTTATGTATTTGGACCTTCTGAAACCAAATCCGAAGACAGAATTGTCATATTAGCTCGTTTTTCACCCCTAACCCCAAAGAAACACCCCCTCAAAAAATGGTACTACTAGTGTACCCTTATGTATTTGGACCCTCTGAAACAGAACCCGAAGTCAGAATTGTCAGATTCGCTCGTTTTTCACCTCTAACCCTAAAAAACACCCCCAAACAAAAAAGAAATGGTCTGGACTTCGGACCAGACCAGTGTATCCTTATGTATTTGGACCCGCTGAAACCGAATCCGTAGTCAGAATTGTCAGATTGGCTCATTTTTCAGTTTTTCAGACCAATGTATCCTTACCAAATACATAAAGGATACACTGGTATGGTCCGCCGGACAGACCATTTCTCCGAGAGGTGTTTTTTTGTGGTTAGGGGGTGAAGAATGAGCCAATCTGACAATTTTGACTTTGGATTCAAATAAATAAGGATACACTAGTCTGGTCCGAAGTCCAGTCCACTTTTTTTAAATTTAGAGGTGTTTTTTAGGGTTAGGGGTGATAAACGAGCGAATCTGACAATTCTGACTTCGGATTCTGTTTCAGAGGGTCCAAATGCATAAGGATATAAAGAATACACTAGTATGGTTCGCCGAACAGACCATTTTTTGGAGAGGTGTTTCTTTGGGGTTAGGGGTGAAAAACGAGCCAATCTGTCAATTCTGACTTCGAATTTGGTTTCAGCGAGTCCAAATACATAAGAACATACTAGCCTGGTCCGCAGGCTAGACCACTTTTTTTGTGTCATTAAACAAAAAAAGTAAAATACTTGTAAAAAAAAATTCTGCGATGAATGATTTTAAATCTTGTGAAAATTGGTTCTATATACATCTAAGAATGTGTAAAAAAAATTCTGAGTGGCAATAACTTTGATTTAAATTTGGTTGTAGGTCACCGTGAGTGCGAATGGGAACAAAATAGGATCCCCTATTAGTCGGAAATTTGGAGCGCCAAATTCGATCATAGGATATGCACTCGAAGATATAATTTTGAAAAAATTCGTACATCATCTGGAATGACCTTGCGGATCTAAATCCGGAGGGCTTCAGCATAGCCGCGACTGCAAAAAGGCGTAAAAAAAATTTCCGAAAAGTTTTGTATTAAGTACTGAAAGTTGCTTAATTTTATGTTCCCACTGCATTTACAGGTTTGCTTTTCAACATTTTATTGATTTTCAAACCAATGGAAATCTTATGCTTTCTAGATTTAGGTGCTGCCCAATTATCCTTGAAATTGTTGTTAACAAATGATACAGAAATTGTTTGCACAAAGTATACCAAAATAGTGCAGTGTAAATTTCTGCATCGATGCGTTTTAAAAACAGTTGCAGATAGATACATACTTCTATGATATGAAATCTGCAGAAAAAATGAGGCCATTTTTAGTAAAAGAATTATCTATATTTCTTTATTGTTGTTAAAGTGTATGATTATTTTTGTACAGCGCCCGCTATCGTTTTGAGTTTTTAAGTGTACGTCTTGCGCGTCTGCTCCATCAGTACTTGCACTACAATCAGTGGCGGATCTAGGGGGGAGGCCCCCCAGAAGTGCGAAATATAAAGCGTATATCAGGGGTATTCCAGACTTCCGGTGCCCCCCCCCCGAAGTCAATCCTGTATCCGCCCCTGACTACAATATACTCTGATTGCAAGACATTAACAAAACGATCTTATTATGCTTATTACTTATACGTAAATATTATCATTTGTTATTGTGAAAAAAAACAGCTTACTTGCGAACAGAAATTATTACATGAATACAGAAAACAACGTGCAACTTACTAAACTTAAATTTACTTCTTGTGCATGTAATATAACAATATCGAAGTCATAATTTACATTATGCATACCTTAACTAAATTATCACCTAATAATTGCCTCTCACATTATCAACCTATATAAATTCCAACATTCTGACAAAAAAAAATTTCACTGGAAAATATTTTAAGTTCATTATTCACGGCAAACTAATAATATGTAAAAAAAACCGCTGCCTAAGAAATCACTACTTCCGCATCCAGATTTTCTATCCAAGTCACTCACAACGAAAAAATTTTGTATGTGGAAATAATTCTTTATGGAACTTTAATAACATAATATTTGAAATCCTCTACCCCAAAAATCCATAAAACGATACCCCACATCGGTAGTGGGGTGGGTGGGGGTGGATGAAGTAAAAAAAATATTTTGAGGTCTCTGGTTCTTGTGCACACACTAAATCACAATTTTTTTTTCATCCCCTTTAACAATGGGGTGGGGGTGGTAGTGGGGGTGGCTAATGCCAAAATTTTTTTTGAGACCTTAGCTTCTCTTGTATATACTAAATACCAATTTTATGGACTCTTACCTGCTTGATTTACCTATTTACCCCAAATTTACCCCAATTTACCCCCAACTCTTCGACGGAACAAGATGAAAATATGTGTACCAAATTTCAAGTCAATATCTCAAACGGTTCCAGAGTAAACGTGCGCACAAAAAAAAGTTACAGACAGACAGACCGACAGACAGACAGAAATTTTTTTTTTCGCTCAAACTTAAAATCTCGACGTTTCTTGACATTCTAAGCCTATTTGAACAATAAAAAATTTTTAAAATTTTTTTGTCGTTTCTATACTTCCACTGGATGTGGAAATAAATATATGTAATGGATAGGGGGGGTTACAAATAGTCAAAAAAAAAAACTATCCGGCGAATGCTGAAACTTATATGAGGGGAAGATTATGTTATATAATGAAAGTAGAACATAGTCAGCTGGACGGGGGGCGGTGGATTTAGCGTCAGCTGATCGATCAAACAGGTCCAAAAACATGAAAAATTTAAATTATTCTGCGAACTTTAAAATCGCGCATCACCTTTCTTGTATCAGCTGACGACTTTCGTTAATGTTAGTATGAATGTTATCATATACCCGAATTTCAAAGTTTGCCATAAAGATTTAATTAGTAATATCGATATTGGTAACTTAATGCTTCAATAACTTCTTTTAGAAGTTCTAAGCAAGTTTCTTTCAATGTATTGGGCAAGTGATGAAATGGCTCCGTTCTTAGGTAATAAAACCCTATACCTAAATGCTGAAAATTACTATACTTATTAAGTTCGAAACAACGATATCCGATCTAGTGTCACTCAAGAAACTGTGGAAAGCTCATCGTGTTCTAATCACGAGGAGGCGGACACTAAAATGATTTTTCACGTATAAATGAGAACACCAGTGTGGTCATAAGTTCAGATACTGACATTTCTATCACCATGCTGGGAAACAAGGAAAATGTGCACAATAATGTGAAAATTTGGATAAAAATAGGCGTAGGAAATAAAGAACGATTTTTAGATTTAAACGATTTGTATTCAGCACTTGGCGACGACTTGTGTAATGCGTTGCCCGCTTTCCACGGTTTCACGGGATGTGATTATAATCCCGCATTTTTCAAGAAAGGAAAAAAAAAGCCTTTTACTATATTAAGAAAAGATCAAGATTTTATTGAAGCATTTAAAAGTTTGAATAATTTACCAGAGGAGAACCTAAATAATGTTAACATAATAGAGAAGTTTGTTTGCACGATGTATGGGTTTAAAGCTATAAAAAACGTCAATGATGCTCTTGTAGCTACCTTCACGAAGGTGTATAAATTTAGCGAAAATGACAACGAATTCCAGTTATCAGACAAAAATTTTGATGCATCTCTCTCGCCACCGTCGAAATCGGAACTTGTACAGCACGTTTTAAAAACTGTGTACGTATGTATACGATTTGAAACAACGTACACAAACAAGTGCCATCTACAATAGATCCCTTGGTTGTGGGTGACAGCTTGAGGAAAACAAATTTAACTTGCAAATGGTTTGATGGAGGTCAACTACCTCCATAAGTGGAAATGATTATCCGAGATGCCGAAAATACTGAAGGTATTATATCATTTGTGCTTTTTACTTTTCATCCTATTATAATCTTAATCAATTTTTTATAAATAATTATTTTTTTTAGATGCGAGTGACAAAGAGAAAAATGATCTTTCACCCACTGAGCATCAAGAGAGTGATGAGTTGGATGAAAATGAGAATGAGGAAGATCTGTTATCGGAAGCCGAATAAATTTATTTTTATTTTCACTAAACTAAATAAATTTTCTAAACAAATCATTCTGTATAATTTTGAAATATACGAATATATTAATTTGTATTCTCATAAAATAATGTATATTAATAATAAATTGAATATTTAATCAAATTAAAAAAAGAAACTCGGAAATGCCGCACGCACGTTTTCTAACATTAAGTTATTAATATCGATATTACTAATTAAATCTTTATGGCTAACTTTGAAATTCGGGTATATGATAACATGGATACTAAGATTAACGATAAACACAGCTGCAAGTATGTGGGTGGAAAAGTCGTCAGCTGATGCAAGAAAGGTGATGTGCGCTGTCTTGCAGCCGATCAACACTCAGCACTGTTACTGTACCAGCTGACGACGTTTCCACCCACATACTTGCAGCTGATTATGTTTTTCGTAAATCTCAGTATAAATATCATCTTATACCCAAATTTTAAAGTTCGCCGAATAATTTAAATTTTTCATGTTTTTGGACCTGTTTGATCTATGACTATGTTCTACTTACATTATATAACATAATCTTCCCCTCATATAAGTTTCAGCATTCGCCGGATAGTTTTTTTTTCTCAATTTTTTTTAAGTGTTTTCAACTCTTTGATAGCCACGCCCACCGCTACCCAACCAGCTGACGGTCCATTTATTGCTAATTTATATAAGAACAATCCATTTTACATATTTTCAAAGTTCGCAGGATGGTCAGTCATTTTATACACGGGCTCCCGGCCTATTGTGAATGGCCTCTTATAGCGATTCATCATGTTATGCGAAATTTAACTATGGAGAAGAAGACAAGTGCTCAAATGAATTTATTATTAATATATTTCTGTATATTTGTGCTTTAACTAGCTCTGATAGGTTTTCATTCAGAATATTGTTTGGTCGAGAGGCTATAAACTGGGCACCGTACAACCTGCAATTTTATTCCTAGATGTAATCTGGGCACCAGCCAAATCTGTACCTGAGAAAGGTATAGGTAATCTGGGCACCGAGATGTTTTCTAGAAATATAAAAATGGCTTAAAAACAAACTGATACCAGCCTACTAGATAAATTAAAATGAAAAATCTTAGTGAAATCTGTTGTTGTAATCACTTCTGACAGTTCTTTAGCCAGCTCATTGCGTACAATTTTTGCTGGTATCATTATCAAAAGGGGGGTGTTATAAGTTTGACGCGTATGTTTGTATGTTTGTTTGTCTGTCTGTCTGTAGCTTCATATTTCTTCAACGGCTGATCCGATTTTGATGCAGTTTTTTTTATTTGAAAGAGTATTTTGTCGAGAAGGTTAAAGGCCATATTAGATGTTGATGTTTGGTCGCCATCTTGAATTCGCCATGTTGAACTTTTCTAGAAATTGTCCAATTGAAGTAAAATTGAAAATGTGCAGACAATTATGGTAGCCGAACATAATTTAGGCCTCATTTTGATTCGGTCATATGAAACTGGTACGATTAGATACATTGATCGGGGGTTTTTAAAAATTTTCAATTTTACATGTCTATTTAATTTACTCTCATTCTCTTCATCATTATGTTTTAGCTGGCTTCTGCTCACTAAATTTTCAGCACCAAGCGTAAACACTTCAACACTTTCTGTTATAAAAAGGTGTACTTATAGCAACTAACTAACTAACAAACAACCTAAGTAACAAACAACAACAACTAACAAACATGTACCGTTTTCACTGTCCATAATTATTGTTGTAAGTTGAAGCTTTCATAATATCCGCTCAAAGATGTTATGATGTTAACACACGGCAAAAAGAGGTAGTACATGGTGCCTAGATTACATGTAGGATTTAGGAGTCCCTTTTGCATAGCAGGTAAATCCAGACATTTGGTGCCCAATCTGCACCCACCGGTATGCCATAATTTACAGGGAATTTGAATAAATATGTGCAGTTATTTCACACATGTAAGTCTGGTATAAGGAAAGTACCACCTACTGAGGATTTCTTTATCAACACATTTTGAGAGAGGCGTATTAAATAATTCATTGAAAAACTGTGACTACGATAAATCCAGAAATTTTCAATCCAGTTCGTTTTGGTTGGGATTTTAGGAATAATGCGTTTATGCCTAAGTTAATAACTATGAATATTTGTCCAAATGTAACTTTCGGAAATGTATTCTGTAAGTGTAAACTTAAAAAATAACAAATGTACCGAAAACTGCAGTTGTAGCAAAGCTGAATTAAAATGTTTGTAGGTTGATCTTGTAAGAGTAAATTATTGGGTGATAATTTAATTTAAGTATTCATAATATAAATACAGTATCGGAAAGTGTTCGAATTGGTACGGCAATAAAAACAAGCGAAAGCGAAGCAAGCAATGACGTACATTAAGGGGCGAGTCACACTTTGCCTCTGCAAGGGTACTCGTAGACGCCTTTATTATGGGCGGTCGGTTAAGTCGTTGAAACTATGCAATTCCAAAAGCAAAACTTTCCGATACTGCATATAACTTCGATATCGTTGTTTCTCATGAACAAGAAGTAAATTTAAGTTTATTTAGTTGCACGTTGTTATTTGTATCTTTTTGTTTTAAGACGTAATATATAACGTAATAATTTCGGTTCGCAAGTAAATTACTCTTCACGATAACAAATTATAATATTTACGTATAATAAGAATAATAAGAACGTTTCGTAAATGTTTTACAATCATAGTATATTGTAGTGCATGTACCAGACGCGCGAGACATGCACTTATAAACTCAAAACGATAGTGCGCGCTGTACAAAAATGTTTTACAACAACAAAGCAATGCAGATAATTCTTTCACTAAAAATTACTCCATTCTTTTCGCAGATTTCATATCATAGAAGTATTGTTAAAAAATAATTAAGAAATGTGTAAAAATAAGCCTGTAAATGCGGTGGGAACATAAAATTAATCAATATTCAATAATACAAAAATTTTCGGAAACATTTTTTTTACGCCTTTTTGCAATCGCGGCCATGCTGGCGCCCTCCAGATTTAGATCTGCAAGATCTTTCCAGATAATGTACGACTTTTTTCAAAACTATATCTTCGAGTACACACCCTGACATTTTAGGAGCGTCTATTGAAAGGAGTACTTTCCTGACTATATGCTCCTGAATGAAACATGTTGGACAGTTGTATAAATCTGTTTTATAATAATTATTCTATATGAAAACACTCGTTGACCATATCGAAAACAGTGTAGAAGTGATTTTTGACGCAATGAATAGGCGAGGAGTTGCGCGCATGATCGCGTCTCGTTTTTCCTACTCTTTTTAAAGTGAAAACGAGTATGTTTCTATTTTTTGTGATAATCTCATTATTTGTTTTTCCGATAAAGTCCTGAAATAATTAATTTCGATAAGTTTGAGCGTTTAAGTTCTGAATAAGTAAATTGACATATACATATACATTCCATTTGTTAAACTGCGTGCAATTAATAACCCATAAATGCAGGTGTATCACAAGGGCCTATATTAAGTCGTCGACCAACTTTGCCTTAAACATCCAACGCAAATACAACGCCGATGATACAAGCTTTTTAATTGTTCAAAAAAGTCCTAACACAGTAAGAGACCTATCGAAAATAGCTAAAATGACATTATACTTTGATCAGAGAAAGACAAACTTACACTTACACTTGTGTGTGAAGCTTGGTAGAGATTGTTACGGCATGCGCAACTTAAAGAATCACGGTAGTAAAAAGTAAAAACTTCTTCTGTGAATATAAAATATTAACACTTGCCAGTCTGTATATTTTAGAAATATCTACTTATGTCTTTTCTAACAAAGACAATTTTCAGACATTCATGATGTTAACACTCGGCAAAAAGATTTAATATATGTGCTGTTTGTAAAATATAAAATCACCAAAAACTCATCTCTCAATGGTACCTGAATTTTTAATCATTTAGGCCCGGCGCAAATTGAACCCAGCACACGCACAAGCCACATCAGTGGCGGCTGGCGAAATTTCAATATTTTTTTTCTCGTCTATGGCGCATGGGACCCATACGAAATTTGGGAAATAACATCTAGAGAAGCACTTCTCTAATGACCCCTAAAAAATTTTGAAAAAGCAGTTTGCGAAAAAATTTTTGAAAATTCGTTAGCCTCCCCTGGGTCTAGGGACTCCTGTTTATTTTTATTTTTTTTTTGTGATATGCATTTGACTTTTCATAAAAATACAACAATAGATTTTGAAGTTTGTAAAAATATTTTCATTACTAACTGAAATATAATGAACTGAAATTTTGTAATTTACAATTTAACAAATTACAATATTTCAATTCGTTGTATCTCAGTTAGTAATGAAAATATTTTCATAAACTCCAAAATCTGTTGTTGTATTTTTATGAAAAGTCAAATGCATATGACAAAAAAAAATAAAAACAAACAGGAGCTCCTAGACCCAGGGGAGGCTAACGAATTTTCAAAAAATTTTTCGCAAACTGCTTTTTCAAAATTTTTCCGGGGTCATTAGAGAAGTGCTTCTCTAGACGTTATTTCCCAAATTTCATATGGGTCCCATGCGCCACAGACGAGAAAAAAAATATTGAAATTTCACCAGCCGCCGCTGAGCCACACGTACCCACGCTCACCTCACGGTGTACCACGGCCACGCATGTGCCCTGCACCGCATATTGAACCTAAGTTCAACTCAACCTAACTTAGTCATCTACATGAATGCTACTTATCGATCTGGATTCTGAATCCGAAGAGGAAGATACAGCTATTTTACATGTATTAACAACTAGACAGAAACTAGACGAAATAGATATTTACATGAGAGAAGTACCCATGGAGAGTTTAAATTGTGCCAGGAAATTTCTGACGATGTGTTCAAAAAAGCTTTTCGGCTTAGTAGGGACCAACTTAAAAAAATACATTATTTAATAAAAGAAGATAGTAGGGGAGGAGAGCGCAAAGCATAAAAACTTATTGGAACTAAAGAAAAATTATCCCTGTGCCCACGAAAACTGTACGAGGTATACAAACTCGTCCATGACTGGGTAGTGATTGAGTGGACTCTGCGTAGGCTGGGGTTAATATGCGGCGCGGTATGTGTATCTGTGTTTCACAGAATGACCCACGCGTGGGTTTGGTCTGGCTTGTGTGTGTGCTTGTTCAATTTGCGCCGGGCCTTACCCGACTATATGAAGTTTAGTAAAAACCAGGGACACCCTGGTAAAAACTTACATTGATTTAAAAGTAGTCTTAAATTCTATTTGTTAGAGTTGTTTTTACACACTACCTGATTTTTATCTGTTTACACGTAATTTAATTTAGTTGACATTTTTATTACTCGTGTAATACGTATTTTTTTCTTGTAATTATATATTGACTATACAATTTTGTGTATTGTCTTTTAAGGAAAATAAATTATTTATTACATTTTTAGAGGTCGGATTGTGGGCGAAAGGGCCTACCGAGAAAAAGATGTGGGGGGCAGACCAAAGATGTGGAAAGTCTGGAGGTGTACCTCCTTAGTTTCTTAGACAGGGTATCAATAATTATTATTAATTTCTAATCCAAATTTTCTAATAAATTCCATTCAACACTCATAATTAGAAATGCTTCTAACCCAATAACGATCTTAATCTATTTAATTTAATTTTGAGCTTGCTCAAAAGTCTTTCGCAAGACACTTGTGTGCGAGAGAGGGTTAAAAGATAAATAGAGGTAATATACAAAATTGGAGTATGCCGCACAGTGAAGATTATATATTTTTTTAAATCTTTAGACAGCAGTCAAAACAGCCCGAATAAGAATCATTTAAATGAATATGTTTTTTAAATCAACACTATTTTCATTTTCGTTATCACTGCTAACAGGACTTAAAGCATCTTCATCATCACTATGTACATGTTTGTTATCTTGATTTTGAGCTGATGATGAGTATGACCAATTTTTTAAGAGTTTCAAATTATTAAAATGTTGTGCAAAACTGATATGCTCGTTCTTGATTAAAGATGCATCAAGTCCTGTCAATTGAGATATTGTCGTGAAAGATTCTGATTCAAATTGCTCAGGTGTAGTTTGAATTTCTTTAAAATTTCGTGGATCAAAATAATAAAATTGTTTATAGGTGTTTTGGTGATTTAAAAAATCTGTTCTTTATACTTAAATTTGCACCATCAGTGTTTAATATTTTTGTCAATTCGGTGTTTTCACAAATTTTAAAATCTCATTGACTATGAAAGTAATACTTAATTATAACTAAAAACATTTAAATTTCCACGACCAGTTGGGTAATATCCAAAAAAAGTAAGTATTTTTAAATTTGAATTAAAATTTTACCACCCAAAACACTAAACCATATTGTTGACGTCATCGGTCATATTTATTGTAAACACCTAACCTCATAAATACATATCTTTTAAAAATTTTCGAGTAATATGTCACTATTATGAAAATTTCCGCATGGTTCTCACACTTTCAACTAAAATCTTGTTCAATGTAATGTTCATAAAGTTTTAAATATCTTCTCCCAATAAAATAAGGCGATTTTTGTAGGTTGAAAATCCAACCTATAATTAGCAGCCCATTTTTAGTAATCAACAATATTGAGTCATCATTTGCGTCAATTTTTAAATGTTTACTTAGAGCCATACTGGTTTCAAATGAGAACTGCAGATACAATCATTAAAAATGACAATAAACTTAAAAAACCTAAAAGTTGAGGTTATGCTGGTTATATTAATGCAACCGATGATGTCACAGCCCGTTTTGTATAACACCCGTTCAGTTATTCAGTTTTGTTATTTATAACTCACGCAATCAAGTTTTATCCCAAACTTAAGCGTGGTAACCTGTTATTTACATCCAATATGTTCAGTTATATTTTCGTGTACAGTATGTTATAATTATTATTATTATTATTATTTGTTGAAATTTTAAATTGATATATGAAAGAATGGTGTTTAAATATTGGTAAGTGCTTTAATGTATGGAGTACTTCATTTTAATAATATCAAAAAAGCGCATACTAGGCCAGTAGTGTAAAACCAACAAATTAGACGAATCGAAAATAATTGTTACAAAAGGTTTTATTGTTTTTTCTTCAAGCGTATTAAAATGTTTAAATTATGTCACCAAAAACAGAAGTAGAAGTAGGACATTGTTTTACTAGTAACAAAATGTTAGTACCGAACGCCACCGTAGTGGACATTGTTTTACTAGTAACATAATGTTAGTTCCGAAAGCGCCACCGCAGTGGGTATTGTTTTACTAGTAACATAATGTTAATACCGAAAGCCACCGGTGGCGCGCTATCCACTAGTCACTTGTCATATTGTGTCAACATGTAAGTCTGTAGTTTGAATATTTGTACATTTATGATAAATAAATGAATTGTTGCATTTTAATACGCTTGAAGAAAAAATAGTATATTATTACACGGAGTAGAACGCCCTTTTTTGTGTTTCGCCCAGTTTGCGGCTTCGGCTTCGCCTCAGCCGCAAATCCTGGGCTCAACACAAAAAAAGAGTGCGTTCTACTCCTAGTAATGTAATATACTATTAATGGCTTCATGTCTTGCCTAATATGACTATCCTAGGTTTCCCCCCCGCCGAAGTTGTGTTTAAGTGGTGGGGGTAAAAAAAATACCTCAAAAGGGGTATTTTTACGGTTTTACGTAAAGGACTCACAATATTGAAAACATAGTCCTATTAAAAGTTGTAGGGCATTAAATTCTGCATTGAATGGACCACCCGTTTCCATACTAGTGCTCATCAAAGTTGGACAAATTTACATATTTATGAAGAAATTAAAATTTTTAACAACCCTCTACGGAGGTAGGGCAGGAGATACTTTAGATAAATTGCGATTCGACCTGTTTTCCAAAGCCCTAGTGAAATCCAAATTCAACCTGGCATCTCTACCATCAACATCCGAAGCAGCCCGCCAACATTACTTGAGAACTTACCTGCAAGTACAAATGTGGTTAGGACACCAGATGGATCCGCTCCTCTGGGGATGGCAGGCTTCAAAGTTTGGTCATGACCCGTTCCTACCTCCAAGGAACCAGCTCCACAGTCTCTTCTCTCCACAATTTTCTGCAAATGCAACAAAGTGTGTGCAGGTGGTTGTGGGTGTCGCAAGGCTGGGATTAATTGCTCATTGACTTGTGTCAACTGCAAGGAGAACTCCTGCACTAACTCCCTCTGACGAATCAAATGTTGACGACTGCATATATGGGGCGACGAAAATTACAAACTTTCAGGAGCCGAGTGTTAGGGCGACGGACTCCGTATCGGAAATTACAGACTTTGAGGAGCCGAGTGGCCCAACGAGAATCAAACGTCGACATCTGTGAAATTTGTGTACCTACCTATTTTTCCCCTTTTCATTTTCATACCTTTAACTACAATTTTTGTTATTATGAAATATAATCATAATAATAATTGATTTCAAGAATTGTGTTTCTTATCCTGCCTCCATCTTTATCAGTTGAATGGATCCCATCATATTCTATATGAAACCATTGTTTAATATTATCTTTTTATATATTCTACAATTTTAATATTTTATATATTTACTAAGTACAAGACTAGTACAATGGAGTGCTATAGTACTATGTTTAATATAGTGTAAATAACACATTTTTCATAAATATGTAAAATTTGTCCAACTTTGATGAGCACAAGTGTGTGGGAACGGGTGGTCCAAAAAATATGCGTCTGATCTCAATGCAGAATTTCATGCCCTACAACTTTTAATAGGACCATGTTTTCGATATTGTGAGTCCTTTACGAGATATAACCGTAAAACCTCAAAAATACTCCTTTTGGGGGTACATTTTTACCCCCCACCACTCAAGCGCGGATCTAGAAATTTCTAGATCCGCGCTTGCCACCACTTAAACACAACTCCACCGGGGGGAGGGGACCTAGGATAGTCATATTAGGCAACAAATGAAGCCTTTTGTAGCAATTATTTCCGATTCGGGTTTTAAGCCTACTGGCTTATACAGTGAAATCACCCAATAGACCATTTTAGGTCACGTGGTTTTGACAATTTTGACTTTTGCCTGAGGGACAACCAAACGCAGTTTGCTTGATTTTATATATATATTTTTTAGTTTTTCTTGAGAAGCTGTGTGTGTTTTCGTAATAATGTCATGTAGTGAATATTATTCGACCCTTATGGGTGATGTAAAGTATGGTTATGATGAGAAAATCAAAATAATAGATAGTATTGACCCATACACCCTTGGAGTGGAGACTGGAGATTTTTCTGCAGATTTGTCTATTTTACCTTGTGTATCCGTAATTAATATGGTAATTTACTTAGTATTGACTCACAGCTTCTACACAGGCCAGAAGTTAAAGGCATACAAATCTTTACAAGCATATAAATATTATGAGGCTGGAATTGTGCAAGAAGTTGGTGCAAGAAATATAAACTCAAATGTATTCATTGTTATGGGCAAGGCAAGTTTACATTTAAATAATTAAGTGGTAGATTTCAGTGATAAGCATGTTATATTATGCGTATGTAGTATTCAATAGACTCTGCCAGAAAGTGATTTCTTTACCTAAGATTTTTTTACATTCAAAATAAACATCACAATCGCACCTTATCGCACGTTTAAAACTGAGAGTACTTCGTTGTTTACAATGGAATAAAAAGTTTGGTTGTCCCTCAGGCAATATGGCCGACTTATTGTGACGTCATCTTAAAATGGTGTATTGTTCAATTTTGCACAATTCCTCAAATTGTGCAAAATTAGACGATTATGATGACGGGAAAATCAAATTAGTTGGAGCAAGGCAGTTGCTCCAAGGAAGAACACAGTAACCAGCATTTTTCAAATTTGAGATTTTCACTCATGTGCTGATGCTGTGTTGTGCTGCGTCTTTTTATCCAACAACGGTTGTTCTATCTGTATAGGATATGAAGATATAAAATGCAGTAACACAGTATCTGCACTAAAATTGTGGATTTCGCAATATTAAACACAGTATACAACTAATAATAGAAAAGAACATAGTATGTTATGATTGTATGTTCTGTGATTTTGAATAGGATTTGGGATTGTGAAAGAAAATAAGAACATATCCCGACATAAAATACAGGTTCTGCACGTGTACTAAGTTTTTCGATAAATTAAATATTGTCCCGTAAATATATTGCTTTCCCAAAATCTGTTAAATTCAAAAACAATTAGTGAGGACAATGAAAATAAAATTTAATTGTTATTTCTGTGTGCAGGCCACGCTTTCCTATTATAATAATGGCTTCATAAGTGCATGGTTTCTATTTACTTTAGTAGACGACTCGAGCTATAAGGTCCTACAATTACCTGGGCATGTGTGCATCCCTTATCGCAAAATTCACTGATTACCAATACGTCATATTGGCGTCATATGCATGACGTCATATTGACGTCAAATATGTGCCGTCATTGGGCTGTAACATTGTGCCGTCTTTTTCACGTCATTTTTACGTCATGCTGAAGGTGAAATTGACGTAATTAATGCCGAAAAAACGACATCATAATGACGGCACCTTGCTGCCTGGGTCGTATAACTAACATAACCTCAAATTTTAAGTTTTTTTTCGTTTATTCTCAAGCAAATATTTAAAAATTCGTGCAAATAATTTTTCAACATTGTTGATAAATAAAAATAGACTACTAATTATAGGTTAGATTCCTAACCTGCAAAAAGTGTCTTATTTTATTGTGACAAACTATTTAAAACTTCATACACATTACGTTGAACTTGATTTTGGTTGAAAGTACAGGAACCAGGCAAAATTTTAATAATAGCTACGTAATACTTGTAAATCTTAAGAAACATATATTTTTGAGGTTAGCTGTGGCGATACGTGCAATGCTGCATGTTGTGTTGCATATATTCTTTCAATGTTTTAATTTAGCTAGTTAATATCAAATGTCACTGGACTCTTGTTTCACTAAACAAAAACAAAAGGCCGGGAATGTATGCAGCACTGTATGAACGTATGCACAGAACCTGTAAAATTATCTTTTTATGCGTAAGTACTGAGAGATCTTATTGGTCCTGCCATCTATTACATTATGCACAAAGTAAGCACTTATGAAGCCACTGTGAGTCGCATACAAGAGGCTACAGACAGGGTCTGAAGGAGCAAGCAACAGCAGCTTGGGCATGCGCAAAACGCATTCGAAAATTTGAAATTTAAACAATTTTCTTGAAGTCTTATGAGAGTGATGAGATGAGGGAATGGTGAGATGATGACTTATAGTTATAGGAAATGTATTAACTACTTTTTTAAAATTAACGGAAGTAATGGACCTTGGGAATATATATATATATATATATATATATATATATATTTATATATATATATATATATATATATATATATATATATATATATATATATATATATATATATATACATATCTGTAGGAAATTGTTTAATATTTAACCCATTGGGCAAATAAGGTGTTTAGAATTTCTTTATTTACATTATTAGTATAAAAATTTAAAAAGAAAATACAAATAAAAACTAGGTAAATAATGTTGATTAGGATAAATTAATTCATTTATAAATGTCTGCCTGCCCAGGCATATAATACAAACAAAATTTATGAAAACAAATGTCACAAATGAAAACTTCCGATACGTCAGAATGCTTCAGTTTTATATGTCTGTTTAACGAAGATTTTAAACAAAACTTTAGTGCACAGTGTTCACAAACGAATTTATTGTCAATGCATGAATCGGTGACACCTTCCATGTTTCAAATTAAAAATAAGCACCAATAAGTCTAAAACATTCACAGTTTTTAAAATAAGCATCCACAGTCCACACTTATCAATTATCATACAGTAAGATACCATGAAAATTTCGCTTTACCTAACCTAATAGCACAGTAGAGAGAAGACCAGTAGTTTCACTCGCATCGGTCCCTTTGATATTTGTTGTACTCGATTTTATTTTTTTAAATCTACTGCGCATCTACTGTTTGTATCCCACGCGCATTTCGTCGTATACTGGTGACTGTTCAGAAACGTAAACGTAAACAAAAATAAACATCAACCCCACCCTACACATCACTGCCGTCCACTGTCGTCGTTCCGTCCACTGCGCATCGAATAGTTTAAGCCCACGCGCATCGCATGCGCACTGAAAATCTTATCCAAGTGTTCCGGCTGAGTAGGACTACTGGTCTTCTCTCTACTGTGCTAATAGTAACTTATGCCCCATCACCGTTTCTGTTTATAACTTTGAATGTCGACTTGGTGCTTTTGCGCATGCTACTGCTTGCTCCTACAGACCCTGTCTGTAGCCGCTTGTGTCGTCGCATCACCTATTTAATACACCATGGTGCAGTAGTGATGGTAAGACCCGGCTCATTTGAGTGAACCGGGTCTTACCAGGTCAATCACTCAAATGACCTGTTCATGAAGATTCGTTCATATGACCCGGTGGGTACACATGGTCATGGATTAGAGAGAGGCGCAGCTCGTGATGAGATCTGTTTCGTCGTTCATTCCCGTGCAGCGGCGGGTCCTTTGATGTATTTTCTTTTGTATTAAGCACTTTCCCCCGAAAATAATTTAGTGTGGAGTAACGCGGAACTTTTATATTTTTTTAAATAAATCAATAAAAGGTACCGACACTATTTAGAGTCAACATTATCAATTTCCAAGTTTATAAATTATGACTGCATTTCATCTCGCTGAATTATGAAACATTTTGAAAATAATAATATACCTATTTTCTATTACAATTCAGAGCATACATTTGTTATATTATACCTCCTTTTAAAATTTTGTTTGCGATGATGATCTGTTGGTTCTCGTTCGCCGCGCACCGATCGTGAATATCTTAGTAGAAAATACCATCCGAAGTTCCGTGTTCGGTCAGGGCGCTTATTCTCAGCCAAGGGATATTTCCCTCCTATGAGAAAATATTATTTTGTCTCTTTTCATCTCACTGTGTTTCCTATTTCCTTCTCTTTCCTTTTTCATAGGAACGATGATTCTCTTGGCTGAGAATCAGCACCCAGGGGTCCTATTCTCCAGCTTAGGAGAAGTGAATCGGGGTATTTTACTTCCACGTCGTGGAAGTATAGTAACGACAAAAAAATTTTTGAAAATTTTTTATTGTCCAAATAGGCTTAAAATGTCATGAAACGTCGAGATTTTAAGTTTGAGCGAAAAAAAATTTTCTGTCTGTCTGTCGGTCTGTCTGTCTGTAACTTTTTTTGTGCGCACGTTTACTCTGGAACCGTTTAAGATATTGACTTGAAATTTGGTACACATATGTACTTTAACGAGATCTAGAACTAGATTATATTTTCATCTTGTTCCGTCGAAGGGTTGGGGGGTAAATCGGGGTAAATTTGGGGTAAATGGGTAAATCAAGCAGGTAAGAGTCCATGAAATTGGTATTTAGTATATACAAGAGAAGCTAAGGTCTCAAAAAAATTTTTGGCATTAGCCGCCCCCATTACCACCCCCACCTCCTTATTAAAGGGGATGGAAAAAAATGTGATTTAGTTTATGTACAGGAACCAGAAACCTCAAAATATTTTTTTACTTCATCCACCCCCCCACTACCACCCCCCTATCACCACCCCCACCCAATTACCGATGTGGGGTATCGTTTTATGGGTTTTTGGGATAGAGGATTTCAAATATTATATTATTAAAGTTCCATAAACAATTATTTTCACATACAAAGTTTTTTCGTTGTGATTGACTTGGATAGAGAATCTGGATGTGGAAGTAGTGATTCCTTGGGCAGCGGTTTTTTCTCTTTTTATTTCATTATGTTTCCTATTTCTTTCTCTTTCCTTTCTCCCGAAATGATCATTCTCTCGACTGGAGAATGGGGGTCCAAGTCATATGAACGATAGGGTCACGGAGAGTGATCGAATCGTTCACAGGTCTTTTGGAAGACCCGTTCATTGTGAGCGGGTCGTTCATGAACGACACATCACTATGGTGCAGGCACTTAGTGATAATTTATGAGCAACAACTGTCTAAAATTGTAAATATAGACCGATAAAAGTCATTTTTGATATTGTGACAAAACGTACTTATTTATGTTAGTTAACTGTAAAGGTTTAAGTATGACATGTTCGTCCGTCTCCTAGAGGAAATAAACTAAAATAAATTGCTTTTCTCGAATATTTTCTAATTTTACACATACTGTGTTTTTCAATGGAGCAGGTCGAAGAGAAGGGCAAGCATCAAGTTTGCACCCACATCTAATTTTTTCCTATATTTCCGAAGTTGAGGTGTAAAATTCAAGACAGGTTGTGCAAAATTGTGCAAAACGTGGACGAAATTATAATGCATTAATGAATCTTATTGTTCACGGGGTTGGGACAAACTTGACCGACACCCCACAAATGTCATGTTTGAAAATGTTTTTGATACGTATCACGAGAATCTTACCAAGTTTAACAATATATACTGGCCGTCCTTCTTTGTCGTAGATGTGGGTCAATAATCTGATATTCTTTTCTATAACAGTTTTCTTTTCTAAGGGAGATCCCATAGCAAACCAATCTGGGTATTCTTCTAATAAGTCATAGAACATCTTCATCTAAAATAAAATAAGATAACGTTGGTCTCATTTTTATTTGGGTGTGCGAAATTTTTCTTAAAAATTTCTAAAAAATATCTTTATCATTTTCGAGCAATCGAATGTTTGAGATATGAATTGTCAGGATGAAAAATCGTTTTGCAAAACACAAACACAAAACTCAAAAGTACATAAATGTATAATATAAGTTGCAAGACATATACAAGGTGTCTATTGTACTCCATAAACTTGTTTGAAATTTAGAAAAAAATCATGTCTATATAAAGCATCATACCTTTTCGCTGAAATTACTGAGAAAGACAATTTATAGATATTTGGACATTGCGAGTCCTAGCACTCTGTATCTCGAAAACTGTATAGAAGGCTGTGCAATTATCAGACAAAATGTAAAATATACGATTTTAGTGGTATTAGTGGATAGCACTACTTTTTACTAGGCAACTAGGCACCTAGCGATCTACAATTGAGCCTGAACTCCAAACCACGGCCCACAGTGGTTCAGAGAGCAGATTTAGCTTATCAAAAGTGCTCGACTCATGTCGCGCCGGATGACGGCATTACCCACCATAAGCCTTTCGAAGATGATAGACTGTCGCACACAGGTAGAATTATTTGCTTGTATTCGATACATTAGTGGCCGAATAAAAACATAACTAGTTAAACTCACCCATTTTCAACTCGTATCAGTCACTTGTTTTTGACTGCTGTTGTTACATGTGTTCAAAGAGAAAAGTGAAAACTTTTTATTATGGACCCTACTAGTCACGGTATGTACTAGTATACTGTATATTATTTATTGAAATCATCATCATTTTTCTCGGCTGTTGGACAATAATTAATCGGAAATAAAAATAATAAAAATGAAAAATTTGACAAAGCTTATATTTTGTGGAACTTCATGGAACCTTCTAATTTCCTATGCACATTAATCTACAGTCCTTAGATTTCAACAGCTATCTAGTAAGATGCTCTACTTTTTACAACTCTTCCTGTTATTTTCATTTTAGTTGGTGCCAGCAACAGAGCGAGAGTTGTTTGATGTTTGGCATGCAGAAACGCAAGTCAGTGAAAAATGTACTGTATATAATGTTACTGTATATCGATATATAATTACTAAATTACACTTAGTGGATACTAAAGGAAACGTTGGAAAAAAATTACTTGAGAAATCTGGTAATGTCTGCAAACTGTTTGTAAGAAGATGAAAGCAATGTCACGCCAACATTAACTATTTTAAAAGACTGATACTGCAAAATTGTACATAGAAAAGTATAACTGGTATTATATGCCAATCACTTTACATAAAGTACTGATACATGGATCGGAAGTCATTAAATCTTCTAGAGTGCCTATAAGAAGAATGTTTAAGAAGGCTCAAGAATCCCGCCATAAAGGTGCGAAAAGATTCAGAGAACATAGTACTCTTACTCGGAAGGTATCTCGAATTAACACCATGAAAGATTTAATACACATGTTATTGGTAACAAGCGATCCATTGATCAATTTTTTCAGAACATTGCCGAAAAAACCTAAAGGATCACTTTCCCAGGAAGTTGTTAATTTGCTCGAAATTGATAAGTTTCAAAGTATGTGCTTTGATTAAGGCAAAATCCTACAAATAGACAAATAAGACAATATGTACATTCTATCATAATTTTATCTTATTATTCGCAAAAAAATCTTATTGTATAGCAAACATTACTTCTTGTAAGTAAACAAATTTCATTACTAATTCATGTTTTTACAATTAATTATTATTTCTTATTTATTTGCTTTCATCATGATTAGAAAATATTATTTAGGTATTAAGCAAATCACAACTTACACACTTTTTTATTTATTATGAAATTAGCTACTTTCTGTATACAGAAGAGAGAAGAAAAGTGTGTAAGTTGTGATTTGCTTAATACCTAAATAATATTTTCTAATTAATGTCATGTTAATGTATACTCTTTCCATTTTATTGAATATTAGATATAAATTACAATTATTATGAATCCATGTTTGTTTATTAACAGAAAAATTTTATTCATTAATTTTAATTGCTTTTAATAATTTTTTCGTTTCAATCATGGTTTGGAATCCCAGAAACACAGAACAGTTCAATAAAGTATTCTAAAATAGAATTAAGGTATTTTTATTTATAAAGAATATTTTTGATAAGCTAAAGCCGCTCTCTGAACCACTGTGCGGCCGGCCCTTGGTCACCAACTTTAACCCACCCTGGGTTATTCCGCCGCCTTTCTGGCGATTCAACGGCCCGGGAGTTATCACGTGGACAGCTACAGGAGTCATCTCTCGCCCTATTTAGCAGGTAACGGCCCGGGATTGTCTCTGTTGACAGCCTACCGACTCACAGTGGGAAATTATGGACTTTTTTGGACAAAATTCGCCCAACAACTGAATTTGCAACGAACGCTTTCAAATAGAACATACCTTTATTATAAAATCCAATAAAATTGTTAGGACAAAATGGTTATTGTGTTAGTAATCAGCGACCCACAAAACATATAAATCCAATGAGTTAGTAATGCCCCTTTTTAGATCTGCTCGTGAATCACTTTATTGCGAGAGAAATATTTCGTGTTTTTATTTTCGTTCTGCTTATCCTTGCTTTTCTTATTCTATTATCGATTCTCCGCCTTCAACTTTCTGGGTATCCATTATTAAATTTTTGTCAAATTTGTCAGGGTGTATAATTTTAATACATGTAAATATGCAATTTATTCCTTTATTAAAATTAAGTAGGTGTCAATCAGTTATAACTAATTTTGAAAAATCTTAAATGGCGAATTAACTGAAGTGTAAGATCTCTTCAATAAATGTGAAACGATGCCGAAATTAACCGAAAAAGGAATTATTGACGTTTTAATGATGGTGGGTTAAAGATATGAAAAATGATGCTGAAAGAAGTAGCTTTATCACATATGAGGACGAAAAATAATTATATCAATAAAATAACAGTACACAACACTGTGCCCGGTTTTTTAAAATTGCCATAGTCGACATTGCCGAAACAAATATAAGCATTGCAGACCAGTCCAAATTTCAAGAAGAAATATCAATTTGTTAATTTATAAGCGACTGAAACGCAAAAACTAGCTATTTCGGCTCCAAATGCAATTATTTGATCATTATAGAGTAGATCATTATTTTTTAAATGTTGATTTCTTCATCTACTTTCATAATTCTTTTTCCGTTTTTGCTTTTATAAAAATCCACCGAGTTATTTGATTTTGCTTATAACTACAATTTTTAAAATTGTACAAAAATCCAAATAAAGAACGGTTCAAATGAAGAACACTATTAACCCAGTCACTTTATACAAACAAAATCCAAATGAAGATTTTCCAGCGGGATTCTCTTTATTTTGGCATCACAAATAATTTCTCAAAAGTCCATAAAGCTAACTGGACAGCTACAAAAGTTACAGAAGGTCAAATGTCACGAAAATCAGTTTTTCTCAAATATCTCGTTTAGGGATTGCATTACCGGTTAACCGGTTAACCGGTTAACCGGTTATTAGGACAAAAAACACATGACGATAATTACCGGTTATTTTAATTTTTTACCGGTTATTTCGGTAAATTCTGAACTTACGATATGTCACGTATTCAACGTTTCTATTTATGTCACTGACTAGTATTCACTAAATACAGAGTGACTGTCCCAACACCGAGCACTTTTAACAATAAATAAATAATATTATAAAAAGTAAACTCCAAACACCAAGCCCCAAGAAACACAAGAGAGACATTGACAATATCTTACGATAGAAAATTGAATATTTCACTGCCGCAAATATCCGTGGAATACATTTAGAATTATGTTATTACCAATTCTTATTAACTTATTGACCCACCAATATAGATTGAGGAAGGGCATCTTCAGCTGGTGGTATTCTATGCACAAATATCAGACGACTAACAGATATAGCTTTAAAAAACTAACCCTTTTAACAGGCTATTTTTAAAAAATATTGTATTTTTAGATTAGGTATTCAGTAAATGCCATATTTGAGTTTATGTTTATAATTTTTGTTATTTAAGTGGATATTTTTGTTATTTACAGAATAATTATTTATTTAGTTTCATTTATATTTTTTCCTTTTGGTAAATTAACTCCTATATAAAAAAGTCTATTTGACAGTCACATTTTTGTCACTTTGACAGCGATAAAAAGGTGCATCGTTTTTAATAACCGATAAAAATGCCTGTTCCTCAAAAGCAGAGTACATCTAGTAGTCGCACGTCACTTTGAAATCTGTACTGTCAGCTATAATTTTTAAGTATTGTGGAAACTATACTGTACAATATGAGTCGTTTTGGGAAAATTATAATTATTTTTAATAAATTATTGTTGTTGTTTGTTCACATATTCTGTCGTTAATTTGTCTTGCCAAAAAACACTCGAGCTTTTATTTTATGGATAAATTTCTTTTCAACTAAAAATTTTGCCAATGAGTAATTTTGCTCGAAAAACTGACATTTGACAAAATCGCTCAACTTCCGGTCTCGCGATTTTTTCATGTCAGTTTTTCTTATAAAATCATTGATTGGCAAAATTATTTCGTTACAAAGAGAAATTTATCCGATAAAAAAAAGCTCTTGTGATTTTACTGTTGATAAAAAACCTTTCGTTTGTTCATTATATTAAATATACGTATATAAAAATGTTTTTTGTTAAATTTAGATAATTTTGTACATGGAAAAAGACAATTGCCATTTTCGCCATTTCATCCATTCTAAAAATTACCGGTAAATACCGGTTAACCGGTTATTTACATTTTTATTTACCGATTTACCGGTTATTAAAACTTCCGGTAAATTGCAATCCCTAATCTCGTTTATCGGTTTTACGTTAATTTTGGTTATTATAAAATTTGTTCGTGATAAATATGCATAAAAATGAGGTTCTATACAAAATTTACGTAGAACCAATAGTTCGAAATATTGGGCTGAGAAAACTCGGGCATTGCGCTGCATTTTGCACCACTATCATCTCAGGGGAAAATAACGAAATGAGGCTTCATCATCGTTGAACTCAGATTCAACAGTTGTATCCTCGGACGTCGTATTGAGACACGACTGGCCCCGATAAGAGCCACACACTACGGAACATGGCAATTCTATTTTTCTGCATCCACAATTGATGCCACAACCTTTCGTGTAATTACAGAAAATAGAATTGAGAAGTTCATCTGGTGCAGGAGGAATCAGAGTAGTTGTTGTCTGTAATAAATTATTGTGCAGAATAGTAGAAAAATAGCAGATAATTTTGATTTTGCGATATAAATTTTAAAAGAAGCAATGGACAAATTTAATCCAAAGCTTCTCATTGTATTTGTTCTTACATCTAAAATAAACTAACTTTGGACCTTTCTGTAACACAAATCAACAACAAGCAAATACGTATTTCTTATTTATTATTTATGAATATCAGAGCAATTTGAATGTAGTGGGTCTTAGCGAGGGTGGCTGATGCAAGGAAATAATTTGAGGTCGAGTTCTGATTTACACACTAAATCACAATTTTATTTTTTTAATCCTTTAATAATGGGGTGGGGGTAGTAATGGAGGTGATAGTGAGGGTGGGCGAAGTCAAAAAAATTTTCGAGGCTTTAGCTTGTCGTGCTTATACTAAATCCCAATTTTATGGACTCTTACTTGCTTGTTTTACCTATTTACCCCCCTTTACCCTCAACGGAATAAGATCAAAATGTAATCTAGCTCCAGATCTCGTTATACCATGTAGCAGTAAAAATAATAATAATAAATTATCATCCTTGTTATTTACATCATCCAACGACCAACATTTTTTTCTTTTCTAAAGTCCCACATTTTGATCCACAAAAGGAGGTCAGAAAATATTTTTATTCACAATCATACAGAAATAATCAAATTGTCTTACATGTCATAAGTTGGAAAGTATGACATTTCTACTTCATTCGACAAATAGGAAGTTTCCTATTTTAGAAATATCATGTACATTCAGCCTCATTTAGTAGTCCTTCAATTAACTAGTCAAACAAAAAAAAATCGTCTCGATATCTGAAAAACTCAACTTATTTAATTTCTTATTTGAATACTTTGCGCTCGACTGAAATCCACCCGTGACGTCACAGTACACAACTCGCTGAACTCGCCATGTTGGCGGTGCGCCGTATATTCCCTTTATTTAGTGTGTGTGCTCGCTCATTTAGTTAGGTTAAAATTTCTAATAACACTGAATGATCTAATGAAAGTTAAATATCTTTTGGTTTAAAAAATATTATGCACAAAACAGCAATAATTTCATAAAAACGTCAGAAAATACCCAGAAATGACCAATATCTCGAAATGTGTTCAATGTTGGTCAAAATATCTATTGTATTCGTAATCAAGTACCCAAAAAACTTATAATTTCATTGAATTTTGTAATAAAGATATGTTCTATTTGAAATAATTTTATAAAAACAGCAAAACTACCCAAAATTGACTGGATTGAATGATTTAATAGGAATTGTTTCAATATTTTGCAGGTCAGATTTAATTTTAGTCATTTTGTAGCAGCACCATGTTGTAGCGACAACCTCTCTATGTTAAAAAAAGAAAATTTTAGCTTTCGTTGCAAATTCAGTTGTCGGGCGAATTTTGTCCATAATCTCCCACTGTGCGATTGTTAGATGAGAAACTGGATATATCCAAATGCCAGACTCGTTCAGCGTTGCTTACTCTACTATGTTGGAATTTAAAATGGTGACTGTAACTCATCCCCTTTAGTGGTATTTCCAGGGCCGGTTTTGTGACTAGGCCTCATAGGCCCGGGCCTAGATGCGCCACTTTGTGG
This sequence comes from Rutpela maculata, assembly GCA_936432065.2. NCBI lineage: Eukaryota > Metazoa > Arthropoda > Insecta > Coleoptera > Cerambycidae > Rutpela > Rutpela maculata. The sequence continues at coordinate 81,763,241 of OW386289.2, read as the reverse complement.
GGGGCGCCATTGTATTTCGTCTTAGTGGTTAGTGTCCATAAACATAAAAATTTCTTGGATTTCTCCCCCCCGCTCTTTTTTTCCGGACTAAAAAAAAGTTTTTGTCCCCTGCCCATAAAATTGCAAGTGGGAGGGGGGCGCAAAATTGACCTAGGCCTAGGGGCAATTTATATCTAAAACCGGCACTGGGTATTTCCGTGTCTTTTAAGTCAACTTTGACCTGCTTTATTAATTTCCTTTTTACCATAGAGTCCATTTCATCCTGATTTAATACTTATAATAAAATAAACAAGTTGTGCTAATCCTTTTACACTTATTATATACCGTGTGTCCCCGGATGGAGTCCGGATTGATTATACGAAAAAAAGTAATTCCTATTGGAAAAGTCTACTTCACCATAATTCCTTTTTTCGGATACCGGATTCATGCAAGCCCTACAGGGTTAGCCAAAAAAATGTATTTGATTATGGGTAGTTTCCCAATATTTTCGGAAAGGTTTTTAAATGACGTTTTTTACATGATATTAGGGAAAAACCAATATTTATGTTTGTGTTGTGATTCGCTTGATAGCAACAGACTCCGTAAAATGTATTTTCATGATTTTCGATCAAGATAATAGCCACCGATAATGAAGAAAATCTGACATTTCTTTACATACTAAATTATTATAATTATAACTTGTTATTTAATTGGTGATAATCAGATTTTTGTAACAAGCAAAATAAGATTTGCTCATATTTAAACCGATATTCAATCACGCTTTAGAAGTCAAAATATTTGGACTTTTGTTTGTGGGTCGGAAAAAGTATTCTTAGAGATATGCGTTTTGTTGAAAACATAATTTTTCCGAAGAGGCAATCTTTTGTACTAATGGGCCAGTTATTATGCAAAATTCTAGATATTGAAGCAGCGATAATCCTAATTTTCGTATACAGTGTAGAAGACAATATTAAAAAAAGTCATGGTTTGGTGTGTACTCACATACTCTGAAAATATTGAGCCAAATTTTTTTGAGCAAAATTTAAATTAACATCCAATATCAACTTCTTCAAATGTTCAATATCTTTTTTCTTAAATATTTGAACAATTTACCACTAGCAAGACGATTAAATTGTACTTCCAACAAGATAAATGTTCACCTTACTCCAATCTTATTGTTCGTCAGTGGGTCAATAATCAATTTGGGGATAAATGGATCGGAAGGTACGGACCGATACCTTGACCACCTAAGAGCCCCGATCTCAAGATTATGAAATTTTGTTTCTGGGGATCCTTAAATAAAAAGTGTATGCATACGGGATTCATAATAGTGATCTCTTAAAGGATAAAATAAGAGAGGCTATTACAGATACCTTAAGTTGAGAGCAAGAGAAGAACCAAATGCAGAAGTTGGTGTTGATACTTTTGTATAGCTTTTAATAAACATAATATATAGTAGACATCCCCCAAATCCAAAGCTAAGACTGTCTTGAAGGGGGTAACATATTTGAAAAAAACGCAGACATACATCCATAACCCCGGCATTGTCAGTACCGGGGCTGAGGATCGACCCTATTATGCGATAGACAGTGCGACCAGTGTACTTGCCGATGAGTTGGTATTTTTATTTAACCAAATGTGTTATCTTTTATAAAAATTATTCTTCTTATATAAAATTGAAAAATGTTGATTTTTAGTATGAAGTAGTAGTAGTTCTGCTATACTTCTAAATGATTTGAGTTATAATATGTATAATACTCAATAACGTCAAATTATTATTATTATATATCAGATCAGAATTATTATTTTCGTAATATAATGTACAAAACGTCATTTTGAAATAATTTTAAAATATTTGGAAATTTTCCATATTCAAATCAAGATATTTGGCTAACCCTGTAGAGCTGCCAAGGATCCGATAACCAAATAGAGGATTTTTGGTGAAGACTTTTTCATCAAGAATTTCTTTTTTTCGTAAAATCAAGAATTAAAAAGTGTTTCCTCTTCCGAACTCCTTCCATGGAAACACTGTATATTAGTAAATCATACTTACTTTCTTAAAAGCTTTTTCGACGACAAAATTAGTGCTGTATAAAAACCTCTCCAAATAGGCATCAGAACTTTGTAGTTTGCTCAAATTCTCATCATCTAAAAAATAAAACATTTTTTCACACATTTCCACTTTCATTCGACTGTAAGTACACTTAAATTGCTCTGAGTGTGGGTGTTCTTTGATTATTATAATGTATAACGAATAGAAGTTGGTCAGGTGTGGCCAACTGGATATCTGTTTGAATAAAATACTCCAAGTCACAATATATTTTTTATTTGTATTGTTCAAATAGATACAGTCCAACTTCCATAACTCGAAATCTTCTAATCTCCAAGCAATTCAAAGCAATAAATATCTATTATCTTTACTAAAAAGTTCCCATAACTCAAAGTTTCTCTAACTCGAACGGATTTTTAATCCCCTTGGCAATACCCGATTGCAATGCATTCGTTCCGTAATAGCGTTATTAAAAATGCCCTAATAAGGTTCTAAGGTAAAATTGATGTCACCAGTAATTTATTTCTCCACAAATGTTTTATAAACAATTAGATGGGATTAGATTGATTTATATTCTTTGTTGTTTTTTATTGCTATATACATATAGATATAAGACAGAGGGTGTAGAGGTGATTGTTTCAAACGCCCATGCGTCCTCGAAAAGTAAACAAGATCGCAACCTCTTCGATATTGTCATAAATATATTAAATTAAATCTAGTAAGGTAGTTTCTATATAGTAGTTATGTCGAAACTCATGCTGGCAGGATGTCAATATGTTATTATTTTTTAAATAGTTAATAATATTCTCATATATCATCAGTTCTATAATGTTTGAGAAACTACTTAGCAAATTAGCAAACGTATTTCGTTTTATAGTTTTCTAAGAATAGTGGATCGCCTTTCTAACCATATATCAGTTTAATAATTTTTGAGAAACTACTTAGCAAACGTATTTCGTTGTATAGTTTTCTAAGAATAGTGGATCGTCTTTCTAACCAACTTTAAAAATTATTTTAAACAACAAGTTTCGAAAACGAATCTTTTCACACGAGTGAGACAGTTTGGTGGAACGAGCCGAAGACGAATTCCATAAGTCGAATGAGTCGAAACGTGTTGTTCACAATATTTTTTCTACGACTGTGAAGGAAACAAATAATTTCATAAGTAAATAGATCAACCATTTTTAATAAACTTCTTTAAAAGTGATGTGGTTTGAAGACGTCAAAACTGATGTTTAGTTGTTAAATAAGTCGGTTGCTATGAATTTGAATAGGCTAGCCTAGTCTACTTCAAAAAATACAAAACAAAAGGGTCAGTTCTGTTTTCGACAGGACTGTGTGAAAAACATGACACTACTGTGTTTTTTGGATTTTTGCACACATCGTATGAAAAAAGACAGTTTTCAGTCATGGTTACTGTGCGTTATTTATCGTTTTCGAAGGCAGCCGTAGAAAAAATATTTAAAAATAGAGGAGTTTCCCAAATCGACGTATGTTTGTTTTTTTTTTTATTACTAAGGTGAGAGAGAATCGAGAATTTGGCGAAGTCGTTAATGAATGAAGTCTGATGTCGACGTAGGTATATTGTTTTCCACTATGTAGAAATAAATAGAAGACTGCTGAAGAGAATGAAAGTTTTTTTTAACCCGAAATATTTGTTTATAACATCCAGTTGTGTTAGTGGGGTAAAAGACATTGAATTGAATTGAATATTTTATCTTTATTTCTTTATTAAATTTGAGAAGTTGGTGAATAATTCACTACCTAATAAACAATTATCTCAAAATATAACTCTTTATTAAGCAGGTTCCGACATTGAAGTTAATAAAGGATAAAGCAAAAATACAACCATAAGTCTTTAGAGATAATTATACTATCAAGAACAATGAAACCAATACTACACGAAAGAGGTTCAACCGTGTAAGTCCTTAATTGATTTCAATTGTATGTTATTATTTTTATTACCTGTTATCTGCTTTCTAATTTTCAAGCTAAATCGATAATTGAGTATTAAATCAAATACATATCAATTATATTTTTTATTTATAAAACAAGCTAAAAACGTAGGTACTCTTCGCCAATTTACTGAACTTTTTATATAATTGTTACACATTCTATAGGATACTCTTCGCAATTTTCTTGTAAATAATATTAATTTTGGGACATCCTAAATTTTGTGATAACAACTTTCTTGTGAAAAAATTATCTTTAAAAAAAATGGAAAAAAAAACACCCAACCTGTCTGGGATTCGAACACATGATCTTTGGATTGCAAGGAAAAACTTTAGCCACTGGACCATCACACATTGCTACAAACATTGAATGTAATATATCATTCGAGAATCATTTTCAACGCATTAGATATCTTATTATAAAATATATATTAGTAAAATGCATAAACAAAAAAAATATGTATTATAGAGATAAACATTTCGCAAGATATCTATTTAGTATAAACGACAAAAATTAAGAAAATAATTTTTTTTTATTAAATGATTAATAACTTTCTCATTTACTGATTGATTTTCTTCAAAAACAATAGGGTTCTTTCTCTAGCTAATACTAACTATTTTCCAAATTTCAATAGAATCGAACTTTTCTTTCTTAAGTTATCGTGCTTACAAGAAACGTGACGGACGAACAGACGCACAGGCAGACAGACGGACATTTTGAAAGTTGTTCAGAATTTGTTCACTAACACAATGATATGAAATTTTTTTCTCTACGAGCGATATTTCCGGTTTTAGAAGTGTGCCGATCAAATGCAATATACTCTTTGTTTTTGCGAAGAGTATAATAACGAGCCAAGTTAGTTTTGTTATAAGTTTTTTTTGATAATTTACAGTTACAATAATAGATTCATAACATACCCATCATATCAATTAGAAACAATTACGCATAGTACACGGAAATTAGCAAAAATAGAAGAAAAAAATTATAATAAGCTGATATTTTCTGAATAGACAGTTGACAGGATCAAAAAGTTTCCATCCCCAACTGGTGAGCTTCATCCTTTTTTCACACTTATAATGACACCGTGCTGGTTTTTCAATAATATTTTGGAAATGTGATGTTCTACGACAAAACTAGAGGTATTGAAAAATATTGAGAATTAAATTTTCTATAAAACATGTCTTATAGGTCGTTTGCAAATTATTAAGGGTGTTTACGGCAAACTTTGGGGTAGGTAACAAAAACGATTTTGGATGGAAACACAATATTTATTTATTTTTTATTTTTATTTTAGAAATACACCACCCAACAGTACAAGTACCAATTACAGGGTGGGAAATAACAAATAGTATAGTACATATACAAAAAATACATAATAAGTTACATGACAGTGAGATTACAACATAACATTATAACATTACATCAGATATATGATATTACAATTTCAGGTTTTTAATTGCTTTTAATTGCGTATGAAAAACATCAAATTTGTCCTGCAGGTGATTGTAGGTGTTACAAATAAAATGAAGTGGGGAAAATTTTAGGAGATTTGTTCGAGGCATGGGAAGATAGAAAGTATTGGTGTGCCTAGAATAAACACGTGGTACAGAAAATGTTAGTTTTTCTAAAAGTGGGGGATAATTTAACATATTATTAATTAATTTGAATAAAAATAGCAAAGCTTGTTTATTTCTACGCACTTCAAGACTTTCTTTATCAAATCTAGAAGTTCTTGTTGTGGAAACCCTACTGCAGAGTCTATATGGATTATATACCCAGGATTCCAAATTAACGATGCATATTCCAATTTTGATCTTACGAAGGTGTTAAAAAGCAACAAAAATACATTAACATCTGTAAAATCTTTAGAGTTCCTCAGAATAAAATCCAAAAGTTTTTATATGAAGACTACACGATTTGTTCAATATGCTTGTTAAATGTCAGTTTGTTATCGAAAGTGACGCCGCACATACGGGTATTTTGATTATTTAGGCGGCCATAAGTCGATTTCGTAAAACTCAGCGTAGGTAGGAAAAAAATCTACCCGATTAAGTTGAATAGCTACAGAACAATAGGTGACCCTTTATTCATCGCTCCTTGTAACAGCGAAGTAATAATATCAGTTGAAATTTAGGCGTCTTTCTAAGTACACGTATTTATTCTTGGCATTATTTGTGAACGTTTTCATCTAAACAGTGCATACTTTAATCCTCGAAAAAATATTTAAAACTTCGCCATGGATTATGATAATGCTGCTAAGTGGGCATATATTTAACGTCACAATAATTTTTTATTACCATTTTTGTATAGCTTCAGAAGTTAACAAAAAAATATATTACTTTTGCTTCTTTTTTAGCAAATTCCTTACTTATTTAAAGATAATTGTTATACTTCAGGGTTCGTCCCAAAATTTTTTTTTGGTTTAATGGGGACTTTAGAGTATATAAAAAAGAACCATGAGTACATCAGCTGCGAATGACTGCGAAATATTGTATTAAGAGACTTTCAAATGGCTTGGTATAAAATGCAGAATTCTTAAGTATTAAAAAATGTTGATACTAACAGCATCAAGCTTTGTTTTAGGGCCATCAAATGTTCGAGCTGTGACTCGGAGGCACTTGTTTGAATAAATGCTGGAGCAAAATTTGCCTACTTTTGAAGAAAAATTGGAGTATCTTGAAAATTATGTTTTGACATACCAAAATTATTCTGAAAACCAAATAAAAGACTTAAATTATAGATTTTCCTACATAAAATCATAATTTAAACAAAGATAGCTAATGCACAAAGGAATGTTGACATCTTCATAAAAAAATAATAATTGGTTACAAGAAACGTTTGAGCAACCTAACGTTTAGGCCGGCCATATTTGCAGAATTGAGCGAAAGAACTAAACGAAGAAAAACTAAAGAACACCGAAGTACTACAAGTGAAGAAATGTTGCTACATGCAGCATAAATAACACTTCATACCTCGGGAAAAAGGAGTGCCTCACAGATGCTAAAAGAGATGGTAATTTCACCCAAGTGTGCAAAAAAATATAGAACTGCATATATTAGAAGTGTACAGGATGATACAGAGAAAAGCTGACACCCCTTCGTGCGCTCTCAATGTTTGTTGAGGCTGATTTATGCAGGCGGCAATATGAAATTATTATTATTACTATTATTATTATTAATATTATTATTATTATTTACGCATTAATGTACCTCTCTATGAATATATTAAAGTTTAATAATAATAAAAAAAAAATTCGGATTCAAACTTAGAGAAATATATTCTTGGCCGCCTAAATTGTTAAAATACCCGTATGTGCGCCGAGGTCTTTGATAACTTCGTGACGAGTTAGCGCAATATCATCTAAATTATATTCATAGAGGATTGGATCTTTTTTTTCTATTATATGACATTACATTACATTTCTCTACATTGAGGGAGAGACTATTTGCATCACACCACTTTCTTATTTTTAATAAATTATTCTGTAATTTTTTACAATCGGTAACTGAATTTATTGCGGTAAAGATTTTTGCATCGTCAGTATACAGTAAGATGTCAACATCCAAATCATCCACTATATCATTTATAAATAAAACAAACAGGAGAGGGCCCAGAATGGAACCTTGTGGAACCCCAGAAATTGCCTGAATTTGGACGGATTTGAAACCACGAAATTCTACACATTGTGTTCTATCGTTTAAGTAACTGTGGAAAAATGTAAGTAACAAGGGAGAGAGACCTGCAATACGAAGTTTACTAAGTGAAATCCCGTGGTCAAGTCTGTCGAAGGCTTCGGAAAAGTCGGTGTAGATTACATCAACTTGTATGTTAGAATCTAAATTTTCCGAGATAAATTGCGTTATATGGAACAGATTTGTTGAAGTAGATTTGCCGCGTATAAAACCATGTTGATACATCGTAATCTGCCCCTCAATATGAGTATACAATGTCTCATGTAAGGCAAATTCAAAAACTTTAGCGAAGTTGCAAATTATAGTGATAGGCCGATAGACTTCGATGTTACATTTTTCACCTTTTTTGTGAATCAGGGTAATACGCGAATTTTTCCATGCTTCTGGAAATTTGCCAGTCTTTAATGATAAATTAAATAGCTTGGTAAGAGGCTCTGCAAAGACATGAGCACAGTCTCTGATGATGAAAGCTGGTATTCCATCGGGTCCTTTCGTAAGTTTGGGTTTCAGTTTTTTTAATGCTTGGAGTACTGTGCTAATGTCTAGACTGTCACAGTGTATGTATTTATTTGAGGTGTATACATTTTCTGTATTATCATATGTGTTTGTTGGGGACGGTGGTGAAAAAGATTCCTCAAAGTATTCCGAAAATCCATTTACTGCGTCCTGTGGATTGTCGTACATCTTGTCTTTCAGATTAACGGTATTTGGGATAGTGGTAGTTGCTTTTTTTGAATTGATATATGACCAAAACGATTTAACATCTGATGTTATGTTACTTTGAATTTTATCTATGTAATTTTTATATGCGAGTTCGGTATTTATTTTGATTTTTGATCGGAGACGTTTAAATTCAGTATAGGCAAGCATATCTTCGTTTTGCTTATATATTTTCCAGAACTTTGTCTTTTCTCTATCCAGCCTTGTGATATTTTGTTTTGTAGCATTCGGTTTCAACAACTTTTAATAAATTATATAGAATTGAATTAAACTAAATCCACTAAAGGCTTTATTCTTGCTCAAATTCAATTTCGTCGGTCCGTTCCGCATTAAAGCATGCTTGTCCGTGACAGTTCATACGCATATCCGAACATTTTAAACCAACCTTTAAACATCCGCATCGCTTTCCGCAGCCCTTTTTGCAGGCACACGAAATTAACTCTAAAATTGATGAGGGAGTTGCTGCTTCAGTAGTCAAAACAGATATCAAAATATCATCTGATTTCTTCCATCCCCATTCTTCTGGCTCTAAAACATTTCCATGCCAAGCCTGAATTTGGTGATAAACCCGCAACGAATGTTGTTGCAAAGGTGCGAACGTCGCGGGTAGCCTTGCCAAAGTAACCGTTTGACTAGAATTGCCAGAATTGCCGAGGTGTTAAACAGAACATACCTCTGATGATTTATTGATGTTTAATTTTTTTGTGCTTTATATAGTGCAAGAGCAAATATTTCCCCAGCCTCAGTAATATCCTGTTCTGTAGCATTTGGTTTGTTAAAGGTTTTAACAACTTCTTGTAAATTTGTTTTCGAGTTTAATAAATTTAGCCTTTTCCAAAAAAAGCAGACGTTGTGTCACTACCACTAAATGCATGAGCAAAAAGAAATGTTTTCGTTGAGTTCTTAAGGACATTTGACAACTGTAAATCTTTAGAGCTATAAACTCTTGCTTTTATATTACCTTGGGCCTCCTTTTTCAGGGCAATAATTAAGATAAGAAGATCGACATCTTGTCCTACAATTACGACCGATTCGGATTTAAAACTTTTTTGAATAGCAGTTTGAACTATAACTGTATCAGCATCATCATCCGCAGTTACAGTTTGTATCTCTTCATTTTGAAAAGTCTGAACTAGTTGAGAAAGTAATCGTTCTTTGTTGGCAAGGTTGCTTAATAATTTTTCTTTAGGGTCTGTAATTGGCGTATTTTGATCAAAAATAACTGTGGAAGATGTTCTTAAAATTCTCTGTTGGCGTTCAATACTATTTGTGCTGGTAGGATTATTACTGTAACCATCGAAAATAATTTGACATTTTTACCATAATGCCTTCTAACAAATGTAACGTTATGTTCGATTAAGTACCGTATTCAATATAATCAAACTTTCATTTACAGTTCACGATTTAATAACATAAAAAGTAATAGAAATATCGATATATAACACATAACCTTTTTTGAAGAGAATTTTGTGACAAACCTTTTCCTATACTTATGTTTTTTCCTAAGATAAAGCGTTTAAAAGATATTGTAAAAAAACCAGTGCGGTGTTCCTAAAGGGGGTGAGATAGGGATGAAGCTTACCGGGTGAGAACTTTTTTGATATGTATTCTTACACACATAAGCTAACTATTATAGACATTTCAGCTTATTAAATATGTTTTCTTCTATTCCACATAGATTTGCCTAATTTCCGTGTACTAGCAGGTCTAAAAAAAAATTATGTACCATCTAATTATTCCGAAGAATTTTGACGCGCTGACACAAAATTTTTTCTGTCATGTCAGTTTCCCTTTACCACCCCCCAAAAAATGAGATTTTCCTTTATCGACAGTTAATAGACAACTTTTTTCTTTTTTTTGTAAAATTTTGAGTACATGATGATGTCGACATTACTTCCTCTTTAGGGATGTAAAAATTGTATTTTCCTATATCAATACACATTTAATGGCCAACAAAGGATCTGGCACATTCCATTTGGGAAATTACTTTCGGTCAAATTGGCTGAATTTTTAATATGTTGTAGATTTCGACTTTCTGATCAAAAGTTCTATTGGACCCAACTCGATCCTAAGTCTAGTTTGCGAGATGCAGCTGTAAATTCTTGTAAAATTCTGTATTTTCTCGAACATTTAATTTATTGATGGTGTATTGGAGGTCAAAAGAGCAATTAATTATTTTTTATTTATTTGCTTTTATCATGATTAGAGAATATTATTTAGGTATTATGCAAATCACAACTTACACACTTTTTATTTATTATGAAAATACCTACTTTCTGTATATTGTTGCCCTAATCTGGGCACGCTAATATACTAGTCAGGTAAATACTTTAAAACACTCATTATTGGAGAATCAATCAAAACAACTACTCTTCTAGCTAATACTGACGAAGTATTGAATTACATGATGGGATTCTTAGCATTTTAAAGAAAAAAAAATTGAAAATACTTAAATCATTTATTCAAAATTAATCATTCACACTTTTTTATTTAATATGAAATTATCTACTTTCTGTATATTGGTGCCTGAATCGGATCACGCTAATATACCACTTAGGAAAACACTTCAAAACACTCATTATTGGAAAACCAATCAAAACAACTACTCTTCTAGCTAATACTGACGAAGTATTGAATTACATGATAGGATTCCTGGCATTTTAAGGCAAAAAAATATATTGAAAATACTTAAATTATTTATTGAAATTCAGTCATTCGCAACAATTATTGAACCATACATTCTATTTCAACTCTAGAAAAGTTGTACAAGTTTTTTCGAACTCGTTAGTTCTCATCAGTAGAGTATAGAAACATTCATTATTTACAAGCCTATTCTTGATTTATTTTTACAATTAATTATTTTTTATTTATTTGCTTTTATCATGATTAGAGAATATTATTTAGGTATTTTCATAATAAATAAAAAGTGTGTAAGCTGTGATTTGCATAATACCTAAATAATATTCTCTAATCATGATAAAAGCAAATAAATAAAAAATAATTAATTGTAAAAATAAATCAAGAATAGGCTTGTAAATAATGAATGAATGTTTCTATACTCTACTGATGAGAACTAACGAGTTCGAAAAAACTTGTACAACTTTTCTAGAGTTGAAATAGAATGTATGGTTCAATAATTGTTGCGAATGACTGAATTTCAATAAATAATTTAAGTATTTTCAATACATTTTTTTGCCTTAAAATGCCAGGAATCCTATCATATAATTCAATACTTCGTCAGTATTAGCTAGAAGAGTAGTTGTTTTGATTGGTTTTCCAATAATGAGTGTTTTGAAGTGTTTTTCTAAGTAGTATATTAGCGTGATCCGATTCAGGCACCAATATACAGAAAGTAGATAATTTCATATTAAATAAAAAAGTGTGAATGATTAATTTTGAATAAATGATTTAAGTATTTTCAATTTTTTTTTCTTTAAAATGCTAAGAATCCCATCATGTGATTCAATACTTCGTCAGTATTAGCTAGAAGAGTAGTTGTTTTGATTGATTCTCCAATAATGAGTGTTTTAAAGTATTTATCTGACTAGTATATTAGCGTGCCCAGATTAGGGCAACAATATACAGAAAGTAGGTATTTTCATAATAAATAAAAAGTGTGTAAGTTGTGATTTGCATAATACCTAAATAATATTCTCTAGTCAAAAGAGCAACTTCCGAAAGTTTTTCAATTAAAGTTTTTCAATATCAGGAAGACACCTACTTTATGTAAAAAATGTTTTAGCCAGTTTTACCGAATATTTTTTCACGTATTACCATACTCTTCGCAAAAACGAAGAGTATATTGCATTTTATCCGCACATTTCTAAAACCGTAAATATCGCTAGTAGAGAAAAAAATTTCATATCATTGTGTTAGTGAACGATTCCTGAAGAACTTTCAAAATGTCCGTCTGTCCGTCCGACCGTCAGGTTTCTTGTAAGCAGAAAAACTTAAGAAAGAAAAGTCCGATTGAACTGAAATTTGGAAAGTAAGTTAGTGTTAGCTAGAGGACGAACCCTATTGTTTTTGAAGAAAATCAATCAGTAAATAAGAAAGTTATTAATCATTTAATTTCAAAAAAATATATTTTCTTAATTTTTGTCGCTTGTACTTAAATAGAAATCTTGCCAAATGTTATCTCCATAATATATTTATTTTATTTATGCATTTTACTAATTTATAGTTCATAATAATATATCTAATGGGTTGAAATATGACTCTCGAATGATATATATCACAGACATTCAGTTTTCGTAGCTATATGTGATGGTCCAGTGGCTAAGGCTTCGTCTTAATACACTCCCTACCATACCAGGCGTTGCCTATTTTCCGGTAACCTCTTTAATTACACTTTCCCCTACAACAACTTACTTAAACCCTACATTTTATCTTTCCTCACTTTAATTTTCCAATCCTCCCTTTTCTACTTTCTGTTTGTTGCCTTTGTTCCTGTTTTTATTATTTTTGTCCTTTTTTGTCTATAAATTCCTTTTAGGTCGATAAATTCTTTAAAAATTCAAACATTCTATTTCTTAACTTTTATCCACCACATTTTCCTGGCGGCAGAGAGACCACCAGGGCGGCAGTTGTCTCGAACGGGTTTTGTCGTTCAGCTTTTTCCCGTGTCAATAGTCCAAATTTCTTAGTGCTTTTCCAAGTGTTGTTCAGTGTTACTTTTAATTTTTTTTTTTTGTCTCTTTGTAGATTGTTTTTAAATCGTATTGTTAATTTTAAATCTGCCATAGGCAGGTAGGAGTTTTTAACTATGTCTGTTATTATTATTAAGCCAAACTGGACCTGCCCTGTCCAGTCCTACAACCACCATGACGCTACGCGCCGTGGTTGTCTAATTGGCTCCGGGCCAGAATCCGGCGAGGCACTGTACATGCAATTATAAATAAATATATGTTTTGCTTTTGCTTTGCCTTGCAATCCAAAGATCGTGTGTTCGAATCCCACAGGTTGGATCTTTTTTTTTTAATATTTTTTCATATATTTTTTTCACAACAAAGTTGGTATCACAAAAATTAGGATGTCCAAGAACTAACATTATTTACAAGAGAACTGCTATAGAATATGTAACAATTATATAAAAAGGTCAGTAAATACCTACGTTTTTAGCTTGTTATTGTATTGATTTCCCGGCGCCTTCGCTAACATTTTTCAACGTTATTTTCACTAAAACAACAAATCTTTTTAGTGCAAAATATTATAAAAGGCTATTAGGACGTACTACAGTATGAAAGGAATCATGAATTCGAAAAGGACAATGTTAAAAATAGCTGATTTTTGGCCCCCATCACGGAACGTATAGGAACTTGAGGAAATGGTTGAAAAAGGCTTAAAATTAATAAAAATTTGTCTTCGTGGTATCAAAAGGCTGAGGAAAATTCTATTTCACCCCTAAAACATAAAAGCAAACCTAAAATTGCTTTAAATAATAGCTCATACTGAATGTGAAAATTATATTTATTTTATGATAACTGTTAGATATCGATTCAATAGAGATAACAAAAGGGTAAAAACTACCCCCATTGACACCCTATTCAGGGGGTGGAACGTCATACACATCACCTAATATTAAAAAATTAGGTACCTACCAAGGTGATTAAAAAACTCGGAATGTAAAAAGGATTGCCTCCTCGTGGTGCATTCTGGAACACAATAAGTGGCCAAATGATCCTCCTTTGCAACTATCCATTTGCATATTTACTGTACCCTTTTCTCCAACAAATGAAGTTCTATAGCCTACCCAGAAGTACCTTTACATAGAATAATATAACAGAATAACCGAATATGATTTTCAACCTCTTACAGTGATTAGCCATCTTTAATATCTATCTATTAAATGCAGACATAAGAACCAATAGAAACCTTTCATTTTATTTTAATTTGTTCTATAAATATTCTGTACTAGATGTTGTTCTAACATCTCAGCATAACGGCAGTTTCTCTTTATAGAGATACTATTAAGTAATCAGTATAAGTGTTGGTATAATATATTATTATGATTCTATATATTTCATAAATTGAAAATCTTTTTTTCTAATGTTACATTATCTAAAGTGCCTGTCGTCCCTAAACTGGAGTAGATTTCGATTCATTTTAGTCACCTTGTTTCCTATTTTTTAATATTTGAAACGGTGAATAAGATTCTACCACCTGAATAGGGTAGTTTGGTTGCTTTCGAGGTTGCTAAATAACACTATTATTAAAACTCACTCTTTATTAAAAAAACGTGTTGACTAAAACCATACAGATCTATTGTAATATTACGTGCTGTAGTTATATTTTTAATATTCATATAGAATAGTCTTTCGTCAAGACAAAGTAGATGTCTGTCCCGTTTACTAGTAGAAAATAATTTGTTGCATTACTAAGTGCCGTGGCATTTTTTTAGTATTCGAGACTGTGAATAGAATTGCACCCGCGAATAGGGTAGTTTGGTGGTTTCCAGGGTCGATAAATAAAGCGCTTTTTTGTAATAATACTTGTTGTGAATATTATTTCATACCTTTATAGAGGTTGTTTTTGAAAATAAGAGGTCAGGATTAGTTGAAGGTCTGGCTCAACTAGTATTAAAAAATCATTTTGTATATTTTTAATCACCTTGGTACCTATTTTTTAATATTAGGTGCTGTGTATGGCGGTTCACCCCCTGAATAGGGTGCAAAGAGTTTTCACTCTTTTGTTATTTCTATTGAATCGATATCTAATAGTTATCATAAAACAAATATAATTTTCACATTCGGTATAAGCTATTATTCAAAGCAATTTTAGGAATTGTTTTATGTTTCTGGGAGTGAAATAGAACTTTCCCCAGCCTCTTGATACCACGAAGACGCATTTTTATTAATTGTGAGACTTTTCCAACCATTTTCTCTGGGTTTTATGCGTTCCGCGATGGGGGCCAAAAATCAGCTATTTTTAACATTGTCCTTTTCTAATTGTACAAGAAGTTATTCTTGTACATTCCTTGAGCTGTATCTCAGGAACTAGACATAGGATCTAGTTGGGCCCATGAGAGCTTTTGATTAGAAAATCGAAATCTACAACATATTAAAAATTCAGCCAATTTTACCGAAACTAATTTATTTTATTCAGATTGTAAAGTTATGTGTAGATGATGAAGCCCACATTACTGGGTTTAAACATTCAACTTCTAACACTCCTTACCCCCTGGTGATGTCGACATCATCATGAGCATCTACTCCTAACTTTATACAATAAAATGTCTATTAACTGTCGATATACGAAGGAAAATCTCATTTCTGCACTTTTTAGGGGAAACTGACACGATAGAAAAATTTTTTGTGTCCAAAATTGGCTTCATCGCCTCAAAATACTTTAGAAAAGTTAGATGAGACCCTTAGGATAAGGGTAGATTATTATTGTGTTATTTATTTGTAAGTAATGAGTGGCAGATTTATGGAAAGTAGTCATGGGGATATGACACCTCCAAGTCAAAGTAAATATTCCTTCTGATAATTAAAAATGTTCGTCCAGTTAAGTATACTATAACAGATTATTTGATTAAACTGTAATGAGTAGAAGATGCGAACCACCTATTTGATTAACATATGAATTCAGTTTTACGAGGTGCCACTTAAGTACACAGCTAATATTTTTTATATTTGTTGTGCAAATGGGTATTCGCAGTTAGCAACGATCTACTCTAATTCTTACTTGTTTCGTAATAATATGTTAATAATACCTAACATTTTAAAATAAAGTTGAGATATATAAGCAAATCTTCATAAAGTTTGTGCGAATCTGAGATGTCTCTCATATTGTCACTGTCGTGCATATTCTGCCCTTGCGGTATATTGTACATCCTTGTATTTTCTTTTCCTTCCTTTCAGGATTCCTGCCTTTTCAATATTGTTAACTACACTCTAAATGTTATATTCCTCAGTCACATCCTTCATTAACTACTTTTCTAGGTTCACTAAAAGTATAGCACGTTTTTTCCTTGTCAGTTGTGTTAGCTATATGCCAAATATTATTGTCCTCTGTCACATTCCTTATACATATTTTGTACAAAAAGACAGTTTATATGCCTCTGGTGATCACCCTGCATGATGGATATAACAGAGCATGGTAGAATACTTCCACTTTCAGTAGGGAATAACAGTGCTATTTTACGAATATTCCTTTGAAACAAAAATAAATCAATGGAGTTGTCTGTTACTTTGTGATATTCCGTTATAACAAATAACGAACACTTTTTTTTTAAAATACCACTATATATCATGAAATATGTGTGCGTTATTTGTTAAAATTAAAATCTAAAAGTCTTACAGAAATTATCGTTTTTAATAGGTATTCGCATTCGGTAGCGCCCGACGGAAACTTTCATTTGTTTCATAACAGACTTATTTAAAACACCTTAATAACATTTTAGAGTGAAATTGATATATCTCTTAATCTACGTAAAGTTATTTCGAACCTATCAGACACATTGTATATTATACAATTTCGATATTTTGTATTTCTTCGTATTTATGTGTACTTAATCAAAAACCTTAGTAACATTTTGCTCTAAAATTATAATATAACAGAGTTTATACAAAATATTATAACTTGCACGCCTCTGGCGGATATGACCCAATTTCAATAGGAAATATTCTACCATGCTATTTTATATAATCTGTCTATTGAACGAATTCTGAACAACTTTCAAAATGTCCGTCTGTCCGTCTGCCAATTCGTCACGTTTATTGCAAGCACGATAACTTAAGAAAGAAAAGCCTGACTGTATTGAAGTTTGGACAGTAAGTTGGTGTTAGCTAGAGGAAGAACCCTATAGTTTTTTTAACAAAGTTGATCAGTAAATAAAAAAGTTATTAATTATTTAAATAAAAAAAAAATGATTTTTTGATTTTGTAATTGAATAGGAATCTGGTGAAATGATATTTCATTTTAATATCTAAGTAGGCATTTATATATTTTACTAATAAACATTTCATAATATAATATACAACCGTGGAAACATGATTTTAACTTGCCTCTTATAACGTAAAAATTTGCATTTTTCTAAGTGGCGGATGGTGGTGTAGTTCCTACGCTTTTGACTCGGAATTACCGTTTTTAGCAGAACGGATCCACACCGTCCAACCTTACGCCACGAACACAGTGGCGGCAGGTTTTCTGCTTTCCGAAATTCGGAACCGATCGGCGCTTATTGCCTGCTTTTGAAGCGAACACAGTAAATGCAGGTAGAAGCAGGCGAATTTGTCAGTTCATTCAACTCATCACTAATTTCCCTCCAATATTTATCCAACACATTTCTATTAAACAGGGTTCGGAGTCTTATGGAAAATCTGAAGAAACTGGAAAATTCAGGGAATTTTAAAAACCCTAAAAAAATCATGGAAATCTCAGGGAAATTTAAATATTTCGCTAAAATCATGGAATTTTGAGTCACGTAATGAAAAACAATAAATTATTTAGGAGCTCCCACTGTTATTTTAAATTATTTTTAAACTGCAACCTTCGTTCGTCCACTTAATGTCGATTTTATACCGCAAATTATTATTTTTTATCAAATTGAAAATTAAAGTAAAAATTATTTAATTACCTACCTAAAATTACGTTTAACATAAAGATAATAATTATTTGCCACCGAAGAACATTTTTTTTTTGTCATGGAAAACCTGTAAAATTCAGGGAATTTTTTTTGTTATGTAAAGTCTGAATCCTGTTAAAGTGAAATCTATCTGTTTTATCCCATATAGGATCTCTTACAAATACGGCAGCAATTAATCTTTCAATATCCATTATCAATAGAAAACCAGCGCGTGCAGCCGGTAAGAAAGAACTAAATAATCATTCCGGTAAAATGATCGGTACCGACTACCAGCGCCGACTAATCGGAACCTGCATCTACTGTGCTACTGCCAATTTAAATGCATGCAATCATTCTCAAAGCTTATAAGCGCGGGTCGGCGCCGACTACCTGAAAACAGGTAACCGGCGTTCACTGTGTTCGTGGCGTTAGGGTAAAAACACAAAGAAAGCAGGCAACCTGCTTACTGGTAGTCAGCGCCTATAAGCGCCAATAATTAAGTACGCTTTTAAAAGGGTAAGAACACAAAGAAAGCAGGTTGCCTGCTTACTGGTAGCCGGCTTTGTCTATGTACGGGAACGTTTAAAAGCGTACTTAATTATTGGCGCTTATAGGCGCTGACTACCAGTAAGCAGGTTGCCTGCTTACTGGTAGTCAGCGCCTATAAGCGCCAATAATTAAGTACGCTTACTGGTAGTCAGGTTGCCTGCTTTCTTTGTGTTTTTACCCTTACGCCACGAACACAGTGAACGCCGGTTACCTGTTTTCAGGTAGTCGGCGCCGACCCGCGCTTATAAGCTTCGAGAATGATTGCATGCATTTAAATTGGCAATAGCACAGTAGACGCAGGTTCCGACTAGTCGGCGCTGGTAGTCGGTACCGACCATTTTACCGGAATGATTATTTAGTTCTTTCTTACCGGCTGCACGCGCTGGTTTTCTATTGATAATGGATATTGAAAGATTAATTGCTGCCGTATTTGTAAGAGATCCTATATGGGATAAAACACATAGATTTCACTTTAACGGGGTTCAGACTTTACATAGCTAAAAAAATTCCCTGAATTTTACAAGTTTTCCATGACAAAAAAAATGTTCTTCGGTGGCAAATAATTATTATCATTATTTTAAACGTAATTTTAGGTAATCAAATAATTTTTACTTTAATTTTCAATTTGATAAAAAATAATAATTTGCGGTATAAAATCGACATTAAGTGGACGAACGAAGGTTACAGTTTAAAAATAATTTAAAATAACAGTGGGAGCTCCTAAGTAATTTATTGTTCTCCATTACGTGACTCAAAATTCCATGATTTTAGCGAAATATTTAAATTTCCCTGAGATTTCCATGATTTTTTTAGGGTTTTTAAAATTCCCTGAATTTTCCAGGTTCTTCAGATTTTCCATAAGAATCCGAACCCTGTTAATAAAAATGTGTTGGATAAATATTCGAGGGAAATTAGTGATGAGTTGAATGAACTGACAAATTCGCCTGCTTCTACCTGCATTTACTGTGTTCGCTTCAAAAGCAGGCAATTGGTTCCGAATTTCGGAAAGCAGAAAACCTGCCGCCACTGTGTTCGTGGCGTTACACCCGAATATAGAGCGGCGGCCGAGTCCTCGAAAGTCGTCGTTTTAAAGGCGAACCCAATATTGCGGTATAATTTTATGAGACCTTTACAGATTTGTTTATTAGGTCAGTTTATACACAAAATTAACTGGACGACTGTGTATGGTGGTCGTGTCCTATTTTATTGGCCGAAAACTTAAAAAAACTGAAAATATGAATTTTAAAGTTTAACTCTATATAACTTTGAAAGCAAGGAAGATAAGGACATGTTTTTTTTTTCAGTTTAAAAGGCAGAACATTGACCTTAAATTTATGTATAATTTGCTGCCAAAATATAAAAAGTAACCTTCAAAAATTAATGTTATTTTAGGAATTGCGCAAATATTTAATGTTTTTGTTATATTAAACCTGCTATAAGTCGGTTATAAACAGAGGAAATTAAATTTTATTCAGGGCTTCGCTACGATTTTTTCGGCAGCAGAAATCAGAAAAGACGATGTTTCCTTACGAATATTATCACAACAAAATCAAATACGTGGAAAACCTGAAAATTTTAAATTTCACTTAAGTTGCAGAAAATCATTTTACAGTAAAAACAATATTAATAAAATAATTGTATCCCAACAAACTTTACAAAAGATCCGTGTTGCAGCACTAGCACATACTAGTACATATTCCTATTTACCCTTTCAGATGTAATTACCAAGTACGCCTCTGGATAATGAGTCATGTTGGCATAGTGGAAAAGTTAGATCCCAAGAACTATGGCTGGGTCTGCCAAATTGATATTTTAATCCCCAAATTCGCTACTAGTCCAGTCAATGAAAGAGTTGTAGAGAACATTTCGGAGAGGAGAATTTTCCTCTTCAGGGATGTGTTGGGGGTAGTTCGGAGGTAAACATACTAAAAGTCTCCGCCCCTAGCATCGCCGTTTCAGGGAGAGAAGGGGGTAGAAACGTTCCTTTTTTCGATTCTTTGCTTATAACTCGGAAACGATGCGTCGAATGGAAAAAAGGTAATCTATACAAAATTAAACGTAATTAAATTTCCCATAAGAAGGTTTATATTCATTTTCTTCCTATGTGTTATAGTTTACGAGATACTCGCCAGCGAAAATCGATGATTAATAGAAAAAAATCAATTATGTACCTTGAATATTTCTACCAAAGCGGTTTACCGTGGTCTGCTAATAAATCACAGTCACAAAACAATCTTAATTTTACAACACTCGACGTATTTACTAACGTAATATTTTGTTGAAATCTATACATTTCCTTAAATATACAGTGTGACTCACTTAAAATGAAGATACCCTTATAACTTTTTCATTTTGTTTCCGATTTGAATCAAATTTTACCCAACTATAGAACAAATTACAATCTACTTATGACCAGAAAATTATTCACCTGCTATAAAGGCAAAGCCAGTAGATATGCAATGGGGCTACGGGGCCAAAACCCCATGCTTTTTCTTATGGAGGTTCATCGTGGTCTTTTTTGATACATCAATAACCTTCAGATGACCTTCACTCACACCATTTTTCCCATACACATGATAATATTTATTTTTTATTTGAATTAAATTCCTAAAACTTTGAATAATTAATGAATAATTTGCATAGTCACGTGATAATATTTATATTTATTTTAATTACTATTGAAAAGCTGTTCTCACCTCTAGAGTTAACACTGTAACAGTAAACATGAATCAGTAAGGTTTATCATGGTCTTTTTAATACATCAATAACCTTCAGATGACCTTCACTCACCTCACCTCATACTTCTAATTTCCTATAGAGGGAAGTCACAATATGATAATATTTGATTTAAATTCTTAAAACTCTGAATACTTATAATTTCCTATAGTCACGTGATAATAATTATATGTATTTTAATTATTATTGAAAAGCCCCAACCATACGCCTCTGGAGTTAACATTATAACAACAGTATAGATGAATCAGCAATTATATTTTTAGATATATTAAATTCTTATAGCATGTACAGTATTACCGACACTTACTACAACTAATATATATTCAGGTGATAAGTCTATATTTTTATCATAATTATTTTTAATGAAAAAAATCCAGCCACCGCCCAGGATTCGAACCACCGATCTCCGGTTTGAAAGCACAATGCTCAACACACTGGGATATCGAGGTACCTGACTTCAAGTTGATTAATACTGGTATACATGAATCAATGCATGACGTCACACACAAAGAAAAGCATGCGCATTGAAGGTCTACTGTATTAGCGAAATCTATTTCAATTTCCTGAAATGTAATATTCATATTTATTTATTATTAATATTAATTTTTATTTTAAACTCCTTAAAAACTTTTAAAAACTCATAATTTCCTATATAGGAGTCACGTTATAATAGTTATTTACCATTAATTATTTTTATTTAAAAAAAAAAAAAAAATCAGCAGTGACCGTGGATCGATCCTGCAAACTCTTGACTGAGAGTCCGAAGCGCTCTCCACTAATCCACTGTCCTACATACTAAATAAATGCTTAATTGTTGGTATCTTCCAGCTGTTATAGTTAGATACATTTACAATCTTCTTATCAATTCTTCGAAATTACCTATTTAACATAAAGATAACGAACCATATCTATCGACAGAGAATATGTATTAATTATTATTAACCATTTCTTTAACAACTTTATTATTTTTATGAGAATTGTTTTTTCAATTATTTTATAGAAAAGTTTTTCGTCGCCTAATAATTTTTAGCTTCAAATAATATTGACTAACAGACTAGAAAAAAATTAAAAGTCTTTAATATTATACAACATTGTTTGTTATTCTAGATTTCGACAACGATCACCTCATCACCAGGGGAATTACTTAAATGACTTATATTAAAAACGTTTGCATGTGACGTCATACCTCATTATATTTTTTTCTGAAAAAAATAGAGACTAAAAATAATGTAGATAAAAGTTATATTTATATTTAACCACTTAATGATGTCCAAATATCAATGGAAACCATAAAATGTTATAAATATTTTCATGTTCAAGTGTTAAAGCAGATGTCGAACTTTAATAAAAATTGAAATAGCCACCCAACGATGTCTACTATATTAGTGAAATCAATTAAATCATACATAGCTTTAATCTTTCAGCTTATCAGCTTCATGATGTCTGGTCAATCTAAATTTTACATGTATATATACCAGGCACTAAATGAATGAAATCGTTTACCATAATATGCCAAAGGACCTTACTTTAAACTTTATCCGATTTTAGTGAAAAAAAAACTAAGATTCATTAAAAAATTTACCATACAATTCAACTAGAGGTAAATGTATACGTCTATACACAAAAAGTTATTAAAAACCCCAGGATTGCAAATATTCATATTTAAGTGCTGGTGATATCAAACTTTAACAAAATTAAAATAGACACCTAACGATATCTACTATATTAGGAAAATCTTTAACTTCAATATTTCAATTTCATGAAATGTAATAATACATACCTTTAGATCGGTGACTGAACAATGAAACCAAACGTAGAATTTTATTTCTTTCCATCAAGCCATAGAGGTTATCTTTAAAACGCATCTAACGAGTTCAACGATTATACATAAAATTATATATTATTTATAAGATGGAAAATAAACTAATGATATAACAATGTTAAGATTTTAGAGACAAACAAAAATTCATATTCACAGTGGACATTGACGAGCATTAGTCATGGGCGAAGTAAAACATAGTAATTTATATAATATAACCTATCAAATAATATTCAAATGTTCTAAGACAAAAGTTACATTTAATGATTGATAGGTACCTGCTTATACTCATAACTCAAAATGATCTCTAAATGAATTAGCAAATGTTTTCTCATTTTTAACACCAATATTTGAATTTAAAATCATTCTTTCTTTTGACTGTGAATCAGCAGCATATATTATAAAAAATCCTTCTAGTTTCAAAAGAACTTATTAGCAATTAAAAGATTTTTCCAAAATATGAAAAATATGAATTCCATCAGTTACACCCTGTATGAACTACTGATTATACAAGATACCAACAGAAAATTACCTAGTTTATTTAATTAGTATTCACTTTCAAATACAATCATTACATAAAACTTTTCAGACAACACACAGTAAATATTAATTTAATTTTTCAGGAAAATAATATTACATAAAAACTTAGACGTGGGTTAATTCTGTAGAGCTCTAGTGATAACAAAATTTCAATAGGACCTTCATAAAATATTATGACAATGAAAAGTTTTTAGATTATAATATTCTATAATTGAATCAAAGGCATATGCTAATCACAGTTTTAAAACACCAACAACACCTTTCTTTTATTGTATTATGAATGAATCCATTGTTTCAATTATCATTTCAACCTTTAATGAATCGATCCAACTTCCACTTTGAAAAAGTATATTATACAAAATAGTAAAACATGTTTTATATACCAAATAAAATATTTAGTAAGCTAATCATTCCTGGAACAATGTTTTAATCATCTTCAATTAGAGAGAGCTGCAAGCAGGCTTCCTTATCACAATTTACGGTTGATATAAAGCAGGAAGTCGCTGAGCACTTGTTGTTAGTTTATTAATAACCGACTATCTTAACTTTTATTCTTTAGTGTTGTTATCTACACAGTTTGTCAATTATCCGCTTTTATTGTTCTCTTCTATCTGTTTTATTGAAAGGTAAGTTTAATACAAATATGACATGTTACATATCAAATTAAACCTCATAACTAAACCCATAGATTTGGACTATTTTCATTAATTGTTTTAACATCTAGAATTATATTTTGATGGTGCTATATAAAAGTTTATTCTTATTAGTCATTTATGTTCAGTGGCGTCCAGGCAAATTTTAGTTGGGTCCGCGATTTGGGCTTAGGGGGTCCCAATTTTTTTCTTTACAGTGAGAAGAATTTTAAAATTGTAACACAATATCACCGTTATAGCACAGACAGCGCGCGACAGCGTTGTTGCCTAGCAAAGACGCAAAAGTAAGTTTCTTATTCTGTAGAAGGTAGCGACAAATTATAGACGATGTTGGAGAAATAAATAAGAGACAAATTACAAATTTTCCGATTGTTCATTACCATGTTTTATTGATCGGATAGGAGGCTAAAAGATCTAGGGGCCAGTCCGCGTTTGCGAAACCGCGGACCTAACCAGAACGCCACTGTTTATGTTATATCAAATTAAAGCTCTTAACATATAGATTTTGAACATGATAGAATCTCTGAAACTAATAATTGTTTCAGATTACATCTCACCGACACAGATCGTTCCTGAAGTAATATCCTTCGGTATAACACACTCACACACGCAGTTCTCAGTTAACTTTCAGACAAGAAACATGTCTTTCACCAACAATATTGTGAAGAAAATTCAATCAATCCTAAACAACCCCCGCCTTAAGGAAGAAAATGGTATTCCTCAAGGGATTAAAGAATGTTACAAGGCGGTACGAGCCATCAATAACGCTTTAACCAAGGCTGATTCGTTGGGTGAGAAACAACACCTGACTGCTGCTCTGAGCCAGGTAAAGAGCTTTAGGAAAATGTTTAAGGAATTGCAAGTTGTTGGATCGGGATATAAAACGAGACGTGAAACTGCAAAACACCGAGTTCATTGGGAAGACTCAACCACCGCATTCAAGAGCCGTATTAGAACAGGTGTGATTACCAACTTACGCCATTCAGATCCTAAGTTATTCCTTGAGGACTGTGAGGCGCTCTTCCACCGACGTATCCATAACATCTTAAAGAAAGAGGAGGCTTTAAAAGTTAATGCAGTTTTTTGCGGTCAATTTGTAATTGATAAAGCTGATGAGGTAATTGAGGAACTTAAATTTCTCAACACCAAAAACAGACCCATCTATCGAGATACAGACCTTAAGCAGTGGTTCAAGGAACATATTCTATCCCCCATTCTTACTGATCTGGAAGAGTTTCAGGAAAGAAATAGCGGCTGGGCGCTTGAAGCCATACTAAACTTGCAAGTGAACATTAACAAATATACCGCCCAACTTGGATCATCATACATAAAGTTACCCAAACCAATAGCTAACAAACAGGCGTGTATAAACATAAAAAATAGTGATAACGCATGCTTCGCTTGGAGCATCGTTTCTGCCATATATCCAGTGGGTTGGGGAAATCATCCTGACAGACCCTCTTCATACCCTCATTATTCCAAGCTACTAAATCTAACAGGTATTCAGTTCCCAATGACATTAAAACAAATACCGAGATTTGAGAAGCAAAACAGTATATCAATCAACG
Organism: Rutpela maculata; assembly: GCA_936432065.2. Taxonomy (NCBI): domain Eukaryota; kingdom Metazoa; phylum Arthropoda; class Insecta; order Coleoptera; family Cerambycidae; genus Rutpela; species Rutpela maculata. Next base: position 81,737,414 of record OW386289.2, on the reverse strand, counting down.
TTTATACCCTTAAGGTAGTGAAGAAAGGGTATATAACAGTTCCAAGCTACTTAACAAAAAATAAAATGGATAAACACGTAAATCTGTTGCTCGTTCAAGATCAATATTATACTGATGATGATGATGAAGAAGATAATGATGTTCCTTTCACACCCATACGATATCATTATGTATGGATAAAAGATTTATCCCGTCTTGTATCCACTCAACTAAGTCAACACAAAACAAAGAAATATTTCTGCGACCGATGTCTCCACTATTTTTATACCCAAGCTGGATTAGATAAGCACACTGAAGATTGCAAAAATTTAAACGAGTGTAAAATTAGGCTACCCACTCAAGATCAGAAGATGCTTTCATTTAAAAACTTTAAAAATATATTCCGATCTAGAGTGTATTTTAAAACCGGTGGAGGAGACCAACAAATATCAGGAGCACATACCTTGTAGTATAGGATACTATGTAAAGTGTTCATATGATGATAGCCTATCATTTTATAAATCATATAGGGGAGAAGATTCTATAGAATGGTTTTCAAATGAACTCAAACAATTTGCTGAGGATTTGGAAACGGTATTTCTTTGCCTTCTACCCATGGATCAATTATCTCCACAACAACAATCTGAATTTGATAGTGCTACCCACTGCCACATTTGCGAGAAACAGTTTAGTATAAATAGTATAAAAGTCCGGGACCACTCCCATTATACAGGTCACTATAGAGGCCCGTCACATCAAGACTGTAATTTAAATTATCAGGATAGTCACGTGGTACCAATAGTTTTTCACAACTTAAGTGGATACGATGCACACTTTATAATAAAAGATATTGCTACAAATATTGATGGTCGCATTGATATACTACCCATCAATAAAGAAAAATATATTTCATTTACCAAAAATATTAGTGAAAATGTGATTAAATTTAGGTTCATCGATTCTTTTAGGTTTATGGCAGGTAGTTTGGATACATTAGCCTCATATCTAGAGGAGCATCATATATTAAAATCAGAATTTTCACAATTAAATGATGAACAATTTAATCTATTGAAAAAGAAAGGGGTCTTTCCATATGACTTTATAGATTCCTTTGATAAGTTACATTATTCTGAACTACCAACAAAATCTGAATTTTATAATAAATTGGATGAGAAACATATATCACAGGAACAATATGCACATGCTCAGAATGTTTGGTCGAAATTCGGGTGTCAAAATTTAGGTGACTATTCCGATTTATACTTAAAAACTGATGTTATGCTTTTAGCTGAAATTTTTGAGCAATTTAGGGAAACCTGTCATAAAACATACCATCTTGATCCAGCACATTACTATACTCTACCTGGGTACACCTGGGACTGTATGATGAAACACACCAAAGTAAATCTTGAACTTCTCGATGATATTGATATGATAATGTTTATAGAACGCGGCATTCGAGGTGGACTAAGTCAATGTTCGAAACGTCGATCCAGAGCCAACAATAAATATATGTCTGACTATAATCCATCAAAACCTAGCACATATTTAATGTACTTCGACATAAACAACCAATATGGTTGGGCCATGGAACAAGATTTACCATATGGACAATTTAGTTTTATCGAGAATTTCGAAAATTTTGATGTTTCCACAATATCTGATACATCACCCGTTGGCTATATTCTCGAAGTAGATCTAGAGTACCCAGAACACTTACACGATAAACACAAAGACCTACCCTTTTGCCCAGAACATATAGTGCCCCCAGAGTCAAAATTACCAAAATTAATGGGTACGCTGTATAACAAAACCCGGTATATCATCCATTATAGAAATTTAAAGCAAGCTCTGGTAAATGGATTAAGATTAATAAAAATTCACCGCGTACTACAATTTAACCAGTCACCGTGGCTAAAAGCCTATATCGACCTCAACACAAAATTACGTGCCAATTCCAAAAACGATTTTGAAAAAAACCTGTTTAAATTAATGAACAACGCTGTGTTTGGGAAAACAATGGAAAATATACGCAAACACTCCAACATTAAATTAGTATCTAAATGGGAAGGGCGATACGGAGCTGAAGCACTAATTTCCAAACCAGAATTTAAGTCAGCGACTATTTTTAATGAAAATCTGGTTGCTATTGAACTCAATAAATATGAAATTTATTTCAATAAACCAATTTATGTAGGTATGTGCATATTAGACCTGGCAAAAACAACGATCTATGATTTCCAATATAATTTTATGATGAAAAAATATTCTAATAATGAATGTGTAATAGTTTATACAGACACAGACAGTCTTATTTATGAAATACAATGTGATGATGTATACGAGGAACTTATAAAAAAAAACATATCAAAATTCGATACCAGCGATTATCCAGAAAATAATATATATCATATACCACGTGTTAATAAAAAGGTTATTGGTTTGATGAAAGATGAATCCTCCGGTCATATAATGACAGACTTTGTGGGATTAAGATCAAAAATGTATGCACTTAAATTACTAAAGACGTTGGAAGATGAAGAAAAGGAGCGAAAAGTGTTAATAGAAAAAGGAGCAGATGGTGATGATATTGATATAGCTCTCTCAAATATTGGATTAACTAAAAAGGCGAAGGGGGTTAAGAAATCTGTTGTAAAAACCCGTATAACATTTAATGATTATATTGAATGTCTAGACAATTTTCATGAAAAAAATGTTAATCAAAATTTAATCCAATCCTCTAAACACATTGTGAATTCAATAACCCAAACCAAAACTGCTCTCAGTCCCCATGATGATAAGCGACATTTAGTTAAGGACTCATATAACACTTTACCTTGGGGCCACTATACTATCATGGAAACCTAATTGTAATTATATACAGCTATACCTTCCCAAGGTGCAGAAAAATTGTTAGTGTTTATTACATACCAGAGATAAATAAGTATTGAATTTAATGAAAATATTATAAAAGTGGTATGATTACATTTTTTAGTAACTTTTATTTCACTTTATAATATTTTCTATACAACCCTACATATTGTAATAAATTGCTATTATATTTATATATAAACTTACACATTATTTGTTGTAGTACCTTACTATTATATTTTCTATATCACCATGTATATTATTTTTGTAATATATACTATTTGTTTTAATAAAGAATTGTATCTATTTTTAAGTATTTCTTACCTTAAAACACTTCCTGGAGGTAAAACTCTCATTCATCGACGGAGTGCTTGAGATGAGAGTATTTCCAAGCGTAGTGCCACAAATATTTCATTTTTAAACCTTGGCAAGTATGTATGATGTTATAATAAAGATGTGGAGTGTTAAATATAATAATATTGATCAGATGATAAGAGAAGCAAAACAACAAAATTTAAGTCACAAATCTGCTCTCGTCCTGATCAATCCAACCAAATCCAACTTTGAATATCCATCCCCTCCCGCTTCTCTTCCTTTGGCTTCTGAAATAGTAATACATTTTCAGTACAGCTTTTTTAAAAGATATATAAGAATAACTATTGATCTGATTTTATTGTACAAGTACAATTTTTTTTCCAAACACTCCAACTTTTACATCCAGCTTTACATTGGAGGTACATAAAATACCCACGAACAGTTCATGAACTGTCCATGAAATACCTATGAACTGTCCATAAAATACCATGAGTCAGTCATCAAGTACTCATAAACTAGGTACCAAGTGCCCATCAAATATATAAAGAGCAATACATGCAAAGGTTATTTTGCTTCTTTTTATCTATATAACAAGTATCTTATAAATATTCTTGTATTTAACACCTCACAACCTAATTATAACATAATATATACTTGACTAGGTTTTAATCTGAATAATTGTGTCACTGCTCTTAAAAGTAATCTCATTTCTATATAATTTATACCCAAATTCATATACGTTTTCTATGAAAACACCCTCGTAGAGAACTAACATACATAGAGCTGTAATATTTTGGGAAGTGAAACATATAAGCTCCAACATTTTTACCCTTATATACCCTCATTTACCCTTCTTTTACCCTTATTTATCATTATTTACCCTTAATTATACTTATTTTATTCTTATTTACCCTTGTTTTATCTTTATTTTACCTTGTTTTATTCTTATTTACCCTCGTTTTATCTCCCTGATAAAACTAGTTTTATCAGGGAGATAAAACGAGGGTAAATAAGAATAAAACAAGGTAAAATAAAGATAAAACAAGGGTAAATAAGAATAAAATAAGTATAATTAAGGGTAAATAATGATAAATAAGGGTAAAAGAAGGGTAAATGAGGGTATATAAGGGTAAAAATGTTGGAGCTTATATGTTTCACTTCCCAAAATATTACAGCTCTATGTATGTTAGTTCTCTACGAGAGGGTGTTTTCATAGAAAACGTATATGAATTTGGGTGTAAATTATATAGAAATGAGATTACTTTTAAGAGCAGTGACACAATTATTCAGATTAAAACCTAGTCAAGTATATATTATGTTATAATTAGGTTGTGAGGTGTTAAATACAAGAATATTTATAAGATACTTGTTATATAGATAAAAAGAAGCAAAATAACCTTTGCATGTATTGCTCTTTATATATTTGATGGGCACTTGGTACCTAGTTTATGAGTACTTGATGACTGACTCATGGTATTTTATGGACAGTTCATAGGTATTTCATGGACAGTTCATGAACTGTTCGTGGGTATTTTATGTACCTCCAATGTAAAGCTGGATGTAAAAGTTGGAGTGTTTGGAAAAAAAATTGTACTTGTACAATAAAATCAGATCAATAGTTATTCTTATATATCTTTTAAAAAAGCTGCACTGAAAATGTATTACTATTTCAGAAGCCAAAGGAAGAGAAGCGGGAGGGGATGGATATTCAAAGTTGGATTTGGTTGGATTGATCAGGACGAGAGCAGATTTGTGACTTAAATTTTGTTGTTTTGCTTCTCTTATCATCTGATCAATATTATTATATTTAACACTCCACATCTTTATTATAACATCATACATACTTGCCAAGGTTTAAAAATGAAATATTTGTGGCACTACGCTTGGAAATACTCTCATCTCAAGCACTCCGTCGATGAATGAGAGTTTTACCTCCAGGAAGTGTTTTAAGGTAAGAAATACTCAAAAATAGATACAATTCTTTATTAAAACAAATAGTATATATTACAAAAATAATATACATGGTGATATAGAAAATATAATAGTAAGGTACTACAACAAATAATGTGTAAGTTTATATATAAATATAATAGCAATTTATTACAATATGTAGGGTTGTATAGAAAATATTATAAAGTGAAATAAAAGTTACTAAAAAATGTAATCATACCACTTTTATAATATTTTCATTAAATTCAATACTTATTTATCTCTGGTATGTAATAAACACTAACAATTTTTCTGCACCTTGGGAAGGTATAGCTGTATATAATTACAATTAGGTTTCCATGATAGTATAGTGGCCCCAAGGTAAAGTGTTATATGAGTCCTTAACTAAATGTCGCTTATCATCATGGGGACTGAGAGCAGTTTTGGTTTGGGTTATTGAATTCACAATGTGTTTAGAGGATTGGATTAAATTTTGATTAACATTTTTTTCATGAAAATTGTCTAGACATTCAATATAATCATTAAATGTTATACGGGTTTTTACAACAGATTTCTTAACCCCCTTCGCCTTTTTAGTTAATCCAATATTTGAGAGAGCTATATCAATATCATCACCATCTGCTCCTTTTTCTATTAACACTTTTCGCTCCTTTTCTTCATCTTCCAACGTCTTTAGTAATTTAAGTGCATACATTTTTGATCTTAATCCCACAAAGTCTGTCATTATATGACCGGAGGATTCATCTTTCATCAAACCAATAACCTTTTTATTAACACGTGGTATATGATATATATTATTTTCTGGATAATCGCTGGTATCGAATTTTGATATGTTTTTTTTTATAAGTTCCTCGTATACATCATCACATTGTATTTCATAAATAAGACTGTCTGTGTCTGTATAAACTATTACACATTCATTATTAGAATATTTTTTCATCATAAAATTATATTGGAAATCATAGATCGTTGTTTTTGCCAGGTCTAATATGCACATACCTACATAAATTGGTTTATTGAAATAAATTTCATATTTATTGAGTTCAATAGCAACCAGATTTTCATTAAAAATAGTCGCTGACTTAAATTCTGGTTTGGAAATTAGTGCTTCAGCTCCGTATCGCCCTTCCCATTTAGATACTAATTTAATGTTGGAGTGTTTGCGTATATTTTCCATTGTTTTCCCAAACACAGCGTTGTTCATTAATTTAAACAGGTTTTTTTCAAAATCGTTTTTGGAATTGGCACGTAATTTTGTGTTGAGGTCGATATAGGCTTTTAGCCACGGTGACTGGTTAAATTGTAGTACGCGGTGAATTTTTATTAATCTTAATCCATTTACCAGAGCTTGCTTTAAATTTCTATAATGGATGATATACCGGGTTTTGTTATACAGCGTACCCATTAATTTTGGTAATTTTGACTCTGGGGGCACTATATGTTCTGGGCAAAAGGGTAGGTCTTTGTGTTTATCGTGTAAGTGTTCTGGGTACTCTAGATCTACTTCGAGAATATAGCCAACGGGTGATGTATCAGATATTGTGGAAACATCAAAATTTTCGAAATTCTCGATAAAACTAAATTGTCCATATGGTAAATCTTGTTCCATGGCCCAACCATATTGGTTGTTTATGTCGAAGTACATTAAATATGTGCTAGGTTTTGATGGATTATAGTCAGACATATATTTATTGTTGGCTCTGGATCGACGTTTCGAACATTGACTTAGTCCACCTCGAATGCCGCGTTCTATAAACATTATCATATCAATATCATCGAGAAGTTCAAGATTTACTTTGGTGTGTTTCATCATACAGTCCCAGGTGTACCCAGGTAGAGTATAGTAATGTGCTGGATCAAGATGGTATGTTTTATGACAGGTTTCCCTAAATTGCTCAAAAATTTCAGCTAAAAGCATAACATCAGTTTTTAAGTATAAATCGGAATAGTCACCTAAATTTTGACACCCGAATTTCGACCAAACATTCTGAGCATGTGCATATTGTTCCTGTGATATATGTTTCTCATCCAATTTATTATAAAATTCAGATTTTGTTGGTAGTTCAGAATAATGTAACTTATCAAAGGAATCTATAAAGTCATATGGAAAGACCCCTTTCTTTTTCAATAGATTAAATTGTTCATCATTTAATTGTGAAAATTCTGATTTTAATATATGATGCTCCTCTAGATATGAGGCTAATGTATCCAAACTACCTGCCATAAACCTAAAAGAATCGATGAACCTAAATTTAATCACATTTTCACTAATATTTTTGGTAAATGAAATATATTTTTCTTTATTGATGGGTAGTATATCAATGCGACCATCAATATTTGTAGCAATATCTTTTATTATAAAGTGTGCATCGTATCCACTTAAGTTGTGAAAAACTATTGGTACCACGTGACTATCCTGATAATTTAAATTACAGTCTTGATGTGACGGGCCTCTATAGTGACCTGTATAATGGGAGTGGTCCCGGACTTTTATACTATTTATACTAAACTGTTTCTCGCAAATGTGGCAGTGGGTAGCACTATCAAATTCAGATTGTTGTTGTGGAGATAATTGATCCATGGGTAGAGGGCAAAGAAATACCGTTTCCAAATCCTCAGCAAATTGTTTGAGTTCATTTGAAAACCATTCTATAGAATCTTCTCCCCTATATGATTTATAAAATGATAGGCTATCATCATATGAACACTTTACATAGTATCCTATACTACAAGGTATGTGCTCCTGATATTTGTTGGTCTCCTCCACCGGTTTTAAAATACACTCTAGATCGGAATATATTTTTAAAGTTTTTAAATGAAAGCATCTTCTGATCTTGAGTGGGTAGCCTAATTTTACACTCGTTTAAATTTTTGCAATCTTCAGTGTGCTTATCTAATCCAGCTTGGGTATAAAAATAGTGGAGACATCGGTCGCAGAAATATTTCTTTGTTTTGTGTTGACTTAGTTGAGTGGATACAAGACGGGATAAATCTTTTATCCATACATAATGATATCGTATGGGTGTGAAAGGAACATCATTATCTTCTTCATCATCATCATCAGTATAATATTGATCTTGAACGAGCAACAGATTTACGTGTTTATCCATTTTATTTTTTGTTAAGTAGCTTGGAACTGTTATATACCCTTTCTTCACTACCTTAAGGGTATAAACGTTGATTGATATACTGTTTTGCTTCTCAAATCTCGGTATTTGTTTTAATGTCATTGGGAACTGAATACCTGTTAGATTTAGTAGCTTGGAATAATGAGGGTATGAAGAGGGTCTGTCAGGATGATTTCCCCAACCCACTGGATATATGGCAGAAACGATGCTCCAAGCGAAGCATGCGTTATCACTATTTTTTATGTTTATACACGCCTGTTTGTTAGCTATTGGTTTGGGTAACTTTATGTATGATGATCCAAGTTGGGCGGTATATTTGTTAATGTTCACTTGCAAGTTTAGTATGGCTTCAAGCGCCCAGCCGCTATTTCTTTCCTGAAACTCTTCCAGATCAGTAAGAATGGGGGATAGAATATGTTCCTTGAACCACTGCTTAAGGTCTGTATCTCGATAGATGGGTCTGTTTTTGGTGTTGAGAAATTTAAGTTCCTCAATTACCTCATCAGCTTTATCAATTACAAATTGACCGCAAAAAACTGCATTAACTTTTAAAGCCTCCTCTTTCTTTAAGATGTTATGGATACGTCGGTGGAAGAGCGCCTCACAGTCCTCAAGGAATAACTTAGGATCTGAATGGCGTAAGTTGGTAATCACACCTGTTCTAATACGGCTCTTGAATGCGGTGGTTGAGTCTTCCCAATGAACTCGGTGTTTTGCAGTTTCACGTCTCGTTTTATATCCCGATCCAACAACTTGCAATTCCTTAAACATTTTCCTAAAGCTCTTTACCTGGCTCAGAGCAGCAGTCAGGTGTTGTTTCTCACCCAACGAATCAGCCTTGGTTAAAGCGTTATTGATGGCTCGTACCGCCTTGTAACATTCTTTAATCCCTTGAGGAATACCATTTTCTTCCTTAAGGCGGGGGTTGTTTAGGATTGATTGAATTTTCTTCACAATATTGCTGGTGAAAGACATGTTTCTTGTCTGAAAGTTAACTGAGAACTGCGTGTGTGAGTGTGTTATACCGAAGGATATTACTTCAGGAACGATCTGTGTCGGTGAGATGTAATCTGAAACAATTATTAGTTTCAGAGATTCTATCATGTTCAAAATCTATATGTTAAGAGCTTTAATTTGATATAACATAAACAGTGGCGTTCTGGTTAGGTCCGCGGTTTCGCAAACGCGGACTGGCCCCTAGATCTTTTAGCCTCCTATCCGATCAATAAAACATGGTAATGAACAATCGGAAAATTTGTAATTTGTCTCTTATTTATTTCTCCAACATCGTCTATAATTTGTCGCTACCTTCTACAGAATAAGAAACTTACTTTTGCGTCTTTGCTAGGCAACAACGCTGTCGCGCGCTGTCTGTGCTATAACGGTGATATTGTGTTACAATTTTAAAATTCTTCTCACTGTAAAGAAAAAAATTGGGACCCCCTAAGCCCAAATCGCGGACCCAACTAAAATTTGCCTGGACGCCACTGAACATAAATGACTAATAAGAATAAACTTTTATATAGCACCATCAAAATATAATTCTAGATGTTAAAACAATTAATGAAAATAGTCCAAATCTATGGGTTTAGTTATGAGGTTTAATTTGATATGTAACATGTCATATTTGTATTAAACTTACCTTTCAATAAAACAGATAGAAGAGAACAATAAAAGCGGATAATTGACAAACTGTGTAGATAACAACACTAAAGAATAAAAGTTAAGATAGTCGGTTATTAATAAACTAACAACAAGTGCTCAGCGACTTCCTGCTTTATATCAACCGTAAATTGTGATAAGGAAGCCTGCTTGCAGCTCTCTCTAATTGAAGATGATTAAAACATTGTTCCAGGAATGATTAGCTTACTAAATATTTTATTTGGTATATAAAACATGTTTTACTATTTTGTATAATATACTTTTTCAAAGTGGAAGTTGGATCGATTCATTAAAGGTTGAAATGATAATTGAAACAATGAATTCATTCATAATACAATAAAAGAAAGGTGTTGTTGGTGTTTTAAAACTGTGATTAGCATATGCCTTTGATTCAATTATAGAATATTATAATCTAAAAACTTTTCATTGTCATAATATTTTATGAAGGTCCTATTGAAATTTTGTTATCACTAGAGCTCTACAGAATTAACCCACGTCTAAGTTTTTATGTAATATTATTTTCCTGAAAAATTAAATTAATATTTACTGTGTGTTGTCTGAAAAGTTTTATGTAATGATTGTATTTGAAAGTGAATACTAATTAAATAAACTAGGTAATTTTCTGTTGGTATCTTGTATAATCAGTAGTTCATACAGGGTGTAACTGATGGAATTCATATTTTTCATATTTTGGAAAAATCTTTTAATTGCTAATAAGTTCTTTTGAAACTAGAAGGATTTTTTATAATATATGCTGCTGATTCACAGTCAAAAGAAAGAATGATTTTAAATTCAAATATTGGTGTTAAAAATGAGAAAACATTTGCTAATTCATTTAGAGATCATTTTGAGTTATGAGTATAAGCAGGTACCTATCAATCATTAAATGTAACTTTTGTCTTAGAACATTTGAATATTATTTGATAGGTTATATTATATAAATTACTATGTTTTACTTCGCCCATGACTAATGCTCGTCAATGTCCACTGTGAATATGAATTTTTGTTTGTCTCTAAAATCTTAACATTGTTATATCATTAGTTTATTTTCCATCTTATAAATAATATATAATTTTATGTATAATCGTTGAACTCGTTAGATGCGTTTTAAAGATAACCTCTATGGCTTGATGGAAAGAAATAAAATTCTACGTTTGGTTTCATTGTTCAGTCACCGATCTAAAGGTATGTATTATTACATTTCATGAAATTGAAATATTGAAGTTAAAGATTTTCCTAATATAGTAGATATCGTTAGGTGTCTATTTTAATTTTGTTAAAGTTTGATATCACCAGCACTTAAATATGAATATTTGCAATCCTGGGGTTTTTAATAACTTTTTGTGTATAGACGTATACATTTACCTCTAGTTGAATTGTATGGTAAATTTTTTAATGAATCTTAGTTTTTTTTTCACTAAAATCGGATAAAGTTTAAAGTAAGGTCCTTTGGCATATTATGGTAAACGATTTCATTCATTTAGTGCCTGGTATATATACATGTAAAATTTAGATTGACCAGACATCATGAAGCTGATAAGCTGAAAGATTAAAGCTATGTATGATTTAATTGATTTCACTAATATAGTAGACATCGTTGGGTGGCTATTTCAATTTTTATTAAAGTTCGACATCTGCTTTAACACTTGAACATGAAAATATTTATAACATTTTATGGTTTCCATTGATATTTGGACATCATTAAGTGGTTAAATATAAATATAACTTTTATCTACATTATTTTTAGTCTCTATTTTTTTCAGAAAAAAATATAATGAGGTATGACGTCACATGCAAACGTTTTTAATATAAGTCATTTAAGTAATTCCCCTGGTGATGAGGTGATCGTTGTCGAAATCTAGAATAACAAACAATGTTGTATAATATTAAAGACTTTTAATTTTTTTCTAGTCTGTTAGTCAATATTATTTGAAGCTAAAAATTATTAGGCGACGAAAAACTTTTCTATAAAATAATTGAAAAAACAATTCTCATAAAAATAATAAAGTTGTTAAAGAAATGGTTAATAATAATTAATACATATTCTCTGTCGATAGATATGGTTCGTTATCTTTATGTTAAATAGGTAATTTCGAAGAATTGATAAGAAGATTGTAAATGTATCTAACTATAACAGCTGGAAGATACCAACAATTAAGCATTTATTTAGTATGTAGGACAGTGGATTAGTGGAGAGCGCTTCGGACTCTCAGTCAAGAGTTTGCAGGATCGATCCACGGTCACTGCTGAATTTTTTTTTTTTTTTAAATAAAAATAATTAATGGTAAATAACTATTATAACGTGACTCCTATATAGGAAATTATGAGTTTTCAAAAGTTTTTAAGGAGTTTAAAATAAAAATTAATATTAATAATAAATAAATATGAATATTACATTTCAGGAAATTGAAATAGATTTCGCTAATACAGTAGACCTTCAATGCGCATGCTTTTCTTTGTGTGTGACGTCATGCATTGATTCATGTATACCAGTATTAATCGACTTGAAGTCAGGTACCTCGATAGCCCAGTGTGTTGAGCATTGTGCTTTCAAACACTCGAACACAAATTTATGCGCCTCATCTCTGATTCGGGCAGATACACCTCCCTCAGAGATCTATATAATCGTTGCCACGACATAACGCCACTAGCGGACTACGTCCAAGACATCTCCCAAAAATTCTATCAATTCAAGCTGGGTGATAGTCCGCTAACACGCAACATAACACGAATCAGACAGCATAATGCGATCCTTTTCGATATCCGACACCCCCTACCATACCAGGCGTTGCCTATCTTTCGGCAACCTCTCTAACCACACTTTCCTCTACGACAACTTCTCCTTTCCCCACCTTTAATCCTCACCAAAAACTACAACCAACCCCTCTCTATTTGTTTTTACCTTTTTTGTTCCTTGCCCATTTTTTGTCTCTAAATTCAGTCTCGACCAATAAATTCTTAACAAACAACAATTTCACATAACATTACACACTTTTAACTATCCACGACACGTTCCTGGCGTCAGGAAGACTACCAGGGTGGAATTGTCTCAAACGGGTTTTTTCGTTGAGTTTTGTTTTCCCGTGCCAGCAATCAAAATTTTTAAGTGTTCGCGTGTGCGCGAAATCGATAGTTTTACAGTTTTAATTTTAATTATTTTTAAGTACCCCCGTGTACTACGTTGCACAATACTGTTAAATTTAAGCCTTTCCCTATTAGGCAGGAGTTTTAACTCACAATTAATTTTCGTCATCGCCAAACCGGACCCTCCCCGCCCAACCTCACACCCACCTCGGCGATGTTCGCCGTGGTTGTCTGGCTGGCTCCGGGCCGGACTCTGGAATGACGCATTATTGTATGTGAATATTAATAAATGCTTGTTGTTGTTGTTGTTGTTGTGCTTTCAAACCGGAGATCGGTGGTTCGAATCCTGGGCGGTGGCTGGATTTTTTTCATTAAAAATAATTATGATTATTTCACTCATTAACGCTATAGCCAATGAGAGCCCGTTTTTTCAAAACATCGCACCAATCAAACGTCATTATTAGTGGTAATTCAAGCTAGATCGGCTTTTGACAGGACCAACATGCAAAATTTATCGCTCTAATTTTTTAGGTCGCTGCAGCGGCAAATATGCGAAAATTTTTTGACGTTTTTGTCGTGAAATATTTTTGGCAAATAGGGCAACTTGAGCTTTTAAGTTTTATCTATAAATATCTTCTCTAGCTTATTATTAATTGTTAACGTACTTACCTTGTAAATTGTAATATTGTATTATGTAGTAGCAAACAAAAACACACCTCAATTCCAAAGCGAATCTTGTCTGAAATATATAGGCTGTAACTTTTGCCTATCTGTAACTATTTCAGTTTTCCTAGTGTTAAATCAGGTAACAATTACACACAAAGATTGTACTTAATATACCTAGCTCATAATACAGGAACAAGTCAAGCACAGCTTTCAATAGCTCAATAACGTAGTTACAAAGGTAAGCAAATCATTTATTATAAATGTCAAGTACACATTCGCTCTGGAACAAACTAAAAATGTATAGTACTTACATATTATGGTAATCTACCAAAAAGTAACTCGTTGAACCAAAGCTGTGCATCAAACATTATAATTTGTTGTATTTAAAATTCTCTTTGCTTAACAAAGCAAACCTCAACATAATTCATAAACTTCGTAAGTTAAAAGTGAGGATTAAATACGTAAATATGAGTCGATGAACATTTATTTATTATGGAATATAACTTGTAGCGCTAGATGGCGCTCTCTATGTCAATCTCGGAACCATGGGTGTATATTTTATTTGGGCGAGACATCGGTACTAAAGTAGTGCTCTCTCTATCGTTCCTCGTCGTATTGCACCTCAGAAACGCCTGAAAGGTGTTAAGCCAGTCTATATATTATAATATCTAAGGTTTCAACTCGTTTTATTTACTAGTTGCCATGGAAACGTCACTAGATTATTTTAAAATATAGCGAATCTCCGTTGTTTCTACTGCGTTTGTTTCAGATTTGCTGTTTTGACAATATGAGTCGGTTTGGAAATATTTCTGTATATCAAATTAATGATGAAATTGAAAATAAAGGTCAGTAAACTCCAAAAAGTGACAAGAAAACGTCTGAAGGCAGTTAATGAGAAAACATAATATTGAAGATGTACTTAATGAATTATTTATTCGTGAAATATTCTCCTCAAATACCACTCGTGCTTTAAATTTTATCTAAAAATTTTTTCTCAAGCTAAGTCGCCCTTAGTTAATATAACTCGTGCAAATTGGCAGTTTATTATCAAAGATTAAATCCCTCCCGCTAAAGCGGTCGGGATTTAATCAGATAATAAACTGCCAATTTGCACTCGTTATATTACCAGGCAACACGCTTTCGAAAAAATTTTCGATAAAATTTTAAGCACTAGTGATATTACATACGATAAAAATATAGACTTATCACCTGAATATATATTAGTTGTAGTAAGTGTCGGTAATACTGTACATGCTATAAGAATTTAATATATCTAAAAATATAATTGCTGATTCATCTATACTGTTGTTATAATGTTAACTCCAGAGGCGTATGGTTGGGGCTTTTCAATAATAATTAAAATACATATAATTATTATCACGTGACTATAGGAAATTATAAGTATTCAGAGTTTTAAGAATTTAAATCAAATATTATCATATTGTGACTTCCCTCTATAGGAAATTAGAAGTATGAGGTGAGGTGAGTGAAGGTCATCTGAAGGTTATTGATGTATTAAAAAGACCATGATAAACCTTACTGATTCATGTTTACTGTTACAGTGTTAACTCTAGAGGTGAGAACAGCTTTTCAATAGTAATTAAAATAAATATAAATATTATCACGTGACTATGCAAATTATTCATTAATTATTCAAAGTTTTAGGAATTTAATTCAAATAAAAAATAAATATTATCATGTGTATGGGAAAAATGGTGTGAGTGAAGGTCATCTGAAGGTTATTGATGTATCAAAAAAGACCACGATGAACCTCCATAAGAAAAAGCATGGGGTTTTGGCCCCGTAGCCCCATTGCATATCTACTAAAGCCATCTGCGGTACCAAAATATGATAAAGAATAAAAATCACATTGATTCACGTAGCCACCACAAATTGCGGAAACAGAGGATCCCCTTGGCCAGATGAGCCTATCTATGAGAAATCGCCCATCAATAACCAAATTAAATTTTGGTGTATGTACGTTTGTGGCGCCGCGCCGATCGGATGCATTTTTTAGAATTTCTAACATTCAAAATGTTTTACTTTTTTCAGCATATTTTGGCATCACAGGTGGCTTTGCCTTTGTAGCAGTCGAATGTTTTTGTGGTCATGGGTAGTTTCTAATTTGTTCTATACTTGACTAAAATTTGATTCAAATCGGAAACAAAATAAAAAAGTTATAAGGGTATCTTCATTTTAAGTGAGTCACACTGTATATTTAAGGAAATGTATAGATTTCGACAAAATATTACGTTAGTAAATACGTTGAGTGTTGTAAAATAAAGATTGTTTTGTGACTGTGATTTATTAGCAGACCACGGTAAACCGCTTTGATAGAAATATTCAAGGTACTTAACTGATTTTTTTTTTATTAATCATCGATTTTCGCTGGCGGGCGAGTATCTCGTAAACTATAACACATAGGAAGAAAATGAATATAAACATCCTTGTGGAAAATTTAATTACGTTTAATTTTGCATAGATTACCTTTTTCCGTACGACGCATCGGTTCCGAGCGAAGAATCGATAAAAGGAACCTTTCCGCCACCCCCCCTCTGAAGCGGCGGGGCTAGGGGCGGGGACTCCTGACTACCCCCAACACATCCCTAAAGAGGAAAATTCTCCCCTCTACAAACCCCTTTTGGGCATTCATTGATTGGACTATACCAAGGCCTCAATTCCACAGGAAATTAGAAAAATTATGTTTTTTTTTAATGAAGAGAATTGCAACAGTAATAAATGTGCCTGTAAAAATGAGGGAATGCTTTGTTCAATCGAATGTAAATGTAATATCAATTGTAACAATATTACCAACTTTTCAGAAGAACAGGAAGAAGATAATATACCAGAATAAGCTTTATTAAATAATTAAATCATTTTAAACATTCATCAAGCTCTTTTTTTAGAACGCCAATCAACACTCCTTTATTATTATAAGTAGGTAGGTACTAAACGAAAATTACAAAAGTATGTTGAAATTACGTCTATGATTGCCTTCTAAAATAAGCTTATTGTTTTATTTATAATAAATTATCATTCAATCCCAATCTAAAGTTAAAAATCTATTATAATTAGGGCGACATTCTCACTGCGAATGCGTCTAGTTTGATGATGAGTAGTGCGATCGACCGTGGGGGAAGCCTCGTGGCTCTACCGCGTACCGTGCCTCGCTGTGTTTGAACGGCCGTATCTTCTTTATTTTTAAAAATAGACCCAATATTAATCGAGACAAAATAAAGCCTATAAAATTTGTCAGTTTTTGAATAACAAATCATTTATGTACCTCTTTTTATAAGCGAATTACGGTAGGTTTAAGATATTAAAATATTTAAACATTTATGCAATTCCTAAAATAACGTTAATTTTTAAAGGTAAACTTTTTTATCCGTGCAAAAAATTATATATAAAATTAAATAGAAATGTTTTTTCTATAAACGTGTAAAAATTCAGGTTTCTGTCTCAAATATTTTTGAAGCTATATGAAGTTAAATGTTAAAATTAAACTTTCCAATTTTTTTAAGTTTTCTGGCTATGACATAGGTGTCGACCAACGGAAACAGTCGTCCATTATGATTCTTATGTAAAAAAACATGCTCAATCGAATGGTAAGGGTCCCAATAAATTATACCTCGATATTGGGTTTTTGAACGCAAATGCCAGGCGACCGCCGCACTAATAGGCGCACCTGTATTGTTAATTATGAATAAAGTCTTGTTAAATTGAATTGAATTGACTCGGAATCGTGTTCAAAACCACAAAGGTATTGGTATATTTTTTTTTACTTTACTTTATTTTACATTGAGTCTTTGAGCGAGTAATTTCGCACGATAAAATTAAAAATGTCTAAAACTGACATTATTTGCAAAACACTGCGAAAAGTAATCTATAGAATGGTGTAACAATTACACAGCCCCACAAAATAAGAAAAGTATGTTGTACCAGAAAAGAGACCATCACATCCTCACTTATTTTGGTGCGCTGAATCCGAATCGGACGTCAAAATTAACTTCTACTTTGTCGTTTTTTGACATTGACAAATTGACAAGATATCGAAAAATTTTATTAAGAAAAAGTGCTTGGAATCTAATGAGGACATATGTCAATTTTAAACAAGATCTGAGAAGAAAATTAAAAAAATGGTCGGGATAAAAATTTTATTTTCATTTTTTCTCAGACTTGGTTAAAAATTGAAATATCATTGGACTCTAAGCACCTTTTTTAAATAAAAATTTTCGACATCTTGTCAATTTGGCCTATTTTTCCGGACCACCACAGAAAAATGCGAAAAAACGCGATTTACAAAAAAATGACAACGTAGAAATTAATTTGAACCTCAAATTCGGATTCAGCGCGCCAAAATACGTGGGAGCTTGACGGTCTCTTCTCTGGTACATCTTTTCTTTTTTTGGGGGCCGTGTTAAATAAAATGTTTCAGTAAATCGGCGAATGCTTTTAGCTTGTTATTCTTATTGTCTTTGCCTTTTACTCACATAGTACGCTATGGATTTCGAATTTCTTTTTACTGAAATAAAGTTCACAAAAATTTGGATTACTTTTACTAAAACTTTTTTCTTCTGCAATAGATATTAAGCGAGATATTTAGCGTGGCCCTCGTAAAATAAACAGACTATAAAATAGCATGGTAGAATACTTCCTATTGAAATTGGGCCATATGCCTCATACAGAGCGTTCTTCAAAGACGTGCAAGTTATCATATTTTTAACAAACTCTATTATATTATAATTGCAGATTGCAGAGCAAAATGTGTATATGTTTCCAAATTTTAATTTAACTTTATAGTACAGTAACTAGAGGTTTTAACTTAATGTCATATTGAACGGATTTTGTTCATTTTTGGCAGTATAATACTAAATGCTTCACAGAAAAGTTTCTATATTGTGCGGGGGTTCGCTAATTTATAGGGAGTGGATGCCACCCCCTCTCGGGGGAGCTGAAATAGAATCAAATTTTAAGAAGAAAAGGTTCTATGCAATTTTTCACATAAATTTATAGTTGTAACGACTTCAAAATTGCGATTTTAGCTTAAAAAAAAGGTATTTCCAAACGGCTTTCGTCACTTATCTCGAAAAGTATTACTTTATCGAAAAAATCTTACAGACCAATTACAGAAAGCACAAACTAGGAATTAATTATATTTTTTGTTTATTGATGTAGGATTAATAATTTAGGAGATATTTAAGTTTATATTTGGTATCCAAGTGTTTCGAAATTACCTATAAAGTTTAAAATGCATTTTTTTCTAAAGCAAGTGCTTTAAATGAGCAAAAAAATTTGAGCATCTAGGTAATGCTACATCTTAACGAAAAACTGTATTTGAGATAATTTTTTAAAATTACTGGCTAATTAGAGTAACAAAATGGCGACCTTTTTGTATAAAAAATATAAATACGCATATTTTTCCGTCATAACTTCTTTATTTATTATGCTACAGGAACGAGTAAAAAATAATTTAAAAGCGCAATTAATTGTCTTTCATTTCATTTGTTAGCATGCGTGACGTAGGTGCCACAATTCTGAGATATTTAACATTTAAACTGCATTTTTCGTCTTATAAACGTTCGGACGCCATTTGTAAACTATTAATCTATGTAAATAAATAAACAAGCGAAATCCATTATCAGTATATGAGCTTTATTTTTGGTCTCTACCCATTTTTCAATAAAACTAATATTTATTGAAATATTTGGAAAAGCAAAAAAAATTACGTTTTATCGAAAATACCTTTATAGTTTAAACTGTATTTTTTTCTAAAGCAAGTGCTGTATACAAACCAAAAAATTTGAGCATCTACGCCATGCTATATATTAATGAGAAACAGTGTTTGAAATTCCTTTTTTTTTAATTACTGGCTATAACAAAATAGCGACGCTGTTATTAAAAAAATGTGTAGACGCACATTGCTTCGGTCATAACTTCTTTGTTATGCTACAGAAACAAACAAAAAATCAGTTGAAAGCTTAATTAGTAACCTATTATTCTACCTATTAGCATCCTTGACGTAGGTGTCACAGTTTCTGAGATATTTAATTCCCACTCTAAATAATTATCTTATGAACACTTGGATGCCAAATGTAAAGTTAGATATCTCCAAAATTATTAATCCTACATCAATAAACAAAAAATATAATTAATTCCCAGTTTGTACTTTCTGTAATCGGTCTGTAACATTTTTTCGATAAAGTAATACTTTTCGAGATACTTGACGAAAGCCGTTTAGAAATAACTTTTTTTTAAGCTAAAATCGCAATTTTGAAGCCGTTATAATTTAAAAACTATCAATTTATGTGAAAAATTGCATAGAACCTTTTCTTCATAAAATTTGATTCTATTTTAGTTCCAATAAATAAATATATTTTTTAAGTGCCACAACCTGAGAGGGGGTGGCATCCACCCCCTATAAATTAGCAAGCCCCCGCCCAATATAGAAACTTTTCTGTGAAACATTTACTATTATAATGCCAAAAATGAACGAAATTCGTTCAATATGACATTATTCCGAAGTTTTGCATATTTCTTACCTCTAGGTACTGTACTATTAATTAAGTGGTTTTAAAATTTCGCTTACAAATGTTGATGCATGAAACTGATTATAAAAATGCTCTCACCTGATAAAAGTTCTCTTAATTTCACAATATACTCTTTTTTTTCTTCATCACTAAGGTCTTTTTTTATTTCTTTTCCAGGCATTGTTATGTGAATGATATGATAGTCAAACTAATATTCAATGTGTGCCTTATACTCGTGTTCGCACATTTAAGACTACAGGAATAGGACTGGATGTACCTATTTAACGCTTCTATGCTTGAAATGAATTGCAGACAATTATTTACAAGCACTACAATACCATATCAACGCTAGAATTTATAGGGATTCTTACGTCATTGTAAAGCTTAATAGAATAATTTGTCTTAATTGCTAAAAAGCATGTTTAAAGGAAAAACAGCATGTTTGAAGAATAACACCATTGGCCGCTTCTTACGTGACTTGTTTTTAATAATATAATGCATGTACTACATAGTAAAATAAACAAAAGGTTGATAACTTATATTGACTTATGAACAGACTGTTACCTTCAGGTACAATTAGTTTACTATTACTTTACTACCGCCAATTATCTCATTTCATGCTTGTAATTGCAAAATAAAATACTGCTAAAGCAAAGGACACGGACGTTTTATAGGTAAATTGGTGGCCTGTCAAATTTGATGAATTTTTGCTATGTTGTAGTTCTACTGATTCTGAACAGTAAGTTTCTCTGGCAAAACTTCAAATTATGAACAGTTTCTAAGATAGATGGCTCCGAAGACTGAACCTACCCCTCGATACTGTACCACGATTTCTCAAAACTACTGCAGTTATTGAAACGATAACTGCTGGAAATGAATAACCAGACTATTTACCATTATTTGGTCTTAGATTGATGTGCCTGAACTTCCGGTTTTGCAGGAAGTGATGTCAAATTACGTTTTTTCGAATGCACAACACCCGTTTCCAGGCGCACAGCTAGGGGAGCAGCCATGGGGCCCGGGCACCCCCCAAGCCGTCTTCCATGAACCAAAAAACCGCTGCCCAAGGAATCACTACTTCCACATCCGGATTTTCTATCCAAGTCACACAACGAAAAAATTTTGTATCTGGAAATAATTCTTTATGGAACTTTAATAATATAATATTTGAAATCCTCTACCCCAAAAACCCATAAAACGATACCCCACATCGGTAGTGGGGTGGGGGTGGTGACAGGGGGTGGGAGTGGGGGTGGATAAAGTAAAAAAATATTTTGAGGTTTCTGGTTCTTGCACTCACACTAAATCACATTTTTTTTTCATCCCCTTTAATAATGGGGTGGGGGTGGTAATGGGGGTGGCTAATGCCAAAATTTTTTTTGAGACCTTAGCTTCTCTTGTCTATACTAAATATCAATTTTATGGACTCTTACCTGTTTGATTTACCTATTTTCCACAAATTTACCCCAATTTACCCCCCAACCCTTCGACGGAACAAGATGAAAATATAATCTAGTTCTAGATCTCGTTAAAGTACATATGTGTACCAAATTTCAAGTCAATATCTCAAACGGTTCCAGAGTAAACGTGCGCACAAAAAAAGTTACAGACCGACAGACAGACCGACAGACCGACAGACAGAAATTTTGTTTTCGCTCAAACTAGAAATCTCGACGTTTCATGACATTCTAAGCCTATTTGAACAATAAAAATTTTTAAAAATTTTTTTGTCGTTACTATACTTCCACTGGATGTGGAAGTAAAATAAAGAAGTATAATCTCTATCAGTATAAAGCAGTATCCAAATTATTCCCTGAAATAAATATTTTGTAATTAATGTCAATATTATCTAGTAGAGGAATCTATACACATCCGTTTTCAACCATTTTCTGGAAAGTTTTCCTCATCCTCTGGGGAGGCATGTTCTATTGCCCCCCCCCAAGATGAATTTTCTGGCTGCGCCACTGCCCGTTTTACTTCAATTTAATAATAATATATATAAGTAGCTTTATTAAAATTCACTATCAGAGTAAATAAGTAAGTACGTGCATTGACTGATGGAACATGCTAGCTGACACCGAGTACATCCTAATCTTGGTACAATATAAAGTTGATTTTATTTTTCAAGATATAAAATTGTAGTTGTGTCTAGTCAATGAAAACTAATTATACAGTGCGTGTAATTGTCGATTAGGCATGTACATTCACGTAGCGAGATATGACAACACAGCAGCACAATAGCACAAACTCGCCTGTCGGCGAAGCATCCCAGCTCTTAGACGGATGGCCGGTCCATCAAAAGACGTCATTTTAAAGACGAACCCAATATTTCGGTATAACTTTATGAGACCTGAAACATCTGATTAGGCATGTCTTTTTACATAAAAAAGTTGTATGTACCGACTTTTAGTTTTGGTCGAGACCAAAGTTATAGCAAAAATATGTGAAAAAATGGGAAATATTATTTTTAGGATTCAACTTTCAATAACTTAAAAAGTGTTTAAAAATGAAACTTAATTTCTTCACAGATTTAAAGCTTAAACATTTCTCTTTGACTTGAGGTATTATTATTTGCAAAAATATAAATACTAACAAAAATATTATAACAAATTGTTAAAAAGTGCACGATATCCATATTTTTCTTTTGCATTCAACTTGTTCTTACTAGCTTGTATAATGAGACATCAAATATATTGGCTTTATTTTGTCTCGATGAATATAAGGGTTATTAATAATAATAAAAAAGTTACAGCCTTTTTAACACTGCGATGCACGTCGCGGCGGCACACATGCAGCACTTCCCTTCCCACACCGATTACACCCCGCGCCCTAAAACTTATCAGGCGTACATACAATGTTTGCCTACATTTTGTTGTTAATTTTAATTCCACAGAAAAAAATAATTTACCAAAATTTTAGAGATTGTTCTGAACCTTCAGAACATGGTACTGAAAAATTAATAGGTAATATAAGTAAATAATATTTACACCAGACATTGCCTAAGTATTATTTTAATAAAAGAATGACATAGCTAGCACAATTTATATAAGAAAAAAAAATTGTCGCTCTCTTTTCGTTTTCATCGAATTTCTAAAAAAGTATTTTATGAACCTTTTTAATAGTCTAGGAATATATAATTTTGTAATTCTTCAACTTCTTCAAGCATATATCATCCACTGTCGCCATAATTCATAGTACATTTGCATTCGATGGAGCAAAACACCCCCTCGTTTTTTCAGGCGCATTTATTGGTAGTGCAGTTCTTTTCGGTGCAGAACAGACTAATTAACTTTCTTATTTTATTGGGAATCGGTGGCTTTATGGAATATTTATGCGTTAATACTCCATTTTTCAATACCCAACTATAATCCTTAGGATCTAATTTTTCAACAATATCAATATGGCTTTGTGTCCAAATGAGAAGTTGGTAATAACATCTATAGGGATAAAATACGACGATTATTAAGTTTTATTAAGATTTATGCCCGGCCATACCTATTATAATATGGGTGTGTCGTAACTCGTAATAGCCTTAGTTCCTTTAAGAATGTGTTTCCTGTAGTACACGGAAATTAGCAAAAATAGAAGAAAAAAATTATAATAAGCTAATATTTTCTGAATCGACAGTTGATAAAGGTAGGAATACAGGATCGAAAAGTTCTCATCCCTAACTGGTGAGCTTCATCTCTTTTTCACCCTTATAATGACACCGTGCTGATTTTTCAATAATATTTTGGAAATGTGATGTTCTACGACAATACTAGAGGTATTGAAAAATATTGAGAATTAAATTTTCTATAAAACGTGTCTTATAGATCGTTTGCAGATTATTACGTTAATCGATGGCAAACTTGGGGTAGGTAACAAAAACGCTTTTGGATGGAAACACAATATTTATCCAGCCTTGTAATATTCTCTTTGGTAGCATTCGGTTTCAATAACTTTTTATAAATTATATAGATTTGAATTAAACTAAATCCACTAAAGGCTTTATTTTCGCTCAAATTTAATTTCGTCGGTCCGTTCCGCATTAAAGCATGCTTGTCCGTGACAGTTCATACACATAGCCGAATATTTTAAACCAACCTTTTAACACCCGCATCACTTTCCGCAGCCCTTTTTGCAGGCACACGAAATTAACTCTAAAACTGATGAGGGAGCTGCTGCTTCAGTAGTCAAAACAGGTATTAAAATATCACCTGATTTCTTCCATCCCCATTCTTCTGGCTCTAAAACATTTCATGCCAAGCCTGAATTTGGTGGTAAACCCGCAACGAATGTTGTTGCAAATCTACGAACGTCGGGGGTAGCCTTGCCAAAGTAACCGTTTGACTAGAATTGCCAACCGAGGTGTTAAACAGAACATACCTCTGATAATTTATTGACGTTTCATAGGCCATAGGCAGATCAAAACAACCTCTCTCTCTCTCTCGCGTGTTTATGAATAAGGCGGTTAGGATTGTGTTGGATCATTTGAAATATTATCAGGCTGCGTTATGTTCGATTAAGTACCGTATTCAATATAATCAGGCTTTCATTTTTGTTTAACAGTTTACGATTTAATAACATAAAAAGTAATAGAAATATCGATACATAACACAGAACCTTTTTTGTAGAGAATTTTGTGGCAAACCTTTTCCTATACTTATGTTTTTTCCCTAAGATAAAGCGTTTAAAAGATATTGTAAAAAAACAGTGCGGTGTCCCTAAAGAGGGTGAGATAGGGATGAAGCTTACCCCTCAGGGGTGGGAACTTTTTTGATATGTATTCTTACACACATAAGCTAACTATTATAGACATTTCAGCTTATTATAATTTTTTCTTCTATTCCACATAAATTTGCCTAATTTCCGTGTACTACTGTTATATTTTGGTAGAGGTACACTCCCATTTCAACATACATAAAAGTTTAAAAATAAGTGTCTTTTATTTCTGCTTACTTTATTATTAAAAAACATTATTTTGGGTATTCAGCATATAACTTTCAAAAAAACCATCCGTTCTTTTTATGTACTATTTATCCAGGTCTGATCACGTTAGTATATCAACAAGAAACTCCCCCCGCCCACGAGACATGTTCTTTCGTACACTTAGTATCTAACATTCAATATGAAAAACAAGAAAATAACCATTCTTTCTATGTACTGATGATCAAAGTGTGATCATGCTAGTATAATATAAGAAGTCTCCCTTACAAGATATTCCATCTAGTACCTCTAGCATTACCTAGTTGATACTCCATCATAAACAAACATTTGTTACATTTCAAAGCAAAAAACTACTAGAAGCACAAAAAATAGATATAAGACATCACTCATGACCGTGCTATTTGACTACAGCGTCCGGATTTGGTGCATTATATTTGACCATAGATGAGTTTTATTTTTGCCATCTTTGATGAAATTACTTCTTATCGAAGAGATATTCAATTTTGTTTTTGATGTTTTCTATTTTTTTCCAAGATGGCGGATTGACCGATATATATCGGACAGATCTATTATTTCAAGAAAGTCAGTATTTTTAAAATTCCCATTCGATTATTAGTACAAGATATATTAAGCACATATGCAGAGAATCCGTGAAAGCGCGTCAGAAAGTGCATATAACTTTTGACGCACCAGTAATTTTTGGGCGCAAATATTTTTTTCGCAATCAGGAGGTCATAATACATAAGAATCCACAATAAAATTTCTAGTGGAATGTTGTCGCTGAAAGAAACTGAATTATATAAATTCGACTGTACTAAAATGAGGACTTGTTATTGTTATTATAGAACATAGGCACATTTTCTCAGCCGTAGCTGGAAACTATTCGCCACCCCTTCGTTTGGGATTCGGCTGTATTGGAACACGTTATAGGTTATTGGGCCCTTTCGGCGACGTTGTTTATGCCTGTTCCAACAAGGAATCACAGGGACTCCTAGATCAAAACCAAAATATGCGCGGTGTCCAATAGTATGGACCTATTAACAGTTCCGAAGGCTCCTACAATCACTAGAACGAGTATGGCCTTTGCACTCCATATTCTGCTTCTATTTGGAGGTCTTTGTACTTGCTCAACTCTTCTGTTTCCTTGAGCTTAACATTGATGTCATTCGAGATGAAGGGGTAAACAAGATTTCTCCTTTTTATAATGTACGATGATGTCTGCTCGATTCGCACGAATTTCTCTGAAATGATCTACATAAATGTGACGTCGTTGGTATTGACAACCTTCTCAAGGGTATGTATATTCATAATAGTTTTGTGTCAACATAGTGCATTTCGTCACCACGTACTGACATGTTCCTTTGTTCCTTTGCTTGGCCGCACATTCTAAACTTGCTGTCAATAGACTACTTCAAGATCATGCTCTGCAGGTATAGTATTTAGTAGTATTTAGCGTTTGTTCCTCTGCTATCATTAAACTTTACATTTCCTCCTTCAGGATCGAACCATTCAACTACTTTATAGATGCCTTCTTGTCTACTGCTGATCGGCCGAGGTCGCGAAAAAATTTTCCATGCATCGGATTTGCGAAGAGTACTTCTATTTTATTTTTATTAGTATTATTATTACTATTAGTAGTACTATTATTTTTTTTTTCTTTTTTTTTTTTTTGTTAGAAACCAGTCACCCTTCTCTTGTGGCTCCAACCCACAGAGAGGGGAGCTGGTAGTACCAGTAGCCACTCCCCAACTCCGTGGGATCTTCAGTTCCAAAAGCAGTGTGTTTTTCGTTCCACTGAGGGCTCCTATGATCAATACCACTATCTTAACAGTATGGCCTGGATAGAGTCTGCGGAGTTCGAAGAGCAAATCTCGATATTTTGTCCGCTTTTCCTCCTCCTTCAAGACAATGTTGTTCTCCGCAGAAGCTGAGAACTCCACGACAAATATTGTCTTGAGTTGGTAGTCGAGGAGGACTACGTCAGGCTTGTTGGCTTGTATTTTCCTGACGGTGGGAAACGAGTAGTTCCAATAAATTGGACATTTCTCATTTCCCACAATGGACTCAATATCCCCCGGAGCGTAAGGCAGCACTGGTGGTGTCTCTTCTATTCCATACGAGTGCCTTAAATGGTAATAAAGCACTCGTAATGCTCCGTCGTG
The DNA here is from genome assembly GCA_936432065.2 of Rutpela maculata. Taxonomy (NCBI): domain Eukaryota; kingdom Metazoa; phylum Arthropoda; class Insecta; order Coleoptera; family Cerambycidae; genus Rutpela; species Rutpela maculata. The sequence continues at coordinate 81,710,141 of OW386289.2, read as the reverse complement.
TCTTTGGATATAGGCCGAGATTGCATATGTCGGACAAGCCGGCACCAAGTGCATTATAGTCTTCGGTGCCCTGCGGTAGGCCCTGCAGCTGACATGAGGGACTTCTATACCCATGACACGACTACGATAGACGAGGGTGTTGAATACACCATCCTGACAAGCCGTTATGAATCCCTCGGTCTCAGACTTCAGCCCAGCTGACCTTAAGAAGGCAAAAGTCAGCCTTTCTGATAAGAGAAGATTTTCTATATTTTTATAGAAAACTGCATGCATTGGCTTATCCGTGTGAAGCTGCAGAAAGATGTTGTGTTCTGCAGCTTTAATTTGGGCTTTTCGCCGAGCAGGTTCCAACTCGGTGACAGAGTCCCGATTTACCCGCTCGACGTCAAAGGAGAGACCAAGTTCATCGGCTGCTCTTTGTGCTGCCTTAAACAAAAAGGCTCCTACCCCTGCATTTTCATGGTTCCGGACCATGCAGAGGACTGCATCCGAACTCCTGATGACCTTACAGGCTCCATCCAGAACCCTCCTATTATGGAGATTCTCCAAGCTCAAGAGTCCACGGCCTCTCCGATGTCGTGGGAGGTATAGCCGTGGAACGGACGATTTAGGATGCAAACTCCTATTGAGATGCATCTTCTTGCGGGTTTCTACATCGACTCCATTTCACTACTCCAAAGGAGTAGAGAAAGATCGGAACGGCAAGCATGTTGGTAGCAGACACCTTGTTCTTCCTCGACAGTTCTGAAGACCAGATCTGTGCTGATACTTGCCGCGGAGAGCGTTTTTCACTACACTTACTTCTTGGGTGGAGCGTTGCTCGACACCCAAGTAAGTGTACGACTCTCCGGCATCTAGATGATGTAAGATGCTTCCGTCTACGAGCTGCGCGTCCTCTCCGTAGTTCCCACATCGTCCTCTCTTGAGATGGACCAGTGCACTATTATTATTATTATTATTATTATTTTTATTTTTTTTTTTCTGTTTCCCGTTGCCGGACAGGGCTTCCGTGGCCTCCGACACCACACGGTAGCCGCGCCGACTAATTAATTACAGCCACTCTCCACGACCTGTGGAGTTAGTGACTGTAAACACCTGAATCATGTGCCCTAAGCAGACGAAGGGACCCCAAAATAACCGCCTTCTGCATCTGACCTGCCAACCATTCTGCTGAATTCTGACAGGCCGGTATGATCTTTAATTCTGAGAGCAGCGAAGGCTTCATCCCTCCGAGTACGCCGATTATTAGGACGACCATCTTGACCGAGTAGTCTGGGTACAGCACTTGGAGCTCATACCGGATATCACGATATTTGGTCCGTTTTCCCCCCTCCTTCAAAGCGATGTTTGTCTCAGCAGGTGCTGAGAATTCGATGACAAACATCACTTTGTTCTGATGGTCGAGGAGGACTATGTCAGGCTTGTTGGCTTGAATTAGCCTGACGGTCGGGAACGAGTAGTTCCAATAAATTCGGCACTTCTCGTTCTCGACAACGGACTCAATATCTCCGGGGATGTAAGGCAGCACTGGTGTTTGATCTACCCCGTACGAGTGCCTTAGATGGTAGTATAGCACTCGTAAAGCCGCGTTATGGCGGTGGATGTAGGCCGAAATCGCGTATATCGGGCATGCTGAAAGCAAATGCATCAGCGATTCCGGCGCCTGACGGCAGGTCCTGCAGTTGATATCAGGGACCTCTACACCCATTACGCGGCTTCGGTAGACCAAGGTGTTTATTACACCATCCTGACAGGCCACAATGAATCCCTCGGTCTCCGACTTAAGCCCAGCTGACCTTAAAAAGGCGAATGTCAGCCTAGTCGATAAACCCAGTGTTTCTATGTTCTTATAGTACACACCGTGCATGGGTTTATCGACATGCTGCCTGAACAGATTCTCCTGTTCGGCAGCTTTTATTTGGGCTTTTAGACGATTTGGCTGAAGCTCGGTGACTGACTCTGGATCAGCACCGCGCCGGCCACCTCGTCTGACGTCGAATACGAGACCAAGTTCATCTGCGGCTCTTTTTGCTGCCTTGAACAATCCTGCGCCCACCCCTGCGATTTCGTGATCTCTCACTAATAGCGGAGCGGATCCGAGCTCCTGAGGATGTTACATGCCATACTCAGCGCTACTCTGTCATGCATACACTCCAGACCCAAGAGTCCTCGCCCCCCCCCCCCCGGTGACGTGGGACGTAAACACGAGGAACGGACGATCTAGGATGAATACTCCTATGGATGTTCATCATCTTGCGGGTATCTCTGTCTAGTTGGCGCAGCTCATCTACAATCCATTTTACTACCCCAAAGGAGTAGTAGTATTATTATTATTATTATTATTACCATTATTATTACTATTATTATTATTACAGATTATTACAGCCGTAGCTGGAAACTATTCACCGAATCCCTCGCGCGCGATTGAAATTCGGTTCTTTTGCAGCTCGTTCCAAGTTTGTGGGCCCTTCAGGCGACGATGGTGATGTCCACTCCAACAGTTCAGAGTCCAGATTCCAACAAAGGATCACAGAGGCTCCTAGTGCAGGACTTTCCTTAAAATATGCGCTATTCCCAATAGTTCGATCTTCTGCACTTCTTGTGCGCTAGGTTGACCAGGCAGTTGTAGACTCCGGCCATGGCCCTTCTTGACAGTTTCATGGGCTCGTACAATTACTGGCACGACTGTAGTCTTTGCATTCTGCTAACTTTATTTGGAGGTCCTTGTACTTGCTCAACTTCCCTGTTTCCTTGAGCATTATACTGGTGTCATTCGGGATGAATATATCGATCAGCCAACAGGACTTCTCCTTTTTGGTGTGTAGGACGATGTCTGGTCGATTTGCGCGAATTTCTCTGTCTGTTATAATTGACACGTTCCACATAATTGTGACGTCGTTGGTAATGACAATTGATTCAGGGGAGTATTCATAATATTTTTGCGGCACCGATATTTCGAAGTGCTTGCACATGACCCAGTGGAGATATCTGACCACTCTGTTATGTCTGTGAGTGTACTCTGATTGGTGTCAACGTAGTGCATCCTGGGCCACCACGTGATGATATGTTCTTCTGCTACTCCGCACATTCTGCACTTCCTGTCAACAGGCTTTCCGTTTCCCCCTTCAGGCCCGAGCCATTCAGCCACTTCGTAGCCCCCATCTTATCCTCTGCCGGCCACGGAAGAATTGTCCATGCATCGACTTTGAGCAGAGTACTTCTATTTTCCTCTTTTCGATGCTGGTTTTAAGTTTCTTCTTGACGTCCTCGTCAGTGATCTCGGTACCCAGGTATTTTGCTTAGATTTTACTCGCTTCCTTCTGGATGGAATACAACTTCTTATCTTTGTCATGCTCTTTAACTATCCGAGTGAATCTGTCCTTCCCTTGCCCGATGTACCCGGTCAGTCCCACGAGTTATAAGGAGAATCCAGGTCTATCAATCCACTGCCGCCATCTTTCCTCTTAACATATAACCTACTCTGCTTTAGGATGATGAATTTCGCAAATTGTTAGGATTTTTCTTGTCTTCCTATCTATTTTCACGATGTCGCTTCGAAGCCAATCGACAATTCCAAAGCTACGAGTACGGCAATAGTATTTACTGCTGCAATTTTGTTCTTGGCATTTAGCTCGGTCTTAAGGGCTCGCCTAATGCGACGGTAGCATTCCCTACCAACCCTACTATTCATTTCATCTTTATCGATTCCGGCGCATTCTTCAACACCCAGGTACTTGTATGTTTTCCTCAGATCCATACCTCGTGCTGTGGATTGATCATTTAGTACGATATTTTGACTTTTCACATGTTTACCTCGCTGGAGGACCACTGTAGCACACTTGTCTAAGCCAAATTCCATCTTGATGTCATCACTGAATGATTTGACGATATCCAGCTCTTGCTTTAAATGAGCTTCATTCTTAGCAAATAACTTCAGGTCGTCCATATAGAAGTGGTAGTTTACTTTATTATCACTACTGATTTCGAAGCCAAGTCTCTGTTTGTTTAGTTGATTTGAGAGGGGAGCGCAAAACAGTAAAGACGAGAGCGAGTCTCCCTGGAAAATTCCTATTTTGATTTGGATGTTCCTTTTTCTTATGTAACCTTTTGAGTGGAAGAGTCACATTTCCGTTTTCCATCCCTTCATCGTGGTTTCCATAGTTATTACTATTACTATTACTATTACTATTACTATTACTATTACTATTACTATTTTTATTGTTATCTACACATATAAAATTAATGCTCTGTATGTTGTTTCTTCTAATTTTATCAGTATTAATAGTTAATCTTTAGCGTGTCTTTTTTTTAGTTTTAATGCATTTTGTACTTAAACTTTCTTCGTATTGCCCTGTCTAGTTGGTTTAAAAGTCATGGCACCGCATCATATCAATAGGTTTTTTCTTTAGCTTCTCATGTTTTATTTAATATACAATTAATTTTAATGTTTAGTAAATTATAAGTAATGATGTATTTAATGGAAGGTGATTTTGTTAAAAAAAATGCAGTACTGGATAATTAAATCTGTATTTCATTAATTAGCAAATTACTAGTAATACTACAACTTACTGTTTTGAACAGAGATACATTTCTACCATGGAAATTTTTAATTTAAATATTTTATTACTCAAAGTGGCATATTGAAAAAAATATATTGAATTAAACTATAGATTTTAATCAAAGGTATGAGAGTATTTCGTGTACAAATGTATTTTTTGCAATGTGTAGATATGTAGTGAACTATTAAAAATCCTGCTATTATAGATAAAATACACCACCTAAATATCTTAGACCTTCTTAAAAAATTCTGGGAAAAAAAATTCCGCACCCACGTGCACATGATATTATGAAGTATTAGTTTCTAAAAATGTCAATCAATCCCACTTTCTCCCCCAGGCCGACTATTTTGACTTGATAAGTTAGTCGAATATATTATTTAGAAAATCCCAGAGTAAATGAAGTCATCCTCCAAAACATTTTAGAGAAATTTCGTAATGCTATGCATTTTTCTATACAGATGCCTCAAAATCTAATTACGGTACAAGTTGTGCATTCTTAATATTTAACTCAAGTACGCAGTCAAAATTTTGCTTTCCCAAGACACGTCAATTTACTCAGCAGAAGCATATGTTATAGCCAAGACCTTGGAACATATTATAAATAAGCAAGTTAAAAATTCAATCAGTCTAAGTGACTCTAGATCAGTACTCTTGGCATTAGTACCACTTTTCTCCAGAGATGCCGAGGAAACTTTCCATATTTGATAAAAGTCTGTAAATGTCATGTAAATAATATAATTGGTAATTTGGTATCACAATGAAGCTTGCATTATCATGAATCAGATTTCACCATAAAATAGCCTATCAATATACCCAATGGAAAGTTAGAAGGAAAACTCCCTGGAAACTTTCCGAAAATTCCGAAAGTTTCCAGGCAGTTTTCCTTCTAACTTTCCATTGGGTATATTGATAGCCTATTTTATGTGAAATCTGATACGTTGTGATGCAAGCTTCATTTTGATATCAAATAAGTGCATACAATTATATTATTTACATGACTTTTACAGATTTTTATCAAATATGGAAAGTTTCCTCGACTCATCTCTGCTATTTTCATATTCCTAAGAAGTACACTACTACACTTATTAGGTTGAGATTTGGATATGTTTGGTACAATTTACATTTAAACAAAATAGGAATTTTACCAACCAATCTGTGAAACTTGTAGGCGATCTGGATCTGGATCATTAATTTTTTAACTGTGTTATTCATCTGGACGTAACCAACCCTAGAAAAATTTCGGAACGTAAACATTCAAATGCCAGTCAATCTAATACACCTATTATTATAAATGATAATAGAGTGAATGCAGTCGTTATTCGTTTTTTGAAAACGTCTGGCCCGAAATTATAAATGTCTATCTAATAGATTCGTTCCCTACATGTCTCACCTTTGTTCTAATTTTACCTAAATGCCATTTACCGTAGTCTACTCTATGTGTCTAACCAGTGGCGGTTTTACCACTGGTTACACTGGGCGGGTGCCCAGGGTGGCAAATTTTTTTCTTTTGAATATTCCTTTAGTTGTTTTTATGAATTCGCTGATACGACAGTTCCATTGAAGCCAAAACAACTTATCGAGCGATATGGATGGCAGCCAGAAGCGGCTTTCTTTCATACCTAATTTATGGTGATGGTCCTTAGAAGACTAATATACTTTTTTATTCATTGCTTCATTTAAGCAAGTAAACCGTAAGAACCGTTAAAGACATACAAAATAAATTATTTCTGGTTTGATGATTGATAAATAATAGTACAACTCGCTCAATTTCTTACCATCTAAATGAACTAAAGAAAATTGTAATAAATAAGCCATTAAACAAAATAAATAAAATAACTCTCTGTAGTACTTAGTACAGTAGTTAGAATTTAGAACAGATATTATTTATTATGTCCTGCTCGCCTGCTCCTGTGTTCAATGTTTTTATCAAAGGCGGCCTTTCGGCTTTGTTCTTTGATGAGAGCGACAATAGTGCGCAATTCACATTGTGCACGTAGAAGTTGCGGCAAACATTTTTTGGGTGGTATATATATGTTATATTTTTTAAGAGTAGGGGCGGCATCTTAAAATAGTGCCGGGGCGGCATCTTAAAATAGTACCGGGGCGGCAAGCATGTTAAAACCGCCCCTGTGTCTAACATAATGCCCTGAAAGACTCCTGGGCAAGAATAATGTATATCGGTTGCCACAGGCTAGTGGCTCCCCCCTATATTTCCTTTATTTTTTAATTTATCCATTTGAAATTTGGAACTATTTGTAAAAATGGATTTTTTACATAAAAAACAGTATGAGACCCTGTTTACCCAGAAATTGCCGCAAATTTCGATTTTTAAATGGAACCCCCTGTATATTTTTACATATTTAGATTCAACATTCTGAGTATACCATGAGATTTTCGCGAATTTTTGAGTCGATGTTCAGTTTTTTAAAGCATTTTAAGACATTCGTCTAGAGTGCTTTGGAATACCGAAATTTGTTATACGGCAGGTAAAGTCCAAGGGAAAAATATAGTTTCCTTTAATTTCATTAATAACTATTTACGAAGCCTCCAAAATTGAACAAATTACTTTTTTATCGAAAACTTTTTTTTTTCAAATGGGAAGGTGGTGGCTCATAGTGTTCAATAAATTATAGATTTTTTTCTGAATTCATTGATATCCATTTAAAATCTATGCTATTTTATTGAGTTTATTTAAGAATAAAAAATCACTTTCAATATAATTTTTTTTGAACCTTAACGTAGTTGCCTTTGCAAAAATCATATGTCTAATAATGAAAGGTGAATAACTTCCTTTTTGTGAATGGTAGCCTTTTGGTTCTCTTTTTTGTTTCTTAGTAGGTATAAGTACTACATATAAGGATCAATAAAAATTATTTTGAAAGCTTTTTTTTTATTTTTAAATAAATTTAATAAAATAGAAAAACAAATAGCATAGATTTGAAATGAACATTGTGACGTGTTTCCACCCCTAGGAAACCACCCTTGCAAATTCCGTGGGTTCCAAAAATAATAACAAGAGATAACACACTTTATTAAATAATTTACTGGATACTTCACAATACTATTTATTAACTTAAATCCACTTTACTGACTAACAATGTTTATCACTTTGTTTTCACTTTGTAGTCTTAACCTCACTTGTCAATTCAAAACTTCCCTTCCCGCCGAGAATGCGGCCTTATATACCTAAAAATGACAGATCCCGAATTTTCTGTGATGCCGTCACCATTCTCTAGATAGTTCCAGAATAGATGTCATCACTCTAGAGCTTCTAGTAGGTTCTTTATCTAGTAGGTGCAAATCTCTACATTCAGATAACATCCGAGCTAATTGAATTCTGTGTTGCTTACATTCTGGGAGTTGCAACACATGCCCTCCTTAAGCCTGAATGTCCCGGTCAGGCAATTCAGCCTCTTTCACATATTTCGCCAGTTTATCCAAGTGTACGATTTTCATCTTCGACTTTTTACTGCTTTGAATCCGATACACATCATTGATCCGGGTGATGACAATACGGTCCTTCCCATGGTGGTCATTCCCAAGATTCGGGGACTTCCATTCTTTCCGCTGTGGGTTGTACAGCCAAACCCGATCTCCCACCTTGAATCCTCCTATACTGGCATTCCGATCATAACGAGCCTTCATTCGGTTACCAGCCTTGGTCATCTGCTCTCGGTCATTCTTCGGCTCTTCTCGACTTTCATTCGCATAGTTGGTTACGGAAAGTGGTTCCTTATTGACAGCACAATTCTTGCATTTGCGACACCTAGCCTCTACATCTTGTCGACTATTAACCTAATAGAACCGTTCTCGTACTTCACTCAACGTCGTGTTTCTGCCAAGGTGTCCACCGGACGTTTCACTATGCGCTCCCTGGAGTACTTCTGCTAAACGACACCTGGTAATCACTAGACGCATGGCAACCTGCTTTCCATCCGGGCTTTCCCATGCTCTCCTCAACAGCCCGTCTACGACGTGAAGTGAACCCCATTGTGACCATAAAGCCTTCAGCCCCACTCCTTTGTCTGAAACATCCTTCCACGCTGGACGTGTCCCTCCTTCTTTTGCTCTCAACATGGGTCCAATTTCTACATCGCTCAATTTCTCCTGCCTTAAAACTTCCTTTGTCCAATTTCGGCAGTATTTTCACCTGAAGGTAGCGCTTGCAATTTTCCTTGTCTGGTTTTCTGGATAATGCAGGAGTTTTGACTGCCTGCGTTGTCAATAGCCTTGTTTTCTGGCATTGGTCGTTCACTTTTGACAGAATAGATTGTTCGTTCCCAATCCTTAAGACTCGCTTTCCTACGTCAACAATAAATCCATACTGTTCCATGTTGTCCAGTCCTAAAATGAAGTCATCAGCCACGATGACCCTGTGGTCGAACCTTAAATGTCCAATCTGCAAACCCAGGTCTATTTCTTCATGAACCGTAGCCCTGTCTCCCGTGGCTGCCCGGACGATCGCTTCATTTTGCCTCTTGGTAATCTTTATACCCGATATAAATCCTGGCCGTACTATTGATGACGTAGTGCCTGTATCGATGGTAAACATGCATTTCCTGTCATTTACACAGCCTTGTAACAACAGACTGCTTGCAATTCTTCGAAGCTGGGAAATCTTTATTTCTCTGGGGGCACTGCATTCCCTAGTCAGCACAGCCTCCCTGGTACTGGTTTCCTGCTTCTCTTCAAGATTCACAGCATTTACTCGACTCTCCGAGTTCTGCTGTTGACACTCTCGTTTCATATGTCCCACCTTGCCGCAGTTGTAACATGTAATACCTCCGCTCGGCTTTCCTTTATTTTGCTGTTTTTCCTGCTTTCCGAGGCCATCCAAGTTATCAGATAATTTGGTAAACATTTTTTGCATCATAAGGTTCTGGTTCATTTCTGGTTGCACTCGGATACGCCAGGTGTGCCAGTCTCTCTATCGCAGCTTCAAATTCTTGTAAACTTTCTCCAGCTTTTTGAACACGTGACTTTAGCTGAGCCTGGTATACTTGGGCAAGGTGTTGGTCGCCATATTTCAAGTCTAATGCAGCTTCCAAGACTTTGAAGTCCCTTTATTTTTCCACCGGGATGGTCTGAAGTAACTCTGAGGCTTGGCCCCTTAGCGCCAGAACTAATGCCATAGCCTTTTCCTCATTATCCCAGTTATTCGCAGACGCAGCTGCCTCGAATGGTCTGTTATAGCTTTAGCCGTCAAAGGAGGGAGGTTTTAATCGAGGGCCTGATGATGCTACTAGCTGCCCCCCTTTGTCTCTCAACTGTCGTTTAAGGCGTTCTACTTCTACTTCGACCTCGCTCATTTGTTCTCTGATGTCATTTACTTCCCCTTTTACTTGACTGACTTCTGTCTTGACTTCACCTATATCCTCCTTGATTTCACTCTTTAGTACTTCATTGGCGGAAATGATAGCGTCCTGTTGTATTTTTATTTGGTCGTTCAGAATTTTCCTTGATTCTTCCCGGCGTTTCTCTTGCCCTTCTTTTTCATCTTGACGTCGTCTTTCTTGTTCTTCTTTCTCCTCTTGCTGTCGTATTTTCAGGTCCTCCATCATTTTTCTTAGTTCGGCTTTTTCTTCTTCACATCGTCTTTCTTGTTTCTCTTTCCCCTCTTGACGTCGTCTTTCTTGTTGTTCTTTCTCTTCTTGGCGTCTTATTTCCAGGTATTCCATAATTTTCTTCAATTCGTCTCTTTCTTTTTGACGCCGCTTTTCTTCCTCTTGTCGTCTTCTTACTTGCTCTTCTTTTTCCTCTTGACGCCTTCTTTCTTGCTCTTCTTTTTCTTCTCGTTGCTGCGCCATCATCCTCGTAAACTCCGCAAGCAGGTCCTGTATTTGTCTCTTTGCTGTCATGCTTCTTGTTTCTGTGGGCATAAGATTATGTTAAAATAAAATAAATTTAACTGTTACGTCAATATCGGTAATGAAACTTTCCAGGAAAATCTCGAAAGAGCACGAAAAATTCTTTTGTCACTATCCAGTTCAGAGAATTTAATAATCTCCACTAATGTCCAAATAGAAAAGTTCTAGTAATTTTCACGCACTAACACAAATGAGTCTTTTTCAGTGTCTCTATCACTTCTCAGTTTAAAGGAATTAATTATCACACTAATGTCCTAATAAAATGTTCTACAATGTCTAAAAAATGCACTTAACACTATTTCCCTGTTCGAAAATAACCCTCGAACAATGTCCAGTAAATTAGTCCTCTGTTAGCACTAACCCTCGAGAATACTTCTCGAATAATTCAGTACAACTTCAGAGCTCCTCTTGTCATAAAATTCCGCTTCCTGACACCAATTTGTGACGGTTTCCATCCTTGCAAATTCCGTGGGTTCCAAAAATTATAACAAGAGATAACCACTAACACACTTTATTAAATAATTTACTGGATACTTCACAATACTCAGGGGCGGCTTAAGGGCCGGGCAACCCGGGCGACTGCACGGGGCGCCGGCTCCGAGGGGCGCCAAACTGAGGGCAAAAATTCTTAATTTTATTTTAATATACTTTTTTTAATTTAATAATAGTTCTCGTTGGAAAATAATATCAAATAATAGAATCTGTATCAGTTTAAACTGTAATAATGCAGAACAGTCGAATAACATTAAAACCGTCTAAATAATTCAAAAATGTAACGCAAATATGTTTGTTTAGCTATGAGACACCTCACTACCTCAAGCTTCCTGTCCTATTATTGACTGACACGGAGTTGATCATTAAAGACTTGGCATAATTGAAGGCAGGCAACGGGCACCTTTTATTCAGAAAAAAAATAGTTGTATGTATTTCATATCTTACATAATTTACAGTAAGTCTATAAATAAAAAATGGCAATTTGTTTTGTATGAAATATTAATAAAAAGGAACCTTCCCCTAAGTAAACTTGTGTCTCATTATAATAGTGTTCAGATGGTGTAGACAAAAAAATGTATACTTATTACAAATTAATTATTATTAATAATATGTTGTAAATGCACATTGATGTGTAAACATAAATTACTTGAGAATGGTTTATCGAAATGCAACAAGAACATCTTTTTAATTCTAGTGATATGAAAATCTTTTTTTTTGCAAGAATTTTTATAAATGTGTAAAAATAAAAAAGTTGGGGGTAAAATATTGATAGCCCTAAAACTACCCTTCAAGCAGAGGAGGGGCTTTGACTGGTACTATATAAATTGATGCCCATATCTAAATTTCAAATATGACATATATTTGAAAGCGATCGGAAGATATTTATAATCCCCCTTTAAAGGGGTATAATTTCTTTATTATCTATTTAGAGTACCTTTATTTTTGGATGTACTACCAGCCACATAAATATCCAGAGACAATTTTGGACCACCGGGTACACACGGTTATGTTACTCCATGTGTTAAGTTTTTTTTATCTTTTTATTTAACGTCGGCCTATTTCCGCTACCAGGGCCTATCACCGACGCCAGGAGACGAGCTGAAAATTTTGCCGAACCTCTTCTCGTATGCTTAACATTTAATAGAAAAGGGACCGCCTGCTTTACATTCCCTCCGAAGGATGGTATATCCACTACGTAATCCTCGTCTTGAAATTACATAGCTTCCACGTATACGCTGATATACAAGCCGCTAGAAGGTGGGACGAGATCGCTGTGTTTCCCAAGATGGATTTCACCCATCCAAGTACTAACCGTGCTGCACGTTGCTTCACTGGAGTATCAAAATACAATCAAAGTCAAGACGCATCTAGGCTTGCCCCATCTGTTAAGTTAAAATTAAAAAGTAGATTGTTCGCGGGGTTCGAAAGAATATCCTTGCACTTTAGTATGTAGTACGTCCGTGAAATTTCTGTGATTATCTCAGGGAGGGGCGCCAAAAAGTGCTCCCGCCCGGGTGGAAAATTTACCTTGAGCCGCCCCTGACAGTACTATTATTAACTTAAATGCACTTTACTGGCTAACAATGTTTATCACTTTGTTTTCACTTTGTAGTCTTAACCTCACATATCAACTTCCCTTCCCGCCGAGAATGCGGCCTTATATACCTAAAAATGATAGATCCCGAATTTTCTGTGAATACGTCACCATTCTCTAAATAGTTCCAGAATAGATGTCATCACTCTAGAGCTTCTAGTAGGTTCTTTCTCTAGTAGGTGCAAATCTCTACATTCAGACAACATCCGAACTAATTGAATTCTGCATACATTCTGGGGATTGCAACACATAACAATATCAATGTATTCAGAAAAAAAATTTGTAATTTATTGAACACTATGAGCCACCACCTTCCCATATGAAAAAAAAAGTTTTAGATAAAAAAGTGATTTGTTGTTCAATTTTGGAGGCTTCGTAAATAGTTATTAATGACACTAAACGAAAAAATATATTTTTCCTTGGACTTTACCTAGCGTAGAACAAATTTTGGTATTCCAAAGCACTATAGACGAATGTCTTAAAATGCTCAAAAAAACTGAACATCGACTCAGAAATTCGCAAAAATGTCATGGTATACTCAGAATGTTGTCTTGAATCCAAATATGTAAAAATATACAGGGTGTTCCATTTAAAAATCGAAAATTGCGGTTATTTTCGGGTAAACCGGAAATGATCTCGTACCGTTTTTATGCCCAAAAATCTATTTTTACAGGTAGTTTATGTACTCCAAATTTCAAAGAGATAAGTTAAAAAATGAAGGAAATATAGGGGGGGGGGGCGGCACTAGCCTTAGGCACCGGTATACCTACATTCCTTAGCTGCATGGATAACTCCTAATGCCATTAAAAAAAAGATATATAGTGGCTAAAATTATGTTGATATGATTCCTAATCGCAAAGGGCCCGCTATAGTGGCCTAGTTGTCTAGTGAAAATAGTACTATCCACTATCTCTGGAAGAATGTCGGCAAAAGCTGGCATTAGTTGCAACCAAGATCATAAAATACTTAAATATCCATATAAGATTACCAAAACGAAAAATAAGAAAAGTAATATGGTTCAGAATCCATAATAAAGTACACAGTGTAATTATTCAATATAATTTATTTAAAATTTAATTAAACTCTGTTGATTAACGTCAATTAAAGCAATTTTTTTCGTTTTTAAAAATAACGTAAACAAAAAAGTGCAGCATCTAGATAAACCTCCAAAACTGCTGGTGACACGTTCCGACATAAAGTGCCTTTGCTCACCTCGATCTAAAAATTATCTTTTGTAAACAATTCCTTCCCAAAGTAACATCAGACGTGCTTAGCAGAAGGTTTATTTATCTCTCTTCAACTCTAAACTACTACTTTGTAATGTATTTTTTTACAGCAAGGACAACTTTATAGTTAACCGATATAATTAATTCATTTGCGACTGTTAGGCGACATAATAAAAGTATTCGAGTCAATGAAATATTTATTTGATCTAATTTACGTATATAATCAAATATAATAAATAAATCGTATAACCTGTCAGTTAAGCTTTAGTTAAAGTGGTATAAATATTTCTAAGTCGTCTCATCACATTTTGGTGCATCGTAGAATTCGTATCCAGATATCTCCAAATCTGAAATAAAAAATATATATTTAAATATTAGCGATGTCAGTAATAACACTATAAAATTTTGGCCGTACTATGAGACATAAGAATAACTATTTTAATAATAGATTTTGACTCCAATCTGAAAATTTGGTAAATTAGGTAAAGGTAAATTATTATCTCTTGAATGTAAAAGGCAAATAATTTGATAATGATGCGATAGCGGAGGGTATCATATTTTCTGTTTTTTTTTTTACAAAAAACTGTTCCTTCTGTGATTTTTTATTTATAACTCGAGCTTTATCAAAACATTTTATTAATAGTCCAATAAATAAGCCCGAAAATGTGGAAAAGTGGTGGAACAGCACCGATTTGAAAAACGGTGTTCACGTGTTCCCTAGACCCCCAGGAAGATCCATCAGCATTGACTCCTGCATTACCTCCGAAAATAGGAAAGAAAGGAGTGCACCAAAAAGTAACTGTCATAAATTTTTTTATAAAATTAATATTTCGCCTCGGAAATGGGCTCTAAGAGGTTTTTTTGGATCGCTGATCACGAATCCGAGGTCCAAATTGAGAAATTCCATATTCCAGTATGCAATTCGTGCAACTTTTTTTAATGAAAATTCCACTTTTTCGGGCGGAAATTTAAATATGAATATTGTGCTGCGGAAGTGTGCTCTAGGTTTTTTTTGGGTCGCTGATTATGATTTCGAGGTCCAAATTCAAGAATTCCATATTCTGCACTGGAATTTGTGCCAATTTTCGTGTCGAATTTCGCTTTGAAGAAAAAAATTATGTGTGAATATTACGAGTATTTCAAAATAATTTTTTAAGTCAATTTTACTTTGAAGAAAAAAAATTATGTATGGATATTACGAGCATTTCAAATTAATATACATAGCAATTTTATAAACACCACAGGAATGCACGCAAATTTTTTCTTCTTTCAAGTGAGGTAAGTGATTAAAAGATAATAATTTTTATAAAAATATAGCATTTATTCTGTTGGTACAAAAGGCAGTATTCTGTGTGATAAAATAAATTAATTTATCATTAATTTTTTTTATATAATTTACACCATTTAGATCAATCATAAACTGAATCATATTCGAGAACTGGTGATTCAGGATTTATTGGTTCTTCTTCAGTGTCACTTTCATCTTCCTGTTCACCCGATATTTCAGCCGGACAAATCGATTCATTTTCGTGGAAAAACATTATTATTTAAATTTTTTTTTGAAAAAATGGAATTTTTCATGGCACGTATTGTTGGTTTTTGGTATCCTTTAAACTACAAAAACTGTATTCACTTAATGTTGTTTTATGATTGTGAAATAAGAAATAAGTTATGTATCAATAACAGGCTCTGCCTTGGCGATGTTATGCTTACGAATCATACATTATTGATTCTGGGAATATTTCTACGACCTAATTTTTAACCATACCAATAACACCTCACACTATTTTAATTTTTTAGTTCTTATAAAGCTCTCAATCTGTAAAGACATTTTACACTTGTTAAATAGAGCGTACTGCAAACACTGTGTTTTACTCGAATACCATACCTTCCTTTTGGTTATGGGACCACACTCAAAGAAAATGATAGGTAAATTCAACCAAAGAGCATATGAAATCGCTCCTATCTAGTTTCATAGTTAAATCAATCAGAAAAGAATAGTCATACAACTTTATTTGTTTTCGTAAACAAATAGTAGTTTAATAATCATATCTTCTTGTAACAAATTAAATAGTACAATGACATTTTTTTATATTCACTAACCATTTTCAGTTTGGTCTACAATTAAATAGTACGACTTTGTTTTTTGTTCACCAACTAATTTTTAGGTTGATCTACACTTTATTGTATGATGAAGTTTTTTTTGGTTAGCTAAAATCTCAGTATTGAGACATCAGACCACCCAAACCAAAGATTAGAGATCGTTTATAAGATCCATCCAAATATATCGATGATCCCTGAGAGAATTTAAACATTGCAATCATGTTATTAATTTTCTATAAATTCATAAGAGTATAAGATAATGCATGATTGATTATTGTCAGTGATTTGTATGTGGCGTCATCTGGGAATAATTTCTGTAATAGATTACGTGGTAAGCAAGCAAATTTTATGGTAATTCTTTTAGAACTTCTAGAAGACGACAATAATATTGGTTTGTCTACAAAGTACAATAATACAGCGAACTAATACTGGGTTAGAATTACAATTCGATAATGCTTAAAAATAAAGTCTACTATTTATCTAGTTTCATTTGACAAAATACAACAAATTATTAGTAAGATGAATAAATTATAGTCTTTTGCACCTATTTTTTAAGTTAATGTTTGTTTTGTTGTACGACAACTTTTTATTAATTAAAATAACAATCACCTCTTCTTTAAAAAATACCATCAATATAGTTTGGTTTAACAAAATTAACGATATTGTTAGTTAACCATTTTTTTTGTTGAATTTACCCATACTATTTCTTTAAGTGCAGATACCGTGTGTGATTGCAAGTGAGTGTAATTCGAGATAGTGTAAATAAAGCATAAATAACGATGGTGAGTGGTACATCAACTGCGTTAAAGCGCAATCTAAAACTGTTCAATGGTGAAAACTATTTAATGTGGAAATTCAGACTACAAGAAATTATTGAGCAAGAAGGGGCTAGTAAAGTGTTAAATGAAGATCCACCGACACCAATTACTGAGGAGTGGATACAGTGGGAACGATTTGCCAGAGGGACATTAATCGAGTACCTAGATGACAGTCGTATCACAAGTGCCACCAGGTCGTGCGACAGCTCGACAAATTTTGGAGAAATTTGATGGTCTATACGCCTGTAAAAAGGTGTCAACTCAGCTTTGTCTTCAAGATCGGTTGTTTAATTGCAAGTTAAAGGCAGGTACGACGCTGAAAAAGCACATGTTAGAAATTGATGAAATGGTGCATGATATGGTTGCTTGCGGTGGGGAAGTGAGTGAAACAACAAAAGTGAGGTACACATTAAACTCACTGCCTCCAAGTTATGCACAAATAAAAGCTGCAATTAAAACTATGTCAGACGAAAGAATTACGCTAGCATTTGTAAAAGGAATGCTGCTGGAACATGCAGAATATCTTGTGCGTGAAAATGCTGATACAAGCATGAAAGCTCTTCATTTCCGCACCACAAATGCACATGATAATCGAAAGAAGTTTACTCAAAGAAATAAGCCTGAATTTAAAAATAAGCAGGTGAAAAAGTGTTTTTACTGTGGGCGAAAAAATCATTTTAAACGTGATTGTCATTTTTATAAACAAAGTTTGAAGATTCATGAAAAACGCAACAAAAGAAACTATCATGAAGCTAGTGCGTCAACAGCAGTAATGGATAAGTCGTTTGCTTTTATGATGTGTGATGAAAACACTGCATCGTGGCGTTTTATGCTGGACTCTGGTGCAACAGAGCACATCATAAATGACTTTACTCTTTTCACCGAATGCGAAAAGCTGGATAATCCAATTCGCATAACTGTGGCGAAAATAGGGACGATCATTGAGGCGACACATATTGGTAGAATAAATGTTACAACTTCACTTGGTTACAGTGGCGAGTTGAAGAATGTCCTCTACAGCAAAAGTATCCCAACCAACCTCATCTCAGTGAGGCGCGTCCAGGAGGCTGGAATGTCGGTGCTGTTCACAGAAACTGGTCATGTCGAGGTCAGAAAAGGGGATACAACAGTTATTAAGGGTAAGCGCATAAATAATTTGTATGTTATAGACTTAATAGTACAAAATGCGTATAATACAGCACGGGTTGAGGGTCACGTTGCTGAAGCAAATATTATTGATAAAAATAAAATGTGGCCTGAACGATTGGGTCACATAAGCAAAGAAAAATTTACAAAAATTAAAGTAAATCAATTAGCCTGTGACACTGTTTGTTTAAAGAATATAAATCCTTTTAATTCGTTAGGCGAAGCTTGTATTAGTGGAAAACAAGTGCGCTTTCCTTTCGCCAAGATAAAAGATAAAAAGTATATAAAAAGGCCATTATTTGTTGTACATTCTGATGTGTGTGGGCCGATAACACCGTCTACGATAGATGAAAAGAATTATTTTGTAAACTTTATCGATGACTATACTCATTATACTGTAACTTATTTAATGAAAAATAAATCAGAGGTATTCACTTGTTTTAAAGATTATGTTGCAAAAAGTGAAGCTCAATTTAATACAAAATTGGTTACTTTGTATAGTGACAATGGTAGTGGGTACTTGTCTGGCGAAATGAAGGAATACTGTAAACAAAAAGGTATAACGTATCATCTCACAGTGGCTCTGCCAAGGCTCTGCCTTGGCGATGTTATGCTTACGAATCATACATTATTGATTCTGGAAATATTTCTACGACCTAATTTTTAACCATACCAATAACACCTCACACTATTTTAATTTTTTAGTTCTTATAAAGACATTTTACACTTGTTAAATAGAGCGTACTGCAAATACTGTGTTTTATTCGAATACCATACCTTCCTTTTCGTATTCCAGTCTGAAATATGGAATTCTTAAATTTGGACCTCAAAATCATGATCAGCGACCAAAAAACCTCCTAGAGCACATTCTCGTGGAAAAATGTTAACATTTAAATTTTTTCTGAAAAAATGGAATTTTTCATGGCACGTATTCCAGTCTGGAATATGGAATTGCTCAATTTGAATCGTGATCAGTGACCCCAAGAAACCCTAGAGCATACTTCCGCAGCACAATGTTCATATTTAAATATCCGCCCGAATTTTCATAAAAAAATGGCACGAATTCTATCTATACTGGAATATGGAACTGCTCAATTTGGACCTCGGACTCGTGATCGGCGACCCAAAAAACCTCCTAGAGCCCATTTCCGAGGCGAATATTAATTTTATAAATTTTATTATTACAGCTACTTTTTGGGGCAATTCAAACCACCCTAATTTTCTCATTTTCGGAGGTAATCCAGGGGTTAATGCTGATGAATGTTCCTGACGGTCTATGGACCACATGACAAAAGGAATTTTTCAAACCGGTGGTATTCCACCACTTTTCCACATTTTACACTTTTTCCGGCTTATTTACTGGATTATACGGTTAAATTGAAGCTAAGAAATTTTCCTACACTTTTATGTGTTTTAATTTTTTTTATGTCAAAAATTAACGAATTTACAAGATTTTATAAATTACATTCTGTTTACCAATATCGCATAGTAAGAAATTAGTTATTTTCAAGGGCTGGAAAATGCTATTTCCACTTTCTTGATCGAGACAAAATTAACGTAGAATATAGAATAGATTTTAAACGTAAAAAAATCATGCTACAAACATTTCTTAGCTCAAAAATTTATTCATACAATCCCTTGTGTGAATATTGTCCTCACTACGCTTAGGTAATAAACTTTCACATTCGGAAAGTACTTAGGTCTCTTGACATACTACACTATACTATATCACCTAACATCTGTAAATGATCGAGTGGGGAGGTGTTTCTATAATATTAATAATTTGGTCATCATTTGATAAGATTTCCTCAAAGATATCGAAAATGTCCATTATTCATACCAAATCTTATGTCTTAGAAACTAAATCCACACACAAATGTATAAATAATAAATTTGCAGTTCACAGTTACGTTAAGCATAGAGTTCAATGCCCTCCAAAATGTCAATTTAGAGCGCAGAGCAGTGTTATTATGAGAAGGTGCTCTCAAAAAATAAGCCCAGAAACGAGTTTGTACACACCATTATTCTAAGTTAATAGAAACGAATTACGTCATATTCAATGTCGAGACCATCGGCACCGGCAGCTTGCAGTAGAGTTGTGTTCGCCGGTGGTGATTAATTTAAGTGATATATGAACGTATTTTGACTGTGAAATATCTTCACCACTAGAGAGCTGTGTGTAATCTATATAAATATCAGAGTTGGCAGTTTCAATCTACAGCATTACAGAGCTGCTCGACCGCGAAAATTACATATCCTTAAAGGGTTTTAACCTCGGAACCCGGCCAGTACTAATAAAAGAAACGGACCACTTGCCCTTGGACTAGCCACTATCAAAAGACCAACTGCTAGAAATAATAGCAAGAGCCAGAAGTAACACCACATTTGGAGTAGACAAAATAAACAACGAGTTGATACACTATGGACCGGAAAGACTAAAGGAGCAAACCTTATAAATCATCACAAGAGTATGGATAGAAACCTGTCTACGAAATGGAATAAGATATATACAAATACTCCTCCCCAAAAAGAAGATTTGCAAAAGCAGAAACACGAAAAGAGGAGCATAAACACTCCATATCACAACACAATGCGGCAAAGCATTTCACAAATACCTACACTGCCTATCCCACACTCGTGTACCCTGCGTCATGTGACACTCGCTGCAGACAATAAGCATGACCCAAATCTAACCCAGCATGGACGTAGCCGGCCTCTAGGAAGTGGAAGCAATGCCTACCGCACGCTGGTAAATCAATCAACCAATCAACACGGTATTTGTAGAATTTAAAATTTTTCCATAAATTATGCATATTATAGTCCAGTAAGGTCATGTCTCTAAAAGCAATTTAATTCTATACTTTGTTTACGCAAAACTATTTCCTGTACATTGTAAATAGCATACACATTACACATTCCTCCAGAAACTAGGCATATCGGGAAAGGGAATGAACCTTAGCAATTCAAGTAGATTCCAACTCTAGCCATCTGGGTTCTTTGTTATTTAAATCAAAACATCGACATAGGAGAATATAAAGTTTGTCTTTATTTATCCAAATATGACCACAAGATACCTGAATAGTGTAATTTTTTGTAAAACAATAAGTAAATAAGTATTTTATTATACTTCTTTGAAAACACCTTATTTTCATCTGTATTAGTAATCATTTTTCGGACTAGCGCATGGAAACGGCGGCGCACGGGAATAGTTTTTTGGGCAGCCGTATGTGAAATGAGTATTTCGCGTTCCCAAAACAGTCGGAGAAATTCAATTTCACGGCCGTTACCCTTAGTAGCGGCCGAAAAACTAAAAGTCACTTTCATAATAATTGACCGTTAAATCACTTCAAAATTGACATTTCTAAAATATGACAAATGATCGCTCTCAAACATTTTTACGATTATTCGAGAACTGTCAAGTTTACACTCAAATTATACCGTTTTCATAGAAACGCTCTGGCGTTAAGGCCACCGCGTTTATTTAGCATAAACGGTGGTGTCATGTTCACCATCGATACTAACTATAATTTACGGTTGCACAAAAAATAGTGTTTATACCATGGCCGCGAAATTTTTTAGCGCCCTCGAGATTATCTTGCCTCGGCCGCAAGCGGCCTCTGCGATAATTTTTCTCTCGGTACGTAAAAAGGAATTTCGCGGCCTTGGTATAAAAATAACTATTCCCGATTTCCGATTTTTTTCCGTGCGCTGAATAAAAATACCGAATATATGGCTTTAAAATAGAAATATACAGCAAAGTAAACTAAACTTAAGAAAGTCCATATGGTATCAGTGGTGTTCGGTATTTTAATTCGCAAATGTTTGAATATTTGGATGAACTGCTGTAATATTTTTTGATGTTTTGTCAACCTTATCTGACATAGACTAATTTGAAACAAATCACCTTTGAAATAATTTGAGAGTAACCATGGAAACGCATCATATATACCAAACAATGCATTGTCAGCGTTGTTTATTTTCTGTCAATTAAATTTATGCCGATAAAATGTACTCAGAAAAAAAAAACGAAATTTCCTAGAGCAAGCGGCATAAGCGAACGCGAATTTATTACCAGTAAAATCCAGGTCAAGATATGAACACGAATATCAACTTTTTACTGAATGGCGAAATCTGAACAAAATCAAAACTGTAAGTGACGATATTCTTCTAGTTTACTTTGTCGAAAAAGCAAAGTCTATGGAATCTTCCACGTTATGGACTCGATTCTCAATGCTAAAAAGTTGTTTGGCCATAAAAGAAAATGCTGACATCAACAAATATCAAAAAACTATTGCTTCTTGAAGCGTGAAGATGTAGGATATATACCGAAAAAGTCCCAAGTTTTAACAGCAGAGCAAATAACCAATGTTTTACGTGAAGCTCCAGATGAACAATATCTACTAGCAAAAGCAATTTTAGTGTTTGGGATATTTGGTGCGTGTCAAAGAGATGATTTGATACGTTTAAATTTAGACGATGTGGTAGATAATGAGCGCTTTCTTGTCGTGTTTTACGAGATGGAAAAACTCATACATCAAGAAGTTTCACCATTACCAATGAAGGATGTAAATTTGAGCCCTGCACACTTTATCGCAAATATGCAGCTCTACGATCTAAAAATATGAACAGCAGAAGATTATTAGTTGCATATCGAAACGGCAGGTATTACGCTCAACATGTTGGATGCCGTACTATCAGTGGTGTTCCGAAAATTGTTGCAGAATACCTAAAACTAGAAAATCCCAGAGAATATACCGGGCATGGACTAAGGCGTTCTTCGGCAAGTATGTTGGTGGAAAGCGGCGGTGATTTATTCACTCTGAAAAGGCACGGAGGATGTGTAGTAGAAGGATATATAGAAGAATCCGTACAAAGAAAAATTGAGGTATCACGAAAACTGTTTAACCCTTCTCCCTCGCAAAATACAAGTGTATCCATTCGTTCAAGAAAATCAAAACATTTGCAAAGAATCTGCTTCAATAATTGCAGTTTCACAAAATGAACATCCAAAAGGACTTAACCTGTGCAATAATACCAATTGCACAATAAACATAACCATTAATAATAACAATTCAAATTAAAAACATTATTAGTTGGAGCTGTTATTACTAACAGTTAGTTAGTTAGTTAGTTCATTTTCAATATTCTTACTCTAGTACATGTTTTTTTATGTCTATAACTTATGAAAATAAAAATGTTTCAAGTTTCTTTCGTATGTCTTTTTTTGTTATATTTTGTTTTTATGTTATCTTTTTCAAAGAAGTATAATACAAAATATCGTTCATTACACATCCAGAAATAGATTTTTCCGTGCTTGCATGACTTCCCGTGTGCGGCTTCGCCTCACACGTAGAATTTGTCACACGCGCACATAGATACTCCCAATGAAATATACTATTATTACTAACCTTTTTGTGTGCTTGTCTGATATAAAATATTTAACCATCTACTCGAATCTGCAATTTCACTGGTTCCACCAAATTCCGAGGGCAATACATCTTTTCCAATGCTTTCTATCAAGAGCTCATAGTTATATCCACAAATATGAATCTAAAAAATATTTGATTATGTTAGCCATCGTTTCAAGAGCATGTATATCAAAATAATATTTATCACCGAAATGTTCATCGCACTGATTTTCTCTCTCATAACGAAAAAAGTTTGTATGTGGAAATAATTGTTTATAGAACTTTAATAATATAATATTTGAAATCGTCTACCTCAAAAACTCATAAAACGATATCCCACACGGTAGTGGGGTGGAGATGGTGATAAGGGTGGGAGTGGATTAAATGAAAAGCTTTTGGTTCCTGTACACACACTAAATCACATTTTTTTTGTCATCCCCTTTAATAATGGGGTAGGGGTGGTAATGGGGGTGGCTAATGCCAAAAATTTTTTTGAGACCTTAGCTTCTCTTGTATACACTAACTAAATGCCAATTTTATGTACTATTACCTGCTTGATTTACCTATTTACCCCCTATTTACCATTTTACCCCCCAACCCTTCTACCGAATAAGATGAAAATATAATGTAGTTCCAAATCCCGTTAAAGTACATACGTGTATCAAATTTCAAGTCAATATCTTAAACGGTTCCAGAGTAATCGTGCGCACAAAAAAAGTTACAGACCGACAGACAGAAATTTTTTCGCTCAAACTTAAAATCTCGACGTTTCATGACATTCTAAGCCTATTTGAAAAATAAAAATTTTCAAAATTTTTTTTATCGTTACTATACTTCCACTGGATGCGGAAGTAATAGACCTCAGTTGGTAATGTACAGAGGGGAATCATCAGGTGTTTTAGCTGTTAGAACATTGGTCTATTTTGCGTCCCCTACTTTTTACAATCTACTCGTCCAATCATATACCAAGTATATGCGTCCATTTTGCATCCATTTTTCTATCATGCAAACAACACTATTATGCAGATGACACGCAGTTTTATTGGCCTTTTGATGTGAGTGAAAGTAGGCAGGCAATATTTGCTATAAACTATGACCTTAGCTGCTTACTCGATTTTTCAGATAAGATGTTTCTTCAACTTTATTCTAGCAAATCAGCTATGATAGTATTTGGTAGAAAAGCGGAGATAACAAAATTCGTTTTAGACTTTTAGGGCAGTATAACAGTCAAAAAAGTTTGGGAGTCATTATGGACCAAGAATTGACTTATCAAAATATATTTATACTGAACAAAAACTCAGAATTTGTGCTATATGATTCTCTGGCATTGTCATATTTGAATTATTGTGACATAATATATGGACCCTGTCTAAATGTTGTAGATAGTAATCGTATTAAAAAATGTCAGAATTCCTGTCTGCGGTTAATTTTCGATATAAGGAAGTATAATCGTATTAGCCACTCACTGAAATTAAATAATTAATTGGCTTGACATGAAAAATAGGCGATATTTACACTCTGCTTTTCAGTACTTTAACAAATAATATTATTTAGGTATTAAGAAAATCACAACTTACACACTTTCTTATTCATTACGAAATTATCTACTTTCTGTATATTGTTGCCCTAATCTGGGCACGCTAATATACTAGTTAGGTAAATACTTTAAAACACTCATTATTGTAGAACCAATCAAAACAACTACTCTTCTAGCTAATACTGACGAAGTATTGAATTACATGATAGGATTCTTAGAATTTTAAAGCAAAAAAATATATTAAATATATTTAAATCATCTATTTAAATTCAGTCATTCACATTTTTTTTATTTAATATGAAATTATCTACTTTCTGTATATTGGTACTACTTAGGAAAACACTCATCATTGGAGAACGAATCAAAACAACTACTCTTCTAGCTAATACTGACGAAGTATTGAATTACATGATAGGAACTACTTCATCAGTATTAGCTAGAAGAGTGGTTGTTTTGATTGGTTAAAGTATTTACCTAACTAGTATATTAGCGTGCCCAGATTAGGGCAACAATATACAGAAAGTAGATAATTTCATAATAAATAAAAAAGTGTATAAGTTGTGATTTGCTTCATACCTAAATAATATTCTCTAATCATGATGAAAGCAAATAAATAAAAGTAATTAATTGTAAAAACTTTAATATATTGATTAGTAAAAAAAAGTCCGTTATACATAAATTCTAAAATATGTTTTCGGACTGATGCGCGATGTCCACAATTTAAATAATGATTGAGCGATAACCTGGTTCCTTGCCGGTAGAGCCAGAGCCTTTGTGTGCCCTAGTCCTTGGCCTGTCATGTTCCACGTTCAATTTTTGAACAATCTGTTTGCTGCTTTCCTGTCTTCAAGCTCCATTTCAACGTGCAAGGGAGTGAGTTCAAGAATGGCCTATATCGCAATCGTTGAAGTGTTCCTGAATGCTGTTATACCAAGACATGCTAGTCTTCGAACTTGACATAGGCGAGCCCTGTGGAGCACTCTTATTAGCGCCACCACACCAGTGCCGTATTCGTTACGAAGGGTTTTACCATAACAGTATAAGCCCAGAGAATAGTCTTCGGACTTATACTCCACTTAAGACCGAAGAAGCCTCTGCACACGCTTTTCTCGTTTGAGCTTCCACGTGGTCCTTCCATGACAATTTGGAGTCCAGAGGTACCCCTAGGTATCTCACTGTACGGGAAAGACACAGGCGTGAAGTTGTAGAAGAACACACTACCGGGCGTCAAATTGATGCGACACCAATTTATTTATTAAGGGGCGCCAGTCGCATTCTGCCCCGTTCTTCCACTTCCAGGCGGGTTCGAGATAAGATGCACTTCGATAGACGAGTAATGGGTCAAGGCCGCAGTACCTTATATCATTAACGACGCATTTCAGGACGTGATCCTTATTTTTCACTGTTGATTAGGGTTTGACGCCTTCTGATTATTTAGATTTCGGCATAAAAAAAATCCCTATCGAAGATTTCTCTCCGGCGGGATTGAATTCTGACGTGGTTTAACCACGATTAATGGGCTCTATGCTCTCGTATTTCTCAAAAAATCGCATAAAAATCCCTATCAAGCTACCGTAAGGTGACGAAAACACTGAGTATCAGACTTAAGGAATCATGAGATTCCAATTACTCAGTTGTTTAGGTCTTCCAAACGAAAACTCCAGGGATTGAAGACTAACCACAAGTCTTAAGATCAATAAAGAGCAATTAGTTCAAAGAACATCATTTATTTAATAAATGTTATACAGTGATTTACTGCAAAATGACATAAAGTGAAAGAATCACGCCTCCCCAACTAAGGCAAATGACTTTTAAACCATACAAGTGAGAGCGTTCGCTAACGATCGATTTGGTAGGAAAGATTCATGCAACCCTCCCAGAATCAAATGTAATCCTTTTTTGAAATAATTGTGACTTTTGGAATGGGCAATTATATATAAAATATAAAAATGTTTTACTAAAAAAATTTAGTTTCACTAGAGACTACCTTGCTTTAAAGTTCTCGTAACGTGAGATTTCACGTACTAAAATAACATTCATGAGGACTTACTACATAAGTTTGGTAGCGTTCGATCAGTCTACAACTTACTTGCCCCTATGTAGGTGTTCAATATTAAAAAAATGGGGGCGAGCCACCTCCAAACGATTTTTAGGCAAAATGGACTTTTGAGTCCTTTGTGCACAAGGCGGTTTTCTCTATAACTTTATTATTTGGAAAGCCCTGCTATTGGCTTTTTTCCATCGCTTTGTATTGATTACCCAACGCACTCGACCAAATTGCGAGCTGCTGGGTGACAGTCTCGTTTTATACGAGAAACCGGCCTTGTCCACTTTCATTGATTTTTGTCAATTTTTGTCTATAGGTGCCACAACGCTTTTGCCAAATTCGTCGCTTTCGCTCTTTTGATGTATTGCATCGATAAAATTTTATGGTCAATGTCTTCGGCGGAGGAATTACAGTTGAAAATATTTTGTAATATTTTCAAAGTACCATTTTGGTGTACCTTTTAAAAGTATGTAATTCATCTTTCCATGAGCACTATATACTTTTACTCTCAATTCATGGGCCAAAATATATTTTCCTAAGTAAAAATTCGGTGTTTCTTCGAATTTTTACCTGGTGGTGCCTAATGTCTTAATGGACCCATAACGTTCCTTTTGGACTAAACTATGGCTCTGAAGTCTCTCAGTCTCTCGAAAATGTACTTAAATGAAATTTTTGCCTAAGTCGAATTTTTATTTTGGGTTCGACTTAGGTCGATTCTGGGGGGTTCTATAACAAAGTAACTAAATCATAAGTTAGAAAGCTTGGTTCCACCTAGGTAGGTAGGATAGAGTAACTACAGGTGGAACCTAGCTTGAGATTTGCAGATGACACCACTTAAGTTGCAGCAAACGAGAAGGAACTCATATGCCTGCTGGACATGCTTCAGAAAATAAACTCTCTGGTTTTCTCCATCTGTCTTTATGCCTTCGAGATGTGGCTCTGAAGTTGTTTGTTATGAATTACCTGGATAGCCCATCACACTAATTGCTCAAAAGCGACAGACAACGTGATACTGTCTGACGATTTATACAGCACACGGAGACCAACTAGAGCAATGCATGTATTATGAAACGTTTGGCAAGACGTTGCGAAGAAGAAGAAGTTTATCATGTGTCTACAAATAAAAATTAATACCACCTGGTTCGATTATTCGTTCAAGTTTCCTTGTTTATTACACTATTGTGGAAAATGACCGTAGAGACGTTGGAAGTAGGCATCGAAAAATCTAACTTATAAAGGTTTTATAAGCATCGAAAAAAACATTCGAATATAATAATAATTATTATATACTTGTTAAAAAGCGTTTCATGCTAGAAATAATTTCAATTTTAAAAGTGAAGGGCAAAATATGATCAGATATTTCAAACGGAATGTACTTATTTAATAAATAAAGAATACACCCATTTAAAAAAATTTACAGAAGTCGCAATTTAGCAATCTTCGTTAAGGCATTGAAAATGAACTTGGCTAACTTTCAAGTCTGACATGAAATCTACAAAATTTGAAAAATGTATAAGGGATAGAAATAAAGAAAAGTTTGAAAAATTTTAAAACTTTTATTAAGTTGCGTATAGAAAAGTACAAAAGCTACGCATGTTCGAATACTGTAAAAAATGCACAGCTCGGTGAAATTGTAATACTGGACAATACAATGGAATACGATAAAATTATAGCTAGAAAATAAAAAAATATACAAAAGTGCAACATGAGTTTTTTAAAAACATTTCAACAAAAAGGGTAATATCACGTGAAACTACCAATCGTCTGTGGGATCGCAGGAACACCGCCACAGCCGCCGATTTGCTTTTCTTCTGTAACGTTTCATCGCCGTAGCGTCATCCAAACCGCGCTCTATTCGGACGAATTCGATTATATAATAAGGGTACAAACATAGTGCAGCGACGAGGCTAGAGGTAAAGCGACAAGGTAAGAGGCGCGTCTTAAATTATATTATGTATTGTTATGCAGCGAAATATAGTATCTGACGAGTACCTGACGCGACTAGAGGCGCTTCAAGAGGCAAGATAAGATTTGGAATTGTTGCCGCCCGCCTCGTTGAGGTTTTTAGATAGGTTTTAACTTGCAAAGTCCAGTGTGCACTGTATAGTCTAGTATAGTCAGGGCTGACGACAGGGGGGGCAGACGGGGCTGCAGCCCCGGGGCCCGGGCCTGAAGGGGCCCGGCACCATCACTGTTAAATACATTTTTGTATTGATTGTATTTCAAATGAAATATTATGTGTATTGAAAATTAGTATTTTTGATGTGTCTCAGATGAGGGGGGGGGGGGCAATTTGATTTTACCCCTGGGCCCGTACCGGCTCTCCACGGGCCTGAGTATAGTTCACAGCAGACTTATCAGGCACTCAAAAAATGTCGGCGCCATTGACCACCAAACACGCCGCATCTCACCGCCAAAGACGCCGACATTTTTTACACGCATACAAGTGTGTTATAAACTATAATCTGTATGTGGTATGTTTTTGGAGCGAATAATAAATTGTTCATTTAATAGAAGGCCAATATAGAATACCTCGCATCCAGATCATCGGCATCTAGACAAACTTTGGAATACTGAATAATTTTTGATGCCCAGACACTGCGAAACTCATCGTCACTGTCTGACAACATTTTCTACACTGATTTTATTCGGGAGATGCACAGAGAATGACAAACTTTGTCTCTTAACTATGAACTAGTCGCTGCACTATGTTTGTACCCTAAGCGAAACTTTCTATGAACATGTCCAGCGAGACGTCCGATATAGTGATTTTGAAGTCTCATATTGCATGAGAGGCATATTGTCCAAATACGAAGGTTGCAAGTGATTTTGCCACTTTCAAGTTTTGTAAGACTTCTTTTTTTATCGTAAACGAAAAGAGGAATTGGAATTCTGCTAGGGATCTCCAAAGAATTGTACACTCTCACGCCAAAAATATCAGGTGCTAGTTTACTGCCGGTGAAGGATTTTGCAGCTTTTGTCATAAGCAATTTGCTTCGTAAATTTTGAAATAATTCCCGCAGTTTATTTGCCAGTCCGGATATAGTTTGGAAGCCTCGACGAAAGCATAATCCCGTACCATGAAATAGACTTAATAAAAGTTTTGAAACAAATAGTTCGCAATATTATTTGTGTTATTTTACAAACACACCTTATTACCAGCATCACCATCACCACAGAATACTCCAATAGTTCGGTGGAATATTATGTGCCTGTGATTACATATAACGCGCACTGTTTCATTCTCTATCTCACTAACGCAAATCGCGTTCGAGATGAGACACACTTCATATATTTTATCTTCCGCAAGGTTCAATTGTGACGTTGCATGACTCACTTCGATTCCCGTTCTCTGAAATACAACTCACAGAAATTCTGAATGCAGTGTTGCCAAAAACAATTATTGTGTGACAATCGAAGACAAAACTAATCATTTTAAGTTCATCTTGTGCCAATAACAACACTTTACAATAATTTCAGAAAAATACAATCCGACAGTAGTCCATACTGTTCATATCACGATGCTTCACATCTACTTGCAAATTCACAATTTCACAAAGGGCCAAAATTAAAAAAAAAAAAAATGCGAAAACTGTATTTAACAATTGAGAAAATAAGCGAAAAAATTTCAAAACACTCATTTTTCATTATTTATATTATAGATACAAGCCACATATCTATTTTGAAGCGATTTGCAATAAAACTTCAGCACGAAGAAAACTGTTTCACCCACCGACCCTTAACAATCGCATACCGAATTCTCTTAAAAATTACAGACCCATAAAAGCTTCAAAACACCGAATTTCACATAAATATCGATTTTCAGCTTTTTCCGATAATTACAAATTCAACTAGGCCTAGCCTAGCTTAAAAACCCACAGATTCGTGCACATACTGACAAAAACGCAATTTGACATCTTGTGCTCATCAAAAATCAACAAAAAGATCACCCCCGAACACTCTCACAACCGCATCCCGCATTCTCTTAAAAATAACAATTGACCCGTAAAAGTCTCAAAACACAGAACTTCACACAAATATCGATGTTCAGCTTTTTCTGAAAATTAAAACTTTTTCCCATTTCAACCCCCAAATTCAACTCAACCAGAAAATTTTTAAAAATCCACAGATTCGACCACATGCTGCCAATAACGAAATTCGAGATTTTTTGCTCATCAAAACATCAACAAAAAAAAATTACCCCCGTCCATCCCACAACCGCATCCCGGATTCTCTTAAAAATTACAGTCGACCAGTAAAAGTTTCAATACACCGAGTTTCACACAAACATCAATTTTCAGCTTTTTCGATAATTACCTACAACTTTTTTCCAATTTTTCAACCCCCAAATTAAGCTCGGTTAGAAAATTCTTAAAACTCTCAGATTCGTCCACATACTGCCAAAAACGCAATTCGAGATTTTTTGCTCATCATCAACAAAAAAAATCACCCCTGACCACCCTCACAACTGCATGCTGGATTCTCTTAAAAATTACAATCGACCCGTTAAAAGTCTCAAAACATGGAATTTCACATAAATATAAATTTTTACCATTTTTTGATAATTATAACTTTTCCCATTTTTCAAAATTCAACTCGACCAAAAAATTTTTATAAACAAACAGATTCAAACATAGTGTTAAAAACGTAATTAGACACTTTGGCTCAACAAAACTTTAGCACGAAAAGTTAATTTCACCCCCGACCTTCAGCCACCTCCCCCAACCACATCCCATATTTTCTTAAAAATTACGATCCACCCGTAAAAAGTCCCAATACACCCAAGAGGCGGATTGGGGGTTCGCCACCCCCCCCCGAAGTCCTGAAGAAACAAGAAACGCTTTACTTTCAACTTTAAAGTTGTTTGTTAATTTATTAGTCATCTATATGATGTTAAACCAAAAATAAAAGTAGGACCAGTTAACTTAACTATTATTAGCTGATTAATTGCTGAAGTCACTCAAGTTCACACATATATCGATTTTTAACTTTTTCCGATAATTACAACTTTTTTTCCAATTTTTCAACCCCTAAATTCAACTCGACGAGACAATTTTTTAAACCCACAGATTCGTTCACACACTGCTAAAAACGCAATTCGACATTCTTTGCTCATCAGAACTTCAAGAAAAAAAATCACCCCACATCCGCAACCCAAATACTCTTAAAAATTAAAATCGACCCGTAAAACTCTCAAAACACTGAATTTCACACAAATATCGATTTTCAGCTTTTTCCGATAATTACAACTTTTCTCCCATTTTTCAACCAAATTCAACTAGTCCAGAAAATTCTTAAAACCTCACAGATTTGTCTAAATACTGCCAAAAACGCAATTCGACATTTTTTGCTCATCAAAACATCAACAAAAAAAATCACTCCCGACCTCCTGCACTGCACCAACTGCATCCCGGATTCTCTTAAAAATTACAATCGGCCCGTTAAAAGTCTCAAAACACGGAATTTCACACAAATAGAAATTTTTAGCATTTTCTGATAATTATACAACCCCCAAAATCCAACTCGACCAAAAAATTTTTATAAACCAACAGATTCAAACATGCTGCCAAAAGCGCCACTAGACACTTTTTCTCACCAAAATTTTAGCACGAAAAAGTAATTTTCACCCCCGACCTTCAGCCACTCCCCCAACCTCATCCCATATTTTCTTAAAAATTACAATCAACCCGTAAAAAGTCCCAATACACCCAAGTTCACACAAAAATATCGAGTTTTAGCTTTTTCAACTCGACCAGACAATTCTTAAAAACCCACAGATTCACACACTGCCAAAAACGCAATTCGACATTCTTTGCTCATCAAAACGCCAACAGAAAAATCACCCCCGATCACCCCCACATCCGCATCCCAGATTCTCTTAAAAATTAAAATCGACCTGTAAAAGTTTCAAAACACCGAATTTCACACAAATGTTGATTTTCAGCTTTTTCCGATAATTACAACTGTTTTCCCATTTTTCAACCCCCAAATTCAACTCGTCCAGAAAATTCTTAAAACCTCACAGATGTGTCCACATACTGACAAAAACGCATTTCTGCTCATCAAAACATCAACAAAAAAAGTCACCACCGACCACCCCCATAACTGCATCCTGGATTTTCTTAAAAATTACAACCGACCCGTTAAAGGTCTCAAAACACGGAATTTCACACAAATATAAATTTTCAGCATTTTCTGATAATTATAACGTTTTTCCATTTTCAACCCCCAAATCCAACTCTGCCAACAAATTCTTAAAAATCAACAAATTCTTAAAAACCAACAAATTCATCTACATACTGCCAAAAGCGCAACTCGACAGTTTTTCGCACCAAAATTTTAGCACGAAAAAATAAATTTCACCCCGACCTCCCTCCCCCCCACCCTACAAACCACACCCTCGTATTCTATTAAAAATTGCAATCGGCCTGTAAAAAGTTACAAAACACCGAATTTCACACAAATCTCGATTTTCAGCTTTTTCCGATAATTACAACAGATTTCCCATTTTTCAACCCCCAAATTCAACTCGTCCAGAAAATTCTTAAAACCTCACAGATTTGTCCACATACTGGCAAAAACGCAATTCGACATTTTTGCTCATCAAAACATCAACAAAAAAAGTCACCACCGACCACCCCCATAACTGCATCCTGGATTCTCTTAAAAATTACAACCGACCCGTTAAAGGTCTCAAAACACGGAATTTCACATATATATAAATTTTCAGCATTATCTGATAATTATAACTTTTTTCCATTTTTCAACCCCCAAATCCAACTTTGCCAACAAATTCTTAAAAACCAACAGATTCATTTACATACTGCCAAAAGCTCAACTCGACACTTTTTCTCACCAAAATTTTAGCACGAAAAAATAAATTTCACCCCGACCTCCCCCCCACCCCCACCCTACAAACCACACACCCCGTATTCTATTAAAAATTGCAATCGACCCGTAAAAAGTTTCAAAACACCGAATTTCACACAAATATCGATTTTCAGCTTTTTCCGATACTTATAACTTTTTCCCATTTTTCAACCTCCAAATCCAGCTCTGCCAGAAAATTCTGAAAAACCCACAGATTCTTCCACATAATGCCAAAAACCCAGATCGACATTTTTTGCTCATCAAAGCATCAACAAAAAAAGTCACCCCCGACCACCCCCATAACTGCATCCTGAATTCTCTTAAAAATTACAACCGACCCGTTAAAAGTCTCAAGACACGGAATTTCACACAAATATAAATTTTCAGCATTCTCTGATAACTATAACTTTTTTCCATTTTTCAACCCCCAAATCCAACTCTGCCAACAAATTCTTAAAAACCAACAGATTCATCTACATACTGCCAAAAGCGCAACTCGACACATTTTCTCACCAAAATTTTAACACGAAAAAATAAATTTCACCCCGACCTCCCCCCACCCTACAAACCACACCCCGTATTCTATTAAAAATTGCAATCGACCCGTAAAAAGTCTCA
This sequence comes from Rutpela maculata, assembly GCA_936432065.2. NCBI lineage: Eukaryota > Metazoa > Arthropoda > Insecta > Coleoptera > Cerambycidae > Rutpela > Rutpela maculata. The sequence continues at coordinate 81,675,853 of OW386289.2, read as the reverse complement.
AAACACCGATTTCACACAAATATCGATTTTCAGCTTTTTCCGATCCTTATAACTTTTTCCCATTTTTCAACCTTCAAATCCAGCTCTGCCAGAAAATTCTGAAAAACCCACAGATTCTTCCACATAATGCCAAAAAGCCAGATCGACATTTTTTGCTCATCAAAACATCAACAAAAAAAAATCACTCGGTTAAAAAAGTACCTCAACTTTACACCCCTGTAACTTCACCCCTGTGCATCACAGACACGAAAACGAACCCCGTACGATGTGCGCTAGTTCATCCTCTTTCCAACTAGACTAAAATCAAATTTGGATCTTTCAAAAAGTATGCGATGTAACAGCACCGAACGCTTTCGTGTCCAAAAAAACGTTTCAACCCCCGTATTTTCGCCCCCTCGAACTTTAAATTTTCTAAACCTCTTCCAATAGCTTATATTTGACGAGATCTTCAAAATGACACCAAAAACATCCACCTAGCATACAAAAAACTTGCAAAAATTCGCAAAAACTGCGAAATTTCCAAGCGTTACACAAATCGCTTCTGGACCCCCGTATTACCGTTACACCTTCGAGTTGTTAAAAATTTTCAATGTTAAAACATTTTCAATGTTAAAAATGTCATGGTCGCACTTGGAACGAAACTAAATGTTTCATTATTACTAAGAATAATTAACATTTTACATTGACGACTTTAAATTGGCATTTACAAATATATTACTGCTTATCACAAAATTATAAGTACTAGAAAATGTAACACACACCTGAATTTGAAGCCTCCATAGCAAAAAACTCGAATTTTAATACAGTAATAAGCAAATAAACGAGCACAAAGATCTAATAAAACTTTAAAATTCACACGCACTATCTGCACTACTCGGTTTTGACTGATATGGGCGCTGAAATGAATTATGTAAGGGCCAATTGCGATTCATTTTATTATGTGTAAAGGTGTTGGCTACACATAGCCCAAAAGAGCGATCGTGTTAATTCTATTACATATTTTGATTTTTGGCCACGTTTTTAGCTTTGTTGCCTTACTGTGCGGCGGGAGCGGTTATAACAACGATATGTATTTCTATGAATTATAATAATTTTTTATTAACAATCGGTTAACTGCAAAGTTTATGTAGTACATAACGTAAAATGTATATAAATAAAATTCTGATAGAAAAATTTGAGTGCAATGTCCAGATTCATGTTAACGTATTTTTTTCAGACCACCCTCACGTATATTTCAAAAGTTTGTAGAAATCCGATTGGAATTTTGGATATCAAACACGAAAATAAGTCGTAATATTGTTGGTCAAATCGCAATATTAATTTCATTCCCTAAGTTTCAAGTGTTCTAAAATTGTCTTCGTATTTAAAAATAAATATCTTTTATTTGTGCTTATATCATTATTAAAAAAAAAACATTATTTTGGATATTTAGAAGATATCTTTCAAATAAACCATTTGTTCTTCTCATATACTATTGATTCAAGTCTGATCAAGTTAGTACATTAACAAGAAGTTCCCCTTAGAAACATCTTGTTAATATCAAAGAAATGGTTAATGGTTATTTTCTTGTTTTTTACTGAATATTACATATTAAGTGTATGAAAGAAGTTGACAAGTGTTTCGTAGGGGCAACTTTTTCTCCCGATCTACTAACGTAATCAGACTTGGATCAATAGTATATGAAAGTAAATTGTAGTTTAAGAAACTAAAAAACGCGCTTTCATGAGTAGCTCGCTAAAAAGTTAAAACAACATACCACCTGAAATTTTGTTGTTGATTTTTATATATTATGACCTCCTGATTACGAAAATAGTATATTATTCAACGAGCGGTAATGTAGGTAATAACTCACGAAGATGAAAGTTTACAGCACGAGCCATAGCCGAGTGCTGTAATTCATCAAGTGAGTTATTACAATTTCCGCAAGTTGAATACCATACTTTATCTACGATTATAACAATAAATATTAAATTGAGAAAATTTTGAAATTACTGAGTTTGCTTATTAATATTAACTGCAAAATTAAATTTTTGTTCACCCTTTTATATTTGTTGTCTTCAAAGATTTAGCCACCTTTAAGCGGAGGTAGAATGTGATTTTTAATCGAAATAGTGCACAAACTGCTTGTAGACAAAAAATTAGCTTTGTAGATTAATATTACGCGGCGGAAAATGCAAAACTTCTCCGTAAACTGCAATAGCCCGGAGCGCATATTCGGTCAAGTCTTGTTTTTCATGTTAGAGAAAAAATTAAAAAAGCGCCGGAAAGCTCAATCAATTCATCTCTTTACATAAGCTGTCTACAAATTTTTCGAAAAAAACGATAGTTATCGAGATATTCGACGAAATGTAAGAAATTACACGTTTTCCTATAGAGCGTATGCAAATCTTAAAAAAATAATTTTTCTCAGAAACCTTTGTTTCGAAGGGCCAAGATTAACGGAGCGTCAAAGTAGTACATGATATTAAGTGAAAATCGTATATGAGATCGATTTCAGTTAATTACCGATTAATTACGGTGACAAAATGGAGAAAATCTACCGAAAAAAAAAAGTCCCAAATCCCGCCCCCTCTAATTCCTTCATTTTTGTCGGAATTCAAAAAACCGCTGCCTAAGGAATCACTACTTCCACATCCAGATTTTCTATCCAAGTCACTCACAACGAAAACATTTTGTATGTGGAAATAATCATTTATGGAACTTTAATAATATAATATTTGAAATCTTCTACCCCAAAAACCCATAAAACGATACCCCACATCGGAAGTGGGGCGGGGGTGGCGATAGGGGGTGGTAGTGGGGGTTGGATCAAGTAAAAAAATATTTTGAGGTTTCTGGTTCTTGTACACACACTAAATCACAATTTTTTTCATCCCCTTTAATAATGAGGTGGGGGTGGTAATGGGGGTGGCTAATGTCAATTTTTTTTTTGAAACCTTAGCTTCTCTTATATATACTAAATACCAATTTTATGGACTCTTACCTGCTTGATTTACCTATTTACCCCAAATTTACCCCAATTTATAAATATAATCTAGTTCTAGATCTCGTTAAAGCACATATGTGTACCAAATTTCAAGTCAATATCTTAAACGGTTCCTGAGTAAACGTGCGCACAAAAAAAAGTTACCGACAGGCAGACAGACCGACAGACAGAAATTTTTTTTCGCTCAAACTTAAAATCTCGACGTTTCATGACATTCTAAGCCTATTTGAACAATAAAAATTTTAAAAAATTTTTTTGTCGTTACTATACTTCCACTGGATGTGGAAGTAAAATAAAAAAAAGGGTTTTAGAAAATTTAACTCCACTAAAGTTAACTAGAGTATTCTTTTGGCAACGGAGCCAAGATTAAAAAGTTGCCAACGGTAGAAGCTCAAAATTTGCGATTTTTTGCCGTACATGGCCAACATTTCAGTACTTATCTCCGAAACGAAAAAAAAAAATCAAAATTCTTGTGGGAGCAAAAGAATCCGTAGTGGAAAATACTCGTTTGACCTTATATTTTATTTCGAGCTAACTCCCACCGTTTCGGAGATATCTGCGAACAATAGCAAAAAACAGCTCACATTTCGGAGTCGAAAAAATTGCAAAAACATGCAATCTTGACACGTTCATATTTTTCAAAAAACACCATTGGGACGGCCGTAAGATGTCGCGACGTAAAGAGGAAGTCTTCCAGATAAACCTGATCATAAATTGCACGGCGAAATTCGAAAATTCGGCTCGGCACGAACGAATCAAAAGTAGCATTTTGTGACATTTCAGAAAATCTGTATAGATATTAACGCGAATAATCTGTCACTACTTCCCTGGATCCACCTTCGTGTGTCTCGCGTTATGTCGATTGGACTGGCTAGGCATGAAGATACAGGCGATTGGCTCTGTACCTAGCGTGAGTTATAATAACTCACGCATTATAACTCACGCTGTTTGTTTATGGATACTATTAATTGATCAAAAGCAGTTCATTAATTAGTATCTAACCTAATAAGAGTAGATAAAAATATTTGTGCCCAAAAATTCCGTCTGCATCAAAAGTTATATGCAATTTTTGACGCGCTTTCACGGATTTTCAACTTATCTGCTTAATATATCTTGTACTAGTAATCGGATGGGAATTTTAAAAATACTGACTTATTTGAAATAAAATTCTTAGAAAATATAGATCTGTCCGATTTGGTCAATCCCCCATCTTGGAAAAAATAGAGAACACCTAGAATAGCCGAAAAAATCGAAATTGAATATCTTTTCTATAAGAAGAAATAATTTCGCCAAAGTTGGCAAAAATGGTCAAATATAATTCAGCAATCCCGGATACCGTATGTCAAATAGAACGGTCAAAGATGTCGAACGAAATAAAAATTTTAATTATTCGTCAAGAAGGCATTGTACGTCACCTTTTTTTTTTTCGATAGTACGTTATGTTATGTACTTTTAAGGAGTTCATTCTTTTATAATTTTCAAAAATAGTGCATTTTTACAATTTTCAAAAATGTATTTTCTTTGACCCTTCTTTTTTTCACCTAATTTTCATCGAAACAAAATGAAATATACTATAGAAAGTCTTCAAAAATTTAATGCAAAATGAAACTTAAAAAATTTGAAAACGAAATTTATTAAGCATACGCTCGGTAATAATAATAATAACAATATTATACAACGTGATCTACCGTGACATGCACAAAATTTAACAGTAGGCTGTCTCCACCGAAAGGAGTTAGAAAAATGAAAAATTAAAAAAATATGACCAAAAAAATGACCTTATTTTTTTGTAGGAATGCGCCGCCTATGACTTTAACTAATCTGGCGTAACGCGGTCCAACCATATCACTTCCCCCTCCCCCTTTATCAGACTTGGGACTGGCAGCAAAGCTGGAAAGGGTAGAAGTTACTTTTTGGTTTTAATCACTCTACAAAAATAGCAAAAATTAAAATAATTTTTGTAGAATACAGCACAACAAAAAACTTAAAAGTAATGCAAAGTCAAAGAAAATGTTACATTAAATGCATTGTTCTAAGCGACGAATGGCGTATTGAACATCAATCTACGAATACAATTTATAATTTAATTTTAATGTCGATGTCTTTTCGACACATGGACCCTATGCCAGTGAACTCTACACAACAAGTAGTATATTTCCTTAAACCCGTCGATAACAAAAACACCAAATTTCAGCCGTACTTTATACCTGCCGCGGCGTTCGACCGAAAGCAAAAAACGCGGCACTTTGATCGCACTAGCCGACTATCTTTTTATGCCAATTAAGGAAATGTAAACATCTCCGATATGGTCTCTCTCAAGTAAGGACCTATTACTGACCTCCGACAACTACAATAGCATATAAACAATTGAAAGCATTAAAGGTAGCCAAACTCCATGGTTCAGTAGCGTATCTTTGCAAATTTTGATGCAACTATAATTACTAAATTACCTTGGATCACACTAAAATTTTACAGGGGCTTTCCCACATTGAAGACTAGTACACCATTTTATTTTCCGCATGTCATGGTAGATCACGCTTTATGAATATATGATCAATAATCAGAACCAAGCAGTCAAGACTAAAGTAGTATTATTTTTTATGGGTATGCCGATGAACAGAATATAAGAATAACGAGCGCATTCATCGTTTAGAGAAAAATGTTTACGTAGATATTTCAATCACAAGTGACATTATTGCTGAAGCAAAAAAAATTTTTAGCTAATTGTAAAAATAAGCTTTATAAAATTATTGCGCAAACAGTTAATAGATAATGATTTTAACGGTAAAACATGCAGAGATGACGCCGATACTACAATCGTTAAAACTGGTATTGATTTGAAAACCGAAGAAAACGAAGTTATAATAGTTGTTAAAGTTATTGACCTTTTGGTTATAATGACTCAACTAGCATGGAATCATCATAAAAAAATCTATTTTTATAAACCTAAGATTAATACAATAACTGAAAAACATTATGATGAAAATAGAATTGCCTGCAATTCCACCTACTGAAGAGAAAAACACTGTTTAAGGTTCTGAGAAAGATCCGTTACAATTCGGATGGCTTAAAACTGAGAATGGCTTAATGCCCGAAAGTAATGCTTTTCCTAAAAATTTACTAAGTGATATTTCTCGTAAATGTAAGAAAAGCTGTAAAGATAATCAGTTTAGCTGTAGAAAACTGAATATATAATGTCCTATTCTATGTATCCATTGTAAAGGAAATAGTTGTGCCAATGCTTCTTCTACCTTTAATGAATCGGCTATCGATGAGGAATGAGGTGAAATTATGGTAAATGATGGTAATGAAATTAATATAAGATATTTCATTGTGTGGATGAAAATTGGGTGAAAGAAAGGAGGGTCAAAGAAAATTCATTTTTGAAAATTGTAAAAATGTACTTTTTTGAAAATAAAAAGAACGCACTTTTTTGAAAATTATAAAAGAATGAACTCCCTAAAAGTACATAACATAACGTACTATCGATAACAAAGTGACCTACAATATCTCCTTGATAACACAGCCCCACAAAAAAAAAAGTTCTGTACCAGAGACGTGAATACATAGATTCTGTGTATTTTTTTATGCTGAATCCGAATCCGCAGCCAAAAATTGGGTTACTCAGGTAGTTTTTTAGTAAAACGCAAAAACATCCTCTAAAATAGAGTGATAAGGTAAAGCTTTATAATGAAATGCAACAATTTGTAAATATTTTGAGAAAACATTTTAAAATAAGATTTTGAGCATTAGAAAGAAATATATGCAAATTAAATCCATACCCACTCCTACGAGGGGGTTAATTCCACCTCTGAGATCAAATAACGAATGTTATAGTGCAAAACAATGTGAAAAGCCATAGCTTCGTAATTTGTAATTCCAAATATATAAATGTAGGTTGACAGACAATATACCTAAAAATATAAAGTAATCTTATTTTTAAGGGGCTTGAAACCACCTCTGCAGACCTAGGTATTTCTTACCCTTTTGAGTCACATATTTTTCTATTCAATGGTTTGGTCTAAATTTTGTTACCGCGGCTCCAATATGGCGGATGTAAAAATCGGAAAAGCATTCAAAAGTTGAAGATTATGGCGGAAACTGTTTTGGAGTCGCTGATCACGATTCTGGGGTCTTAATTCGCAAATTCTTAAATCCAAAATGGCGGACCCATTATGGCGGATTAAAAAGTACCATAGAAATTGGTATTTACCACCCAAAGAAATACCTTATGAATGTTTAAAAAAATTGAGGCATTTGAGTAAAAATAGGCAAATGTCTAAAAATGAGAAACAAGGAATATAAATTCGATTTGCAGTGTGCAGTCTCGCTGAAATGTGAAAGTGAGGACGAATGAAATAGGGACGATTTGAAGCCAAATATAAAAAACTGATCATCGTGGCAATAACATGGGAAATTATAATTTAGAGCTTGAAAGTACCCCTTTCCTAACGAGTTACATGAGCTGGGTGGAAAATTTGAATGACGAATAGTACATTATTATTATTAATCTTATGACCACGTCTATCCAGGCAGGGGGTAGCTGTCAGTTTGACATCTGTCAAAGTGACGTTTACTCCCGTTGATACCTGTCAGTTTGACATCTAGTTTGACATCTGTCAGGTTGACATCTGCCAGTTTGACACCTGCCAGTTTGACATCTGTCAAAGTGCCGTTTATCCCGTTTGATATCTATCAGTTTGACATCTGTCAAAATGACGTTTATCCCGTTTGACATCTGTCAGGTTGACATCTGCCAATTTGACATCTGTCAGTTTGACACCTGCCAGTTTAACATCAGTCAGTTTGACATATGTCAGTTTGACATCTGTCAGTGTGATTTTTTAACGTTTGTTAAAAGTATTTAAGATAATAAAGATAGATTTAAGTTGGTAACTATTGCGGAAATTGATTTATAAGTAATTATTCTGATTTGAGTATATGGAAATAGATGCCCAAAATGTCGATTAGATATAATATGTTTCCGCAGGATATTTAAAATGTGGCGCGAAAAAAATTTTTTTTTATAATGTTTACCAAATAGGCGTCTACGGAGAATCGTGATCAGCGACTCCAAAAGCCTCCGAGTAACAGGTTTCAGACATAATCTTCAAGTTTTGAATGCTTTTCCGATTTTCACATCCGCCATATTGGATCCGCCATCTTTTCTTCAGGAATTTTCAGATTCGGACTACAGATTCGTAATCAGCGACCCCAAAAACCCGCGGTAACAAAATTTAGACCAAACCATTGAATAGAAAAATATGTGACTCAAAGGGGTAAGAAATACCTAGGTCTGCAAAGGTGGTTTCAAGCCCCTTAAAAATAAGATTATATTATATTTTTTAGGTATATTGTCTGTCAACCTACATTTGTATATTTGGAATTACAAACTACGAGGCTATGGCTTTTCACATTGTTTTGCACAATAACATTCGTTATTTGATCTCGGGGGTGGAATTAACCCCCTTGTAGGGGTGGGTAAGGATTTAATTTGCATATATTTCTTTCTACTGCTCAAAATCTTATTTTAAAATGTTTTCTCAAAGTATTTACAAATTGTTGCCTTTCATTATAAAGCTTTACCGTGTCACTCTATTTTAGGTGATGTTTTTGCGTTTTACTAAAAAACTACCTGTGTATTCATGTCTCTGGTACAGAACTGTTTTTTTTTGGGGCTGTGTAAATGACGAAGAATTAAAAATTTTATTTCGTACGCCATCTTTGACAGTTCTATTTGACATGCGGTGTCCGGGATTGGTGCATTATATTTTACTATAAATGAGTTTTATTTTTGCTAACTTTGGTGAAATTACTCTTTCTTATAGAAAAAATATTCGATTTTGATTTTTTCGGCTATTTTGTGTGTTTTCTATTTTTTTCCAAGTTTCCAATACACATCGGACAGGTCTATATTTTTTTAAAATTTAGTATTTTTAAAATTCCCATCCGCTTACTTGTACAAGATATATTAATCACATTTGACGCACACGAAATTTTTGCGAAAGCGCGTTTCTTTTAGTTTTTTAAACTATAATTTATGTCTAACTTTTTAGCGCGCTACTCATAAAACCGTGTTTTTTTAAACTAAGTACAATTTATTTTCTCTCTCTTTCGCAGAAGATTCGAGTTTATGGCGGAGTCGCAGGTGATGCCCATTAAGGACTCCCTATGAACACTTCCCACCTCTATCATCATACAAGGTGGATGGTACTATATTATTGTATTGTCACCAGAATTGCATAAGTTTGCAAAGTGTCAAATCGATACGACAATTAGAAGTGGGTGAAGAGTGAGTCGTAAAATTAGCTACAATCCCAAGGAACAGTTTAAGTCATTTGGACTTGAGGAGGTTTTAAGAAAGGTTTGTCAGGGTTAAGAAATAGTCATGTGCTTTATTGATGTTGTAGTTAAGGCCCTTTAGGCTTCAAGTATACTTGCTCTTAATAGTAAGTTTTAAAGCATTCTGTAAGACCTAATTATAAAGCTAATTTGCTTCTAGGATAATATGTATTTGTAATGGATTTATCATAACCTATCCATAAAGCTAATTAGTTTTATGAACGTCTTAAATTCCATTTAGATTTAAAGAGGCTTTAAATTATTCTTTATGGTTTTAACATATTTGCAATAAATGCATTTTAAATCCTTTTTAAAACTAGACATTTTCAATGCCTATTAGTACTTATTAAAGGCCATTACAAAACTAGACTCTTAAAACATCCTTGATAAATGTTGTGATGAAACCGTTATGAAGAAAAAAAGGCCTCTATAAATCTAAAAGGCAAATTTTAATTCTATAAAACAAGTTTTTTATGGAACTAAACTCAAAACCTCAATAAAACGTTTATTATAAAAATAATAAACAATATGTCTGCCTGAAGTGTGGTTGATGCATGTGTGTGTGTTAATTAAAAGTATTTCACAACTTACTGATATGTAATTAAGTCTTTTTTGGAAAGGTGGAAGAAAATAAAAAAGAGTGGCCATTTTAAAAGGATTTTGTTAAAACACACACACATACAAATTATTTTGAGGTTAAGTTTTAAGTTTTTTGTATCAAATGTCAACGTCCCAAACGTTTTATTACAGCTTTCATCAAGTCCATGTGATCTTCGCCAAGTGCATTTGCATTTTTGTAAGGAAGGGATTATTTGTGATAGTATACAAAAAGACTAAAAGGGCTTCATTTAGAGTAAATGTTCTAGGTCATTACCATTATTAGAATATATAGTTTAATGAGAGGACCAGTGTTGCCAGATCAAAATTTTAAAAGATATCAGACGACGCTTTAAAAAGTTACTAAATCTTACTAAAATTTCACTAGATTTGAAATTAAAGCTCTCATCTTTAATTTTCAAAAGTTGCAGTATCTGTAGGACACGTAATTTTCTTGAGCTCTCTGAGCACAGCATAGCTTTGAGCATCCTCTATCTGATTATTTCGTTGCCAGACTTGGTATTCTGTATTGTATTAAATAGTTTGTAACTAGAAAGTACTGTTTGTCTACGAGACGCTAGAGGGCAACGAGCCCAGGCTATTCGATTGTAGCGATTCACGGTCAATAAACTATACGGTTACCTCAATTAGCAGCTTTTAGACGAGAGAGACGCGCGGAGCGGGGAATCGAATGAAAGATATTCTGTTAGCCTACGTCAGCTGTAGACACTACAGGCATCTTAGTCTGTGTCTTTTGCACGGAAATCAGATATGTCTGTCTCTTTCATTCGATTCCCCGCTCCGCGCGTCTCTCTCGTCTAAGAGCTGCTGATCGAGGTAACCGTAGAGTTTACTGACCATGGTAGCGATTAACGTGAACAGTTTTGTATTGAATGGATCTCAACTCGAATTTAATGTTTGTCTACCTACCAGTAGAGGGCAATAAATTGGATGATTCAAAAATCATTAAAAATGGACATTTTCATAAAAGTTTTCACTAAATCACTAGATTTAAAAAAATCACCAGATCTAGTGAAATTTCACTAGACCTGGCAACACTGGAGAGGACTGTAAAATGACAATTAGGTTTTTAGTTGGCCGGCCATGTTTTTCTTGTTATATAAAAATATTCAAGGTCAATCACACAATTATAATTATCAATATTTATCACTTTTTCGTTAGCAAATTAAGGTAGAATTACAAGAAACGACTGAAAATTACCGTGGGAACCGAGAAGCAGCCGACTTTTTTAAATTTGCTGATTACGTGTGTCTATGCAAATTTTGTATGGATATTAAAATCATTATTATTTCTGAGGGGCTCTTGTTTTTTGGGCCTTTCTTATGTAGTTTTAACGATAAACTGCCGTTGGTTTTAATTTTTTTGTCATACCTGATGGCTTTTTATTACCTTTTAAATCGGCCTTAGAGAGGTTATAGTGCCACTCTACGCTTTATAAATTTCAAATTCCATTTTATCTTCAATAAGTCTGATGGTGTGTTTGCTTAAATCAGTTTAGAAAAAATAAATGCAATAATAAAATTATTTGGATTCCTTCGTGGACATTCTTATAGCTTCTCAGTTCTAATATGGACTTATAAGAGTTTTAAAAACCAGTTTTAAGGTAGCCTTCTAGGTATTTTCTAGAAATGCAGGAAGCTAATAGAAAAGCTTCTGACAGCTTTAAAATAGGTTTTAAGAAAGGTTTTAAAATGGCCCGAACAAGGTTTTCAAGAGCAGCACTATGCCTCACTAAGGAGTTTTATGATGGAATTTAAAAAGGCCTTAACAACCTTCATAAGGCTGGGCCCTTTTAGTCTACAAGTCGCTTTATGATGGTATTAAGGATTATTGTTACTGCAAAATAGATTTTTCAAGGCATTTTATAAATAGTTTTATAGCACCTTTGTATACATTTAAGAAACTAAAATTGTTCCTTGGGATGCTAGCTAATATAGTTTCCTTGAAAGTTATCTGCTAAATATCCAAAATAGTGTTTTTTAATTTGTGTTGTAGATTATTTTCTCTCTCTTTCTCAGAAGATTCGAGTTTATGGCGGAGTCGCAGGTGATGTCCATTAAGGACTCCCTATGAACACTTCCCACCTCTATCATCATACAAGGTGGATGGTACTATATTATTGTATTGTCACCAGAATTGCATAAGTTTGCAAAGTGTCAAATCGATACGACAATTAAAGTGGGTGAAGAGTGAGTCGTAAAATTTGCTACAATATGCTAGCTAATATAGTTTCCTTGAAAGTTATCTGCTAAATACCCAAAATAGTGTTTTTTAATTTATTATTTTATTATTGCATTTTTTTTTTCAAAATAATGTGCTTAGTATATTATCCAAGTTTCTGTTAGTACTAAATTCTATTTTACTCAAGAAAATTCTATGAATTTTCTATTTAAATAATATTAACAGATTCAAGTTATAAGTATGTGTTGTAGATTTCTTAATATTACTGTTTGATAAGTGATTTGCTATTAAGAATGAATACTTACCGCTTTTTTCATGCGGTCTTCAAGAAAAGGTTTGTACAGAGAATAACCAAGGTAGAATAATTTGGGTTGCCTAACTACATAGATATGTAGTATTTCCATCGGCAAACATTGCTGTAAAGACAAATAAATAATTATATTTAATCTCATAAGAATGGTATAAAAATATTTTTATTTCTTTTCTATCAATTATACCATAAATAAAATTATTATTATACATCGTAATATTTAAATATAAAAAAAAATCGTATTATCGCGGAAACACCTGAGCATTTATCTGACTAATAAAATTAATAATCATTGGTAACACCAAAAGCGCACATACCGAATTCATCCAATAAATATTATGTGTGCAGTTTGGACCAAATTAGATAGGATTTGAGGTTTTCTCTAAAACTATGACAGACAGACAAAAACCAATATAGGTGTCCTGAGCTCGATTTTCGAGAAACAAACAATGGCGTAAACCGCGATTCCCTCTATATATTTTTTAAATAACCCCAAAGCCAAAAGTCAGCAGGGGTTATATCGGGAGATCTAGCTAGCCACAAAATAAGACCATTATTTCCTAAAAATTAAAAAATATCTAAACTACTTTGTTGTTTATTATTGTCCAGTTAGCTAAATTAATTGTTAGTTATCAATTTAGTTAACTTAGCTAACTAGACATTGATAAACTAGTCCTGAATGGTATACAATACCTATCCAATCCTCCCCAAATTAAGCATTTAAATAATTTCGTGTTTCATTTCAGATATGACCTGGGGCGCTATCGTGTTGGTAAATTAATCTTTGAAATTGTCTTACAAACGGCTCTACTTCTTGTCGTAGAATGTTAATAAAATTTTCAGTGTTCAAATTGTCGTGAAAAAAATGAGGACCTATTATTTGTTATCGAATAAAACCACAACATATACCAAATCCAAACCGTCCTTGATGATTAACTGTAGCGGTTACGTGCAGATTTTCATGAGCCCAATGGTAGTTATTATGCCGATTAAAAATTCCGGCACTACTTGTATAAGTGGTATAGATGGTGACTAATGTTAATTTTGTAGGATTTGATTTTTTTTTAAGCAACGCAATGCAGTTGTTTTTGGAAATCCTAAATTTTCCGGTACTTCGATATATTAGTGTTTTCTCGTACCGTTTCTTAAACAGTATTTTCTACAGCTTCTCTACCTGCTTTATTATATATTTTTGCTCGAGGTTTTACAAATGATCCAAACTCTTTTAAATTTTGTTGCAGCCTTTTGAATATTTTTATGTCTGGGTGTCTCTTATCTGGATATCTAAAAATATTGTTTAGACGACACTTTTGGCGCAAAGTTTTGCTGTCTATAACTTACCTATTAAAATAAAGCTCGGAAGCTAAATTTGAATCTTCTCCGCAATCTAATAAAATATTTAATCATATCATATTTTTCACCATTACTAAATTGAATCCATTTTTAACAATGCTCACTCACAATTAACTGACAAATTAATTTTTGACATTTACGATTATTTCGATCTTCTTTTTTTGTCATGGCCTTCTCAATAAATATTAGAAATTCGTTAAATATGCATAGATGTCAATGGAAGACAATTCTAACATTTATTGTAGTTTTGTTTTTCCTATTTTTGGCAAAATTATTTTATAATATAAAAAGTGTTGTTGTTAATAGTGTTCCATGGCCTCCTCAAAAATATATTACATTTTTTGAAAATCAACCACTTGAGCTAGAGATAAATATGACATGATATACCGGGTGATTTTTTTTAGTTGGTACAGCACCTTTTCCTCGCTTATTATTAAAGATAGAGTTTTGAAATATTGCAAGCATACTTAGTGACATTTTTTGCATCTAATGCACTTTTTTAAATTGTTCTGCTCTTTCCCGTCTAACCGGAAGTGACGTCCACTTTCGATTTTCAAAAGAAACACTATAGTTTTTCTTTTGGATTTCAAAACTAGATCTTTTTCTGAGTTTGAACATGTAAAAACAGTATAAGGTTAGAGAGGAAAGTTTTTGAGATAATGCGATTTTAAGGTTTCAGGTGTTGAGAAGCACTAAAAATCGAGTTACCTATGGAATGATTTTGTGACAGATTAAAATTGCCGTCAAAACGCGTAGTAGGCGCATGTCAAGTCAATAGAAGTTTGCGTTGTCGTCTTAGAATTTAGCATTTCTTTAGTTTTCTGGCGTCAGTTCACAAAAAAAAATTGTGAAAAAAATGGAAAATGATTATACAAACGAAGATTTCTTTAACATCCTTATAATTTTTAACCAAAATGGTCAAATATATTTACCAACTTGCCGTAGTTTCAATGCAGAATATCCCGAGAAAAGAAAACTTGATCGTCAATTAAAAAAAAAATAATTACAAATTTAAGAACTTCAGGACAATTTAAAGTGAAACGAAACATAACTTGCTATGTGACGAGGCAAGAGGATAATGAATTAAATATTCTATTGGCCGTTACGGAAAATCCAGGTATTTCAATTCGTCAACTAGAAATGCAATTTAACATATCATATTCCTCCATCCAGAAAATATTGAAACGAAACGGGCAGCATTCTTACAAATACATCAAAAGTTACTTTCTGGAGATTTTTCCAGACGAACTGCGTTCTGCGAATGGGTCATGATAAAAAATCAAGAAGATCCGGGGTTTTGGCGCAAAGTGATTTTGAGTGACGAGGCCAGTTTTACCAATAACGGAATTTTCAATTGACATAACGCACACTAGTGGTCCACGGTTAACTTACACTTAACTAAATCCAGCAACTTTCAGATAGTTTGGAAGTTCAATGTTTGGGTTGGGCTTATTAACAACCAACTGATTGGATCTGTTGTTTATGATCAAAATCTCAATGCACCGTTTTATTCCCAAAACATATTGCCTTTCTTGGAAGAAAATTATCTAGATAATTTACCTTTGGCAGCACTTAGAGAAATTTATTTTATGCAAGACGGAGCCCCACCTCACAATTCAAGGCTGGTGGACGGTCTTCTAACAGTTATTTTTGAGGACCTCAATCCATTGGATTTTTTTTATGGGGTCACATTAAAGATAATGTTTATGAATTCGAACGCGAAACAAGAGCGGCTTTGGAAACACGTGTTTGTGAAATCTGCCCAGAGATTATTGAAAACACCACAGAAAGTGCCAAGAGAAGAGTTGAAAAGTGTTTAGATCAAAATGGTGGCTTGCTTGTGATAATTTCCTTGTTATTGCAGCTTCATGTTTAAATTTTTGTCACTGTCTGAAATAAAAATGTTTATTGTTTTGTTTGTTTTTTATTGTTTGAAATGCTAAATTCAAAGACGACAACGCAAACTTCTATTGACTTGACATGCGCCTACTACGCGTTTTGACGGCAATTTTAATTTGTCACAAAATCATTCCATAGGTAACTCGATTTTTAGTGCTTCTCAAGACCTGAAACCTTAAAATCGCATCATCTCAAAAACTTTCCTCTCTAACCTAATACTTTTTTTACATGTTCTAACTCAGAAAAAGATCTATTTTTGAAATCCAAAAGAAAAACTATAGTGTTTCATTTGAAAATCGAAAGTTGACGTCACTTCCGGTTAGACGGGAAAAAGCAAAACATGTCACTAAGTATGCCTGCAAAATTTCAAAACTCTATCTTTAATAATAAGCGAGGAAAAGGTGCTGTACCAACTAAAAAAATCACCCGGTATAGTTGGATAGCTAATTTAAGTTGTGATCGAATAATGAAATAATTTAAAAAAACAAGAGTTATATCTATATCTCGAAAATTGAGGCTTCTTATCAGCAACGCATTCTACTAAAAAAAAAATACCTTATTCGATTTTCAATTCGACACTTGATAATTGAGATATAAAGGTCATCCAAAAATGCCAATTTTCTAAAAACGCTCTGTAACTCGGTAGTCGAAAAAGATAGATGATCGCGGTTTGAGCCATTGTTTGTTTTTCGAAAATCGAGCTCAGGACACCCTAATTTTGCCAAAAATAGGAAAAGTAAACTACAATAAATATTCGAATTGTGTTCCATTGACATCTATGCATATCTATCGCATTTCTAATATTTATTGAGAAGGCCATGGTAACAAAAAGAAAATCGAAATAATCGTAAATGACAAAAACTAATTTATTTGTTCATTGTGAGTGAGAATTGTTAAAAATGGTTCAATTTAGTAATGGTGAAAAATATAATATGATTAAGTGTTTCATAGAATGCGGAGAAGATTCGAATTTAGCTTTCGAGTTTTATTTTAATAGGTAAGTTATAGACGGGGCCCGGGAATTTTATCTCGGCGCCAGAGACGGCTCTCATATAGACATAATACCATATTGCAAACACCTACTGAAACATAGAGAAAAGCGAAACCGAAAGTGAAAAAAAATCACCTGTATGTCAAAAAGTGTCGCTCATTATGTATATAGGACATCCCAAACTTCAATAAATTATCTTCAAAACTAAGGGAGAAAAGGGTGGTGTACCATGATCCTGTTACACCCGGTATATACTAAATACCAATTTTATGGACTCTTACTTGCTTGATTTACCTATTTACCCCCCATTTTCCGATGTACCCCCAACCATTCAACGGAATAAAATAAAAATGTAAACTAGTTCCAGATCTCGTTAAAATACATATGTGTACCAAACTTTAAGTCAATATCTTAAACGGTTCCAGAGTAATAGTGCGCTCAAAAAAAAGTTACCGACAGACAGGACGATAGACAAAATTTTTTTTTGCTCAAACTTAAAATCTAGACATTCTAAGCCTATTTGAACAATAAAAATTTTCAATTTTTTTTTGCGTTACTATGCTTCCACTGGATCTGGAAATAAAATCAGGAGCAGTAATTTTATTTGAGATTCACAGTTCACAAAAAATTACAACATAACATTCGACGATTAATAAATACATATATTTAAGAATTAAGGTAAATAAGGTAAATATACTCACAGACATAAAAAATACCATCCTCTTGGCGAATTTCCTCGATAGTCCATACATATGTTTAAGGCAGAAATTGTGCACGTCGATTATGACTTCGATACTTTTAATTTCTTTTGTCTTTACGTATACCAATTCACATAGCAATCCTGAAACCTATTGTTATGTTAGTTCACTTCAATATATCTATACATGATTATTAATATTAATGTTAATTACTATTGTTTAAGAAGGCCCTAAATTGGCTTTTTCATTTTAACCTCCCCACAATGTAAATTGTGGGAGGTTACTACAATTAGTCCAAAATCGAAAATTGATGTAACATCAAATCTTTACGTTTTGAGGTCCCAGGAACCCAAAAAAATTGTTTTTGAAAAATGTCTGTGTGTGTGTGTATGTGTGTGTGTGTGTGTGTATGTATGTTAGCACGATAGCGGCGAAGCTACTAAACGGATTTGGATGAAACTTTGCATGAGGGTTTCTTTAGTGCTCCAGAAGATCTGAAAAGGTTTTGGTTGATATCGGATTACGTTTAGTGCCGTTTTGGCACAACAAGTTGTTTATTTTATGATTACTTACAATTTGTAATTGAACCATTGAAAAGCAGTAAAAATTCCGATTTCAACGATATATCACACTTGCACTTTTTCGATTTGGTTTCCGTGAAAAAAATTAAAAAACAAAAATTTCACTTGTTTTGTCCTCAAAGCAGTGCAATGTACAGGGTGATATTCTAATAATGACAGAGGTGTTCAGTGATTTCGGCTGATAACTCGGGAACGGTTGAAGATATCGAACTGAAATTTGAAACGTAGGTATAAATATTGTAGACGGACGGATTACGAGTGAAATAATAATACACCTATGTCACATGACGTCACAAATAAGAAAAATTCTTAGAAACTGGTGCAGATATCGACTTAACTGGAAAAATCCAATTAAAGTTTGAAACGTAGGTGGAAATATTGTAGATGGATAGAATACGAGTGAATTAAAAATACACCTACGTTCTGATGACGTCGTAAAAGCATAAAATTCTTATAACAGGCGAACTGATGATGATATCAAAAAAATATTTCTACAAGACGAGTCACGAATTTTTTTTTTTTTAATTTCCAAGAAAAGTAAAATTTTCGGAGAAATGTCACTTTTCAGAAAAATGTCAGATTTTTAAGAAAATGTCAAATTTTCAGGAAAACGTCAAATTTTCGGAGAAATGTCACTTTTCAGAAAAATGTCAAATTTTCGAAAAAATGTTAAATTTTCAGGGAAATGTCACTTTTCAGAAATATGTCAAATTTTCAGAAAAATGTCACTTTTCAGAAATATGTCAAATTTTCGAAAAAACGTCAAATTTTCGAAGAAATGTCACCTTTCAGAAAAATGCCAAATGTTTGAAAATTGCCAAATTTTCGGAGTAATGTCACTTCAGAAAAATGTCAAAAATTCAGGAAAATGTCAAATTTTCGAAAAAACGTCAAATTTTCGAAGAAATGTCACCTTTCAGAAAAATGTCACCTTTCAGAAAAATGTCAAATTTTCGAAAAAATGTTAAATTTTCAGGGAAATGTCACTCTTCAGAAATATGTCAAATTTTTAGAAAAATTTTCGAAGAAATGTCACCTTTCAGAAAAATGCCAAATGTTTGAAAATTGTCAAATTTTTTGGAGTAACGTCACTTCAGAAAAATGTCAAATTTTCGAAAAAATGTCAAATTTTCCGAGAAATGTCACTTTTCAGAAAAATGTCAAAAATTCAGGAAAATGTCACTTTTCAGAAAAATGTCAAATTTTCGAAAAAACGTAAAATTTTCGAAGAAATGTCACCTTTCAGAAAAATGTCAAATGTTTGAAAATTGTCAAATTTTCGGAGTAATGTCACTTCAGAAAAATGTCAAATTTTCGGAAAAATGTCGCTTCAGAAAAATGTCAAATTTTCAGAAAAATGTCAAATTTTATTAAATGGACTCGAAGGAAAATTCCCAAAAACTGCAACGGGTCCATTTGTGGTATAAGTTCTCTGCTAGTGTGTTAAAGCGTGCAGACTGTATGCTGAGTATTTTTGACGTGTCAAGTGCATCGAGAGATTACAAGTTTTTTCGACGTTTATAAAGCCCACGGATGGTGTGAGAGGCCATCCTGAACCGCTTACAAGCCCTACAAGTGTAAGCAACCCCACCGGAACGCTTTCGGTGAGTTTTTTCCAATAAAACTTTAAAAGTGACAGTGACATTATATTTTAAAAACTATTTCCGCTACTTCCGGCATCCCGCCGAAAATTCTTCCGGCAACATAACCTAAAAATAGTACTACATAACCTAAAAACAATTTAAGACATTGATACCAACCTAAACATTTTTCAAAAACCAAATTCCCCAGAGAAACATTGGAACCAAAAATTTGACAGCTATCACTTCCCCGGCCGATTTAGTGAAAAATTGATCGAGGCCAAAAGATAAAACAAAATATACCAACTCAAACTTAAACGAGCCACCATGAACACTACCTTGGCTACATCTGGCAGGGAAGCTGTCCACCAAGAGTTATATGGTTTTTTCCAAAGATGGCCATCCCTGCCATCCATCCCATTACCAACGAACAGGTTTTTTCATTTAGTTGTTTCCGAGGTTGTTTCCCGTATCAATAATCAAACTTATTAAGTGCTCTTGCCTACGAACGTTTTTATAGAATTGTGTTTATTTTTGTATTAATTTTAGGTCCATGTGGACACATTATAATTTTAACCTAGTCTTTAAGCCTGCCTACAGAAGACAGGAGCTACTTTTCTATTTTTCTCCAAGCCAAACCGGACCTACCCCGTCCAGCCTCACACTCACCACGGCGGTGTTCACCGTGGTTGTCTGGCTGGCCCCGGGCTAGGATCCGATGAAGCATATATTTGTATTAAAAACATTGAATAAAATATTAATGTTGTGCAGACTATAAATTTAACACTCAAGTTCTTAGATCCAAATCCCACCGAACGCAAGACTTTTTTTCTGATTTAATACGAAAAAAATATTTCAACTTAATAAATATAATTACATGAGATCGTTCATATTGTTTAGTGCTCTTTTCGGCTTCAAAGATTCACCGGGTGGGGAGGTTCCAGCCGCTTCCAGTAACTGCCGATTTTTTATTATAGATTTCTTATTTACGCAATACGACGAATATAACCGGAGAAATTTGCACAAAGCCAAGAAAAAATGTTTTGCGATTTTAATCGTATAAACTAACATATTGTCGACCTCGTCCAAGACTTAAATCGTACCTCTTTATAAGTGTACTTCCAGATTCCACAAAAAAATTGCTCACCACCAAACACTTCTCGAAGAAATATATTTTTGATTCCTAACATATTATCCTTTGGTGTATTTATTGCCCTAATACTTTTAGCAAAAATAGGTCACCATCAAATGAAGATAGGAATGCGGTAAAGTAAATTTTAAATCCTACACCTTTTTAAATGACTTCGCTTAAAAAAGAAGGAGGTTCTCAATTCGAGTAGTTAAGAATATGCCGAAGGCGTCGGTGATAAAACATTTAATTTGTGATAAAAATTCATCGGAATGAGGTATTGTCACTCTGTGGAATTTGATAATGTCAATAAATTTCTTACAGAAATGAGTATCATTACCAAATATCAGTCTTCTAATCCTCAGCCCCACAAAAAAAAAAAGTTCAAAGCAGCGAACCAGACCCATGTATTCCTATGTATTTTTGGTCGCTGAATAAGAATCCGGGGTCAAAAAAATCGTACACCCCCAAAATCATTAGCTAAAGCCAAAAACCCCTGAAATGGAGTAAAAAGAATATTAAGCTACGAGAATAGTTGTTACATCTTAATCAATCGGATTATACAAATTAAGGTTAAACAGCAGCGTACATACAATAGATATGAAACACACCTCCAGGGAGGGGCGAAAACTAGCCCCCATATATAAAAAAATCGATCCAAAACAGCAATGACTGCTGAAAAAGCTCAAAATGTCTAAGTTTTGTTAAAGTGATAAGAAACTGCATCAGGTCCGACGTAATCTTCATAAACTGCCCCTATAGAGTTGAGAACAATCACTCCCAAGTTTAAAGGACAAGAGAAAAACAAGAAAAAACGTAAAATGCAACAGAATTTCTATTTTCATGGATGCTATGGAAATGTGTAGAAGAAAAAAAATATAGCAAATAGTGCTTGAAAGAATAGTATCATTTCATGTAGATGCTGGGACATCGAAAAAATAAACATATATTGATAAAAATGTTATCATCAAAAAGTTTGGGGTACCTCATGAGTACATGAACAAAACGGCTATTATAATGAAATAGTTCTGGGACAGTCAGGCCCCCCGCATCAAATCATGGATCCCGCTACGGACCCCTCGAAAGCCCGGCCCCCTAAACTCAGTACCCAATAGCCCCGCATACGGGGGGGGGTCTGGGGCCAGTAGAAATTAATAAATATGTTGACGAGGTGGTAACGTAGGTATTTATCATTCAGCAATTCAGCATCTACATCAAATCTGTAAATTTGAAGGTTGTTTGTCATCCGTTGTTTGCTTCAAGCTCACTTCACATAGGATGCTTTTGTGTTTGCTCACTGTACTTGACGACTTGTGATTGGAAACTAGTATTTGGCAAACTAAAACGACCAATCGGAAATCGACATGCGAAACGCAATATGTTGCATGTCACCAGTGGCCTTAATTCGTGAATCGAGGGGAATGCATCACAGGACTCGAAGTGCTGATTGACCAGTCAAATGGCGTAACTGGGAGAGTACATCATGTTAAGAATTTGAATTTGTTTTCACTTTTATAAGCTTCTACAGTGTATTTGAGAAAAATGAAAAAACACGTGTACTTTATTTTTTCATTAAGTATGCAAATATGGTATCATCCAAATTTGTAAAAATACCCCATTGCATTGAAATTGGCAGTTAGGCATTTTAGGAGTAGCTGATACCGAATCCGATGTCAAAAGTTAAGAATTCAAAATGGCGAATTTAATGTGGTCGCGATAATTGCAATATTATTGCAGATTTACATAAAATTTATGATACGCGGTGATTTCAGAATCCTTTGATAACAAGCGTAAAGCTTATAAATTCAAAGCGACGAATATTTCCTTTTACTATGTAATAGCTGAATAAAAAGGACACTAGAAAAGGTGAAAAGAAAATTTTGAAAAAAAAAATTGAACACGTTAACTGCGGATGCCCCACGCGATGCGCTAGGTAGCGGCTGACTTGATTTTGGACGGTCTAGGAGTGGAAAAAAGAAAGAAAAAAAGAAAAAAAGGGAAAAAAACGAAATTCGTTCCGACACACAAAATAGTCGTAAAATATTATTTATTTATAGCCTGACCTGATACGAAACGCTCAACACACACGCCGACAACATACAGCTAAACGGCTTTACTACTCAGAGACGCGTTTCCGCGTCGCGCGTCGGCCGTCTCTCGTTAAACATCGACGCGACGTAGATCCGCGGCGTTCGCAGTGAACATGTGAACTGCATTCAAAGAAGGATCGCTAAAAATTATTACCTAATATCGATATTGGTAGGTAGGTGTGAAAATAAACAAAAAGCGAATTCAAACGTATTTCTAACCAACTTCAATATTTAAATTAGGGAATAAAGTTCTATTATAATTATTTTCAAAAGTTTTTAAACAAAATGTACAGCTTTAATGATACTGTCAATATGAATATTGTTAATATCTGTTACCTCCAAAACTTCATCCGCTGTGAAGTTGTGTGGATCCCATTTTTCCACACGAATCCATACAATTTTCTGTTCTTGCAATCCATTTTTATCTAAAACGTCCACAACTTGAGATTCCAAAATATTCTTTACCAGAGATTTTTCAAGTTTTAGCCATTTTTCACTCCTCCTCTTTATGAAACTTTGAGAGTTGCAAACCTGAAATAAATAAATGATATTACTGAGGACTGTAAATAGAAACTGGATTCAGTGAAAAAGAGTTTTACAGAAAAATTTTTTTTTCCTATTTGTTGCTTCTATTATTAAGAAAAATGTATAAATTAAGGATGTTATACACTTATACACTTATTTTTGATAATTACCGATTATTTATGTTTAATTTAATTATTTTATATACTTAATATTTCAAAACATTTCTTGTGTAGAAGAAATTTTTAATAAAAAGAGAATAATAATACTTTTTTCTATTACTAATGATCTGAGAACTATTTTTTTATAAGAATTTTTAGAAATATGTAAAAAATAAAAAAGTTATTGGTAAAATACTGGCAGGGACCCCCTTAACACTATCCCTTAGGCTGAAGAGAGGATATTTTCAAGTGAAGGTTTGAATAGAAATATTATGTTGTTTACTACATTTTTTAATAAATTTCACGTAAGCAATATCAGATGAAAAATCACTCTGAAATGTAGATGATTTTCCATGATTGAACAGTTAAACATACTTGGAATGATCAGAACGTAAGTTATTTGTATTGTTTAACAAAAAATATATCGCGCCATACAATAAAAGAAAAAAAATTATATAAAAAAATATTCTTAAGAAAAAGCTTTTATTTGAAAAAACTACTAAAAAGTAAAAATAAATTTTTTTAAGTTCATACACATGGAAACCAAAAGGTTTGGGGGCGGTCATATAGCGCTATTGCATAGTTACTTTGCTCAGTTGACCGCCCCCAAAGCTTTTGGCTTCCATGTGTATGAATTAAAAAAATATATTTTTACTTCCTCTTCCCACCCCTTCTCCACCTCTTCCCACCCCTTCCCCACCTCTTTCCACCTCTTCCCATTCCTTTCCCACCTCTTCCCCACCTCTTCCCACCCCTTCCCAACCTCTCCCCACCTCTCCCACGTCCGCCATATTGAATTTAGGATGACGTCACACACTTTATCGTATTTTACTCGTACTACTTGAAACCCATATCAACGGGGTTGTGACTAAATAGCAGATCCGCCATCTTGGGACGTCCGCCATATTGAATTTAGAATGACGTCATATTATTTATCATATTTTATTCGTCAAACCCTTTCATTTGATACCCATATCAGGGGATTGTGACTAAAAAGCCGATCCGCCATCTTGGAACGTCCGCCATATTGGATTTAGAATGACGTCACATTGTTTATCGTATTTTACTCGTCAACCCTTTCATTTGGGGGTTGTGACTAAAAAGCCGATCCGCCATCTTGGGACGTCCGCCATATTGAATTTAGAATAAAGTCACATTGTTTATCGTATTTTACTCGTCAAACCCCATATCAGGGGGGTTGTGACTAAAAAGCCGATCTCCCATCTTGGGACGTCCGCCATATTGGATTTAGATCGATAATGGCTATACTATGTTGCGTTGTCACCGAACTTATACATGTGTGCCAAATTTCAAAGCTCTAGCTTAATTAGAACTAGTCGAAATTCAGCTTGCAAGATTTGACCTAAACCAACAAACAAACATACAAACACACAAACAAACATTGCAAGTTAAATAAAAGCTTTTAAAAAAAGATTTTTTTGGAATTATTGCTCCTCTTTCGTACTTATGACTCTTGTTGCACTAGTGCCCTCATAGCCCCCTACGACTATGAGGAGTGGATTTGGATAGATAAGTACGGCTTCGTCTGTGGGAAACGTCGGAAATGTAACCAGTGGGGTCCAATCACTAATGGAAGTATAGCTTAAAGAATATGATCTGGAAAGGATAAGAAGACCAATAATCAAAAGAGATTGAAAGTAGTTTCAATAGTTTCAATACATGACGTGTAGTTGTAGCATGAGAGCTAGGTGGCTTTCTCGGCACGTCATTTTTTTAATGCACTATGCGACATTTTTATCGTTTTATCGATGATAACGATTCATAAAACTGATTTCTGTTGGGGAGCCACGATTAGCGTTTAAAAACCAGTGAACTTATATCATCGTTACTAAGCTCATTTTTTCTTCCAAAAATTGATTTTTTTTTTCTTTAAATAGGCTTAGAGCATGATACTATGAAATACAAGATACGCTCTCACGCATACCTTCACTTACCGCAGTCTCCGCTGTTACGTCACGTAAAAGTCAACTAGTTCAGCGGTCAATTTTTAATTTAGATGTAAACTAAAATTACCTTAACCGAAGTGTTTAGAAGCTTATCCTTCGATGAAATAAGAAATTACGACTCTTTTGGATGGTCGAGACAAAATATAGAGCCAAAAATGTGAGCAAATTGTAAAATAATAATTATAATTATTTTCTCGTTTAACTCGCCCTAACTCAAAAACTCAAAAACGGGACAACGAATTAATCTCTCTCTTAGCAAAATGTGTAAATATCAAGGTCTAATTTTAATAAGTAAAGAAAATATATTTTTTTTCTAAGACCAGTCGGTAAACTGTGAAATTTTCCAGGTGCGAATATGACGAGCGAGAAACTTTTTTATCTTTCGAAATAGATACCAAGTATATTGAGGACATATGAAGGTAAAGGATGGAGCTAACTTTTTTATTGGAAACTTTTTTTCTAGGATTAACAGTTTTCGAGAAAATTGCAATTAAGTATACGGAACGCCCTCGCGGACGATACAGTGCAGAGAATGTGGTGTAAGAACTAATGTGTACTGTACTTACGTTATAGTCCACCCGTCAGGTCATATAAAAAGGCCTTACCAGAAATTAAGTCGGGAAGTTTTGAAATTTGGCAAGGTTGTAGATTTAGGTATTTGCAACTACTAATATCCACATTTTGCACAAAGCAATATTTTCCGCCGGCGTAGCCAAGACGGCCGTCAAAAACAGTTTTTTTTTAAATATCTCCTTTACTTTGCGTTTAGAGTTAAAAGACTCATTACAGAAATGAAAGAGGATCAAATTTCCTACAAATTACTTTATATATAAGTTCTTTGTAAAATCAATAGTTTAGACACAACAGTCGATTAAAGGTAAACATATTCATTTTACTTTCCCTAATGTCGTACCTGGGGTCTATCGGTTATATAATGGCAGGAAGTGATCTAAAACAGCATATAGGCGTGATTTATGCAGCAAATTCCGTTGACAAAATGATGTCAGGACACGCCTATGCTCGGGCAATCAGAGGTCATCTTTTAACTCACCTAGCTCTGGGACATTATTATGCAGATATAATAGATTTACAGAAGAACAACGTCTGGCCATGGAAAACATTCTTTGTAATTTGAACAGATCTACGGTCTTCTCAACGGATCACCAAGGTTTGTTTAAAACGATTACTAAAAAATTTGAAGAAGGACTAGCAAAACTGGAAAGTAATGGACCTACCGCTAAACTGTGGGTGCAATATTTTCGCATGGTAACTTTGGCGAAGCAGTTTATAGAAGCAGAAAAAATGGGTAATTGGCAGCTTCACCCAGAAACTGTCCAGAAAATGCTGCCTTATTTCCACGCAAGCGGCCATCATAATTATGCAAAATCGTGTCATTTATATTTGCAAGATATGATATCGTTAAAAGACAAAATGACTCCTGATGAGCTCAATAAATTCACAACAGACGGCTTTTTCACAATCAGGTGCACCAATAAGTTTTGGTCTGGTACTTGGTCAGATATGACCATTGAACAAACGCTAATGAGGACGATGAAAGCTATTGGACAAGGAATTGTCAAAGTGCCTTTTAATTACAGTTTAAAATCGGTTAAGTTAAGCTCCGCCCTTACTATAAATATAAAACTTAACTCGCGTCGCGATCATTCCAGGCATTGTTGGCATTCCAGAAGCTCTAGAGATTTCGATTTTCGAAAATTTCAGGAAAAAATCTAGAATCTTTTATTTTTAATATAAAAATGGGCACTCGGCACTGCGAGTCCAGTTCATCTCAGAAATCGGCTAACTTCAAAAACTCGAAACGCGACCAAAAGCAAATTTTTACTCAAAGTGCTTAAACTAATCAACATTATTAATTAACCAATGACTAATTAAGCTAATTAACGAACTTATACGTATTGTGAGAACGTGATCCGAAAATAAAACTTTATTTTATCTTTCTTGTGGAAAAGTGACTTTTATTTAAAACAGACTTTACAAAACTCATATACAGGGTGTTGAAAAATTTCGGGGCAAAATGTGAGTGATAGTGCAGTGGTTTCTGTGCACGAATTAATTTGCAAACAGACGAAATTGGTTCGTGATCAGAATCACGGATAGCGTGTTAACATTGTGGACATTGGGAATGGTATGCGATGAGATTGAAAGATTTTGCAACGTTTCTTTTGCATCTACAAAACAACATGTGGATGTGAGAAGTTCACGTACTATTCGAGACAATGATGATTAAAGCAGCGAAAAAGAGGTAAAATTTTATCAGCTTAGAACAAGAACAGACACAGTGGGTATTACCGACAACATCATTTTACACATAAAAACACGAAATACGACATTTTTTAGTGGTCACAGATATTCTTATTTAAAAAAAAGTGCAAAATTTAATTTTTTTTAAATCATGTTTTTTTGTACATCTATTGCCATATCTCAAAAATGAATTGAGCTATCGATGTGAACTATTTTTTGTTATAAAACACACACTTAAGCGCTTCTTTCTATACATAGGATTGCTAATAAAAAAAAATGTGAACATGCCAAAAACGTAGATGACCCTGAAAGTTTAGAGAATACACCATCAAATTTTCATTAAGCGAGGAACTTTTTTGTTTTTGAAAATTTTGTGTGACATGCTATGAAGAAAATGAAGTCAATAGAATAAAAAAGTTTTTAGAAAAAAAATGTTTTAATTATTAGCAATAGTTTGCTAGTTACGAATTTTTTAGTATGGAGGAATTGTCGAAGCGTACGCGCGCGGCACTTAAGAATAATAATGATTATGTATTGTGTGTAACGGAACTTTTCATTATTATTTTTTTATGTTTAGGACTGTTTTATCACGTTTTGGGATCTGAAAGGATAACTTATTTTTTCCAGTGGCGCATTAAGGACTAAGGTTGAAGGCAAAAAGGAATGAAAAATCTTAAATAGAGTATCTGGGATAAAAATGCATTGCACTGGGATCTCGGAAACGGTAAAAAATAATATTATAGTAAATGGAAAAAAAAGTTGCGCAACTAGGGGGCTAATAAAATTCCATAAACAGAAGTTTAGGAAAAGTAATAATTCTGGAGTGTTTTGATAAAAAGTAACCAATCGAGTTTTCCATAGAAAAGACAGTTTCTTAAAGCACTTTTTTTTAAACGTGGCAATCTTAATATTTGTATCCGACATTTCCTGTGTCAGAGTCCCTATCCGTAACTCCCATGCACTGCATTTTTACCCTAGATCCAAACAATAATTGAGTAAATGTGTTATTTTCGCCTAAATTAGATAGCAAAAAAGAAAAAAATCCTAAATTTAATTAAATTATTTATTTTCCGCAGCCCTAATTATAGAAACCCCGTTTCCATGGCTTGTGCACAAGTTTATCGTTCTCCTCTATTACTATGCCACATAAAATCGACTCCATTTTACAATGAAACTTAGATTGCTTTTTTATCTTAAATATTTTTTTAGCAGATAATCCACGCACAATTCGCACAATGGCCATACTTGAGTAAAATTTGATTCAAATCGAAAACAAAATAAAAAAGATATAGGTAAGGGCATCTTCATTTTAAGTGAGTCACACTGTATATTTAAGGAAATGTACAGATTTCGACAAATTATTACGTTAGTAAATACGTCGAGTGTTGTAAAATAAAGATTGTTTTGTGACCGTGACTTATTATCAGATCACGGTAAACTGCTTTGAAAGAAATATTCAGGGTACATAATTGATTTTTTTTATTAATCATCGATTTTCGCTGGCAAGTATCTCGTACACTATAACACATAGTAAAAAAATGAATATAAACATTATTGTGGAAAATTTAATTACGTTTAATTTTGCATAGATTACCTTTTCCCACACGACGCATCGTTTCCGAGTTATAAGCGAAGAATCGAAAAAAGGAATCTTTCCACCACCCTCCCTCCTGAATCGGCGGGGCTAGGGGCGGGAACTTTTAGTATTTTTACCTCCTAACTACCTCCAACATATCCCTGAAGAGGAAAATTTTCCCCTCCTAAATGTTCTCTACAATCCCCTTTTGGGCATTCATTAATTGGACTGAAACGTTATTTTGCAGATGCAAACTATATTTTCTTTCATAATAGAAACATTAAAGAATCTGTCAATTTATCTCGAAATAATATTTCTCACTGTTTGTGTATTTTTCTGAATAACGTTAGATAAATGCACTGTTTCATAATTAAACTAATTAATGTAGTAAGTATATTATTTACTACTACTATTTATTGTGTTTAAGTAAATGAATTAAGATTTGGTATTAAATAAAAACAAAATAAGTAGCTTATAACCCGTTGAAAAATTAACGTTGCAAAAGATCATACGTGCTTGCATCAATTATTTTGGAGGTGTTTTTACCAACATTTAAACCCACAACGGTCTTGTTGCAAGATGAATTAGAATTCTATGATATTAAAAATAAAATTGCCTGCATATTGCAGCTTTATAGGTCTTATATTACGGTTTTCGATGTATTTTTAGGTAGACATTGGACACGCGGCTGTCGTGGACGCGGGCGCGGGCTCGATTTGACAGTGACTAAAGAGTGACGCTATGCGCACAGCAGGTCAAAAGCTGGTACTCGTACCGAGCATATCTTCTACAGGGTGGCCACATTTGGTAGATTTCTACTTTTTTAGTAGTTTTTTTTATGGGAATTAGGAAACTTTAGTAGACAAGTTTCATTTAGTAGATTTTAGTAGGATGGACGATTGGCGACATCTCTTGGAGGAATGTGGAAATATTGGTCATATTATACATGCTAAAGGCTTGAAAGATATTGGGGAATACAATAATTTTAAACCTGATGTCAAGATGTTAAAAACAATACAAAATGACAAAGAGTTATATTATAAGAACATTAAATATAAGGATCTGGATGAGCCTAATGATAATAATCATTGTCTTTATTAAATAAAGATAACGATAATAATCTATGATTTTAAATTATTGTCTCGCGTACCTTAAATATATAGGCAAATATTTTTTTTTAAAACACTTTTGTATTAAGAATTTACTTTTTATTTATTTTATGAATTTATTTTTTGTTTTTTTCATCATCATTATGATTGTATTGATTGTTATGTTTTTTATCTTTTATGTAATATATAATATTTACTATAAAATAAGATTTTTTCCTTTTAAAACCTATTCAAGTGACGTCTTCTATCCTCTATCAATGGAAAAGCTTAACTAGTGGACGTCAAATTCTAGTTTCCTGCTAGTCGGTAAGTCAGTATCCGCTTTTGTAGATATTTAGTATTTTTTCAAACCATTTTAGTAGTTTTTAGTAGATATCTGCTGATACTTCTATAGATTTGGTTTTCAAAATGTGGTCACCCTGATCTTCTATTTCTTAGTATCATAGGCTTAGAGTATCATGAAACGTCGATATTTTTAGTTAAAGCAAAAAAATCTGTCTGATGATTTATCGGGCGGTCTGTAACTTTTTTTTACAGGCAATTGCTTTAGAACCGGTTATGATGTTGACTTGAAATTTGGTACACCTTTTAACCGAATAAAATTAAAGATCGAAAATACGTGTTTAACGATTGCTTGAAGGGTCAATTTTTTTGTGGCAATGCAATTAGTATGTTATGAGATTAGGTGAGTGTTTCTTGGAAATTAGGTTTTCATTTTGAAAAACGTGTTTTTGTCCAGACTGCATGGATCCAAATCCGATCTGTCATTTCAAGTCAATATCTTAAACGGTTCTAGAGTAATTGTGCGCAGAGAAAAGGTTACAGACGGACAAGACAGACCGACAGACAGTTTTTTTTTGTTCAAACTTAAAATCTCGACGTTTCATGACATTCTAAGCCTATTTGAACAATAACATTTTTTTCTTTCGTTACTATACTTCCACTGCATGTGGAAGTAAAAATTATAGGAACGAAGTTGTAGAGAATTAAATTTCAAAAAGTAGATGACGGCATATACGTATCTCTTATTGCTTTGACGATTAAATATCATGAATCCGTACGATGCCAGATTTTGCACGCTTCCTTTGCACATTTTATAAAAGATAGACTGAATTTCTTGTAGAAAATTTAATTCTCCACAACATTGCTTGTACGTTTTTTTTAATATCTCTTAACATTTTGGCAGTGTTTTCATTTTAAAGTGTGTATTGTAATAAGTGCAACATTTTTATGTATTTTTTATGATATTTGCATTATTTTTAAGTTTAAGTCAGTCATTTTGAACCCATCATTTTCAATTTTGCATTTATAATATAAAAATCGTATTCAGTGGTCTCGTAAACTTATGTTTGAATTTTTTTGTAATTTTATCATTTAAATTGTTTAAGCTAGCTATTACGGTTTCAAAATATTTTTTGAAAATCTGTTCGATTTTTTGGGTTTTTTTTCAAAAAAAATATATTGTACTTTTTTAATGGGTGGTAATTGTATAAACTGGTGGTTTTTAGAGTACGTTGCAAAAGGTTTCATCCAAATTCCTTAAGTTCAAAGTATTTCCGTAATAACGCACTTTTTTCATCTAAATGTCAGTTATAATAAATTAGTGACAAAAAACAAAGAAAGGTGTTTTCATCTAATTCGTTATGATTAATTACCACAAAGTAACGGCATAAAAAAACAACTAATTATTGTGGAATTTAAAAAGTGTTTTACTGACGATTACTGTGATATATTCACTTACCCCTTTTAGAGCTTCGTAAACATCATTTTGATGACCAGCCAAAAACCTACTGAGATATTCTTCATCCAGTCTTTGAATTTTGTTTGCTAAAACACACTTTCATTTAAGTATTGACACTTGTTAAAATAACTCGCATATTAACCTGCTGCTAATTCTTTCAATTGTTTCAAACAATCATTTTTTTCATCAATGCGGTTTTCTACATTTTCCATAATAAGAGAACAAAATAAGCTGATTGAATGAATATTGCGAGGTAATGTTGTTGCAACTAAGCAAAAATAGTGAGTTTGTTTTATAGTTTTAATTATAATATTTATTATGTACTTAGAAGTGGATTGGTTTTGCAATACATTGTTCGTGACGATAATTCATAATATAAAATAAAGTTAATTGCCATATTAATAGAATATTAAATTTGTTTATCTGATGCTACAAAAAATAAAATGATCAGCGTAAATAATATTATTTTTTTATTTTGCTCTGCTCTCTGCTCTTCCTATATCATTTATAGCAAGATCAGAACTAGGTACTTTCAGATCTTGTAATACCGTAAGATAGGAAAAATTTAATGACAACCTATTTTGCATTAGTGCAATAACTGATTTTGTTTAGAATCCTAGGGTGAGGAGGAGTTTATTCTGCGACAATTAGACCACCAGAGGTAGCACAAAAAAGAATTCTTAAAATAATATTTAAACTAGATTCATTAACATTAATATGTCAACAGTATCGAATACTAAATATAAAAAAAATATTTTATAATTCTGCTCTTATTTGCTTCCCAGATAGCACAAATACGTACTGAAGACGTCCCACGGACGCTTAAGACATTCGTTTGCTTAACACATTCGTATGTCCTAGGGACGTCCAAATTCGGTCCCAAAATGTCCGTAGAACGTACCAGGGACGCCTAATGTTACCAAATCATCTGTCCCCAGAACGTCCGTTCTAGACCTAAGAAAGACCTTCAAGTTTCAAAAAGACCTTAATGGGATATATCGGTTTTATAAGCAATTAACTTTATAAAAAACCAACTAAAACTTTTTCGCAATTATTTTAACGAAAAAAAATCCGGTGTGAGTAGGGATCGAACCGCCGACCTCTTGATTTGTAACTCAATTTTGTTTTCAATTTTCAATTCAAAACAATTTTATTCAACGTTACGGGTACAAGAATGCGCCTAGACCGAGCCCCGGTTCAGAGCCGACCACACCACCACGTCGAGCAACGCCGTGGTAGATGAGTGGTCGGATGGAAAGGGGTCGGCTTTCGGCTTGAACAACAGATTAAGTGATGGGGGGTTAGGCCTCCTGTTTAACTGTAAAAAACTTGACAATTGCAGATAACTAAGAACTAAAAACTAAGTTTAAAAACACTTAAAGCTAGATTTAAAAACTTTGATTAAAGAGCGCGCGCACAACACACGTGCACTAGTTTTAAAGTTTTGGCTGATGATACGGGAAAACTCAATGAAAAAACCCGTTTGAGCAAGTCACAATCTTCATTCGGTGGTCTACCTGCCTCCGGAAAGGTAGGGTGAAGGGGAGAGTGTGATTTTAAAAGTTGGGATTTGCTAGAGGTTATTGGTCAAAAGGGGATTTGGAAGGACAAAAAGGACAAAAAAAACAAAAATAACAAAATGGATAAAGAGAATAGAGAGGGGTTTGAGGTAAAAGGTGGTTAAATTAAAGGGTGGTGAAAGGGAAGTTGTGGTATAGGAAAGGTTTGGCTAGGGAAGTTGCCGAAAGATAGGCAACGCCTGGTATGGTAATGGGTGTTTTAGGTCGAAAAGTATGGCATTATGCTGTCTGATTCGTGTGATGTCTCGGGTTAGCGGACTGTCGCCCAATTTGAATTGATAGAATTTTTGGGAGGTTTCCCGGACGAAGTCCGCTAGTGGGGTTATGTCGTGGCAACGTGCATAGAGATCTCTGAGGGAGGTGTACCTATCTGAGTCTGAAATGAGGCGCATAAATTTGTGTTCTAGGACTTTAAATTTATTCATTGTCGTGGCCGGGATGCTGCACCACACCGGCGCCGCGTATGTGATGGCCGGCCTAATCACCATCGTATATAACAATTTTTTATTCATCCTGTTTAGTCCGCTACCCCGCGCCAGGAGCGGATACAGACTCCTGGACATGGAGTAGACCTTGCGTACAGTCTCGTTCACGTGCGTATTGAAGGTCAGTCTCTTGTCCAAGTTGACCCCCAAATACTTCACGCACCGATTTGTAACTCAACGCCTTAGTCACTCGGCCTTAGTCACTCGGCCACTGAACTGCTCTTATTATGTACTTAAAGACTGTATAGTTGAAAGTAGCAAGTCAGCAACTTGGCTGTAATTTATTACGTTATCATTAATCTTTCATTTTCATCTAATTTAATTAAGGGGAGTCGATACCTGCACAAATAAACCGCCGGATCTTGGACTAATATTTAATTAATGTTTCATATTTAAAACTGAACTCGGTCATTTTTATTCGTGAAAATTCTTATTTCACGCAAAGAATAATCCATTTGGATATAAAATGTATTATTTTCCAAATCCAGAGAATATGAAAATGACAGGGGGTTTAATAAGGACATACTAAAGACGTACATTCTTTGACTTCTCAAGGACGTACCGCTATGGACGTCTTAAGGACGTCCGTATTAGGTCTAAGACGTTCAGACCATACAGGGATCAAAACTGGACGTTCGGGACGTCGTGTGCTATCTGGGTTAGCAAAAAGAACTAGCCAATACTAGTATACAAGACCATAGCACATGATTAGAGTTTAAGAACACCTAATTTTACCAAAATCACAACGTTCTATAGGCCAAAGAAATTATCATTACATTGGACAAAAAGTTTTTAATGTGCCTGCCCAAGAACTTAGAACTAAAGCTAGATTAAAACGTTTCAAAAAAGTTGTTTCAGATTGGCTTATTTATGTTAATTTAGAAATGTAGTAACTATTTGTTGAACATGAAGTATTTATTGTTTTTTCTCTTATTTTTTCCTCCTTTTGTCTTTTTTTTTTATCGAACAAATATAAAATTTATAATTCTATTACTATGTTGTGGAAATAGAGATAATCTCTTTTAGTTTTACAATACAAGATTCACTCTGACAAGTTCTAATTTAGTAATTCCTGAATATTTTCTCTGACTCCTAAATGTATACCGCGTGTAACAGGATCATCAGGATTTAGTTTTAGAGACAAACAATTGAAATTTGGAACATGCCATATACTTAATAAACGTTACATTCTACATATACATGATTTTTTTCCCACTCCAAGTGACATTAACTCATGATTTTCATTATTGCATTTTTGAATTCTGTAAAATTTTCGAAACTCAATGATATACCTGATATACCATATAAGTGATATTTCAAACGTACACATTTATTTCAATTTAATTTTTAAATCTCCATTCAAGCGTGCCACGACTTATTCTAATTTCCCTGTGTAATGCTAGAAAAAAATCGAAATCCCGTCGAAAATACTAAATTATGTGATTTACGTACAAATAAAGTTCATCAAAATGGTTTTTGGGACAGAGCACAATTTTTTCAAATGGAAACATATTGGTACCGTGGTACCATTTATTTCTACTATTAATAAAGAATTTATTCATATGCCATATTAAGATGTGCGATAAAAACAATCAAAAGTACATCTAAGAGAAAATACGAAAATAAAATTTATTTATAATTATCTAGGTATACATAAGGTGGCTTTGCAATACAAAAAAGGAACACAAAACATTACAACAGCTGTTCAAAATGCTGTCCATTAACGACAATGCACTTCTGAACTGGCACAGCTGCATCTTGAAGAACATTCGAAAATTGCTGAGCCGTAAGCTATTAACTGCGTCTTACTCGTAGCTTCAAGTTTTCACGGGTCGTAATAGCGGTTGCGTAAACAATATTTTTTAAATGACCCCAAACAAAAAAATCTAGAGGACTCAAATCAGATGACCTTGTGGGTCACCTGACAAGAAAATTAAATTTTCGTATTTTGTCTTAATTTTCTAGCTGTAATTTAGATTGTATTTATCGCATATTTTAATAAGACATATGAATAAATTGCTTATTAATAGTGGTAATAAATGGTATCACGGTACCAATTTGAAAAAAAAACGAATTAAAAAACAATTTAAATGAACTTTATTTGCTAAATGACATAATTTAGTATTTTAGAGGGGATTTCGATTTCTCCAGCATTACACGGGTCTATTAGAATGTTTAGAACGTGGTATCATTGGATTCAGAAAATTACGCAGAAGTCAGAAATGCAATAATATACAGAGTGTTTGAAAATCAAAAGTTAGTATCACCTTCGGTGAAACCAAAACCGGAAAAAATCATTCATATGTCAAAAAGTGGCGTTCATTATTAAGTATATAGGATGTTTCAAATTTCAATCGTTTATCTATAAAACTAAAGAAAAAAGAGGAGTGTACTATGATCCTCTTAACGCGATATGGTTTATTTTTTTTGTGTGTGTTATAATCTGTTCTTATAGAAGCCTAACATTTATTTACATTGTATAATGTTAATACAAACTATATATAGTATACGTAAACCTTTTTTAACATAAATAAATATTATTATAGACTTATCAGCGGCACTTTTTCAGCCGTAGCTGAAAACAATTCACCAATCTCTCGCACGTGATTGAAATTCGGCTCTGTTGGAGCCCATTCCAGGTTTTGGGGACCTGCAGGCGACGTTGCTGATGTCCGCTCCAACGGCTCAGAGGCCAGACCCCAACAAGGGATCGCAGAGGGTCCTAATCCAAAACTTTCTTCAAGATATGCCCAAAAGTGCGATCTTCTGCACTTCTTGCGCGCTCAGTTGCCCAGGTACTTGTTGTAAACTCCTGTCATAACCTTTCTTGACAGTTCCAAGAATCCCTCCAATTACTGGCACGACTGTGGTCTTTACATTCCACATTCTGTTAATTTCTATTTGGGGGTCTTTGTACTTGTTCAATTTCTCCGTTTCCTTGAGCATCACGTTGATGTCATTCGATCAGCAGACAGGATTTTTTCCTTTTTATTATGTACGATGACGTGTGGTCGATTCACGCGAATTTTTGTGTCAGGCATAATTGGCAAGTTCCACATAATTGTGACGTCGTTGGTATTGACAACCTTCTCAGAGGTATATTCATAATATTTTGGCGGTACTGGTATATCAAAGTGTTTGCACATGACCCAGTGGAGATATCTATTGTGTCGGTGAGTACTCCGATGGTGCCAGAGTAGTGCATCCCGCCACCACGTGACTGGCATGTTCTTCTGCTAGGGCGCACATCCTTCACTTGCTGTCAACAGGTTGTTTCAAGATCATCCTCTGGTGGGATTTGGTGTTTAGTTCTCGGACCTGTGCTGCTATTATTAAATTTTCCGTTTCACTTTTCAAGCTTGACCCCTGCATAGACGTCTTTTTGTCCACTGCTGGTCGGTGGAGATTACGGAAGAATTTTCCATGCATCGGCTTTGCGCAGAGTACTTCTATTTAGTCTTTTCGATGCTGGTTTTAATTTTCTTCTCGGCTCCTAGATATTCTTCTGGATGGAATACAATTTCTTGTCCTCTTATCATGCTCTTTAACTAGCCGTGTGAATTTGTCCTTCCCCAGTCGAATATACGCACTCAGCTCCACGATAAATGAATCATAGGCAAATTCCAACTCTATTAATCCACGACCTCTTAACGTATAACCTGTGCACATCTGCTTTTTGGTGATGAATTCCGCCCATTGTTATAATTTTCTTAATCTTCCTCTCCATTTTCGCGATGTCATTTCTAAGCCAATCGGCAACTAAAAAACTGTAGGTAATTACGGAGACAGCAATAGTATCTTATCAAATCAACATCGCTCAATGATATGTGCCACTTGACACCATTGACGGTTCAGTTTATTGGTATCCTCCTCTCCCGGCTAAAGTATATTTGTATAATTCCCCATATAGTAGTCAATATGTCATTTGACCTGTGAAAAATTTCTACAAGCAATTTTTGTTTATACAATGTGGGGGTTGTCATAACCATTAATGAATGTTTTACACAAAAAAATCATTGTCACTACGGCTGCCATGAGGAAATTGCGGTCAAAATAAGTTTTTCTCGATTATCTCCTTTCTTGTTATTATTATTAGAAAACGCGAGCAGAATGTCAAAATCCGCAGCACTCAGGCCTGCCGACCCATTGTACATTCGTGACGTGTAGGATCCCTTAGAAGAGACCAGTGCTCTCCACAGAAAGCAATCTGTTCCAAGGGATATCCCGTGGTTCCTCTAGATGCAAGAATTGCTTCTCGAGGTGTCTATGCCTTGACGCTTCTAGTGGAGCGCAGCTACATAGGATATGAGTGACGGTTTCTTCCTACACTCCACAGATACGACAAATAGGATCACCTCTCAACCTTATTGTATGTAGGTGTTTGTTCAGAGGACAGTGTCTTGTTATTAAGCCCACCATCCGTCTCATTTTTTTCTCTGTCGAGCCCAAGCAACCACTTTACGGTAGAGGCAGCCGAGTGCCTCTTTATGTGAAGCCTCGACTGCCTCGTTCCGGGGGCTTGAGCCCAATAGTTGTTAAACAGTGGCGCAGCACAGTCTCGCAGTTCTGAGTGAATCAGACTCCTTGGCAGACCAAAGGCTGGCTCAGGGCCAGGGAAGGGGGTTTTCTCTCCTTCTCCCGCCAGACGATCTGCTTCTTCGTTGCCCTCCGCATCACTGTATCCGGGCACCCATATGGGTTTAACCGAGTTGCATACACAGAGCTCGGTTAAAATATTTCGACAGTTAAGCATCAGCTTGGACGTCACCTTGTTTGATGCAAGGGACCTCGTCTGGCTGTCGCTGCATATATAAATATATTTGTCTACGAAACATCTGTTGAGATTTTCGCTTGCGCACCTTAGTATGGCATACACTTCTGCTTGGAATACACTAGGGTACCTGCCAAGTGGCACCGATATACGAGCCCTTGGTTTGCATCCGTGTATGCCTGAGCCCGTTCCCTCCTGAGTCTTAGATCCGTCTGTATACCATTCCAGACCACCAGGACTCAGGAGATGCATTTTATCGCGTTCCCAGACGTCTCGTCTGCGAAACACGACGGTATATGGAATTGTGAAACAGTAGACGGGGAGACACATCATCTGATTGAGCGATAACCAGGTCCCTTGCCGGTAGAGCCAGAGCCTTTGTGTGCCCTAGCCCTTGGCCCGTCATGTTCCACATTCCAATTTTAAATAGTCTGTTTGCTGCTTTCCTAGCTTCAAGCTCCACTTCAACGTGCAGGGGAATGAGTTCTTTTACAGAATGGCGAAAGTAGCAATTAATTATCGATATTGTAGACTAACATTTCTCAAAACTTTTATTTATATAATTTTTTTCTATGAATTGTTTAAAAATTACAGCAACTTGAAGTTTGAGGAGGTTTGGGACATTTATAAAATAAATATTAACAGGTTAGTCCTCGAGAAATAGTTATTAGGGTCGTAAGTGCACTTTTTTGGTCGAGATTGCAGCTTGCAATCCGAGGCCCGTAGGGCCGAGGTTTACGTGTATTCGAGACCAAAAATCGCACTGTATGACCCGCGGTGCATATTATATTTTGAATAATTAAACTAGTGGAAAACTATAATTATTTGAGTAAGATTTCATATTTGCTAGGCAAATACGATGCGTGGAATATCCATGGCAACCGTCAATAAAATAAACTGAGGACGCGGCCTCTATTTAAATGACAACTACTGTCAAGATAAATTAAATCTTATTATAATAGCTCTGAAGATCCCTACTCTTCATAAGGGAGGAGGTTCGGCAAAATTTCCAGGTTGGGGGTAGCTCGTCTTCTCTCATCGGTGATAGGCCCTGGTAGCGGAAATAGGCCGACGTTAAATAAATAGATAAAAAAAAAGTAGCTCGGAACATTTTTGAAAATAATGTCCGATATAGAAGATATAGAAAGTAAGGCTTGTCTGAATTTTCTCCCAAAAAAGTTAAAACATTTAACCCTTCCGCTGCGGGTGACGTAAAATCCCGCAAATTATTTGTGGTCTTGTGTTGCAGGTGACGTATTTTTTCACTGGCTGGTTTCAGGTCCTGGACTGCGGCAATCGGACGATTACGCTGTTGAATATGCTTTGTACATGCGTTAACTTTCGTGTAATCGCCGGCGGTACCCACTCCTTTGCATTCTATCTCCTCCAAATACGTGGGACTGCGTGCTCTTTTTACGCAGTCTTTTACGTTTATTTTACACGTTCAGTTCGTTGTGTTAGTTTCTAATGAAAAAGATTTTTTTTTTTTAAATGCGTTTCTTTTTTATTGTCAAAAGCAATCCTAGGCGCACACTAGTGGTGCGTTAGCCGTCCAATAATTTTTGATTCACATGTTGCAACTGCGGGAAGCGTACATATCCGCGAAACGTGTTTATGTTAAAGCGGACAAACACGCATAGGCTGCCCAATGCCGCACACAGGGTAAGGAATGCAAAATTCACTCCCGCAGTGAAAGGGTTAATTTAGTACTTGTAATATAAAAATTTTCCCAAAATTATTTTATTTCCCTAGGAACGTTATGAAAAATAACGACCCGTTGCCAATGGCAACAAGTATTGGTACATAAAGCGTCACTTACGATCGACAAAACAATGGAATTAGAGTATAATTACGAGGGAGGTATGATGCAAAAATAATTAAATCGGTAGTTTTACTTCCGGAAGTACCAAATTTAATTTAATCAACTGTTAAACGAGCAAAAAGAGCTGGCCTATTTCCGTAAAAAGATATAAATTTAAAGCATTACCATTGTTAGGTACGAGTCAAGCCCATATTTATAAAGCAAATTATTTTATTACTAGTAACTGTTGTTTTATTTTTTAATATATTATCTGTTGCAGACACAATAACATCTGGAAAGGCTTTTTGCTGGATTCGTAGGCTTCCAGGACGTTCATTTATTATCTAAATAACTTTCACTAATGGATACATTTTATTGGGGAATTAAAATACATGTTTTTAAAAACAATTTATTACAACACAAAGTAACAATTATAATAGATGCAATAGTACAAATAATTACAATAGGAAAATTCCAATAAATAATCTCAGCAGCTTTTCTACGTTTATAAAATTACTTCATCAATAAATTAGTTACATAATTATTGTAATTTACAATTTATTTTATTTATATGCATACCTTTTCTATGACTAATAAAAGGAAACAACATAAATATGAATATGAATACATTTTAAGATCCAAATAAAAGTTTAGATATTATCTAATTCATTTTTCTACTGCTAGGTGAACAAATCAAACAATGCACAGTTTTTTATACTTTCACAAATAAATTATGTCATGATAATCGTTTTTCTCAATATTAGTTTCTTTAGATATGAGTAACAAGACTATTTGTCAATAAAACTGCTGGATCTTAAACGTGTGACATTTTATGATCTAAGAAATTTGTTTGTTACTAAAAAATAAATGTCCTGATAGACCCAGGACGAGAAGCGTTTGTCCTTCTTTTCTCATTTGCTTATCTTCAATATTTGTCTTTCCTTTGTCGACATAGGTTAGTTGGAATAGTTGGAACAGCGGTTGGCTGTATAGCTAATACCCAAATAATGCCCTACCAAAATTAAAGGTAATATAAAATTAGTCTATAACGTATCCAGAATTAATAACTTATTGCTAAAGAATGGAATTAAAGTAGGTTTACAGAGGCGAATTATTTAAGTCTATTTGATTAATAAGTAAAATATTAAATTTTTATATCTACTAATTTCTAAATATTCAAACAACGTGAGTTTTCCTCCTTTACTGGCCCTGCGAAAGATACCAAAACTGTTGTTGGTTGAATATTTATTTACTATTAAATGGTTAGCAAAAGAAAGTAGGTTTTTATTTTTTAAAAAAACATTTTTTGTGTTCGTTCGTCAATACCCTTTCCAAATTTTCTTCCTGTTTGTCCAATGTATATCTTAAGGCAAGTTTTGCAGGTAAGCTTGTATGTTATCGACATTTCTTCTCTTTTGTTTTAATCTTTATTATTTTTAATTTATTATGAACCTACTTCAATGTTATTATTATAAGCTATATTCGGACATTGCTTCATTAAAAACATCTTAATTGTATCAAATGGATCTCCAATGTAAATTGAAGACCAACGTTTGAATGTTGAACGGAAAATTGTGCAATATCACATTTACTATAAATCATCAACTACAGATACCACGATTAACTACAGTTCAACCACAGGTTCAACGTTCAACTTACCCCAGGCAACATACACAGGGCATATCACAGTATGATACATAGATTATCATTAAACATTTGCTTATTAGACTACGATTGTAATAAGAAATTTAATTTAATTTAGCAAATCATCGGTAACAATGCTTTCTAAATTTCCTTTGTAGATAATATATTACGTAGAAAGGCTCAAAAATTATTCCCGAGTTATATTTTTTTATCTCAAGATTAATCCTGACTTATTGTAAATAACTTGGGAATATTCCTGACTTAATAAATTATCC
This sequence comes from Rutpela maculata, assembly GCA_936432065.2. Classification (NCBI taxonomy): domain Eukaryota; kingdom Metazoa; phylum Arthropoda; class Insecta; order Coleoptera; family Cerambycidae; genus Rutpela; species Rutpela maculata. The sequence goes on along the minus strand of OW386289.2, from coordinate 81,633,201 downwards.
TAACTTAATAAATTATGTCGGGATTAATCCTGACTTATTATGTATAACTCGGAAATATTCCTGACTTAATAAATTATCTCGGGATTAATCCTGGCTTAATAAATTATGTCGAGATTAATCCTGACTTATTATACAACATGATCTACCATGATATGATGCGTAAAATAAAATGGTGTACTAGTCTTCAATGTGGGAAAGCCCCTGCAAAATTTTAGAGTGTTCTGATGTAATTTAGTATATTAAATTATTAGTAAATTTACGAAGATACACTACTGATATTGAGTAGGTTAGTAATAGGTCGACGAACTTACTTATGAAAGAACGTGGAGATGTTTACATTTCCTTAATGGGCCTTTCCCACGTAATGGAACTTGATGATTATTTTGTCATAAATCATTTATTAAGTATAAGTCAGGATTATTCCCGAGTTTTTTATATATATATATATATATATATAATTTATTAAGTCAAGAATATTCCCGAGTTATACATAACAGATTAATCCCGAGATAAGAAAAAAATAATTCGGGAATAATTTTTGAGACTTCTACGCTTCCATATGAGGATGCTCTTATAGCAAAATCGATTCGAAAAGACAATGGTTAGGTTATTGATTAAATTATTTCTAACATTTAGAGAAACAATTGTCAAGTACATAATATATTTGTGAAGATTTAAAAACAGTGCATTGTTTTATTTGTTTACCTAACAGTAATAACTAGAATTTTCACCAAATAAAGATCGAATCTATCACCTAATTAATTTTTCACATGGGATCAAAAAATATATAGCAATATTTTATGACGGACTGTTGGTCACAATTTAGTCTTTTCGGTTTAATATATTTTACGTTTTATTTACACGAATTAAATGAATGAATATTGTCAAAGTTTACTCGAAGAAAAAAACTAAAAGCTACTCGAACTCACTTTTTACATTTGTCAAGAAATTAATTCGAAATGTTCATTAAATTAGTTTTCAAACTAAAACTCAATTTTATCAATTTGTGGGCAGTAGTAGATACAATTTTGTATGTCACATATGGGCTTATTAAGTCACTCGTGCCCTTACACGACTTGGTCTCAACACAAATTTTGTCTGTCAAATGATCATCTTTGTATGTCATCGCTTATTGTCACTTTTTGCTGTCCTCTCTTTCTTCTTTTAGCTTGCCAATTTCTGTATATCCTAATGCAACAAGATTGTCTATAATTTGGTCATCATGTTTAATGCAATCTTCGAACCATACATCTATAGGGTAATCCATGTGTATTCCTCCGTATCTTTTTGGTAAATGTCTAGGATCTATGTGTGCGTGAAGGCTTTCCATATCATCTCCGTGGAAATGTATCCTGTCCTTCACAGCTTCATGTATAAGCGGCCTGATAAAATTGAAAGCAATATCGCATATCCATGACTGAAATAGCACATGGATTGCTTCTACTCGCACAGGGAAACTTGACTAAAAAGAAAATTACAAGATAAGAGAAAATTAACAAAACTTAAAGGTTAGCAAAAAAGCCAATTTTAGTGGCACACAAAAAATAAATAATATAACTGGTCTTAAATCTAGACTTATATACAGTGATTACATAAATGTTGGAATAAATTCGAGGAAATCTTTATAGAGAGTATTTTAAAAAATCGTTGGGGCATTAGTCCAATAATTATAAAAATTTACATCACAAAAAATGTTTTCTGAGATTTTCCTTTAGTAACTGTTAGTGGAGGGGTTATAATCGCAAAACCACAAAAATCCGTTCTGGGGGAGTGCCGCAACCCCCCTCCTAAAAAAAAAAACTACCTCTTCGGTGAAATAAGCTTTATTTTACTGATAACTCGTTAACCGTTGAAGATATAAAAAAAATTGCTCATCATAAAAAAAAAAGCTTGACTAATTTCCTAAAAAAAAGTCCTATTGTAATTTTGTTATATATGCCACGGTTTCCGAGAAAATCGATATTGAAAAAAATTCCAAAATTTGTATTTTTAATGCGCGCGAATTTTCGTTTATTTGAAATTTTTTGCGCGCGTCTTATAGAAGAAATTGAATATCTTGAAAATCATACAAGCTAGGAATAAAAATCAAAATGGGTTTTAAAGGGGATATAAAATACTCTCTTGTGTTGCTATTTTTGATATTTGTATATAAAAATAACAATATAATATAGTTATCTCTTAATTTTTTGCGCCTCTAACAATTCACAGGCCCATAAAAAATAACTGACTTCAATATAAGTTATCATTATCTTTTAGTTCAAGGTAGTACTCCAATGCAGAAAAAGTTAGGAATAAAAATATTCACATATACAAATTTACCAACATGTTGAAGTTAGCCAAATTTTGGCCAATTTTTTATTGCTTCCTAAAAATAAAAAAAAGACCCAAACATGTTGAAAATTTAGCTCAAAAAAATTTTTTTCAGTTATATATCATATAGCTATTGTTTCTAATCATTTAATAATTAAAAAATTGCATAAAAAAATATATCATCAAAAAATTTAATGTGCAGCCTTTTTTGGATTTTTTTTAAAATTAATCTAGCGGTCCTTGTATTTTAATATTTTTGAGTATACCCGGTCTAAAAATAAAGGTAAGACTTCATATTAATTGATCATACCATTTAAAATTATACTATATTTCTCAGGAAAAAAAATGCTATTGAAAGGGAAAGAATTTTAACGCACAATGACACTCCATTTAGAAAGGATGGAAAAGGCGCGCGCATCCCTGTGCATTGTATAGTATACTACAACCTACAATGAACAACTCAAATACAACAGTTAGAAAGAAATATTCTTCTGCTATGTGCATCGTTTTACAGCCACGTGTTTTTTTCGAAATATTAATCTAATAAATTTTATTAAATTAAATTAACTATTAAACAAATAGAGTTAGTGAAATTTCAAGTGAAAAATAACTGGATTTACAATAATTTTGTTCAATCATACAAATTTAAATACGTATTTCTGTCTGTCTGTCTGTCGTCGGCCTGTAACTTTGTTTTTGCGCACGTTTTCTCAGCAACGGTTTGAGATATTGATTTGAAATTTGGTACACTTATGTACATGAACGAGATATGGAACTAGATTATATTTTGCACTAATTCCGGTGAATGGTTGGGGGTTAAGTGGAGGTAAATATGAGAAAATAAGTAAAGCAAGCTGGTAAGAATATAGTAACTTGGAATTTGGTGTATATACTAGAAGCTAAGACCTTAATTTTTTTTTATACCACCTCGAGAAAAAATTTTACTTACACAATCTCCAAATTACAAAACATATAGGGACTTTTATTATCTTTTATGGTTACAAAATAAAATTATTAAATGAATGTATTTCATATCTGATTCTATTTTTGATATGTTAACAATTGGCAAATATATTTAAAAAAAAATCGGGAAAAAAACAATTTTTACTAACACGACCTTAAAAACCCTAGAAATCTAGTTACTTTTATAATTTTCTATGGTGAAAAATTGAAAGTTATAAAAATCTCTTTCATTTGCTTACTTATTTTCTTAGATATGTCGACAATTATTGGCGAAGATATTAACGATTATATAACGGAATTTCTAAAAATTCAATTTTTCTTATATTTTCAATATCGATTTTCTCTAAAACTATGGCATATACAAAAAAATTACAGAAGGGCTTTCTTTTAGGAAATTAACCAATATTTCTTTTTTAAGACGAACAATTTTTTTATATCTTCAATGGTTAACGAGTTATCAGTAAAATAAGGGGTAGTTTTTTCAGGGGGGACGGATTTTGTGGTTTTATGATGACTAACAGTTACTGAAGGAAAATCTCAGATAACATTTTTTGCGAGCTTCTGGTGTATTTTTTACCTTACCGATTGGAGTACATGGACATCTCAATTTTAATTTTTAATCGCGCATCTTTTATTACATTGGCTTTCTTCTCATTCTTGTTCCGGATATGACGACATCAACATTTTTTTAAAATAACGAACCTCATTTTTGATAGTGTCATTTGGTACAGTATATTTTTTACATTCAGGGCATAAAATGTTGTGGTATGTTACATAACAATATTTTTGAGAAAAATAATGTTTTAAACAGAGATGGGTAAAGGAAACTTTCCAATTTTTCAAATTTTTGGAAGTTTCCGGAACCAAGTTTTGATAAAAATCAGAGATGGGTAAAGGAACTTTCCATATGAAAGTTTCCAGGATGAAATTTTGATAAAAATGAAAGTATTCAGTAAAATATTTGAATATTCCGAAAGTTCCCAAAGGAAACTTCCGGAAATTTTGGAAAATTTCAAATATTCAAATATTCCAATATTTTATTGGAAACTTTCATTTTTATCAAAATTTCGTTCCGGGAACTTTCAAATGAAAATTTAGTATAAACGATAGTCTAGTTTTTTTTTTTTTTTTTTTTTTTTTTTTTTAACTATTTAACGTCGACCTATTTCCGCTACCAGGGCCTATCACCGACGCCAGGAGACGAGCTACCCCCAACCTGGAAATTTTGCCGAACCTCTTCCCTTAAGAAGAGTAGGGATCTTTTACTTGCCTAACATTTAATAGACAAGAGACCGCCTGCTTTACATCCCCTCCGAAGGATGGTATATCCACTACGTAATCCTCGTCTGAAATTAGGTAACTTCCGAGTATACACTGATATACAAGCCTCTAGAAGGTGGGGCGAAAACGCTGTATTTCCCAAGATAGGTGGGTGGCCCATCCAAGTACTAACCGCGCTCGACGTTGCTTCAACGGAATATCGACTGATATTCATCTACAGACAGTTAGTGAAATAATATTGTATTAGTACTGCTTTTTACTAAGCAACTAGGCCAGAATGGCCCATTGCACTTAGGGATCTACAATTTAGCGTGGACTCCAAACCACGGTCCTCGGTCACCAACTTTAACCTGCCCTGGGTCGTCCACCACCTTCTGGCGGTTCAACGGCCCGGGATTGTCTCTGTTGGTAGCCTACCGATTGTTAGATGAGATCTTGGGTCACCCATGCAAATACCGGACTCGCTCAGCGTTGCTGCGCGAAGTAATATTAATAAAGTACCAAATCGCCTAAAACAGAATTATCTTGGAATAACTGTTTTTTTATGGAACTTTTTGTAAACATTACAAGAAGTGTAGTAAATGTTTTGGAATTAATTCGAGTCCTGGAAAACATTTTGTTTAACAAAAATAATTTTCAAGATAGAATTTTTACCCTTAAATATCTCTAGTCGTATAGCTCGTATCACAATAAGAAAAAAAAAAGAGTTTGTTTTTTATGAAATTGCAAAGAAAACTAGTCCTGTTCGAATCATTTTGGTTCATTCAATCTAGTGGCAAAAATAAAAACAACCTACATCCTCTTCTTCTTATTCACAAATACTTGTCAGAATTGTTCTAGCTGGCCTCTGTTTGATATATATCACGTCTGATGGCATCACGCCATCCGTCGCAAACTTTCCTGTTAGGCGTGCAACCTCACCAAATTTTTTTCCCATCAGCTCTTTGGTAACATCAACCCAATTTATAACTATTGGCGGGTATCGCCAGTATCATCAGTACAGCGCAAATTGCATGAGAGATTCTGCCCAATGATATTGCAGTAGAGAATTTACATTTTTACATTGCTCATACAAATTTCCGAGCGAATACTCTCATAGACCAGAGATAGGACCAAGTCAGCGACTTGTATGCGGATTCATCTACTAACATCTACCGTAAACTTGGAAAGAGCTCGAAAACGTATAAGTCAAATACTAATAAATACCCAATTGGGACGTCCCAAGACATTTCTTAATAAAAGTGTTCATCCCTTACCGAAAATCCCAGGCACGTTTTCGTGAGATCTTTCAGTCCCTGGGACGTCACGAAGACATTTCACATTTCCCAGTTGGAACGTAAGAGACCATATATGCTAGCAGGGAAACATTTCAGCTTGAAACTTGTGAGCTAACTCTATTGGTGGCATAGTTTCCTAAAGTATCGTTAAAGTATATTCAATCGTTAAAGTATATGTAATATTACTCAAGTTGTTAGAAATGGCAAATCTTAACAAAATAACCAAAAATGATTTTCCTCACAATTTCATAATAATAAATCTGTTATTTTTTATTGCGAGATGAGTTGTGCAATCAGAAATATTTACGAATAACGGTCTAAAAACTCTATTTTGAATTATTTTGTTTAAACGAATGTTTCACGGGATTGAGGGATTTTAGGGGGTCTATCCCGAGTATGTATGCAAATTTCTGACCTCCGTTATCTCGGTGGAAATGCCGCCAACTTGAGAAAATAAAGTATTTCGCTTCCTGCAAGTTATAAAAAAAATTGAAATACAGTTTTGTAGAACTAGAAATTCTTAATTTTGATCCTTTCACTTTTTTCGTAGAATAAATATTTATAGCGCGAGAAAGTTAAAAATGAATGGGTTGATAACGTTTTTCTTCTTTTTGGCGTCTTCGGCAAGTCTTACGTTAAAAATACGTATTATCAACTTCTAGAGCATGAAAGAATGGAACAATTTCCATGTTTTACTAGCTGGACTTGCGCAGCATACCTCAAACCTGTATTTCCGAAAACCTGAAAAAGGGAAAATCTTTACTCTCCGGCAAGCCTGCAATACGATAAAACAATATCCGATAATATATTCCACGCTTTCAGCGGATGTGACACTGCATCTTTCTTATTTAACATGGGAAAGGCAAAATTCATTAACATTCTTGAGAAGCCTGGAGAGCCGCAAGAAACGCTGAAATTGTTTCAATTTGAAAATGTATCTTACTATGGCAGGGGAACGTTTTTCATTACTTTATGCGGAGACAACAAAGCTGAAAAATCAAGTACTTTACGCTTCAAGTGCTTCACAAAAGTAACTACAGAAAGCAAATTCAACATTGCGACATTACTACCAACAGAAAAATCAGCACGACAACATATTTATAGAACATATAGTCAGGTGCAGGTATGGCTCGAATTTGACAAAGATCCTGAGAAACGGGGCTGGCGTAGAACCGACCGTGGACTTGAATCAATTATCAACACAGACCACGCACCACCAATACTTCTCAAGTTAATAACTTGCAAGTGTAGGGTAAAATGCGGAGCAGCTTGTGTTTGTCGCAAAGCAAGCATGAAATGTTCTGCTATATGCCAAAAGTGTAGCGGTAAAACTTGAGAGAACATATCAGACGTCCCCAACGTGCTTGAGAAAAACATTATGAAGAGGTAAGAGTGTAAAGCGAATACTGTCCATATTAAAAATGAAGAAATGGCAATTAAGGATTGTGTCGAGGAAGAAATGGACGAGATTTAATCAGGACCATTCAAAAAATGCAGAATCTGATAACATTAAAAAAATTGTTAATGCGTTTACTATGAGAACAAACCGCGAGCAGGGGCCTCTTGGGGACATCATGTAAAAATATACGCCTTGAACTTTACCTCTATGGTGGTGCTAAAACGAGTTCTTTGGAATAATGTTTAGCCTGGCATAAAACTACGAGAAATATTTTTAAAGTTCCGCGTCTATCTGACGACCTTTGTAGTGCTGTAAAAGCACAAATGTTGATATTGATTGAAAAAAATTATGTATGATATTTATAAATTTTTTTCATGTTCTACAAATTGATAGTAGGTACCTATTTTTAACGTAAGACTTGCCAAAGACGCAAAAAATAGAGAAAGATAATATTCAACCCATTCATTTTCCAATTGCTCACTATATAAATTGTAAAATATTAATCCTACGAAAAAAGTAAAAGGATCAAAGAACAGTGTTAAAAAGAGGACTTTTTTGGCCCATCTGTGGTAAAGTGTGGAAGACTTCTTTTTTTACTAATTTTGGGGTGCTAAAAACGAGTCCGTCATCAGTTTTGACGAGAAATCTCGGGAACACACTAAAAGACGACTCTTATTTGGGGATGACATTGGAATTGATATTAGAACTTGTCACTAGAATTAGAACTTCAAGAGGTTATTCTTTTGCAGGAAATTCTCTTAAAACACTAAGTTTCGATAAGTAACTAGAAAAAGAAGTAAACAAAACAAATTCGCCTCTTCTACCCTCCTCGCCAAAAGTAATTTAAATAATTAAGAAAAAATATATTATAAAAACTAAGTTCTTAATATTTTCTAGATAATGGTATGAACACCGTACAGCCCAATCTCAAAAATGTGAGAAATATTCATCTGAATTGATTAAATGATAAAAAAAAACTTTAAACTGGGTGATTAGGGATTTCTTTTGCAATTAAAACCAATAAAAACTCTAAAAAGACAAAATCCACCACCTTATATATTGGTGGGGATGGGTGTAAGAGTGTTCAGAAGTAATCATATTATAACCTGATAATAGCCATTTAACGAGGAGTTTTTTTTTTAATAAATAAATAACCGTATATTATATACTGTAACTTACACCGTTCTTAAGGTGGTGAAGGGTGAGGGAAACGAAAGGGGGGGGGGGGGGGGGTGAATTTAGAATTTTTGCTTCTTTTTTACTTACCTAGCGAAACTTAGTATTTTGAAAGAATTTCCTGCACTAAAGAATAACTTTCTCTTGCAAGTTCTAATATCAATTTCAATGCCACTTCCAAATAAGGGTTGTATTTTACTACTTTCCCGATATATTTAGCCAATTCGGATGGCAGATTCGTATTTAAAATTACCACGGATGGGCCAAAAATGCCCTTTTTTATACATTGATCTTTATAAAGAAGTTTAAGTTCTTTATAAAGAAGTTTAAGCTTTACAAAAATGTGTTTGTATTTTTTTCATAACTTTGACAGAAAACGAGATACTTCAAAAAAAATAAAACGTAACCATTTTTTTCAAGATGGCGGCGTTTTCACCAGGACAATAGAGGTTAGAAATTTGCATGCACACTCGAAATAGACTCTCCTACAAGTCCTCAAAACGGGATGGAATTAAATTCATTCTCTTATTTCAGGACATCTAGACTGGCCTACTATGGGATTTATTCCAAAATTGTTTGCTACACTTCTTGGAATGTTTGCAAGTTCCAGCAAAAAATTGCACATCTAAGTTAATTTTTTACAAGTCTTAGTTTTACTCCACTAAATGTGAAGCAGTTTGATTTGATCACAAAACGAAATATTGTTTTCACAAACAGTCGAATATGGACATGTAAATTCTCTTATTTATACAAATGGAGGTTGTATATTCGTATATTACAGTAGAAATTGATTAATTATCAACCAACGTTAACTATTGGTACCAAGGAGTTTATTCTTTTAAGTAGTAATGATATTTACCGTTGCAATTGTTACGAGGTGTCTGGCAATAGTAGAGTTCATCTGCCATACATGATTAAATGATAGTTCGCTAAGATCAAATATCGCTATACCACCCTTTATTTGACACTGTGGCTCCATTACAGCCATTTCCAATATTCCTATAGACAATTGAAATAGTTCTTCGATTGCGTATTGTGATGGATCCCAAATTCCTAAAAACATGTAATTCAAATTAGAATGAAGTATTGACACAATATTTTTAATAGCAATGATACAATTTTAAAGTTATTATTGCTAAGTAAAAAATATTTTTTGTGGGATTTTCCAAACAGTGGGAAAAATGTATGGAAAATAAAAAAGAGAATTTATCTAAGAAAATCTTTGCATTCTTTTCATAACCTACTTCTGGTTATTTTATTTTATTTTATTTTCATTTCATTTTAGAAATACACCACCCAACAGTACAAGTACCAATTACAGGGCGGTAAATAACAAATAGTATAGTATATATACAAAAAATACATAATAAGTTACATGACAGTGAGATTACAACATAAAATTATAATATTATAACATTACATCACATATATGATATTACAATTTCAAGTTTTTTATTGCTTTTAATTGCGTATGAAAAACATCAAATTTGTCCTGCAGGTGATTGTAGGTGTTACAAATAAAATGAAGTGGGGAAAATTTTAGGAGATTTGTTCGAGGCGTGGGAAGATAGAAAGTATTGGTGTGCCTAGAATTAACACGTGGTATAGAAAATGTTAGTTTTTCTAAAAGTTGGGGATAATTTAACATATTATTAATTAATTTGAATAAAAATAGCAAAACTTGTTTATCTCTACGCACTTCAAGACTTTCTATATCAAATCTAGTAAGAAGTTCTTGTTGTGGAAACCCTATTGCAGGGTAAATTCCATCAATTTGATACGACATAAATTTTAGAAAACGCCTTTGAATATATTTCAGAGAGTCTATATGGATTACATACCCAGGATTCCAAATTAGCGATGCATATTCCAATTTTGATCTTACGAAGGTGTTAGAAAGCAACAAAAATACATTAACATCTGTAAAATCTTTACAGTTTCTCAGAATAAAACCCAAGTTTTTATATGAAGATTGCACGATTTGCTCAATATGCTTGTTAAATGTCAGTTTGTTATCGAAAGTGACGCCGAGGTCTTTGATAATTTCGGGACGAGTTAGCGCAATATCATCTAAATTATATTCATAGAGGATAGAATCTTTTTTTCTATTATATGGCATTACATTACATTTCTCTACATTGAGGGGAAGACTATTTGCATCACACCACTTTCTTATTTTTAATAAATTATTTTGTAATTTTTTACAGTCGGTAACTGAATTTATTGCGGTAAAGATTTTTGCATCGTCAGCATACAGTAAGATGTCAACATCCAAATCATCCACTATATCACTGATAAATAAAACAAACAGGAGAGGGCCCAGAATGGAACCTTGTGGAACCCCAGAAATTGTCTGAATTTGGACGGATTTGAAGCCACGAAATTCTACATATTGTGTTCTATCGTTTAAGTAACTGTGGAAAAATGTAAGTAACAAGCGAGAGAGACCTGCAATACGAAGTTTACTAAGTAAAATCCCGTGGTCAAGTCTGTCGAAGGCTTCGGAAAAGTCGGTGTAGATTACATCAACTTGTATGTTAGAATCTAAATTTTCCGAGATAAATTGCGTTATATGGAACAGATTTGTTGAAGTAGATTTACCGCGTATAAAACCATGTTGATACATCGTAATCTGCCCCTCAATATGACTATACAATGTCTCATGTAAGGCAATTCAAACATTTTAGCGAAGTTGCAAATTATAGTTGTAGGCCGATATTTTTCAATGTTACATTTTTCACCTTTTTTGTAAATCGGGGTAATACGCGAATTTTTCCATGCTTCTGGAAATTTGCCAGTCTTTAATAATAAATTAAATAACTTGGTGAGAGGCTCTGCAAAGACATGAGCACAGTCTCTGATGATGAAAGCTGGTATTCCATCGGGTCCTTTCGTAAGTTTGGGTTTCAGTTTTTTTAATGCTTGGAGTACTGTGCTAATGTCTAGATTGCCACAGTGGCCAATGGCTTAATTTTTTAATCTTTCTTAATTCATGATTGCAATGTCATGAGCATGGCTTTATATCTTTTTGAAGAGCTCATAACAAGGGTGAAACACATTTCAAAGATTAAGCGTATCAAAGAAGCAATTTTTAGTGTTCCACCCTTTTAAAAAAATCCTATCAAAATTAAAATAAATACAATTTTTTTTAATATGTAATTAGTTTGAAATGATAACACTGTCACATAACACATCTCTCAATTTTTCCACGTGACAAAGGTTTGTTGTCTGCCCTCTCGTTAAAATTTCTTAATGGTATTAAATAAATAATTTGAAAATAGAAATATATATGAAAATTGTCTTTTATTACACTGTGTTTTTTGGTTTGGTTTTAAGGAATAACAAAAGTAGGTGTATATGTATTTTGTACGTATTTCGATGTATATACGAACATATATATTATACTTTAATTCGTTTCAGAAAAAAAATACTATAAAAACGCATAAAAAAACAAGACAGTAACTATGATTACTATATTTTAGCAGCTAATTATATTTTATAAATTTTGTTCTGCCTACGGACAATATATCACATTATTATGCCTGTCATTGCTGTGTGTATTAATGGTTTCGTTTATTGCGAAAGGCATCACTCGCCGACTTTTTTAATTTTGGTTTTAATATAGTTTAGCTCGAAGGTAAAGATATAATGTAAGAGAAAGACCTGACAACAATATATATTTAATTTATGTTGACAGTCTACGTGTCTCATTAAATCACTGAATAATATAATATATAATGAAATGAAAGTATTCAATCTGTTACTTTGAACAGGCGTAGCTCTAAGTAAACTATAGACTGAATTTATAGGAGACTACAAATCTTTTAATAACTTTTGATCTCTTTGTTTTCTTATATTATTTATATGTTGTTTGTTATTGAAAATAGCTGCTAATAATGTTAACTATATTGAAAACCTAAAAAAATGTTCTGCGTATCTATCAGTAGTAATAGTTGTTATCTGAGATAACCTAACTATTAAAAATTTATTGTTACTTTCCACTAGTTTATATATTAACACTGAAAATGTTCACAATATTATAATATTGATTTAGAAAACGATTTATATCATAATAGCAAAGGGGGTTCAGGGGCTAAAAAATAATTTTTACTTCCCTCGCTTGTCGAAAGTAAGTACTGTAATGGTGAGAAGAGCACTCTGCGAGATATCCTTGGATTTACACATTTCAGATTATGTAGATTGCGAAAATTAAGGTTTCCATAAGTCTATGAGTCGGTCCGGTGTTTGTCTATCTTTTGGCGCTATATCTAAAAAACTATTTGATGAAGAAAAGATAATGTTTGATAGGTAGTTGCCAACTAAGTAATGGAATACATTTTCAGTGAAAAATTTACAGAGTGGATATTCTAAAAAAGAATGAAAAATGTGATGGAGGATAATAATATTTGTTATGAAGCTAACACAATTTCCAATTAAAGACTTGGTATACTTTTAATGAAAGTATACAGAGTAGTTACCTTAAAAAAGTTAATAAAAAAATACGACGGAGGAAAATAATATCTAGAATGTAGTTGATAATATTGCTCAGGAGGGAAATTTGATATACTTTCAGTGAATAGAAAAATTTACAGCGCAGTCATCCAAAAGAAAATACGAAGATGTAAAAGATAACGCAACTGCAAAATGTACACAATGTCTCCCATATTCAAATGAATTTTACGTAGGTAAGGTCATATATCATTTTACTTCAAAATGTTGTTAGAAGGCATGATACTATGAAAAAGAGATACGCTCTCACGCAAAATTCCCCTTACCGCAGTCTCCACTATTACGCCACATAAGAGTCAGCTAGTAAACTAAAACTACCTTAACCGAAGTGTTTAGAAGCTTATCTTTCGATGAAATAAAAAATTACGACTCTTTTGGTTGATCGAGACAAAAGATAGAGCCAAAAATGTGAGAAAATTGTAAAATAATACATACAATTATTTTTTCGTTTAACTCGCTCTAAATCAAGAAAGGGATAACGAATTAATGTCAAATTTTTATCGTGTTATGACTTTAACTTGTTAACAAAATGTGTTAATATGAAGGTCAAATTTTGATAAGTGTAGAAAAACTTTTTAACCTCCCCACAATAAAATTGTGGGAGGTTACTACAATTAGTCCAAAATCGAAAATTGAGATAACATCAAATCTTTACGTTTTGAGGTCCCAGGAACCCAAAAAAGTGGTTTTTGAAAAATGTCTGTGTGTGTGTGTATGTATGTTAGCACGATAGCGGCGAAGCTACTAAACGGATTTGGATGAAACTTTGCGTGAGGGTTTCTTCAGTGCTCCAGAAGATCTGAAAAGGTTTTGGTTGAGATCGGATTACGTTTAGTTCCGTTTTGGCACAAAAAATTGTTTATTGTATGATTACTTACAATTTGTAATCGAACAATTGAAAAGCAGTAACAATTTCAACAATATCACATTTGCACTCTTTCTATTTGGTTTTCGTGAAAAGAATTTAAAACAAAATAACACGTTTCTTGTGTAAGATATATTTTATAGTCTGTTCGATAGACTAGTGTGTTAAAGCGTACAGAGTGTATGCTGAGTATTTTTGACGTGTCAAGTGCATCGAGATTACAAGTTTTTTCGACGTTTATAAAGCACATGGAAGGTGTGTGAGAGGCCTTCGTGAACCGCTCACAAACCCTACAAGTGTAAGCAACCTAAGCAACCCCACCGGAACGCTTTCGGTGGGTTTTTTCCAATAAAACTTTAAAAGTGACAGTGACATTATATTTTAAAAACTATTTCCGCTACTTCCGGCATCCAGCCGGAAATTCTTTCGGCAACATAACCTAAAAATAGTGCTACATAACCTAAAAAAATTAAGACATTGGTACCAACCTAAAAATTTTTTTCGAAAATTGTCAAAAATCAAATTACCTCAGAAAAACAATTGAACCAAAAATTTGATAGCTGTCACTTCCCCGACCGATTTAGTGAAAAATCGGTCGAGCCCAGAAGATAGAACAAAATATGTCAGCTCAAACTTAAACGATCCCCCATGAACACTACCCCGGCCACATCTGGCAGGGAAGCTGTCCACCAAGAATTATATGGTTTTTCCCAAAGATGGCTATCCCTACCACCCATTACCAGCGAGCGGTTTTTTTCGTTTAGTTGTGTTTCCTATCAATAATCAAAATTATTAAGTGCTCTTGCTACGAACTTAGTTTTTATAGTGTTTATTTTTTATATTAATTTTAGGTCCATGTGGACACATTATAATTTTAACCTAGTTTTTAAGCCTGCCTACAGAAGACAGGAGCTACTATCCCACATTTCTATTTTTCTCCAAGCCAAACCGGACCTACCCCATCCAGCCTCACACCCACCTCAGCAGTGTTCACCGTGGTTGTCTGACTGGCTCCGGACTAGGATACGATGAGGCATACATTTGTATTAAAACATTGAATAAACATTAATGTTGTGCAGACTATAAATTTAACACTCAAGTTCTTATGTCCAAATCTCACCGAACGTAAGACTTTTTTCTGTTTTAATATGAAGAAAAATATTTCAACTTAATAAATATTTGTTTCTAGGGCTATGTCGATAAACTGTGAAAATGTACAGGTGCGAATATAACAGGCGAGAAATTTTTTTATATTTCGAAACATGTACCAAGTATATCGAGGACATATGAAGATGAGGGATGGAACTAATTTTCTTATTTGAATCTTTTTTTTTCTTCTAGAATTAAAAGTTTCCGAGAAAAGTATACGGAACGCCCTCGCGGACGATACAGCACAGATAGTGAGCTGTAAAAACTATGTACGTTAGAGTGTTGTTTAATGAAATCGAACTCAGGTTTTCTTATAGGGTCAAAAAATGAATGAGATTTTTGAGCAAATTAATGAAGTGTCATTAAGTATTAGTAATAATTACATGAGACAACACATTGATATGTCCCTGCTATTGAATTAAGTCATACTCCGAAAACGGTATTTTGCAGATGCAAAACATATTTTCATAATAGAAACATTAAAGAATCCGGCAATTTATCTCGAAATTTTTTTTTATTTAATTACTAAATAATAGAATAAATATTTTTCATTCTTGACTGTTTGTTTATTTTCCCAAATAACGTTAGATAAATACACTGTTTCATAATTAAATTAATTGAAGTAGTATATTATTTACTACTACTATTTATAGACTCTTGAGATAAACCAGAAAAAGGCAAAAAGCCCAAAAATTCAGCGACCGGACCGCCCGTTTTCGAGGGCGGGGAACACGATGGTGACAATATTTTGACCTACCCTTCAAGAACTACCCCTAAACCGGAAAAATCACCATTTTTTCGATTTTCCGATGCTAGGCATTTTCTTATCGGAAAATTTTATTAACGAAAATTTCTCAGAATTGTCCTAAATACAAAAATTTAATCAAAATTATAAAAATATTGAAATTTAAAAAAAATAATATCCAAGTCCAAAAATATCATTTCAATGGGTTTTTTTGTTTAAAAAATTCATGACAATTTTGTTTGAAATTAAACTCAGCTGATCATTTACCATTATGTTGCAGATTGTGTGATTTTTATAAATAAATAAATTCAAATTTCTCTCACCAACGTAGAAATCATATTAAGCTTGTTCCCTAAATATTTTCTCCCCAAACTCCAAATACCAAATAAAAGGGAGATTCGGATTATACAGCGTGTTTGGTAAGGCGATGCCGACCCTGAACAGGGAGGTAGAGAGGTATAGATATTAGGATTAGTAAAATGATATATCTATAATAATAATTTCGAATTCATGTTAAATAATGTATATATTCGAAGAATAAATAAAGTTTTTTTGTTTAACATTTTTGTATAATACATGTTATTATTTTTGAGTTTCAAAATTGTTTTTTCTTTTTTGTTTTGATTCTCCTTGGTTACTTGAAGTCCTAGAATCTGGCATTTACTAGTAAGTGAACTGATCGCCACATTACTCCCCCGCTAAGAAAGAGATCAGTCAGTCATTCAATTCGTCAATAGCAAAACGAACTTTCTTAATTAAAGGTGGAGTGACATCACATTTGTCAGATAATAAATATGCTGGTTTAATCCTGTCAATGTTTACCGTGACGGTTTTAGTTCCTTTAACATAAGTAACCAATTTAGCTGTACGGGACAACACTTTAAAAGGTCCATCGTACAGCGGAGTAAAACATTTTTTAAAACGTTCTTTCCGAAGAAAACAAAACTACAATTCGAGATGTCTGGGCTGACAAATGATTTGTAATTAACGTGGTAAACTGGTGGAATGAACGTTAAATTATTAAATGAAGTACGTAATTTAGCAATAAAATAAGGAATATCCGGACAAGTATATGATTTCATAAAAAATTCACCAGGTATTCGTAATATTTGACCAAAAACGAGTTCTGCGGAAGAACATTGCAAATCGTCTTTAGGGATTTCTGAGAGCTAATAGTATGATAGGAAGTTCATCTACCCAATGTGGTGTAGAAGTCCTAGCTCTCAGAGCAGTTTTAAGAGATTTATTAAACCTTTCAATCATTCCGTTCGAGGAAGGATGATATGGCGTCGTACGAATTCTATGAAATCCCAAAAATTTTGAAAATTCTTTGAACAGTTTTGATTCAAATTGAACGCCTTGGTCGGTTGTCACTGTGACAGGGACACCGAATCGACAAACATAATTCTGAAATAACGTACGCGCTACAGTTTCCGCATTAATATCCTGCAGTGGATAAGCCTCGGGCCATCTAGTAAAACGTTCGATCACAGTGAGAATATAAGAACAACCTTTAGAAGGAGGTAATGGTCCTATTAAATCTATATGTATGTGATCGAATCGTCCTTTAGGTATATCGAAGTCAGTAATCGGGCTTCTCGTATGTCTTGTCACTTTATTAGTTTGACAACTAATACAAGTTTTTGCCCAGAGATTACAATCTGAAGTCATTTTAGGCCAAAAATAATGTGTAGAAACTAATGTTCTAGTCGCTTTGATACCAGGGTGAGATAAACCATGAAATATATCAAAAATTGTTCGTCTATAAACAATAGGAACATAAGGACGAAGTTTAGGGCGAGAAACGTCACACCAAATAAACTTGTCAGAATATGGAATTTTAATTTTCTTTAAATGAAAAGTTCTCTCTGTGTTCGATGAAGTATCTGATGATAAAAATTTAAGGTCAGAATCATCTTTTTGAACTTCGCTCAATAAATTTAAGTCAAAGTTAGTATCAACTAGGTTAGATTTTTGAGTAACGATTGGGGAAAGGATTGTTGCAAAGAAGACGTATCATGTTCGCGTGATAAAGTGTCTGCAACAATGTTATTTTTCCCTTTGATATGTCTGATTTCGCAGGCAAATTGAGCAATGAATTCTAAATGTCTAGTTTGCCTGGGAGATCTTTCAGTTTTAGTGAATAATGCTTTGACCAAAGGTTTATGGTCAGTAAAGCAAATAAATGTGCGACCTTCAAGTAAAAATCTGAAATGTTTAATCGCTGTAAATAAAGAAAGAAGTTCCTTGTCAAAGGAACTATATTTGGTCTGTGCCAAGGTAAGCTTTCGTGAAAAGAAGGCTAATGGGGCAAGAATACCTTCGTCATCGCGCTGTTCAAGAACTGCCCCCATAGAGACATTAGAACAATCAACAGTAAGCGATAAAAACGAGCTATCATCACAACGTGGATGTGCTAAAAATGTTGCACCAGCTATAGCAGCTTTGGCTTTGGAAAAACTGTCAAGACAGTCGGTAGGCCAATCGTTTATTATTTTAACTTTATCATGCAGTAATTTAGTACAAAGTGCATGTAAAGGAATTAATATTTCAGCGAAAGAAGGTATGAAACGATGATAAAAGTTAACCATACCTATGAAACGTTGAAGTTGTCTGACTGTAGTAGGTAAGGGAAAATTATTTATGACATCAATACGTTTAGAAGAAGGTAAAATGCCGGCTGAAGAAATATTGTGTCCTAAAAATGTCAAATGACTGACACCTAATATGCATTTTGACGGTTTAATATTTATGCCGTACAATTCTAACCTCTGAAAAACAAGTTTTAAGTGTTCTAAATGTTCCGAACTAGATTGCAATCAGGATGTCATCTAAATAGACGAAAATAAAAGGTAAACCTACTAAAACTTCGTTCATGAAACGTTGGAAAGTTCGACCGGCGTTACGTAAGCCGAAAGGCATACGCCCAAATTCAAACAAACCGAAAGGAGTAGTAATCGCTGTTTTAAAAATGTCGCTTTTTGCGACAGGAATCTGGTGATAAGCACGTACCAAATCTATTTTTGAAAAAATAACACAATTATACAACTGCGAGTTAAAATCATGGAGGTGGGGCAACGGGTATCTGTCAGGAATAGTAATTGAATTTAGACGACGATAGTCCCCACAAGGACTCCAGTCGCAGCTTTCTTTTTTTTCAACCATATGCAATGGTGAGGAAACGGAAGAAGAAGAAGGTACACAAATACCTAATTCTACCATATTATTGAATTCGTCCTGAGCTATCTTGGATTTAACGCTATCCAACCTACGTGGGCGTGAGAAAGGTAAATGACCTTCTGTAACAATATGATGTTCAACTGAATGTTTAATTGGCAAATTGTAATTTGGGGAGCTAATTAAAGTAGGAAATTGTAAAAGTAATGCAGTGAATTCATTTGATACGCTAAATAACTTAGGAGAATGTAACGGACCATTGTTTGAAAATAAATATGTTGACAAACTAGTCATATTGTCGATTAAACATTTATGTTTTAAATCAACAACTAAACCAAAATGAGCTAAAAAGTCTGCTCCGATAATGGCGATATTTATATCTGCTATATTAAAAACGAAAGGAAATAACCTACGTAAGTTTAAATCAATTTTCAAAAATTTCTTCCGGAAGGTATCTATAACTGAACCATTAGCTGCTGTTAGTACAACATCAGGGTTTCTCCTAGTATTCGTTAATAGATTCCGAGGTATAATTGATAAATCAGCGCCCGTGTCAATGAGGAATTCTAATTTATTAGTATTATCAAATATAAAGAGACGAGGTTTACTATCCGAAATTTTAACGTCAGTTGTCAAAATATTATTGACATTTAGTCATCTCTGATTGTCGGTTTTGACATCTTTGGCGAACGTGCACCAATCTCCGAGACACTTAAATGCTTTACGACCATAAAGTTGATGGTAATAGCAAATCTTGGCATTAGAAGGATTATATCTAACGCTGGTACCACTTCGACTGTTAGAACGGGGCCTTGAGCCTCTGCGATTTCTTGAGTCGAGTCGACTTCTACAACTATTGCAATAAGTGCCAGAAACTGTAGGGGTAGTGGAAGGAATTGAAGAAACTTTAGATTCAATAGCAAGTAATTGAGATGTAAAGATTTCTTGTTTGTGTAAGACTTGATTTAACGTGTCTTGAAATGTTGCGATCAAACTAGATGTAGAAACTGTTGGATTGATGTTACAAATCGAATTCGAGGTAAGGGAAGTCATAGAATTCTGACACGACTCCCATATACGATCGGCAATGTCGATTAACTCCTTAATCTCAGTTTTTCCCGACGCTGTAATTGCAATGAAGATTGTTTTGGGTAGTCGCCGCTTCCACAACTTGACCAGGAGCTCCTGGCTCACCACATGGGAACCTTCGACCGTTGATAGCATTGATCGGTAAAAATCTGATGGTTTTTGGTCTCCCATCTGGGAACCAGAGAGTAGGTCCTCCAACCGCTTTTCCTCGCTTGAGGTTAAACGAGAAATTAGTATATTTTTCAAGTTGTCATATAGATCTTTTTCTGGCTGATTAGTGACAACGTCATATACCGTGGTAATAATTTCAGGGGGTAAACTGGCAATGACATAATCGTATTTTTTTCGATCGCTAACAATCCTGTGAATAGAAAATTGCGACTCTATTTGAGTAAACCATATTTCTGGTTTAGATACCCAGAAAGGTGGTAATTTAATGGTCGCGACGTAATTACCATGAGATGTCCCTGCACCTGATGAAATTTGAATGTCATCTAATAAAATATTATCTGTTGGTGATGCCATTTTTAAAACAAAGAAATAATAAATCGATGACTAATTGATTGAATGATTAATTGATTGTATATATTATTCTTTTTGCTATGTTTTTGAATGAGATTTTTTAAAGACGTCAACGTTGAATGACCGACATGATTCCATTTAATAACGAAGGAATAATGATCAATGGCAAAACAATTCACTTACCAGATAAATAAAGCGATCTTTCTTAGCATTCGTCCTTATATACTTTCTTGGTTGTTGAAGAAATAGATTCCAAATAGAGACGTTCAAAAATTAAGTATGGTATGATATTTTAATCCAATTAATAAATCCAATCCATTCGATCCAATAAATTTACGTGCTGATTCAGCCTAATACTTCCAAGTGGTACATGACCATATATAAACGAATATGATGTTTCCAAAAACCAATTTTAAAGCAACATGTGATATCCAATTCTCAGAATGTTCGAATCGGGGTCAATTTACCAACATATATTATCTCAAATTATATTTTCAGGAGGTATACGTGAACATGCCTGGGGTAACTAATTTATAATCCAATTCAGACCTTCCAATTTTATTTATAGGACCAATTTGCAGGAATCGTAAGGGGTCACCAATTTATAGATATCGGGGTCACCAATTTATAGATATTAGGATTAGTAAAATGATATATCTATAATAATAATTTCGAATTCATGTTAAATAATGTATATATTCGAAGAATAAATAAAGTTTTTTTGTTTAACATTTTTGTATAATACATGTTATTATTTTTTAGTTTCAAAATTGTTTTTTCTTTTTTGTTTTGATTCTCCTTGGTTACTTGAAGTCCTAGAATCTGGTATTTACTAGTAAGTGAACTGATCGCCACAAGGGGGTCATTTGGCATCTATATGACCAAACACACCTATATGAAAAATGTTACGGTTTTTTTTATATTGCCGATTTTGTACTTTTCAAGAAAATCTCCATATTTCATCAGGAACAAGTCAAGCACAGCTTTCAATAGCTCAATAACGTAGTTACAAAGTTAAGCAAATCATTTATTATAAATGTCAAGTAAACACATTCGCTCTGGAAACAAACTAACAATGTACCTAGGTACCTACTTACATACGGTACCTAATCTATCAAAAAGTAACTAGTTGAATCAAAGCTGAGCAATATTTTAATTTGTTGTATTTAAAATTCACTCTGCCTAACGAAGCAAACCTCAACATAATTTGTAAACTTCGTAAGTTAAAAATAAGGATTAAATACGTAAATATGAATCAATGAACAATTATTATGGAATATAACTCTAGCAGCGGTAGCGCTAGATGGCGCTCTCTATGTCAATCTCGGAACCATGAGTGTATAGTAATAAATAGGCGGGACATCGGGAATAAAGTAGTGCTCGCAGATTAAAGATGTAGTGCTCGCTCTATCGTTCCTCGTCATATTGCACCTCAGAAATTCCTGAAAGGTGTTAAGCCAGTCTATATATTATAATATCCAAGGTTTCAACTCGTTTTATTTACTAGTTGCCATAGAAACGTCACTAGATTATTTTAAAATATAGGGAATCTCCATTGTTCCTACTGCGTTTGTTTCAGATTTGCTGTTTTGACAATATGAGTCGGTTAGGAAATATTTCTGTATATCAAATTAATGAGGAAATTGAAAATAAAGGTCAGTAAACTCTAAAACGTGACAAGAAAACGTCTGAAGGCAATTAATGAGAAAACATAATATTGAAGATGTACTTAATGAATTATTTATTCGTGAAATATTCTCCTCAAATACCACTCGTGCTTTAAATTTTATCTAAAAATTTCTTCTCAAGCTAAGTTGCCCCTAGTTAATATAACTCGTGCAAATTGGCAGTTTATTATCAAAGATTAAATCCCTCCCGCTAAAGCGGTCGGGATTTAATCAGATAATAAACTGCCAATTTGCACTCTTTATATTACCAGGCAACACGCTTTCGAAAAAATTTTCGATAAAATTTTAAGCACTAGTGAAATTACATACGATAATTTGTTTTAAATTTCTGAAATACTGAGTAAAATTAATTTCAGTGGCTACTTTTAGTAACCAAGACATACTCTTTTACTATGGCAAAGCAGATGGGAATGCGTACCTTGCTGCAAAATTGTATCATGAACGATTTCATCCACGTAGAAAGACTCCAGATCCGCGAGTATTCAGCAACACGAATGGCGAAAACAGATAATTTACATCAACATGAGCCTGCTGTAGGACCTGCACGCCATCACCTCTAAGATAACGAAAATATTCTAGCCGAATTTGCTGCAGATCCCACAACAAGCATTAGAAAAGTGGCACCGAGAGTGGCACAGCAACTTGGATTGTTAATTTGGAAAACTTGGTCAGTAATGAATACAGAAAAGAAACATCCCAACATATACAGGGCCTCGAAGAGGGCGACCCTGTACGAAAAATAACATTTTGTCGCTTTTTATTGAATGCTGATACTGAGGACCCCAATTACTTAAATTCTATTCTATGGACGGATGAATCAAAATTCTCCCGTAAAAGCATAGCCAAGTTTCACAATCTCCATTATTGGGCGGACAAGGGCCACAACCCGCAAATGAAAAAACAAACTTCCTTTCAGAATAAGTTTAGTGCCAATGTTTAGATAGGTGTAATTGCTGGACATCATTGGGCCTCATTACCTACCAGATAACCTGAACGGAGACGTTTACCTCGACTTCTTGCAGAACGATTTTCCTCCGTTCCTGGAAAATCTGCCAATTAACCTTCGCCACCCTATCATTTTCCAAAAAGAACGGATGCCCAGCTCACTACCGCTTGACAGTCCGCCAATTCTTAGATCGAACATTTCCCGATCGGTGGATTGGGCGTAGTGGACCTGTGGCCTGCAAGGTCCCCAGATTTAACGCCACTGAACTATTGTGTATGGGGGTATGATGAAGGAACTTGTGTACAATGAGGAAATACAAAGCCGTGTACAACTACTGGCAAAAATATAGCGAGCCGCTCTACAACTGCGACAAGAAATAAAATTAAGAACTTCTGTTGAAATTAGAAGAGGGTGAGGAAATGCATTAGAAATAATGGGACTCATTTTGAACACCAAAAATAATAAATTTGTTCTCAAATAATAATTTTTGTTTTAAATAAAGTTTTTTGAAATGATAGCTTTGTTTTTGTTGAAAGAACGCGCATATTTAATTGAAAAATTATTGCCGATTGATAGTCTTTTGTCTATTTTCAGTGACTGGTAAAACTTGATGGTATCTATGATATTGCCACTTAAAGAGGATACAATAGAGAAGTTTTAAAAGTAATTGTAATATCTGGATGACTTTTTTAAAAAAATTTGTAAGACTTCAAAAATCGACACTTTTAATTACCATTGCAATTATCTTCTAATAAATGTTATTTTTTTATAGGCGACAGATTTTTTTAATTTTTATTTATTTTTTGTTGGAAGTTTATGTATTTCGGATAAAGAAAAAACATATTTCAGAATATCAAAAGTTAAATTTAGTACGTAATACTTAAATAAATGATGAAATATGGAGATTTTCTTAAAAAGTACAAAATCGGCAATATAAAAAAAACCGTAACATTTTTCATATAGGTACGTTTAGTCATATAGATGCCAAATGACTCCCTCTACCTCCCTGTTCAAGGTCGGCATCGCCTTACCAAACACCCTGTATACTACAAACAAAATGGAAACGATAATCCAGCTACGAATGCCGCTGTTTCTATAGTATTTTCCCTCCACAGCACAACGTATCCTAAGGTGTTCGTGCCTTTGTGACGTGACTGTAGGGAAATATTACCACTGAACTTTACTATTTGTGCCTTTTCCACAAATTTTATAGTGTAATAGGATTTAAATCCCTTCCGAGATTATTGTAAAAGTGCTGACCAAATTGTAATTATTAAAGAAATAATTTCAAATTTATTGATTATTGCTTTATAAGATTAGTACGCCTCTGATGTTTAGTTGAAAAATTATCATTATTATATACAATCACCATGTCATGTTGTAAATACTGTTTCACTAAAAGTAAGAAATGATGTAAATATTAATGTATTTGAAAGTAAATCACAATTACTTTTGTAATTATTAGGGTATTCCATTTATAACTAAGATTAAAAGAAGAATTGGTCGATTAATTGTTGAATAATTATATACTAAGAGTAATAGTACTTTCATATTCCTAAGAGATAATCTGGGAAAAAATCTTAGCTGACACACACTCATTCACACCCAAAAAAGGTTGGGTAAAAAGAGCTCGTTTGTGACCTATTTAGTGGGCAGGCATCACTCTCCCAAAAACCAATTATTACTACTATTAAGAATAATTAAAAGTTATGAGAGTGCAGAATTAGAAAAATTAAAAAAAAAAAAACAGATTCAAATAGAAAAAAAAATCAGGAAGCTAAAAACCGCAGATGGTTGTAAAGTTAAGACATATTTTCACGGTAATAAAGTTTATCTGAATTCTTAAAAACTAAATCGAGGTGGAAAGCAATGGAAAATTGCAATACAGGACATTTTTTCACTGTCTGTGTTATAACTCGAAAACATAGTAATTAAAAATAAATATCATTTATTTCTGCTTACACAATGGGCCTTTTCTACGTAATTGAACTTGATATTTATTATGTCATAAATCATTTATTAACACCTAATAAATGTTGTATATACGCGTCATATCGTATAATATTTTAATTTTAAATGAATATTTTAAAAATAAAAATATTGTGTACTTCACTCCATATCAAAGTTAAACAGTTTCCGGCTTCATATGAACATTAACCGAACCTGTGGACATTTCTGAATTTTACATCTCGTCTGGAAACCTGCCGATGAGACTATTTCCATGTTGCCTAATATATATTAATGTTTAGCATTAGAAGAAATGCTTTAATTATTTCACTAAAGAATGTCTACTTTTTATCTCTTGAAAATAATGAATTTCCATTGAATAATACCACCTACTATAATAAGAATGATAATAATTAACAGAAGAAACACACTTTATATGTTGGCTCTCAACAAATAACTGACACTTGGCAACACTGACGGAAATAAAGTGGGTATTAAATAATAATTAACAGAGATAGGTTATGTTCTCTTATTTACGTTATGATCGTACGTATCTAGAATGTGTATGTATGAATATACATTGTTTTTTTTTACAAGAAGGTGTAGTCTTACATTAAAATGATCTTTACAAACTCTATGTCTTCCTGAATCCGGCATGTTACTTATATTCATCGCCGTAGCCCATGCTTTTCGAATGATTGGGTTTTTAGGTATTGAAATAAATAACTTAGCACCAACGTTTACACTTGTATTTTTACAAGATGGTACAATACAATGCCTTACAACCATTTTTATATGTAGTCCGAATAAGATTCACAATCACAAATCAAAACACGAAACACTTTAGAAAACAAAACTACATAAAGATGATGATTTGATGAGGTTATGTTGTTATCGAATGAGTCGTGAATGTGTCACACGTTGGTCACGTCACTAGAACTAACAAAGCTTGATATCATATCTGTCAATTCGGTAAAGCTAGAAAGAGACAAACTCTTATACGTACAATCTGCTCATACGTAGCCTCTACCAAGGGTGCTGGAGTATACTGATTGGTCCATCCGCCGAATGCGTCATTAGTGGAGAAATAATGCCGCCAATTTTAAATTTATATAACATAATAATTTTTTCTGTAGAAAAGAAGCATAGTCAAAAAAGAAAAAATACGGGTGAACTGTTTTAAAGAGAACTTCTCAAATATTCAATAAAAAAAAACGTGGGAAAGGCCCATTATTGAAAATCATTATTTTGTGTATTCAGCAGATAACTTAAAAAAACCATTCGTTCTTTTCATATACTATTGATCCAAATCTGAATACGTTGGTATATTAACAAGAAGTCTTCCTTACGGGACATCTTATCAACTTCTCTCATACACTTAATATCTAACACTCAATACCAAAAACAAGAAAATAACCACTCTTT
The DNA here is from genome assembly GCA_936432065.2 of Rutpela maculata. NCBI lineage: Eukaryota > Metazoa > Arthropoda > Insecta > Coleoptera > Cerambycidae > Rutpela > Rutpela maculata. Next base: position 81,606,733 of record OW386289.2, on the reverse strand, counting down.
TTATATGACGATCTAAGTCTAATCATACTAGTATATTATAAGAAGCCACCCTTACGAGACATCTTATCAAGTATATTTTGCCCTACCTAGAAGATACTTCATCATAAATAACCATTTGTTACTTTTCTACAAGCACAAAGAAAATTAGTATAAAATTTCACTCCGCATACATGTTTTTATAAACAAAATATTCCCTTTCACTTTCGGCAGATTCAACCTCCTAAAAACTGATCAACAAATTTCATTCTTTAATTATTTTTTATTTTTGTTGTATCTGTCAAGTAAACAAATATTACCTGTAAATTTTTTTTTAAATGAAAATATTTTCTTATTATTTTATAATAGTAATTTTGTTTCGAATGAATTTTATACCATCCCTGAAAACCTCTAACGAGAATGAAAGAAAAATTCTATTGTCGGTCTGTCTGTAACTTTTTTGTGCGCACGTTTACTCTGGAACCGTTTAAGATATTGACTTGAAATTTCGTACGTATTTTAACGAGATCTAGAACTAGATTATATTTTGATCTTATTTCGTTGAAGGGTTGGGGGATAATTGGGGTAAATGGGGGTAAATAGGTAAATCACGCAATAAGAGTCCGTAAAATTAGTATTTAGTGTATAGAAAAGACGTTAAGATTTCAAAAAAGTGTTTGGCTTAGCCACCTCCATTACTACCTCCATTTCACCCCATTAATAAAGGGGATGAAAAAAATGAAATTGTAATTTAGCGTGTATATGTTCAGAATCGACTTAAGTCGAAAACAAAATGAAAACTCGACTTAGGCAGAAATTTCATTTAAGGACATTTTCAAGAGTCTCAGAGACTTCAGAGCCACACACTAGTCCAAAAAGATCGATATTAAGCTAGGCATATTAGGAAAGAAATGGGGGTTCAGAGGAAAGTTTCGCTATAGTTTTCTCACCCTCTATATTTTTCGAGTCACTGAGCATGAATTTGAAGTTTGCAGGCAATAATTTGGCCCGGAACTTTGTTTTTTTGGCACTTTTTGCCCAAATTTTGGCACTTTTTTCAGTTTTTGGCCTAAATCTCAGAAAGGAAGCGTTTTTTCGACAAGCCCATTCTATACTAAATTAAAGTAGATAAAATTTTCTACATTTTTCATACATAACGTTTTTTTGGAAGACTAACCGTTCCGCCGCTAGAGCGCGCCAAAAGGGACCATATTCCCATATCTAGTGAAATTCACCGTTTTCACGGAAATCGCCCTTGCTATGATACTACTGTTGATCGTAAATGATTTATAATGAACTCGTGTTTTGTATAAGTTGTCATGATTGCTGAATATAAAGTTCTAAATTTCCAAAATTTGCGTGAGACTCCTGGTCAGCGGATCAAGTCGTAAAAATGTTGAAAGGAACACTCGAATGGTTTTTTATTACCAGCTTCTATTTAACTTGCTATGTATGTATGTATGTTAGTTTGTTTAGGGCAAATCTTGCAACTGACTTTTAAAACAGTTATCCTTAACCGATTAAGCTGAAATTTTGCATACGCACGTTTAGTTTGGATGACAATGCTGCTAAGTGACGTCATTCTAATCTAATATGGCGGACTCCCAAAGATGGCCGACTAGTTTTTTTTTTCTTATGCACCCCCATGATATGGGTATGAATTAAAAGGGTTTGATGAGAAGAATATGAAAAATAAAATGACGTCATACTAATTTCAATATGGACTTCAGCACCTTACAACCAAGGGAAATTGAAGTTTGTGAAAACTCTCACCAAAAACCCCCACCTTGCCGATGTTGTAAGTGTGTTCAAAAACCCTGAGGCAACTCAAGAAAGCATTGCAGCAGCAGGGGAGAGATTCCTGGTTAACGTGTACGGCTACAGGAAGGACTGAACCGTCGATAAACCGTCTGAGGTCCATTAATTATAAGAAGGCAGCTTTCAAGACCTCATCAAAAATAGCTGCACTACCACAGTCAGCTGCTGCAGCCACACAGCACAGTTTTAGGGTGTATCACCAGGTGCAGCAATGGCTGGGGGATGAGAAAAATGCCGAAGATTGGGGTTGGAAACGAGCAACAAATTGCCTAGAACCGATCACCTCTCTACAAGCCCCTGCTCCTCCCGAACTGCTGCGTCTGGTGTCATGCAGATGTGTTAAGACCTGCGCAAAAAAAATGTAGCTGCAAAAAAGCAGACCTCGATTGCACCAATGGGTAAAGGATGAACTGAGCTTCACATTCTCCCCGGTTGTTGAGAGTATCGAAGAAAGTGTGGACAAGGAGGACGAAGGTATGTAGCATTTCCTTCCCCAAAAACGACAATCACACACTTGGAGCACAAATGAAGTAGTTAATATGAATGTACTGTTCATTGCAGACCTCCCACCACCTGAAAAAATAAGGAGAATAGATGAAGGGACTGAAGAGGATGTGACGGTTCCTTGAGAAACGAAGGTATGTACAGCAGTATCTTCAACAGTAAACATGTGCAGATTACTGCTCACCTCTTCTATCAATAAATCCATAAAATAACATCTCCTATTTGTTCCAGATGATTAAGGCAGTCCAATTTATGACGGCAGCGACATTCATCATTCGCAACATTTATCATTACAATGATATGAGTATATATATTATACTACTGACTATAATACACTATATATAATTACTTTAGTGATAACTGCATATCATTCATTCATTTGTCTCCATTTTTTCAATTACTTTCCTTATATTTATTATTCATGTAAGGTATACTGGGTCCGGGAATATGTTTTTTTTTGGCACGCTCTAGCGGTGGAATGGTTAGTCTTATAAAAAAAAAGTGATATATGAAAAATGCAGGAAATTTTATCTACTTTAATTTTGTATGGAATGGGCTTGTCGAAAAAACGCTTCCTTTCTGAGATATAGGCCAAAAACTGAGAAAAGTGCCAGAATTTGGGCAAAACGTGCCAAAAAAACAAAGTTCCGGGCCAAATATTTGCAAGGAAAATTTAAATTCGTGTTCAGCGACCCAAAAAACATAGAGGGTGAGAAAATAAAAACTATAGCAAAACTTTCCTCTGAGAATCCTAATATGCCTAGCCTATATGAGTTAATACATTATTGGACATTGTTTTTGAAAAGTACGCCAAAATTGAGCTTGAAAATATTGTAATATTTTCAATTTTTATTCCTCCGCCAAAGACATTGACCATGGAGATACGAGGTACATTATATGCCTTGTCCTAAAGTCTGACAACAAAATTTTGTCAAAGCAAGGCGAAACCGACGAACTTGACAAAGACGGCGCGGCGTGGCGCCGATAAGCAAAAAATTGATAAAAATCAATGAAAGTGCACAAGGCCGGTTTCTCGCATAAAACGAGTTTGGATTCACCCAGCGTCTCGCAATTTGGTCGAGCGCGTTGAGTGGTCAATATAAAGCGATGGTAGGAAAGCCAATATCAGGGCTTTCCAAATAATAAAGTTATAGAGAAAAGCGCCTTGTGCATAGAGAGCAAAAATTCAATTATGCCCAAAAGTCGTTCGGAGGTGGGTCACTGCCATTTTTACTATACTGAACACCTACATAGGGGCAAGTAAATCGTGGACTAATCGAACGCTATCAAACTTATGTAGTAAGTAAGTCCTCATGAATGTTATTTGAGTACGTGAAATCTCACGTTACGAGAACTTTAAAGCTAAGTAGTCTCTAGCAAAACTAAATTTTTTAGTAAAACATTTTTATGTTATTTTCAGTCAGCCATAATTACCATATTACAAAAAGTCACAGACATTTCTAAAAGGCTTATATTTGATTCTGGGAAGGTTTGCATGAATTTTTTCTACCAAATCGATTGTTAGCGTACGCTCTCAATTGTATGGTTAAAAGCCATTTGCCTTAGTTGGGGGAGGCGTGATTCTTAAAATAAGAATTTTGGTTGATCCATTTTGTATATTACCAGTATCTGTTAAATAAACGGAACTATTTGAACTAATTGCATCTTAATTGATCTTGAGACTTGTTGCTAATCCTCATCCCTTGAGAGATTTCGTTTGGAAGACCGGATGCGTCGAATTAATGCACCACTAATACTCGACCTTCTGGTTGCCTTACGAGGGTTTGAAAATTTTTTTATGCATTTTTTTCAGAAATCCCTAGGTGTAGAATCCGTTATTAGCAGATAAAAACGTGAGAATCACGTCAAAAATCAATCTCGTCGGAGAGAAATCTCCCACTGGGATTTTTTTTATGCGAAAATATTAGAAACTTAAAGGCGCACAATTATTCCATAATATTTATTAGAAAAAGTAGGACGTTCAGGCCGGTTTTTTGAGGCTTCGTGTGTCTTTATTGAAAGAATGTCACCGATCTCAGTAATTTACTGCCTGCAAAAAATGTATTTTAACGATGAGATTTTAAAAATTACCGTTTTTTAAATTTACCATAGAAAATTTCGTTAAACACTGTAGTAATTAAATTAATAGCGGTTAATTTAATTTCAATAAACACCTAATTCGTACATTACACCGTTTTATAATTTTTACTTCAAAACTAGATAAATCGAACACATTGACAACACTGTAAACAACGAAGTATGAACATTTTCTTTGAATGGCAGACGCCGGCAGCGGGGGATTCCTTTTATGAAACAGACACCGGCATTTTTTAAAAGTTTTTTACGTCCCATTCATTATCAATACAATAAACATAATAAATAGGGAGATGCAGGTCGCAAGATGACATTGAACTGTACTAAAATACTGACTTACACAACACTTTATGTATTATACCCGAATACTACCTTGCCTGAAAATATCGGTTTTTTAGAAAAGAATTATTTTATAGAAAACCGTTGGAGTAAAGCAAAAATTTTATAAGACCTATTTGCGTCTTTTGGGTCAATATATTATCATGCAAAATATTTGTACGCATACAGCGGACACCCTGTATACAAAGAATGGCTTGTTTTTCATATTGAATGTTAAATATTAAGTATATGAAAGAAGTTGATAAGAGAGACTTGATAAACTAACGTGATCAGACTAGGATCAATAGTATATGAAAAGAACGAACGGTTTCTTTGAAAGTCTTTCAATAATATTGCAATATTTCGTGAAAAATGAAAAATACTTTTTCTTTGTGTTTAAATGAAAAAAATTGGCTAAACTTTGTACAATTAACACAACCTGAGATGTTACAATTTTAAGCTAGGTTAAAACGTGCAGGAAATACAAGAAAAATCTAATTTCTACATATTGGCTCGGCAAACTTAGATAAATTAAGTTAGAGAAAAAAATCAAACATCCATATAACTAAAAATAAACCCCATTTAAGTCTGTAAAGTCAAATTGACTGGATATGTGAGGTCCTCCAGTGGGGTATAAAATCGCTATTTTTTACCTTTTCGGTAACCTCTCATTTTTTTGTAGAAAATGTACTAAATAAATATTGCAAGATTTTAATATTAAAACAACCTTTCTCTAACAAGTAAATCCAAAATATCTTGTATTGTGTAGAACCTTCTATATACAATTACATAAACATATCACACATAAAGGTCTACGGTAGAGTGCTGCATATCACCAGCTTTATTTAAAGTGTATATAAGTATGGTATTGAGAGATTGGAGACGGAAATGTAAGTTAATAGGTGTGCTTGTTAATTTCTCTCGTTATATCTACATATAGTTTCTTATTAGCTAACGATCAGATCATACTAGCTGGGGATGGATATGACATCAACTATATGTTCAGAAAACTAAAGGAAGAGTATGCCAAGTAGGGTTTGGAAATAAATATGGACAGAACGGAATATATGGTAATTGGAGGACAAGGGGCAGATTTAATGACAGAAAATAAAGTGGTGAAGTTGACAAATTAGCATAAATATCTAGGAGGCACATTATCTTCCGACGGCAGAGATAATATTGATATATAGGATAAAATAAAAAAGGTAAGACTATAATTCGACAACTACATCCCTTGCGTGGAATGATATTTCGAGAAAAACAAAAAAAGTTCAAGTCATTTGTCGAAAGTTCCGTTATATACGGGAGCAAATTTGGACACTGAATAAAAAGATGAAGGTGAAAATATTGGCAACGGAGATGATGTATTGGAGACGATGCTGTAAAAAAGACATCATTAGACCATATAAGGAACGAAAGAATAATTGAAATAATGCAAGTATACACATCGTTAGTAAATACAACTGAGAGAAAATAGCTGCTGTGGTATGGGTATATGAGGAGAATGGAACCATATAGAATACCATAAAAAAATTGGAAATGGATACCGGCCAATAGAAAGAAACAATGAAGGCCAAGGAAGAGCTGGAATAGAGGAATAGAGGGAGCTATGCAAAAGAGAGGACTAGAAGAAGACGGATTCACAAATAGAACCTCTTGGAAAATGCAGTGGAGTAGATGGCTAAATTAGCTGTATACAAACCGTTCGTATATATCACACATAGCCATATTTATCCAAGTGGAATCTTGTTCAGTGGTACACAAACCAATGTATAGTCAACGGCACGGAACAAATTTCTTGTTCTTACAGCTGAAGGCAGATCCTATTTTTGAAATATCCAAGAAAACTATTGTCCCAAAGTATAACTTCAACATCAGCATAAATAGTTTGGTATACGGACGGTTCTGGACAGAACAGGCAGTCCGAGCTGGAATTTACGGAATAAGATAAAAAATAAAAACATTGATAAGTTTAGGAATACACGCCACAGTATTTAAAACTGAAATGGTCTTTTTACAGTGATGTGCAAAGGAAATAATGAGGCAAGGAACTATTACCCAGACGATTGCCACTTTTCCTGATGGTCAAGCAGCGTTAAAGGTAATCGATTCCATGCAAGTCGGTTCAAGATTAATATGGGATTGCATAAATGCCCTTATGGACCTAGCAACTCAGAACAAAGTGATCGTGGTACCTGGACACAAGTGACACAGGGGAAATGAAAAGTCTGATCAACTGACCCGGAGAGGCACGTTTAAGGTCATGGTAGGACCCGAACCCTTTTGCGGTGTGATTAAGCCATGCATACGAGCATCCATGAATAAATGAACAGCCCTCTAGAATGGTGGAAGAGTTTCCCGTGACGGAGACAGTCCAAAGAGTTCATAAAGAATGATCGGTTAAATTTCGTAAGATCTACTACACTAAAATAGAAAGGCCATTAGGATAATGGTGGGCCTTCTATGTGGACACTGTAGGCTTAATAGACATATGAGTCTAATGGGCCTGGCAGAGGATGCCATATACAGAGTCTGTCAAGAGGAAGAGGAAACCTCAGTGCATGTGCTATGCTACTGGGACAGTCCAGCTATACTGAGATTCCAACTACTTGGTGAGGAGAAACCAATAACACTGTACTAAGAAGCCCTTATCAAGGCTGTGAAGTCTGATACAAAAGACAAAGCTGGATAAAGAACTCTAAGTAAAACTACAACAGGAGCGCCACAGTAGATCCACGGGGATCGCGGTGGTCAAGGCTAACCACTCAGCTCCTTTGTTCTAATCTAATCTACCACATATAGTAGACAACACCCAAATCCAAAGCCAACATGGGAAAAAAACATGCATCCATATCCACCGACATTATCAGTGTTAAGGCTGGGGCTCTAACTCAGTACACGGTAGACAGTGCGATCAGCATATTTGCCACATAATACGCTTTAGCCGACTAAGCTACCATGCCAGTATAATACAAGATTTATTGAATTCACTTGCTTTAACTATAAAAAAAAATAACAATGTTATTATATCGTACTAACCTATTCTTTGTATGATAATTCTTCTTCCTAATTGATCTTTGTATGGAGGCACGCTAATAATATGATCCCTTCCTAATTCTCTAATACGATCAAATCTTATATCGAAATATTGTGGATTGTCTTCTTTAAAAGCATAGTAATTTACCATCTGAAAAATGAGAATTGCTTAAACACAATTATTTTTTGCCAACTGTAATTTAAATTAAACTAAAAATCTCTAAGTTTTACATTAGTTTCATTAATCACATATCGTGGAGTCGATAAAAACTTTGAATGGAATTGTTTTTCTGCAGCGATTTTATGGTAAACGAATTATGAAAGTAGATGAAAAACAAACATTAAATCATAAATCGTGAAATTTTCAGTTTTAATCGTCTCCAGCTAATGCCAACATGGATGGTGAAACGAGTAATAGTATTCAAGTGTTTTGTTTCCCGGGACTTTCCCCAAATTTAATTGTCTCATGTCCCGGGACTTTCGGGTCGAGACTCGAGACACGCTTGTAATAATTTTATTAACAAAAGGTCATAATAAGCTTCATTAGCTCAAACTTCCCGCACTCTGTCAGTGAGAGCGCCATCTATTAGTTTAATGAGTAATTACTTGATACTCGTATGTACATAACTTACTATACATAATAAAACCAGTCATCTGTTGAAAATAAGAGAGAGTCTTTCCGGGGGCATTATTACAAAAATCAAAAAGAGATTGTCGGACAAAGTTGAACTAATTTTTTTAAAAGAATATTTTATTAAATTAGGAAAAAAAACTAATTGATAGGGCTAGTGCGACGATCGCGGCGATCCGCGACCGTCTAGTGAAGTCACATTGTTTTGAGCCTTTCAACTCTCGGAATTCCAAGAGACATCGTTGCCACCTTCGACTAGAAAGGATACGGCCTAAGAAACATTCAGACATAATCCCACGGATGGTAGCTTCGCACCACTGCCCGCTCGAGCGAGTGTGTGAACCAAATGTCCGAACCTGCGGTTCCTCTCGTACTGAGCAGGATTACTACCGCAACGACGAATCATCAGTGGGGTAAAACTAACCTGTCTCACGACGGTCTAAACACAGGTCTCGTTCCCTATTAGCGGGATATTATTTATATAACTAATGGCTAGAGACTAAATGATGTAGTCCGGGGTCCAAGCACTCCAAACTCAAGATGACCTGTTCCGACATGACGTACAAATGTTGATATAAGTAATGAAGAGAGCATTACTTGGGGCACTAGAAAACACTTGTCGGATTAATTTTTGCTCTTGCGTAACTTCAGAAATCGCAAAAAAAGATGGCGGATTGATAATTACAAAATTATGTTTTACAATGGATATTCTCCGTTAAAATAAAAACTATGTAACCTACCGATCTGATTTTTGGTATGTATACTCAAAAGATATACGTGATGCTAACTAAGCTATTGGTATTTTTGAAAAGAATATTTTTTTTGGAAAAAAATAATTAAAATCAAAAGGTTGATATTTACATTCTAAAAATTTCGATATGCGGACAACTATGTTAAATTTATGAAATTCTTATATACAATTGCTTACCAAATATAGTACATATATTGAAAAAGTTTTTTTAAAAACGATCCTGTCGATAACGTATACAGTTTTTTGTTTATGATTTTTTTTATGAGGCGCGTAATTATGCAGCATTAAAATAAAAATAGTCTACACGATAATTGGCACAGTGTAACAGTAAAAAGCACTATGTTGTTCAATATAATTACAAATTTGAATTACTTTATGTTAATAATACAACAAAACGAATGAAAGTAGTAGTCGGGCGTTGCCGATTGCGGCCACTCATTTAAAAAAATAATAATCGATACAAAGTGAATTGTGTGTTCGAGCAAAATGTTAATCAATTAATCAAATAGGTATTCGCAATTGGCCATGTCCGAGTACAACTTCTACTCGTTTTTATATTGTTTAAGAAATAAAACATTAGTGAGAAACATTATTTTAGATATTTAGCATATTTAATAGAAAGCAGAAAAGGGAGATATTTTAAATTAAACATTAATGTTGTATATTACATAATTTTTGTGTATAACTATTCGTACATGTTAGTCAGAATCACTATCATTATAAAATGATGCATATTTCTTTTTCCCTTAAAACAATTTTCAGAAAAAGCAGCACACGAGCACGCAATTGAATACCACTCACAAGAACATTTTGTGTCGCATTTTATTTTACAGTTGCACTTTTTAATTTAAGTTCAGATAAACTTATTTTGTCGACATTATCGGTACCAGCTCCTGATTTCCAATTCTGCATCCAAAATTTTGTGCAAGAGGTAATTTGAATGACGGTTCACAACACTGTAGGGAGCGTAAATAACTTTTATTAAATTATTTTACCTTTTAATAATTTTCAAACGTATACATATAATACATTTGTAAAGTTGACGTGTATATACATTGAAAATATTTGCAAAAAACTGATGTGGGGGGTTTAAGATGAGTAATGGAATACATTAAGACAGATTTTGGAATTTTTCTCTGTTTGTCTGCTTGTCTGTTTGAACGCGCATCACACAGAAACTACTTAACCAATGAGGTTCATCTAAGCTTAGAGTAACATTTAGTTCTTATTTCATCGAAATCGGTCTAATAGAACAGGAAATACAGCTTGATCTCTACAATAAGCGTATTTGCACGGCATACACTTTTAAGATTAAATTTCTGTAATATTCCAGAAAATTCTAGAGTATTCTGGAATATTCCAGAAAATTTGTGAGTTTTCTGAAATATTCCGGAATGGTGATTCTACCTCAAACGTCGTTTATGAAGAAACTTTTTGGTCAATTTCAAAATTCCACGCGAACGTAACCGCGGGCATAGCTAGTAAATAATAAATATGAAACTCAAATAATAATCAATCGATTTAAACAATCAAACACAAAAAGTTTTTATAATGTTAAAATGTTAAGACAAATAACTTCACACTATATACATAAGTACATACGCCTAGTAAACATAAACATACCAGCTAATTCCAGTGTAAACTGTTTTCATGCGCTTTATGAATTTTGGGAGAGCTGTCGCCTTTATTACATGCGCCGCATCATGCACCCATTTTAAAAATTCACAACTCGAATACTATATGCAATATCAACTTAGTTCTTGTCTTAAAAACATTTTCAATATATTGGGTATGTTTTTTAGCATAGTTTGTACGCAAAAAATTTAAAATTGAAGTACTTGCTCGTATATTGAAATTCTTACTACAATATTTTATAGTTACAGATTTCATATTTTTTTCCCAAAAAAACAACATATTTAAACAATGCCATCGAGCCTCGTCCAAGCGCTTATATCTTTAGTGTATACTATAAAAAATTAGATGGATAGCCCTCATAGTTTCTTTTACAGGACGTGTTATGTATTAAAAAACATTTTTTTAGGAATTAACATTTCGTCTCTTTTCTTATCATTTAAGAAGTTATAGTACAGAAAACGAAGACCGAAGAATCCCTCAATTCGGAAATAAATAGTGCTCAACGGATTATTATTTTAAGTTGTAGGAGTAACATACCAAAAGTCCCCAGCCGTGGGCCTTGTGCGTTAGGTGGGAGGGGGTTCGAAAGGGTCGGTTTGTAGGTTTTTCATTATTATCTCGAAAACTAAGCATCCTAGCGAAAAGGTGGTTCTATAGGTTCTATTCGAAATGAAAGTAAATTAAATTGTCTACAAAAAAGATCCTATTCATTTTTTCGCTAGGAGCAGTAGTTAAGGGCGTACGTGAGTTTGAAAATGCGAATAGCTGGAAAAACTGTGTATTATGGGAGGTAATGCTTAACAAGTAGAAAATTTTATAATATTACAAGTATTTACAAGGCCATATTAAGTAATTGGTCGAGTTCATCGACAAGATCATCATCATCGTCGTCGCCGTTGATGCTGACGATTAGAGGGCCGTTGGTACACGAAGCGCGGCAACTGCTGCACACAAGCGAGCAGGGTATGTCTGCTTTGTGGCACCCGCAACGGCCCCCGCAACCAGTTGTGCACCCGCAAAATATGTTATTTAGGACGGATTCTGGCGCAACTGAGTCCGTGCTTGTGACGGGGGTAAGGAAGCCATCCGACCCCCTCATCCATCCCCAAGCAGTTGGCTCCTGCTGCTGATCTCCATATAGCCATTGCTGAATCTGCAAACAATAATTCGTCCTTTATAGTTTAAAAAAATGTGACACAATCTTGTCTAAGCAAATACAAAACAAGTTAATGTAAACAAGCATATTTTGATATAAACCTGCAAATGAACTCTAAGGGAGTGTTGGCGAGCAGCCCCTCTGGTGGGTGGAAGTGCTGCAAAATCAGGCTTTGGCTTTATCGAGGCTTTAACAAAGGCCTGGTGTCGTACCCGGTTCAGGTCTGCTCCTTGTGGGGCCTGGTACAATGCCAAAAGAAGCTGCTCTCCTGCATCAGCTACCATGTCCTGTGTTGCTGAGGCATCACAGAAGACTTTGCAGCTTTCTGTGACCTTCTCCTCGGCCTTCAAAAATGCTTTCACCACACCTCCCTTGCTCTTGTTGTGAATAGCGGAGGTAGTATCACAACGGCTGAACAAATGGAGTAACAGAAGAGCACTATTTATTTCCGAATTATGCAAGAGCTGATAAGAATCCGACAAGTCATTTCTGGTGTCCTATATAACCCTTTTTGCAAATCTGAAGTTGAAAAATGTACGTCATGTCGGAACAGGTTACGATTTCGTACTGTTGGACCCCAGACTAATGATTATTGATGATTAGTATGATTACTTTGCTAAGTCTGTTTCATGTTTTATGTTTTATGTTTTATAATTAATTGATTTGACTATGTGTGCCATAGAAGTATCTCACTTCCATACTCCCGTTCAAATCTGTCAAACTCACCGCTACATAGATTCTGATATGTCTAACACCTCCCCCACCCCCTCTCAAAACAAATTCTTGTGGTTCCTATATTAATATGAGATCACCTTGGGGTGAAAATGTTGGGTGTAGGTCGAGCTCATGTGGGGGGGGGGGGGGGCAGCGGGTGCGAGGGGGGTCAATTTTAGGGCTCATTCAAATTGTACCCGTTCCGCTATATATCCGTGGTCCCATCGTGGCAATGTCGCAGGAATTAATAATTTAAAGTTTCGATGCACCCCTTCCCTAACAGCGAACATGAGCTGGGCAAAATATTAGAATGGTGAAATGGCTACTAACAGATGTCAAACTGACAGATGTCAACCTGACAGATGTCAAAATGGCAGATGTCAAAATGACAGATGTCAAAATGACAGATGTCAATTTGACAACTATCATACTGGATAAACGTCACTTTGACAGTACCAGAATATATTGACGTCACATATATATTCCCCCCACCCCCCGCGCGCAAAACTAATGGCTAGAGACTAAATGATGATTATTGATGATTAGTATGATTACTTTGCTAAGTCTGTTTCATGTTTTATGTTTTATGTTTTATAATTATAAGATTTTATTACCAAAAAATGAATCTGTGTATGAGAATTAAACATAGGAATTGTTTAAACTTTAAATAACGTTAGAAATGTTACAATTTGATTTTATGTTCAGTAAATGTTGATTTTTACTAAAATGGCTATTTTATTGATACATCTCACCAAAAATGAACTCGATTCTAATTTTATTTTGAAAAGTTCCGAGACGTCTCTGGACTTTGATCGTGCGATGTGTCGTATCCCGGGACTTTGAGAATATTCTTAACCCTATTGTGGAAACTACTAACCCAGACGACAGAGATCATTTTATAGTGAAAACCACAAAAAGTTGCAAACTGAATAATTATTTTTAATGAGTTCGTGAAAGTGTACAGAATAATATCCTGAAAAGTTTACATTTCGCTCGGATACAGAACATAAAAAGAAAGTTAAAAAAAATTTTTTTTTATCAATTTTCTCAAAATTATTAAATTAAGTCAGAAAAAAACAAAAGATACAGGTGGATAGACCACGTGTTTCTAAACAAAAAATGTTCTAATAAAATTTATCGCTAAAGCCACGGTTTTCCCGGAAAAAAATAGTGAAGTAACTTTGTCACTCTGCTTGGCCAAGCGCACGGTTAAATGCATACTACGGAACCTCTAAAAATTCTTAGCAGTTCGAACAAGTAAAATAAAGCTTTTTCTCTTTATGATTACACATTTTTAACATTTTTCTTAGTGACTCAGAGGATAAATAGTGAGTCTGGAGAGAAAATATATAATTATGAACGCATACACAGACACCACACATAGCCACTGAATCGCTCGCATGAATTTTTACGTGCCTTTACTGTATTGTATTTATTACAGATTCACATATCCACATTTCAGCTATATTCATTGAATTCCTTATATATTTGTTAATGTATTGGAAAAGTTCCAGAATTTATATTCAAAACAATTAAAGATATTTTCATAGTTATAAAGATAAGATCGTAATCATATTTTCGAAAAAATGCATAAAAGTAAACGAATTTATGTTTGAACATTCGAAAAGTATATATTTTTTCCGAAATAGTGAAATTTTATTTTTTCCAATGGGTCAATTTCTCGGCAAGTTACAGCCTCCAATATATATATTTATCAAGAAAATCATCAAGCACTTAAATTAAAATGATTTAAGATGTACTTTTTTTTGAATCCACGTTACTACAACTTAATAAACCATAATAATCATGAAGTGTACATATTTTTTAACAGTTCTCAATGAAGAAAGATTTTTTTTGAAGAGCTTTTATTTTTTTCTACATTTTTTATTGCGACGATTGAGTTCGGGCGTAATAATATATATATATAAGCATATTTTTTGCCATCCATCCTTTGCTTGTATTGTTTGAAACAAAAAAGCATCAGAAAGCTACAATTTTCATCTTTTAAATGAATCAACACTCATAAGATTGAACAAATTCTGATTTAGTGACATGTAATTCAGTGCGTCGGTGTCACAGTCAACGCATGAATCTCGCTCCGAGTTATAACGTTACATTTGACTATTTTTTTCCGGAAAAACCGTGGCTTTAACGATAAATTTTGTTAGAACATTTTTTGTTCATAAATACGTGATATATCCATCTGTATTTTTAATTTTTTTCTAGCTTGATTTAATTTCAAAATTTTGAAAAGATGGATGAAAAAATTTTTTTTTTCACTTTTTTTTGTTCTGCATCCGAGCGAAATGTAAACTTTTCAGGATATTATTCTACACACTTTCACGAACTCATTAAAAAAATGTTTACACAGTTTGCAACTTTTTGTGGGTAAATACCTTCGTCGACTGGGCTATACTTCATATGCAGCTTCACACCGAAGGTTCCAGCCCCCTCCAGGATTAAAAAAAATAATGGTCTACTTGCATTTGAAATCGAGATACGTTAGTGTTTACGTTTCAGATGCTTATGAATAAAAGAATTGTTGTTTTTTCTTGACATTTGAACTGTTGTTCTGCATCGCTTATATTTTTGTCTCTGTTGATTGAAAACAATCCAGAAGTACAATTTTTTAAGTGACGAAAAAAGCGTCTTTGACAACATAACGCACGGTTGAAACGAAAAATTTCCCTTCCTTGTAAGCTTGAAATTTTCCAACTTAGGCATCCTAGATAACTAATGCAATATCTTCCTCAATTTCCATCGTATCGGAACGTATCTTATTTGGAAAATATATAATATTGCAAAATATATGCAGAAGCGATTGAAATTTCGATTTTTTTTTTTTAAATTTCTAGATAGTGGTGTCAAAATAAAATTTGAATGGAATTCTCTGGCTACAACAATTTTATTGTGTAGGTATAATAACAAGTGTTTTGAGCAATTTCTTTAAAAAAACGTCCATTGCTTCTTGTAGAATTTTAACAATTTATTTTTCAACACAGAAATTTTCCGCTATTTTCCCTATTATCTCAGGTCATAGTAATCCGATCGTAAAAATAAAAATACCGAACACCGAAAATACCGAATTGTGAATAAGACTAGGCATATGAAAAAAATTCTTGATAATTTGTAAATTTGTAAAAAAATAAAAACCGCCAAAAATTGCCTTCTTTTAACAGTTTAAGAAATATGATGTAATAATCCATCAATTTTAACGAAAGTTGGTGGAACCATACCCTTTATTAAACTAAACCTCCGTGCCAAATTTTAGCGCAAAATATTTATTCAAAAGGCTAAAAATCAACAATAATTTAGAAATTTCCATCGCATTTTGTTTATGTACATCGACTCGTAGTAGGACAATTTTTCTTTTAAAGTGTTGGTTTTTACATGTACTTCACGGTGGAGTTTGGAAAGAAAAAAAAATTAAACTTAAACCAATTTTTTGCAATTTAATTATAATTATGGATATTGCACGTATAAACAATTTCAAATAACTACGTGATTTTTTTGTGAAACCAAAAACGATAAGCGAATTATGAAAGTATATGAAATAACCAACGTTTAAAAAAATAATGATGTTCTACTTGAATTTGAATCCGTGATACGTTAGTTTTTGCATTTTAGTTAATTATAAGTAAACATGTTGATATTTTTTCTTGAAATTTGCGCATATTGTTCCAAAATGATTATATTTCTCTCTCTGCTAGTTGAAAATTATCCACAACTAAAATTTCTTAAATTACATCGCATAAAGCACTATTGAGGACATAACGCACGTTCGAAAAAAAAATTATCTCCCCACTCCTCGAATATTGTAACTAGGCAACTAACTTAATTAATGGTGTACATCACTCCATTTTCATCATATTGAGTTTTTTTTAATCATTTTTAGTCTATTTTCGTATATTCTGATTCTATTATTTAACAAAATTTAATTTGTTAAGTTTTTATTCATCAAAAATTCAACAATCTTTATTTTTTTATAATGTTTTCGACTTTTGTCATATCTGATTTTCTGTTTCTTTTTTAAATGTTTGTGTTTTGTGTTCATTTTCAATTTTTAATGTATTTGTAACGTAAAATAATTTGTTTGGCCGTTATTTAATTAAAATGCATTGGAAATTTTAATCTAGGTAGATTGTTTCTATGTTTAATAAAATAATTCAAGACAATATTGATTATTTGTGATGTGTTATCTGAAGTACGAAATAGTTTTTGTAATTGAGCCACTTTTGCTTCGTTGCTTCAGAGTAATACGAAGAAATGTTGTTTTCACTAGTGTGATATGAAATGTTGTGGATTTCTAAGCGTAGTTCCGCGTGACTCGTAGATCACCAGAGGAGCTTTTTT
The DNA here is from genome assembly GCA_936432065.2 of Rutpela maculata. Lineage (NCBI taxonomy): Eukaryota > Metazoa > Arthropoda > Insecta > Coleoptera > Cerambycidae > Rutpela > Rutpela maculata. The sequence continues at coordinate 81,589,747 of OW386289.2, read as the reverse complement.
GAAGAATCTTTTGCAACTTTCAGATTTTTCGCTGATAAATACGTACTACTGCTTCTCGTTGCTCGAACAGAAATGACGTTCACCTTGTGTTCTCTGGTCAATAATACGAAGCATTAGCTGGTTTTAATTATTTTTTTTACATATTTATAAAGTACCCAGCTTAGTATACTTCTGAAATATCCATGCTTACAAAAATATGTGCATGTTTTTTACGATCGACAAGCTACAAAGGCAAGGATATTTGCTGCTGGCATAAGTTGTATCGTAGCTCTGTATGGTTCAGATCCAATGAAAAACACATGTTTGTACGTTCTGCGTTTTGAATCTTTTAAAAAATGCACTTCAAAAACATCATGTAAATTATCTGTTCTCCCACCAACCGAAGAAGCTGCAAACGAGCATTCATTGAGGGTGTATTTTCAAATACATAAATGGTTAGGACTTGCAGATAAAAATCCTGAAGAGTATGGTTGGAAAGATCCATAAATGGATTAATGCCACTGACAACAACAAAAAATCCTTTGCTAGATAATTTATTGAAGACTATTTGCTGTATGTGTAGATCGGGTTGCAAAACAAAACTTTGTTCATGTAAAAGGATAGGGATTAAATGCACAAATTTGTGTCATTTTTGTAATGGATTAAATTGCAACAACTGTTAAATTGAAACAAACTGAGGATGAACTTGACAATGAGGACGATGTTTTATCGATTTCTGAAATGGAAACAGATGAAGCAGACTTTAAAAATTTATTTGTTACAGCTGAAGACGTTGACAACAACGAAGTAAGTAATGTTTGGGAAGATGAGGATGATTTTCAAATTGACAGTGGAGAAAGCTCCGTCAATGAAGATGAATCAGATGATTCAGATTTTGTTTGTGAAATAAGGAAACTACAATAATATTTTTGTGTATAATTAAAGAATATTTATATTCTTCTTCTGTACCACTGCATTACATCTCTATCAACGTTCCCTTACATATGAAATAAATGGTACGGCCAGGCCGAACTTACTTTCTCGACAGACTTACAAATTATTTGTTTATCAGTAAATAACCTTTATGTCTGGTCCCACAAAATAAATATTTTTGAACTAAATTTTCCAATTCATTTTAATTAAATAACGGCCAAACAAAGTATTTTACGTTATAATACATTAAAAATTGAAAATGAACACAAAACACAAACATTTTAAAAAGAAACAGAAACTCAGATATGACAAAAGCCGAAAACATTATAAAAAAATAAATATTGTTGAATATTTGATGAATAAAAACTTAACAAATTATATTTTGTTAAATAAAAGAATCAGAATATACGAAAATAGACTAAAAATATAAAAAAAAACTCGATATGACGAAAATGGAGTGATGTATACCATTAATTAAGTTAGTTGCCTAGTTACAATATTCAAGGAGTGGGGAGATAATTTTTTTTTTGAACGTGCGTTATGTCCTCAATGGTGCTTTATGCGATGTAATTAAAAAAATTTTAGTTGTGGATAATTTTCAACTAGCACAGAGACAAATATAATCCTTTTGGAACAATATGCGCAAATTTCAAGAAAAAATATAAATATGTTTACTTATAATCGACTAAAACGCAAAAACTAACGGATTCAGATGCAAGTAGAACATCATTTTTTTTAAAACGTTGGTTATTTCATATACTTTCATAATTCGATTATCGTTTTTGGTTTCACAAAAAAATCACGTAGTCATTTGAAGTTGTTTATACGTGCAATATCCATAATTACAATTAAATTCCAAAAAATTGGTTTAAGTTTAATTTTTTTTTTCTTTCCAAACACCACCGTGAAGTACATGTAAAAACCTACACTTTAAAAGAAAAATTGTCCTACGAGTCGATGTACTTAAACAAAATGCAATGGAAATTTCGAAATTATTGTTGATTTTTAGCCGTTTGAGTAAATATTTTGCGCTAAAATATGACACGGAGGTTTAGTTTAATAAAGGGCATGGTTCCACCAATTTTCGTTAAAATTGATGGATTATTACATCATACTTTTTAAACTGTTAAAAAAAGGCAATTTTTGGTGGTTTTTATTTTTTTACAAAACAAATTATCAAGAAATTTCTTCATATGCCTAGTCTTATTCATAATTTTATAGCGAACAGTTTGGTATTTTTATTTTTGCGATCGGGTTACTATTATGACCTGAGATCATAGGGAAAATAGCGGAAAATTTCTGTGTTGAAAAATAAATTGTTAAAATTCTACAAGAAGCAATGGACGGATTTTGGAAAAAAATGCTCAGAGCACTTGTTATTATACCTACAACAAATTAAAACAATCAAATTACTGTAGCTAGAGAATTCCTTATTAACCCATTTCGATCCTTAATTTGACTCCACTAAGACGTTTAAATAAATATTTTGAGCTTAAATTTGGCACGAAGGTTTAGTTTAATAAATGGCATAATTGCACTCGCTTTTTTAAGATTTATATATTTTTACATTATGTTTTTTAAAATATAGAAAAATTATCGTTCTTAGCGGTTTTTATTTTTGTGCAAATAAAAAAATTATCAGAAAGTTTATTTATAGATCTAGTTTTATTCGAAATTTTATTGCGTATTTTTATTTTTGCGATGCGGTTACTAGGGCTGAAGATAATAAGTAAAACAGCAGAACATTTTAATTATACAATATAAATTGTTTAATTTTTGCTTGAGGCAATGGACAGATTTAATGCAAAACTTCACATTGCACTTGTCCCACCTAACACGAATTAAAACAATCAAATTGCTACTGCACGACGATTCCTTATTGATGTATAGTTTGACACATTGTGAAGGAAAAATAGCTGTATGATAATGATCAATTTATTAAATATAAAAAATATTTAATGCATATGATAAATTGAAATAATGAATCATAAACCACAATTTTTAACAATAATAATTAAATTAATATCTAACCACTTGATATGAAAAAATGGGGAAAGTTAAACACAATGCATTTTTTCAGTATCGTATACGTATAACGACGACAACGAAATGAAAAAAAATTAAACAGAAAACAATTATAATAATTATTTTTTTCTACGACTATTGAATAATTCATTAATATTATCGATATGTTTTTGGACAAGTAAGAGGGTTAATTACTCACGGCCGTCATTACTCAATCGGATAGGACCAATCACAGGAGTTCATTTTCATTATTCAACAGTTTTTGTGGAACAATCACAAAAGACGATTTAAAGTTCAAAAACATCAATTCAAACTCAATTCAAACTCTCTTGCACATTTAGATTTCTTTAAATATCGAAATTGCTATTAGGGTTTTTACTAATTTGCACAAATTGTTGTGAAAAAATGCTCTCAAGTGATGATAAAATTTCCGGTACGAAAAATAGAACTAGTTTTATTAATAATAAGTAGGTCATCGATTTCCCCGAAAGTCAAATATTATCACTTTTCCAGTCCTGTGGGCTCGAATTTTAGATTTCGCCTGTGCGATTCACGATGTTTGTGAAATGCAATCTCCCTCTTTCCATGTTGACACCGTATAGCCCTTTAACTCATGTATTAATTAAAAAAAAAAACTAAAAAACTCACTCTTATGCGTAGCGCACTCAAAAGTTAAAAAATAATTATTATAGGTATAGTCCAGTTGCTGAGGGTGGTTCTGTATGTATTTTGATGTCCAGAAAATCAACCGGTTGCATCATGTGGGCACCACGGCCCTTATAAATTTCCACCAGGGTGTCAGCCTGGTAGATCGGACACAAGCTCAGAATCTGCCATTTTCAAAATGGTGGAAATGCAATTTTCATAATTTTACTAAATAACTTCTAACTAGTAAACCGTGCGTTTTATTAACTTTTATATATAAACACTTTTTGTTCTACATACTATAAGGAACAATTGTGTTCATTTTGTAAAAGCCCAGAAACTTAACCGTTACGTAATTATTGGGACTTATTTTTCAGCGAATGTCTAAAGTAAAGTTTCCAAAGAGAAAACAATGCTTATAACTCAGAAATGACGTATTTAACCAATTTTTTCGTAGATGTAAAAAACTTTCCTCGTTTTATGGGAAACAAAAAGCGTTATAAGATTGGCAGGCTCTAGGAGGTACTGTTTCCGAGTTAGAAGTGATTTGTTTTCAGGAATAGCGATATTAATAAGCATCTTTTGCAAAGACGGCTGAATAAGAAAATAGATATAAAAAGAATTAGCTTGATGCGGGCTTCCACGGCACGGGGTGTAGTGAGCGATTCAAAACTCTGTGTAATATGCCAAACAGACACTAGTGTAATTATAACTTCGACCAATGATGGCAAGCAAATCCAATCATAAGTCTATTTCGACTAAAAAGTAGCAGGCAATAGTTCAGCATGTTACTGGCTTACCACTAGAAAGAGGATTCAGTATGAAAGATTTATTTACCTACCTACCTATGATATAATAAGACCAAGAAAACTTTTTGATAATGAAGGGTTCATAATCAAAGCACAAAGGATCACCCTTGCTGATGAAATCAAAAAGGTTTTTGCAACCAGACGACAAGTCTCCCTTGAAATCAAGTTTAATGCCAAATGTTTTTGTGATTGATATCTTGGGATATACACGAAAACTCCCTTCAAAAAGGATTGCTTCTTTTGATGATTTTGCGAATGCATTTTTTGATTATAGTTACCACCTGGCTGGAAAGGATCCACAGCGCATTGACTTTGCATTTGATTCATACACTGACATGTCACCGAAAAGTTATGAAAGGATTAGTCGAAGTTCTGGTGGTCCGATTTATATACTTGCCATAGATGTTAACACACCACTTCTTATAAAGGAAACTATTTGGCCTTTCTCAAAGAACAAGATTAAATTTCAGGAGTTTCTCAGGGTAATTATTTTTAAAACTGCTGGAGGGAAGTGGCCTGGTACTTCAATTTACTACAGTGCAACATCAGAAGTAAAGCTAATGGCATGTATGTCAAAAAAGTAGGAAGGACTCACCAGTTCAGCATCATGATGAACTTTCTTTCTCAAACATTGAAGAGCCGGATGTATGAATTATGCCACACGTTTTTCATGTAATTCAAACAGGCATAAAGCAATGTGTCATAGTGCCATCTGCCCCAGATGTATTAATATTGGCACTTCACTTCTTTGACACATTCTCTTCAGCCGGATAGAATGAACTATGGATACGACGACTTGGCTTTGCTACTACTACGAGGCGTGTTCCCCTACACATCATGGCAGAGCGTCACGGCAATGATTTATGTTGTGTTCTTCCGGCACTACACATATTAACTGGCTGTGATTAGCAAATTTGAAACCAATAATGCTACTCTTAAGTGCAATTGCACTTCTTTCTTAATGACCTTTGGAAAAACATCAGAAGAAGTGGAGCTGGAAAACACCTTAATTCAAGATGAATAATATTTATTAAATGTCATAAGGAAGGGTTCTTCATGTAGGACTATGGATGAACTGGCACACTGGATGTATTGCCACAGCAAAAACACACCACTTGAAAATGTATCACCAGCTTGACCCGTTTGTTTTCGGGTATGGTGGAGATTCTCTAGAACTACTGTGTGAATATAGGTTTTACCTGGACGATCTAATTGAAGTTTGTAAATGCTTCAAATGTGAAAAAAAAAGTTGTGCATGTGTCAGGAGCGGAATTACTTGCTGTGGATTCTGTCTGATGGTATGACTCATCAATACAAACGAAATACAGTACTGTATAAAAAAAGTCAATAAAGTTTGCACTCTCCTTTACAATTTTCGTAAATTTTGAAAATCTCCACACTCCCCTTTGCTGAAACATAAATGTGCGTGCACATATTACGTACCCCAAACCATAGGAAAATGTCGATACTACAAAGAATGTCTTTTAACTCAGAAACTAGCTTCGTCACTTCTTGTTCTTTGTGATATAGGGAACGATTTTCATCGAGTATCATTATCTCCTAAATGGTCAACTTTAGAAGCTTTATTATAAGAACTCAAATTGTTCCTTATAGTATATAGAACAAAAAGTGTTCATACATAAAGGTTAATAAAACGCACAGTTTATGAGGTAAAAGTCACAAAGTAAAATTTTATCAATCGCATTTCCGCCATTTTGAAAATGGCGGATTCTGAGCTTGTGCCCACTCTGATATGCTGACACCCTGGTGTAAATTGATAAGGACTATGCTACCTACATTACCCAAGTGGTTGATTTTCTGGACATCAAAGTGCATACAGAACCACCCTCAGCGAGTGGACAAGTAATTAAAGGGGAAGGGTCAATAAGGCCGGTTTTCGGCCCCCCTCAAATTTGGCAAAAAGAAATAAGAAAATGTTTTTTAACACTCTAGGGTCAATTTAGAGTCGTTTCAATAAAGTATTTTATTTTGAACCATTCAATTAAAACTACATAGAAATTATTTTTTGCGAATTAATATTTAAAGTAGGCTGAGAAAAGCAGATGATTAACATTTGCTCCTACACAGCTTTAAATATGAATTCAACTCTTAATTCGCAAAAAATGGGAAGTTTCAAAAAATAATTTTATATTCCTGAAAGGTATAGGGGTATAAAATTGCATTTTAAATAACTTTTCTTAGTGGAATTTTTTCATATTTTGAAAAATAAAGGTACTTTATTAGTGGTGATTTTTACAACTTTGCTTATAAACACCCTGTAGAACACCACATCAAGTCATTTTTGGTATACTTTAGTTTTACAACAAGCAGGACTCAATCCCCAAATACCACTCCAAAATTCCAAAATTTTTGGTCCATTACACCTCTTGTTACATCTATCCTGGGACACACTGTAGACAAACTGACCTCGGATCCGGAATCAGCGACCCAAAAAACCTTTTTATATATTAAATCGAAGTCCCAGAATAAGCCTACTCATTCCGAAAAGGCGAGTTTATTTCACGGCTTTTTCATAATTTGACCTTGAAATGACCCTAAGAGGAGGGTGGGGTTGGTTCCGTTTGTGGTCAAATCGATTCTAAATTGACCCTAGAGTGTTAAAAAACATTTTCTTATTTCTTTTTGCCAAATTTGAGGGGGGCCGAAAACCGGCCTTATTGACCCTCCCCCTTTAAAAGCGTGAGGGGCACTTATATAGCGGTCTAGGCATAATGAACAAAATATAATGGAGTTACCTACCCACCTATACAAGGTGATCTACCACGACATACGGAAAATTTAACAGTAGGTTGTCCGCACCGAAAGTAGTTAAAAAATGAAAAACTAAAGAAATATGACCAAAAAAAAAATTTCTTATTTTTTTGTAGAAATAGACTTTAACCAATCTGACGTAACGCGGTGCAACCATATCACTTCTCCTTCTCCTTCTCCTTCTCCTTTATCGGACTTGGGACTGACAGCAAAGCTGGTGGAGTTAGAAGTGACTTTTTGAATTTAATCACACTACAAAAATAGCAAAAATTAAAATGATTTTTGTAGAACACAGCACAGCACAAAATTTAAAAGTAATAAAAAGTCAAAAAAAAACATTCCAATGCACTATATTCAATGCACTGTTCGAAGTGCAGAATGGCATATTGAACGGTACCGATCTACGAATAATTTAAAATTTAACGGTATGCTTCAACTGGAACTCGGGAAAACAATAAATATACTAATCATATGTCAGTAAACTCTTACACTACATACCTGCAACGGACCCGATCGTTGAAGTTCGTAATAAGATAGAAAGAGACAGATATCAGTCACGATCAAATGTTGGCCTTAACTTTTATTTGAAAAACGAATCCGTTCAAGGTGGTGCGTACTTGATTGCATTCTGCACTGATCTACACAATAACAGTAGTGTATCTTCGCAAGTTTTAACGAATTTTAATATACTAAATTACCTCGGGTCACTCTAAAATTTTGCAGGGGCTTTCCCACATTGAAGACTAGTACACCATTTTATTTTCTGTATATCATGGTAAATCACGTTTTATGTCTTTAAATTTAATTACCTAATAATTATTTTTAACTTTTTAGTGCGCTACTCATAAAAGCGTGTTTTTTAGTCCTTTTTTAACTATAATTTATTTTCTCTCTCTGTCGTGGAAAATTCAAGTTTATAGCAGAGTCGCCGGTGATACGCCCATGAGTTCCTATCACTATCTCCTACCTCCGTCATCATACAAGGTTAATGGTATCATATTATTGTATTGTCACCAGAACTGCATAAGTTTGCAAAGTTTCAAATTGATACGATGATTAGAAGTGGATGAAAAGTGAGTATAAGATTTGCTTACAATTTTTCAGGTCAAATTAATAGATCTCGCGTTTCCCTTCTTTGCGGATTGCGAAAATGAGTGCCTCAGCACGTTTTTTGTGGAACACAAGAGTATCACCCCTAGCTCAAAGGTTATTATGAAAAATGTACCTCTTAAAATTCTGTTGAAAAAAGATCCTACACATTTTTTTGTAGAACTGACAGTTTTCCCGCAAATGTCATTTTTTTTTATTTTCTGGAAATCAATGAAATTCACACTGGAAATGAATGAAAAATTCAATGATACCATATAATTTATGATGCTTTTATAATTATTTTTTGAAAAAAAAATTATTTTGTTATATAATAATACATATACAGTACATTCCCTGATTAAAGTCGCAGTAGGCGAAACGGGCGATTTAAAAAAATTAAAATTACACCCAAAATTACATTTCAGATAAGTAGAGATTATTCCCCAAATGTGCAAAAGGTATTCTAAAATCTGTGCCCGTTTCGTCTACTGCGACTTTAATCAGGGACTGTCCTGTATAAGTATGTATTATTATATAAAAAAAAATAACATTTTTTTTGCTAAAAATAATTTTACACGCATCATAAATTATATGGTATCATTGAATCTTTCATTAATTTCCAATGTGAATTCCATTGATAAGATGAATTTTTCCAGAAAATAAAAAGATTTGACCTTCCAAGGTCATTTGCGGGAAAACTGTCAGTTCTACAAGAAATGCATGACCTTCTTCAGGCAGAATTTTAAGAGGTACATTTTTCATAACATCCTCCATTTTGTTATCTCTAAGTGTTCTTGAGTTACAACCAAGAAATCGTTCTGGACCACCTTTCCCACTACCTCCCACACCCCACCCCTCACCGAGAGCACAGCCACCTCGACCAGGAAAATCTGTAGTATTATTCGGGATGTCAAAATGAGCATCTCCATAAATTTTCAAAGATCTCCCATTTTGTTATCTCTAAGCGTTCTTGAGTTACAACCAAGAAATCGTTCTGGACCACCTTTCCCACTACCTCCCACCCCTCACCGAGAGCACAGCCACCATGACCAGGAAAATCTTTAGTATTATTCGGGACGTCAAAATGAGCATCTCCATAAATTTTCAAAGATCTCCCAATGATTTCCGCTAACTTATCATATACCGGTTAATTTTACTGCGATACGAGGAACAAGTTGCTGTTTTTAAAATGACCGTATTTTTTTTGCTGAAGATATGGAGGTTTAAAAATGGAGCCCAACGTTCTTAAATCAAGACACTACTTTAAAAGTTAAATATCTCAGAAATTATGATGGCGCTTCGCCAAAAATGTTTAAAAGCCAAATTTAAGATGATCGATTAAGCTAAAAGACTTTTTTATTTTTTCTCCTGCTTAAAAAATAAAAAGTTATGACCGATACAATGCGCGTCTTCGTATTTTTCCATAAAAGTCTCGTTATTTCTTAAAATTATTATTTTTTGCAAAAACTTAAAGTGAAACTTCCTGCTGAGTAGTCGTAGAAAAAGTACAATATTCTATTCGCGTATAAAACTACTACTCACTTGGATGGATTACGATGCTCGCCTTCGGCTCGTGCCGTAAATATTATTTTCTCTAATAATATCCATCATTGCACGATCGTTAAATAATATTAAGTACAGTTAGTTGGAGTGTAATCAACTATTTAATACACTTAGAACAATTTAGTTTAAATTTGTTTTGGAATTAATATTCAAATTTTTAAATAATTCATGAAAATAGTGTTTATTACAATCACATTTCTGTTTCAATGTATTTTGGATTATCTACAATTAGTATAATAAAGGTAACAATGAATTAGACAAGAGAAAAGAATAATTCTTTATGATGTACGAAATTCAGCAGGCACGAACTATGAATAAATACATGGTAAAGCCATTTAAAACACAATTCCTAGGAGTATTTTATTCTTCAATAAGTAATGTAAATAGGAGTAGTCTGAAATCTAAACCCTGTGGCACTTATCTATGTTCTTTCTGGTTAAATTGTTAATTTTATGATATCGGTCTTTAAATATGACCGAAGTCAGTCAAATATTAGACCATCGACTCCATAACATTTCAATTTCAATATTAGTCTTTAAAGTGACTGCTGTACAAAATAATATTGATCTCCTTTGTCGACAATATTGGCAAATGCGAATCTAAAATTGGACGAGGAATACAGATGGCAACTTGATCAAAATTTAACGTAGCAGAAATATCACGAAGCATACAAGATGATGTTTTTCAGAAGTGGGTCTGAAGACGTTTGCTATGAATTCCCTGAACAGTGGAGAGTCCATCGCACTAATAGTTCGATTCTTAAATAATCACCCCCCCAAAAGCAACTCATCAGCATCGTATTCTCCCGAATCTTCTCATGTTTTGGTCACATTAACCGGAGAGAGGACAATATAAAACGGTTAATAGTTCAGGAATACCAGATGGTAAGGGGTAAGGAGGAGGCCCCACCAAAACCTTGGGCTGATGTCACCAAGGAGCTGATGGGACAAAGCTTTGGTGAGGCTCTGCGTCTAACAGGCAGCCGCGATAGACGGAGTAATGCCGTCAAACATGCTAAAGCAAACAGTAGCCAACTAGGATAATGCATAGTTCACAAAATGTCTGGGTAAAATATTGTGAATAGGAAGTCATTCTCGACTTATGATTCACAAAGATATATAATTAAGTGGTCGATAAATTCAACAAAGAAAGTAGACTACCGAGATCCCTATAGGGATGGGCCTGTAGGAGGATACGCGTCACCTTGTGGTGGATTGAACTGGACTTTGAACTAATTAGTATGCACTTAATTTGAATTCCATAGGATGATGGGAACATGGTTGAAATTGGGTCCAAAATTCAATGTGCTAACGATTTTTCTATCGAAACAGGTTGAAGATAAGTTACAATGTCAAAACCACTGATGGTTTTAGATGAATCATCATAAAGCCATCTGCGGGGAATTGCTTAGTTGCGACGCGAATGAGATGTAAAAAAAAGGTAAACTTGCGTCTACCCCCACACACGCGACCACTTAGCACTCTCCCGAGTGTTCCAATTGTAGTTTTGCAGGGCAATCAGATCGTTCTCAGTCACTTACTGTCCTTACTGACTAGGTTGTGCTCCCTCTTGCCTCCCTAAAACATTCACTTTGTTGTTGTAATTCGTGCACGGTCTCCCTCACTCCCTCTTTACAGGTCAATTTCGGTAGTTTCCTTTCATTCTAAACGTTGCAATAATTACTGATCACTTATTTAATTCAGACAGCTGAGTGTCAAGTGAGTCGAAAATGATTGTATGGTAGTAATTACTCCCTCTTTATGTCATGATGTACCCCTAATAAATAATGATAATTTAATACAACTTCGAAGAAGAGTAAGAATAATCAGAAACGAAGAAAAATATGTAAAACCTTGAGCTGACCTCTCTTATAATTACTTCTCTCCTTAAAGATTGGATCAGTTTTGAAGTAGCTCTGAAGTATTGTGTAAATAGTGTTTTACTGATATATACGGACGTATATCATAAGATTCTGTATTGCTGACATTGAAAATTATTTTGTAGTTTAAGGACATCAGTCTATGAGATAAGATATCAGCAAAGGTAGGTAAAGGCACTTATGAACAATAACAGTTAGATTTACTAGTATAATATTTCGTCGAATTCTATACATTTCCTTAAATATATAAGGAATTGTCTGGTTTTTTATTTCTTATATATTTAAGGAAATGTATAGAGGAGTTCAACAAAATATTACACTAGTAAATATTCTGCCCTCTGAAAGCATACCTACTAATAACAGTTACAGTTGGACCAGGTCTAAATATCGTTTCAATTACAGTGAATGTCAAGGAAGAAAAAATATTTTTTCGGAATTAAATTCTATAATTTTGTCGCTGAAGTTAATAAACCAGTGTCTATATGAAATTCTAAGATACGGGTACTGGTTTGATATTAATTTCCATGTAAAAAATTGCTGAGTAACTATTGGTTGCATATTGTATGAAAGTTTGCAAAATGGACCAATGATTTACTTAACAGCGCTTAGTTGACCAATTAGGGGAATCTGTATACTCCGTAGTCCACGTTAGTGTTTGGAAAAACCGGGAAAATAAAAAACCGGTTCGAAACCGGTCTATTTAGAATAAAACCGGTTTTAAACCCGTTTAAACCGTTTATACGATTCAATAAAAATCATAGTTTTTGCAGAATTTTGAGCCAGTCAATTTATTTTTACGGACTAAAAATGAGTAATTAATAGATAGCCAGAATTTCTATGTCTATGTCTATGTGTATTTTGGCTTATTAATACCTGAATACTATATGAAAACAATATAATAATATGCACAACATACGTTAAAATATTATGTTATGATGCCCAGTCCGTATAAAGTTACAAGATTGCCTAATATAAATAGAAATTCAATATCCTCTACAATCACTTTGCGGTATAATGACGTCAGATATAACTATAAAATGTAATATTTATGTTAATCGGTATAATTTACTAAAAAAGCCGGTTTTTTATTCATAAAATCGGTTCTGTTCGGTTTTCAAAAAACCTAAACCGGTTTTAAACCGGTTTTTTCCAAACACTAGTCCACGTGAATGTTAGTTAGTTCCATTACAGATAAGACCGCGGTGTAAGCGAGACAGGCCAGTATTTATGTGAGATCATTATTTTGTGGCGGTACAATAGATTTATAGTTTTACTTCCACATCCAGTGGAAGTATAGTAACGACAAAAAAGAATTTGAAAATTTTTATCGTTCAAATTTAGAATGTCCTGAAACGTCGAAATTTTAAGTTTGAGCGAAAAACATTTTCTGTCTGTCGGTCTGTCTGTCTGTAACTTTTTTGTGCGCACGATTATTCCGGAACCGTTTAAGATATTGACTTGAAATTTGGTACGTGTATGTATTTTAACGTGAACTGGAATTAGATTATATTTTCATCTTACTCCGTTGAAGGGTTGGAAGGTGAATTAGGGCAAATGGTAAATAAATAAATCAAGCAGGTAAGAGTTCATAAAATTATATATAAGGTATACTATAAGAGAAACTATAAGGTCTCAAAAAAGTTTTTAGCATTAGCCACCATTACCACCTCCACCTCGTTATTAAAGGGGGTGAAAAAAAAATGTGATTTAGTGTGTGTACAAGAACCAAAGATCTCAAAATATTTTTTTACTTCATCCACCCCCACTACCACCCCTCTATTACCACTCCCACCCCACTACCGATGTGGGATATCGTTTTATGGGTTTTTTGGGATAGACGATTTCAAATATATAATAATATAATAATAATAATAATAATTTTATTTACATTCAAGACATATTATAAAAACATAACATAATTTACAAGAAAATGTAACTGAACATATTGGATGTAAATAACAGGTTATCAGGCTTAAGTTTTGGGAAACTTTGATTGCGTGAGTCATCTTGCAATTTCACATCTAATATTTTCACATAACATAACACTTTTTTGTCACTTACATTAGGTTTATGAAGAAGCCACTTACTGCAAATGCATCTAAATAGTACAAATGAAAGTAATATTAATAGTATTTTAACTATAAAAAAATATATAAATATGTACCAATATTGCTTAGTGATTAATTATTATTAATCATGATTACAAAATAATATAATTGCTAATTTTAAAATTTTAAATTTACTGTGCCTAAATAAATAACGGATCTATACGTAATAATTGAAGAGCTAAGTGGATAAAGGTGTTATGTGACATTTTTGAAAATTTTGAGATTTCTACACAGACAACTATTTTAACTTATAATCTATCATTTCAATACGTTTTTGGGATAATAAACCTTTCCTAAATGCGTTTTAATGTTTGATAAAGGTGTTATGTACATATGGTTTTTATATAATTTAATGGATAAAGGTGTCATGATCACATACCACCTTTATACATTACTGTGCGAAATTAAATTGTTTTAATCCAAAACACTTTGCTTTTTAAGTTATGTTATATTGACAGTAATGTGACAAGTTGTGTTAAGTGTTTCTTACTATTATAGTGAAAATGGCCAGTCATAGTAAACTGATATTACAAATGGCAATGAATAAACGATTTCATGAATCATGTAAGATGTTTATAAATTGGCTGATATTTGGAAATAGTGCTTATAGTGTTTTAATCCATATATTCGTTTCGTTCAATTTCGAAATGGTATGAGATGGTACAAGAGTCGAGATGGTATTTGAGTATCTAATTGCTGTAAACACATTTATACCTTTTGGCAATTCAGCAGAAATCAGTCACATAGTGGCAATTTCTTCCCAGGCAAGTTTTAATAATATTTTAAAAACAAAACATTATCAATATAAAATGCAATAATAAAATACGAATTTACCAAAGTATTCTAGCAAATTAGTCTGTAAATCAGAAATACTGGAAAGTGACGCTTTGCGGTGTTGATTTTTGTACAAACATTTTTATGCTGACAAGTAGAAGAGGACTGGACCGTAGAAATTTTTATGACAAGAGCCAAACTGATATCTGGTATGGCTTCTGCCCACCCAATATTTTGAAAGAGCATTAAATTGTTTAAGGCAAATCTGGCGAATTCCGAAATTCTTGCGGAAAAAATAATAAGTATGATAATTACGACAATCAAGTCAAAGGTCATTTGGGTTTGTAAGGTTATCGTTTAAGAATTACAAGGTTCGCTATGCTTACATCTATTGGGTTAAAAAAAAAAAAAAATAAATAATACTAAAGAATACGGAGAAAATTACAAACTAGCTTTCGAACAACAAAAGCGCGACGGAGCAAAAGTTACAGAAGATAGAACGATTTGCTTTCTTACTTTAGATCTTCAGTAAATCATGCCGCTGCCAAAATTAAGTACATCGAAAGCATTTTACTTTCGTCAAATGTGGTTTTACAACCTTGGCATACATACATTGAGGAAACCAGAAAAAAAAACGTTCTTTTTCACATGGACTGAAGATATGGCCAGCCGTGAAAGCCTAGAAATTGCTAGTTGCTTACATACCTTTTCACAAATTTACAATGAATATTTCCAAGAAAAGATCGATCACATTATAATATGGCCCGACTCCTGTGGTGGACAAAATAAAAACTTCAGTATCATTACACTTTACCAGTTGTTGATTTTAAAGAGAGAATTTAAAGTTATCGACCATAAATTTTCGGAAGTGGGACATTCATATTTAGATTCAGACAGAGACTTTGGCAGAGTCGAGAAAATTTTAAGGAAACATCAAAACATCTACGTTCCGGACCAGTATCGAGAAATTTTAAGAACTCCCAAAGACGCCGTTGTCATAGATATGAAGAATCATTTCAAGGATATTGATGGAATTGTCTCAAAACTCAATTTGTACAACAGGAAGAAAAACTTGAACAATGAAAAGGTTTATTTTCACGACGGTATAAAATGGCACCTATGGGTGCTACTATTACATCACTAGATGAAATGACTCCATTTTACAAAGTCGATATTTTAAAGAAAACGAATATGCATAAGATAAATTCCGACTGTATTGCTCTAACGGTGTTTAATGAAAACAAGGGCAGCCTAAGTGTAGGAAAACTGACCAATCTTAAAGAACAATTACCATTCATAAATGAATGGTAAGGCCGTATTATCACAACATACTTGGAAATGACCAAACTGTGGCTCAAAACCGTAGAACTGTCCGACAACCTAAAAATTGTACAATGTTTTAATAATAATAAAATATGTTTAATTTCTTAACACTTTTATTCACTAATTCCTTATTCATTTCAGAGAAACTTATGAACGGATAAAGGTGTTATGTACATTAATTTTTTAAAATTTTCGAAAATAATGACAGCTGACAACTTTAGTTATTTGTCTCTGAAAAGTACATCAAATGTCAATATCATCGCAAAATGCAAGCTATATAGTCGTTATAACAAAAAAGTTCTCGCCTAAAAACTTTCGAGTTAAATTACTCAATAACGTGTTTTTGTGACATAACACCTTTATCCACTTAGCTCTTCAATTATAGAGTGGGAGCTAGGTAGCTTTTTCGGCACATCATCGTTTTATGAACTTTGAGATACTTGTATGGTTTAATAGTACGGCAGCCCGTTACCAAGATTTTCGAGTTACTTTAGCGAAGATCAGTCCAGTGTTTTTCATCAGTTCTGGGAAAGCTGAGGAGAAAAGTTCAGGGTGACGGAACTTTTTACCTGTCCTAAAGGGTTCAAATCGGGCTTTGAACATGTAAAGAAGACGAAAAAAATAAGAACTGAAATTTTTCCCAGTTCACATTTGAGAAAAATGATTTCCGCCGCAACAAAAAAAGCAAATTAAGGCTATTTGTAGGCACAAGCTCTCAGAGAATTTATTTAAATGGAATTGGAATTGAATTGCAAGGTTCCAGACACACAATAATGATAAAAGAAGGATTAAAATTGTCAGGTTTATTATTGTCTGATACGTCTGCACGTCCTTCGTAGTTCACGTCTTCTTCTTGTTCCTTTTCTTGTTGTTCTCCTTCTTCTTTTTCTTCTTCTTCACCCTGGTCTAAAGTAAATAATGACATGCCGTCAAGCGATAGAGAGCATATAATTGAGCGACGCTTACCTGTAAAAAGTCCTGGTATAGAGTCATCTATTATTAGATCAGCGCAGAAGGGGTCTCCCTCGAACCATTTGAATGCCAATCTTCCTCGGTCCAGCCAGCATTCGTTGGTGTCAGGTTGCTCGGTCGACGTAGATGAGCTCCTACTCATATCTGAGTCATAGTTTTATATAAAGCTGTTACATCTATCCATCTTCTGTACTTTCCAACGCCAACGTCTAGCCTTACATGGGAATTGTTATTCTGTAAAAACCAGGGACCGAAACCGAAATCGAAATCCGCACCGGACTTACGACTTTAAAGTTCAAAAAATATGGTTGAAATCAAACATTCAAATCTTTAAACCATGATGTAGAAATAGCAAATTGTATGGTGAAAACCATATCTAAGTCGATTCGTTCATTATAAAGATTATATAAGGTAAAAGGCAAGTAAAAAGCCAAAAACCGAAAACCGCACCGTAATTACCAATTTTTTCTAACAGAAGCCGAATTGCCGCGGATCTGTAAACCGAAACCATAACCGAGAACCGAATTGTTGCTGCCTTGACAACCGAAACCGTAAATGAAAACCGAATTTTCGCTGCTATGAAAACTGAAAATGGTATACGTTATTTAACCTAACCGAAATTAACCGAAATTAACCGAAATTAATTTCGTTTTCGGTCCCTGGTAAAAACTGCATGTTGTTCAACAATAATACCAGAACATCTGTGTCATTATATCGTACGGATATAGCAAGAAAAACCCATCAATGATTATAAGGCCCGGATAATCTAGGCCTTCAGAAACAACTCTCTTTTCCAACAGCCGAAGCAGAGTCGCATTCTCGGTCTTGTGATGTACTCCGTTAGGGTGACAAAAAGAAGGTGCAACAGGGGATATTGAGAAAGTAAGAGCAAACTGCAGGTCAATCTGGGCATTCAGAGAAAGACTGAGCAATGTTCCAAAAATGTCTCGTTGTAATCTGATTTCCTGAACTTTTTCGTTGATAATCGCTTTCTTTTTCGTAACTATTTTCGCAAAATTCATTACTTGGTTTTGTTTGATGGTTTGCTCAAATCGATTGCCATTAGCTTGGCATTCGGATATGAACTTCATTCTCTATCCCCAACAAGAACTTTTCAATTGCTTCTGTGGCAGATTCTCTTGTTGCAATATTAAACAGCTTCTGTGGGTCTAGTTCGTCATCAAATGGATTAATGCTACACTTTATCGTGTCTGTGAACCGTTGTATCTGCTCATGGCTTTTTTAAGCAGTGACATCCGTGATATCACATCCTTTTTGCAGTCCGGCTTCCTCTAGTACATGCGAAATCACAGCCTTCAGTATGATAAAACTTTGATTGATATTATTGGAACTTAAGCCAATGACAGCAGTTCTCGATTAATTCATGTCTTGTTCATCATTTTTAACGAGAATTAATCAAGAACTGCCTCGCCGCGGTATAAAAATTACGACATTTTTTTCGACTGACGGAAGTCGTTTGCTAGCCGCCCGTATCGTTTTTCGAACTTTTCTCATATGAAAAAGTATCTTAGAATTTCATAATCTATAGAGTTTACCTGCGATAGAGCTCGCTGTTATGATAGGAGTTTTTGGTAACGGGCCGCCGTACTATAATGGATGATAACGATTCATAAAATCGACTTCTGGCGGGGCACCTCCTGTCAGGTGCGTCACAAACACTGTCTAAAAATCAGTGAAATTATTTCATCGTTGCAAGGCTCATTTTTTCGTGTGTACACATTTTATGTTTAGAATGAATAAAATAAGATCGCCAGAAAGTGTGGGCCGTCAGGAGGCGCAGCCAGAAAGGTAATAATGATACAATACATCTGAGACACGGTAGGAAGTCAAATTAGCCGAAAATGTTAAATTCCTGTATATTTAAGAGCCTATGGTACTTTTGTTGACACTAAGAACTTTCTGGGGAGGCTATCATATTGTTGAAGGAGCTTATATTTACGTTTTAAAAAGGAGCCAGAACTTGTAACGTTGAGTTTAGAGTTCTGAGATGAAATATGTGAAAAAAATCCAATTTTCTTAAAAAATTCTAAACATTTTCTTTCTGGCTAGCCTTACTGAAGGGAGTTTCTTTCTGGGAATTTTTTTCTGTGTTCAAAACATTTAAATAAACATGGTCAGCATAAAAAAACCTTGTAATGATCATGTTATATAACTCCGTTTTTTTACATCTTTGACCTTTCTGGCTGCGCCCCTGACGGCCCACGCTTTCTGTCGATCTTATTTTATTCATTCTAAACATAAAATGTGCACCCACAAAAAAAAATAGCCTTGTAACGATGATATAATTTCACTGATTTTTATATCTTGAACCATGGCCAACTCGACGGGCTGACATATGCCAGAAGTCTATTTTGTCGTTATTTAAGTTCGACAGAATTAATCAACGCATAGAAAATGTTTATAACGATGAGTTTCCGAAAAAGCCACGTAGCACCCGCACCATTACCTCTAATTATATACCCAATTATTTCCACATTCCAAATTTTTTCGTTGTGGGAGACTTGGATGGAAAATCAGGATGTGGAAGTAGTGATTCCTTGGGCAGCGGTTTTTAAGTTTTCATTTGAGCATTTAGCGGAATGGCTTTTTCGCATCTGCTTGAACATTTATTTGTCGAAAACGGTGAGCAGCATAATGAAAATGTTATTTAGAGACCATTTCATGATGAAAAAACATTGTATGGAATGACTGACTCACTTGATGTTCTTTGGACCACTTTGATAACATTGAACGATGAGTGGAACATCTCTATACATCAATCAATAATGTCATAAAAACAAAAAGTAATTTTGCCACTACGTTGTTCAGGTTAGCTTTTAATATATGCAATTGGCTAATAGATTATGTCCAATGCCATAAAAAAAAAGAAAAAAGTATAATGTGACATTTAAAAACTGAGTTTCTTACTTACTAGGTATATAAATATATGAATAAATATATTATTATATCATATAAAAACCGCTGCTTAAGGAATCACTACTTGCACATCCAGATTTTCTATCCAAGTCACTCACAACGAAAAAATTTTGTATGTGGAAATAATTGTTTATGGAATATGGAAATATTTTGAGGTTTCTGGTTCTTGTACATACACTAAATCACGATTTTTTTTTTCATCCCCTTTAATAATGGGGTGGGGGTGGTAATGGGGTAATAAGGGTGGCTAATTCCAAAAATTTTTTTGAGACCTTAGTTTCTCTTGTATATACTAAATACCAATTTTATGGACTCTTACCTGCTTGATTTACGTATTTACCCCAAATTAACCCCTTCGACGGAACAAGATGAAAATATAATCTATTTCCAGATCTCGTTAAGGTACATATGTGTACCACATTTCAAATCAATATCTTAAACGGTTCCAGAGTAAACGTGCGCACAAAAAAGTTACAGACAGACCGACAGACAGAATTTTTTTTTTTCGATCACACTTAAAATTTCGACGTTTCATGACATTCTAAGCCTATTTGAATAATAAGAGTTTTTAAAAATTTTCTTGTTACTATACTTACTTCTTAGTTCTACTGGATGTAGAAGTAAAATTATTATTGGATGTCAGTCTTGCAAGTTGTTGATATTAAAGTTATGTGCTGCTGCGGGCGACAGATCTCTTGCGACACTTATTATCAGGCCCCCCAAATCAAATCATGGGCCCCGGTACCAAATTCACTGCCGCCCCCCGCGCCTAATAATTGATGAGCGGGAAAATTTTTTTTTGTCAAAATCTCTGGCGGGTTCCACCTACGGGCACCCGCGCTTAATAACTGATGAGCGGGGGGAGAGAAATTTGAAAAAAAAACTTAACAAATCTCTGGCGGGCCCCTACTACGTGTCCCTCGGAAACCAACGAGCCCGCGCGCTTAATAATTGATGAGCGGAAGGTAAAAATTTGTAAAAAAAAATGTCTGTCAAGAACTCTGGCGGGCCCCCGCTACGGGCCCCTAAACTCAGTACCCTATAGATCCCCCCATACGTTAGGCCTGCTTATTATATTTCAAATAATTGTTCACACTAATAACTTCGATCGGTCCACCGGAGTTGACAGGCCCACCGAATTTTACTCGATAATTCGCCGGCCCTTTTTCATCCGTTTTTTTTAATAGGAATAAGAATCAAAAACAGCTGCCGACTGAGTCATATTTTTATATAGACTTTACATTATATTAAAATGTAAAGAACTGAACAAAAGCAAAAACGTGTATTATTACTTACAATTTTATTTCGCATTCAATAACTAAAAGCTTTTCATTTTATCATTAATCATTTTATTAAATGCTAAATGCCAAGGCATTTTTCTTATTGCCAGTTATTGTTTAATTAGTTGAATTTAATAATGTCAAGTAATGCATCAATCTAGGTATGACTATAGAATATACAAACTTAGGTTAAAAAATACCATAAATTTAAATAGTACTTATTCCACTCAGAATGAGCGAAAAACTTTCGACGGCTAGACGATTTCTAAGCGATAGAATAAGAGATTATCTTTAAGGTGAGTCCTTTTGAATATAGGTTGTGGTTTTCTGGTTTTCCAGTGTAGATTTTGTTATTCTATTTTTCATAGTAATACTTTTTACTATAACTATAAGCAAACACAAAATAATCACTGATTAACTCACTTCCAAAATACAGACCAAATAATTTGAAAAAAATTAAAACAGTTCTCGAAACAAATTCCTACCCAAAACATTTTTATGAATCTATAATAAAAAAGAAAATACACAAAATATAATAAAACAAGGAATGAAACACAAAAATAATAATAAATATATATCAATGCCCTACATACCAAAAGTATCAGGCAATATTTCAAACGTTTTTAAAAAACATAATATAACAATAGCACATAAACCATACATCACGACAAATTTTTTTTTTATGAAACTGAAGCCTAAATTGCAACCGAAAGATCAGACAAACACCATATACAAAATAGATTGCAACAACTGCAATAGCACATACATCGGCCAAACAAAACAATATCTACATAAAAGAATATATACAATAGACACATAAATATAATATAAAGACACATCAAAATTCAACAGCACTCTCAAAACACGCCTTAGAAAATTTCCATAGCTTTAACTTTAATAATGTAAAATTTTTAGAAAAAGAATAAAACCTTCACCGAAGAACAATACATGAAATGTTACAAATTAAAAGGTATACTAACGCAATAAACTATCGCACTGATATAGAGAATTTAAGTGAAACATATTTCAATCTATTAAATTAAATATAAAAAGATAATATGATTATATAACTTAAATATTTTTACATCTTTCCACAAAGTTTGTTAAATATAGTAATTTTAAACCGTAAAATCTCACACCACCCTTAAACAAAAATTTCAAATCTAATACACGTAAATTAAATCTTATCTACATAACATAACAAACCACTACACATTCAACCCAGACAAGCAATACTTAATTTCAGTTTTTAGTTGCTTTTAAACACTCATATATAACACACCTAAAATATAAATAGTTGTAGTGTGCAATTCAACAGTAATATTAAGTAATGTAAGTAATTTATAACCAACGTGTATAAATAATAGCATTAAAAAAAATATCTTCACATTGTAATTCTCTGACGATGCCGATGATGGTTGCATAAACCGAAACGTAAGAAAAGAGTAATTTTATTATAAAGACCTTAACAAAATAATCACTATAAGTATCTAATGATGTACGTTGATATTTAAAAGGGTTAAAACATCTGACTTCTATTACTTACCAGTCTGTGAGCCTTTTTAATGATGAAATGCCGTGCTCTCAAGAATATTAGTAAAAAAGCATCATCAGTTCGATGTGGCGTGCATTCTCCTCTAGCTGAAAAAATTGTTCATAATTAAACTTACATACATGGTTAGTTAATTCGATTCAAGTTATCTTTGTTGATATCATTGTCGCTAATGTTTATTGCAAAATATATAAATAATTGGAAGAACTGGAAAGTTGGTGTATATAATATAGCAAATAATGAATTTAACAGTTTGATTTCTTATTTATTTTTTTAACATCTCGTCATTCGTATAACGGAAAAAAAAATTCACTTAATTTTATATCGAGATTTATTTTAAAATTTCAAACAACTTTTTCCAACAACGTTTTGTTTCAAATTGAAAATAAGAAGAGCTCTCTTGATCTTCTTTTACATTTTCCATGTTTTTGAGTACCCGGTACATATTTCTGGACTTGTTACCATATCAGCTGACTTTTAAAAACAAAATTTCTTACGGAGAATCGAAAAATCGAAAATAAAAAATTTTTTCTTCTTGTTACGTTCATCCATGGGCATACTGTATATGTTAAAAAACTTCACTTACCAAAAATTAAATCTCTGAAATCTGATATGATTTGATCCCTCTTATCTGGATCCTCATTGATATTTTCCTTAGCCCACTGCACTAACTCCTCTGTTGGATCCTCTAAGTTAACAATAGCTTTTACTGGTTCTTCTTGATTAATGGACATCTTACTGAAAAAAAAAAAAAAAATTTACACATATTTTGTTAATTTTTAATAAACATAAAATTATAGGAAAAAATTTAAAAAATGAAAATAACAAAGTAGGTATTTACCAATTCATTTTTTAAACGGCTGTCCTATTTGATATTTTTGAGATGCTGTAAGAGTCTGACCGGTCAGAGCAATAAAAGAGCTGAACAAATTTTGTCCGCCTTCGAAATATTCGTAATAGAAAGAACCAATATTTTTATTGTAGATTCATGTAGAATAAAGAATAAATACTTCTCACAATGTCTCATACAAATGCCGATGATAATTATTTTTTAATTACAGCACATTTTTTACTTTTACAATTAGAAACAAATGAGGCTATTAGGAAAGGACAACACCAGACTTTCCAAAATAGAGATAATTTTTACGATTTTCTTTTACGAACAGGTCCCACATTCTTTTATTTTAAAAATATAGTTATTAACAATAAAGCATTTTCCTAAGTAGTATATTAGCGTGACCAGATTAAGATACCAATATATAGAAAGTAAATAATTTCATATTAGATAAAAAAAGTGTGAATGACTGAATTTAAATAAATGATTTTAGTATTTTCTATATATTTTTTTGCTTTAAAATGCTAAAATGTAATTCAATACTTCGTCAGTATTAGCTAGAAGAGTAGTTGTTTTGAGTGGTTCTCCAATAAAAAATGTTTAAAGTATTTACCTAACTAGTATATTAACGCGACCAGATTGGGACAACAATATACAAAAAATAGGTAATTCCGTAATAAATAAAAAAGTGTGAAATTTGTGATTTGCTTAATACCTAAATAATATTCTCTAAGGTAGATTGTAAATGTACTTCTATGTAGAATTTAGTCCACTAATATAATTAGAAAGTATGCTTTTAGAGGGCAGAATATTTACTAGTGAAATATTTTGTCGAACTCCTCTATACATTTCCTTAAATATATAAGGAATAAAAACCAGACTGCAACCAACAGCTATTCCCCGGACTAATGCCCCGCCGAGCGCTGAATTACGTATTACAAGCCTGGCCGCGTTAGTGCAATAACTATGTATTGCCACAAAACAGGGGCTACTGCTGTTTCGATTTTAATGGACATCAGCCGCTAGATGGAGCCTGCCATTTTTGTTGCATGTCGTGGTTTTATAAATCTCGTCATGTACCAAGAGTGAACAAATGCCTCGTTCCAGTCATCTCAGACCTACCTTGCACTGACGACAGCCAAGGTTGGTTTCGGCTGGTGTCTATTAAAATCGAAACTTTAGCGTTTTGTGGCAATACATAGTTATTGCACTAACGCGGCCAGGCTTGTAATACGTAATTCAGCGCTCGGCGGGGCATTAGTCCGGGAAATAGCTGTTGGTTGCAGTCTGGTTTTTATTCCTTATATATTTAAGGAAATGTATAGAGGAGTTCGACAAAATATTTCACTGGTAAACACTAATATCATTTCTTGGCTTAATTTACATACAAATTTAAATAGGGCCCACATTGTAATCTTAGCAAAAAAATTAACTAGCATAAGTTTTTATGTTAAGATAACAACACAAAACGCCGATGTACTCTACTCAGTGGCGCAGTGTTTACAGGGTTGCGCTTGCTCCCTTCTTTGCCATCCTGAGGAATCCAGAGGGAAATAAAAACTATCATCAAATTTAGTTCCACATAGATCCTTTATCCTTCGAAACTATTCCTTTTTACGTACTTGACAAAAAGTGTTGTAATAGTAGATTATAATACAGGCAAGGGCTTCATTGCAAAACCATTTTTATTTCAGATATTTTGGATAATTTTTTTAAGTTTCAGCCAGTTATATTGAATCCACCATCTTGTTTTTGCAAATTCTAACGTCGAATTCATAATCAGCGAGTCCAAAAACTTACAGATATTAATTTTAGTGTACGTACTAAATGTTACGAATCTTAGCATGCTTTTTGAGATTTGGCCACACTCTGCGACGGTGAAATTTTATTTCATAATTTTTCGAGTACCTAAGTTTTAGTAGATTTTATTGAAGGCGGTTCAATTTTTAAATTAATTTCTAAAACACAGGACCTCGCTCAGATCTTATGGGAAGTGCCCCCCGATGAAATGGCTGAATTTTTAATACATTGTAGATTTCGACTTTCTGATCAACTCGATACTATGACTAGTTTCCGAGATACAGCTCAAGAAATGTACAAGAATGACTCTTGTACAATAAAAAAAATTTCAAATTCATGACTTTTTTCATACATTTTGTGATACGTTCTAATAGTATAATTATAGTATTTTGCACTAAAAACATTGTTGTTTTAATAAAAATAGAGTAGAAAAAAATTAAAGTTTGGAAAATGTTGGCGAAGGCGCCGGGAAATCAATATAAAAATAACGAGTGAAAAAATATTCGGTCAAATTGGCTAAAATATTTTTTACATAAAGTATGCGTCTTCCTGATCAAAAAACTTTAATTGAAAAACTTTCGGAAATTGCTCCTTTGATCTCTAATATCCCATCAATAAATTAAAAGTTCGACAAGATACAGAATTTTAGAAAAATAGCTGTACCTCGGAAACTAGTCATAGGATCTAGTTGGGCTTTTGATCAGAAAGTTGAAATATACAACATATTAAAAATTCAGCCAATTTCACCGAGGGCCACTTCCCATAAGATCTGAGCGGGGTCCTTTAAAAACTCTGTATACAAATAGCCTTGATTATTGATTGAATTTCTTTTTAATTTTTTTAGACGTTCTTCAAGCCACTGTGTATCTTACCATTCTATAAATCGTCTTGTATAAACTGTAGCAGTTTGCAATAAATCTATCGATCTATCTATCTGTCTACTCTTGTCGATTTACACCGATTTTTTAAAAATATATCTCATTTTATTACGTATTATTCGTTGTTGGAAAGATGTTCCGTGATCTCCGTAATATTTTGACCTATTTTTATGCTGTTTAGCTTTACATAATAAAATAATCTGAACAAAATTATCAATAGATATATATCTAGTTAAGAGCTCCTCGCAATTTTTTAAAACTAAGATTTGCCAGATTAAAAATATAGAATATCTTTTATGTGTCAAGTGAATCTTATCGTAACTTTTTCATTTTACTACTAATTTATAGCTAAAATGCACTCTAGCGGAACCTAAGATCTTTTATAGTATGATAATCAAGCTGTGGATTTCAATATGGAGGAAAAAAAGTATGTAAAATTGTGGGTCAAAGTCTTTACTGCTAATTAAACCATGCAGTTACATTTACTATCTTGAGTAAAAAGTATGAAATTGTTATGGTAATGAAAGAGTTAAAGGAATGATTTTTAAAAAATTGAAAAAATTTAACAGTATTCAGAAAAAGTTATTAAAAATTATGAAATGAAATTCCATTGTCGTCCGGTTAACTGAACCTTATAGCCTATATCGATATTGAAATCAGTGAAACATACCTTTGATTTTGGCATTTGTCTATTTTACAGTGATCGATGATGAAATTTTATTTCGTAATTTTTAATGATCTTTTTTGAAGGCTATTCAATTTTTTTAAGTCTTTTTAGCTTGTACACTCTAATACAAAATATCCGTCGTCTAGAATTTTTAAGCTTTAACATCAAACTATTTATCAGAGGATTCTAATATCTTTTTGTGCCAAGTTTCATGTAAATCTGCAAAAATATTGCTATAATGGCAGCTATGTTGGACTCGCCATTTTGAATTTTTAACTTTTGACAGTAACACAGCTCCACAAAAAAAGTTCTGTGTGGGCATGAAAACGTGATACTCTCATGTATTTTGAGCCATCAGAATTATTCTAGCAAATCACAATTTTTTTGTAACCTCAAAAAATGGCTCAAAATTATCGAAAATCACAATTGTAAGAATGATAAGGTAACGAATATTTAAACAATACCTGAAATAAGCTCAACCCATGTACTTTGAGCCGTAGAATAAGAATATGATAATAGAATTGTTCTGGAAAATCACAATTTTTTCTACTCTCAAAATCTAAAAAATCGCAATTGTAAGAATGGTAAGTAAGGTAACGAATATTTAAAAAATGTCTATATGTACTTTGAGCCGTAGAATAAGAATATGACATTAGAATTGTTCTAGCAAATCACATTATTTTTCTAACTTCAAAAAATAGCTCAAAATCATAAAAAATCACAATTGTAAGAATGGTAAAGTAACAAATATTTAAAATATATTTGAAATAAGGTAAACCTATGTACTCTGAGCGAGCCGTAGAATAAGAATATGACAATAGAATTGTTCTGTCAAACCACAATTTTTTTCTACCCCTTTAAAAAAATGACTCAAAATCATAAAAAATCTCGATTGTATGAATGGTAAGGTAACGAGTATTTAAAAAATATCTGAAATAGTACCCCATGTACATTGAGCCTCAGACTACGAATATAATATCAAAATTCTCCTAGCAAATCAGAATTTTTTTTCTAACCTCAAAAAATAGCCCAAAATCATCAAACATTTCAATTGTACGTTTTTATGAAAATCGAAATTGCTGTTCCTTTAAATTGCGCTCTCAGAAAGATGTTCATTTAAACTTTTTAGGAGGTTTTGAAATAGCAATTCAAATGGCAATTCAAATTATTTATTACACATAAAAATTATTTATAATGCAAATGCAATCTATTTTTTTGAGAAACGAGTTTTTATCCAAATTTGTTATAAGCAAATAAAATATTACAAATCTGTCTTGTGAAATAAAGTTTATTTTTCAAAATAAATTTTCAGATAGGAACAATCTTGTTCATTTATCTTCTATATCCACTTGAATCTTGTGAATCGTGTCAACAGAAAACAAGATTTTATAATTATTCTCGAAAAAATGTTTTAAAACATGCCATAAAAAAATTAACGTAGTTTCTTTGAGTATACTATTACAGCTAAACGATCACAGGGGACTTTCTTTTTTATCATTTAGCTTTTTGCTACTCGTGTCTGAAAATTACTTTCTTTGAAAAATTTGGTTGATTTTGCAAAATTCTTAATTTTTTACAAAACCTTGAAAAATATGCATTTTAGAAATATAGGTTATTAAATCTCAATTGAAGCTGCCAGAATTATCTTGAATTTGTTTCTTGGTACGCCTCAATCAAGTGTTTCTAGACCAAATTACATATATTTTTAAGTTGGACAAAAAACGGCAATTTATTCTAAGAAAATTGTGATTTGTTAGAACAATTTTGATGCCATATTCATATTCCACGGCTCAAAGTACATGGGATTACCTTATTTCAAATATTCTTTAAATATTCGTTACCTTACCATTCTTACAATTGAGATTTTTTATGATTTTGAGCCGTTTCTTAAGGTTAGAAAAAAAATCTTATTTGCCAGAACAATTCCGGTGTTCCGTATTCTGCGGCACAAAATACATGGAAATATCATGTTTTCATGTTTTGCACAGAACTTCTTTTTTGTGGAGCTGTGTAATCAATATCTCAAATCATCAATTAAATCTTACTTTAAATTAAATAATAAAGAACATTTTCCTACCCAAGTACCGGAGCCAGCCAGACATTCACGGTACGAGGTGCCGTAGTAATTGAAAGGCTGAACGAGACGAAACCAGTTTAGATTAAAAAGAGTTAATAGGTAAACACAAGCTCCTTCACAATAGAGCGAATTAAAATGTGTCTAAGATTAACAAGGTATAAAGAAAAACAACTTAAGATAATTAATATATCCACAAGACACAATGTCTAATAGTATCTCTGCCGGCCAGGGAAAAATTGCTAATTAAAACCTTTCTTGCAATGTGAAAGTGCATGCGTCGATTAAACTATGCTATATAATTTTCTGCTTAAAATGTTTCATTTTAACAAAAATTCTATTAATCGTTTAAAAATCGTGACAGTGAAAAGCAATTTAAAAGGACAAAACAACGTATAATATAAAGTGACAAATAGAAAAATTAGAAAGAGGTAAGAGTTAAAATTGCCGGAAGATTTATTCTAAAAGGTGCAGTATGCTCTAAGATGCCAGTGATAATGTTTGTTAGTGACCTGCCACCAAGTTTAAATTAACTTTCGATGTCATAGCTTGTTGAAAAAAATACATTGGTGAAAAAATATTCACTAGCGCATTTCTTATATTTGCGATAAGAAAAATTCTTTCCAATTTTTGCTCATCTTGCACTTGACATAACTGAATGAAACTGTAATGAAACTACCGCCGAGTTTCCACAGTTTACAAGACATTTCAAAGAAATCGGTTGAGCCAATCCAGAGTAATAAACTTAAACACACCGCATATAGTAGACAACCTTCAAATCCTAAACCAAGACTGTCCTTAAGGGGGTTACACATTTGGAAAAACTGAGATATACATTCATATCCACCGACATTGTAAGTGTCGCGGCTGGGACTCGAAACCAGTACATACTAGAAAGTGTGTTCAGCATGTTCGCCACACTGCACTAGCCGACTGATTGAACAAATATAAAACATACATTGATTTATTTACCTCATAGATTATAAACCAATGACATTTCGCGAATTTTTAAATTTCAACCAATGACAACAGTTTTACACCGAATAAACGCATGCTAGCTTTTTCTAATATTTACCAGCGAATAAATTACCTTCGGTCTCGGGCTTTTAAGGTAAAGTCTCGAACATTTTTTAAGCAAAATTCTACAAAAAGAAGCTACCCGCAGTTCATCCGATAAAATTATCAGCTCTGGGGATATAACCTTCTTGAGGTCGGTTAGAAAGGTTTTGTTAAACGCAAAAAGAAAAATAAAAAAATGTAATCGTGTTACCTCTAACGCCCCTAGGGGTGAAGATTGTAGCAGGTAGTTATGTAGGAATTTAAAATTTTACAAGTAAAAGTTTTAAATGTGCAAAAAATTTGAATATCATAAAGTCATCCCCCAACTTCGTAGGGCATGAAAGTTAAAGTAAGTTCCATAAAACGATTGTATACAGTTGAGGACATACATATAGTAGAATGAAGGAGAGAGAAGAGTAGCTTTTGTCGGTCGCTCTTGTCGACACTGGCCAAGGTTTCTAGACAAAAAAATTCCCTCATATTCTGTTTTTAAGTGAGACGTGATTGCGGCGATAAAAATTTAGGCTATCCTTGTTCTTCAAACGCGTAGTTACGGTGCAGTCATCTCTCTCTCTAATACTGGCCAGAAATATGGTCTGAAGTATACTATGATCTGTGGTCAACTCATCCTGATTACCACCATGCAAAACAGTGACTCAAAAGATAATTACCCCCGACCTCAAGCGGTTCATTTCGAGCTCGTTCCAGTTACGAGTTCTGCTTAATTGGACTTACACAAATTCTTACTATTATTTCTGATCCGACCCTGTGTTCTGGTGTGTCACACATCAGCTGCTCATTGGCTATTAATATTTTTGGAGGGGAAAAATGTTTTTATTAACTAACCTCTTAGTCTACAAATATTGGACTTTGGCTGCTTTACCGCCAAATTTTTCGATAACCCGCCTTACCCCACTGGCTTCTCCAATATTTTTTGCTCGACTATAGCTTTGTCCGGAAGAGAAAACCAACTTTCCGATGAACTAAAGATTACAAGGACCCCACACTAATCATATGGAAATTGGGTCCAAATTTGTTCATATTGCAGGACCTTGTAGATCTTGGGGTCCTGATGAAAAGTCTCTATTTGGACATTTCTCCAAATACCTTACTTTTGGAGTTACGGATGCTTGAATGTTAATAATAGTGCAGGAAAAATAAATTTTGACCTCGAAAAAATTAGTACAAACAAGAAATTTGGTGGAGATGTAGGCAATAATAAAACAAACAACTTTCTCTAAATCGAACGGTTTCTCAATTATGAGGATGAGAATGTTATTACCCATCTACTGCTGGACTTGAAGGTATGTGCGATATGAGTGATTGGCAGCTGCTGCGCTTGTAGGAGGCAACACTTCCAAGTTAAATTTAAAATGTAATTGCTGCTTACTGATCAGACGATTGTATGAAAAATATCTATACTCATCAAGCATCTGGGACTTTGTCTGTCGCAGATTCGGGTTTTGTTCTAAAAGGCGCAAGCCTTTAATCTTGCTTTTTCTAAAGGGCGCGGAGGTTGTGTCACAACTCGTAACAGCAAGTATGAACATCAGACAATGTAATGTATACCTGTGCAAATTTCGTTGCTTTAGAATGTAAAAAATTGACCTTTTTTATTCCCTAAGCCTGGTCGAAGGAACCAAATATGCATCTCATCTGTTGACAAAGTAATTAGGAGGACTAATAAGTCGGTGTCCTGGCCAACAACAACTACTCGAGAACCATGCCTTGCTTTCTCAATAGCTGCTGCTACGATCGACACATCAGCATCAGCTTCGGCCTCTTCTACCTGGACACTCCGACTTCTTAACTAGATATTTTCTAAAAAGTTTTTTATTTGCACTGTTTTCAAGAAATTCCGCTCGCGTTGTTGTGGTGACAGTATTTAAAGTATTCTCACTTACGTTTATATCTGCTGATGTCCTTCTTTCTTGTTCGTTCCCCTTAGTTGTTGGGTATACAGGATAACCATCAAATACCATAACGCAATTACCGCCATACCGGCTAACGATATGTGAGGTGTAATTGTTAATGATGTCTTGATAGGTCGCGGGCTTGAGCCGGACAATACTGTGAAGAATATGTCCCCCATCTAGGACGTAAAATACAGTTGTCTATTTCTGATGATTCCTCCATTTTGAAAGCTGCGACAAGTGATGATTTCTTGTCTTTCCTCATACCAACCTCATTGAAAAGAGAAGTAGGAGAAGGTACGAGTTCATATTTAAAACATTCTTTTAGCTCCTTTGTTCCTTTAACTACACACACATTTGGTTCACAGCAACAATATTTTCTTTCAATTTGATTGATGAGTTCATTGACAATGCAAAGTCTTTAGAGGACAGCTCATAATTCAAAAACCGTTCGATTTAGAGAAAAAATATTAATATCAAAAATTATTTTTTTTATTATTACCTATATTTTTTATTTGAAACTTTCTCCTATCTGTAACGGTAAAGGATTTATATACAAAAATCTGAAGGTGGGCCGCCATTTTTCAATATAGCGGGCGTAGCACAGCTTAGATTTTAGGGGACTCTTAGTATATTCAATAAGGTGATAACTGCAACATCTCCACCAAATTTCTTGGTTGTGCTAATTTTTTCAAGGTTCGCATACTTTTAGGCTTATTTTTCTTGCACTATAATTAACATTCAAGCAACATTTAATCATGACCCCAAGACCTAGAAAATCCAGCAATATGAAAAAAATTTTTCATAAGATTAGTACGGCGTCCTTTGACATACATATTGTGCTTTTAAAATAAAGAAAGAAAGATACAATCCTTGAAATTTTAACTGGGGAATGAGTTATAGGGGTTGAAAAATCTTTCTTCAACTGACAAAGTTAAATTTGACACACACCTAGATAAAGCTTTTAAAATAAAGAAAAAATTCCAACATTCTTAAAATTTTAATCGAGATGTGAGATGAAGGGGCTGAAAAATATTTCTTTTACGGGCAAAACTAGACATATACGTAAGTAATGCTTTCAAAGTTTAGGGAAAAAATTTTTAAAACTCAGAACATTTTAACCAGCTCATATAGCTGACTAATGAACATTATTCTCTGAAAAACGGAGGTAAATATGTTTTGGAACATTCCACGCAATTGATCTATCGTTTCTGAGAAATAAATTCTTCACACAGAATAAAAGGAGAAGACCAAAGTACAGTAAGGGATATGATATGAATTTACTGCTACAATAGAGATCGAAAAAATGCGACAGCTAGAATTAACTGCTGCTTATCCCCATGGACATATTATCGGAAACTTTTTTACCATTATATGGAAAATGTCAGCATAGGAATATGTCGCAACATCCTGATGTCGAAAATGCAAAAATAATTGCTTTTGATATAGTTCGTTTCTTGTGGTGTAAGTACGAAAACTTTTGGAGTTATGATTGTTATTTCAAATATGGCACATATATCTATCCAAAATTGTTCAGTGGAATAGACCTTTGAAATTGAATTATCGTGGTTGCGTAAAATGTTATGTTTTAAGCAAACTAGGTTTTATATTAATCTAATTAATCTGTCAAAATATTGCCCTGAATCTCGCCCTTATTAGAAATAGTATATTGAAAGATTTTTTACGATATCTTACCAGTTGAATTTTTATTTAAAATTTTGTAAATAGGCAAAATGACGCCTCTCCATTAAAACACCCTGTACCTAGATCCCGTATTTTAATCTATTACTCAAAATTTACATATTTTAATTTAAAAAAGGCATTGACGAATTATGATATTTTTACTTTCCTACTTACTGTATGGTTTAGGTTAAGAATTCCAGACACTACTTCAATATATTTGCATTAACAAATAGATGCCAAATGTTCTCTATAGCACTATCAGTTCAACTAACTGCCTCATAATATGAACAAAACTAAATAATATCTCAGTAAGTACTTGACCTCTGTACATGATTTGGGAGATACTGGTTCCATATATATCGATGTATATAAATATTTATCATTCTTAACAGCGACACTATGACAATCCGTGCAGATATGTAATGTATTTGAATACATTAGCTATTAGAATGCATTTAAACACATGAAGCTTGTTATTTTTTATCGGACATAATATTGATGTTAGAGTTGGTTAAAAATACATTTGATTATATTACATTTTTTACACCAAATATTAAGCAAAACTAGGTGAAATTTTAATTAATAATTTTTATTGACCTTTCTTGAAGACGATTTACATTTTTTGTTTAATTACTTCCACATCCAAAAAATTTTGAAAATTTTTATTGTTCAGATAGGCTTAGAATGTCATGAAAAGTCGAGATTTTAAGTTTGAGCGAAAAAAAATTTTCTCTGTCGCGTCAGTCTGTAACTTTTTTTTGTGCGCACGATTACTCTGGAACCGTTTAAGTTATTGACTTGAAATTTGGTACACGTATGTACTTTAACGGGATCTGGAATTATATTTTAATTTTATTCCGTCGAAGGGTTGTGGGGTAAATCGGTGTAAATGGGGGGTAAATAGGTAAATCAAGCAGGTAAGAGGGCATTTAGTATACAAGAGAAGCTAAGGTC
Source organism: Rutpela maculata (assembly GCA_936432065.2). Classification (NCBI taxonomy): domain Eukaryota; kingdom Metazoa; phylum Arthropoda; class Insecta; order Coleoptera; family Cerambycidae; genus Rutpela; species Rutpela maculata. The sequence goes on along the minus strand of OW386289.2, from coordinate 81,555,244 downwards.
TTCAAATTTTTTTTTGTCATTACCAGCCCCACCCCATTATTAAAGAAGATGAAAAAAAAAATGAGATTTAACGTATGTACAAGAACGTCATCCACCCCCACTACCACCCCCCCTATTAACATCCCCACCCACTACCGATGTGGGATGTCGCTTTATGGGTTCTTGGGGTAGACGATTTCAAATATTATATTATTAAAGTTCCATAAACAACTATTTCCACATACAAAATATTTTCGTTGTGACAGACGTGGATAGAAAATCTGGATGTGGAAGTAGTGATTCCTTGGGCAGCGGTTTTTTTAAATGTTTTCGTGGCAAAAGGTTGAAACTCGTGACATGCATATACGTAAACCTTCCCCCGCATCAATGGTCGTTTGGTGAAAACTTCAACAAAATTGAATTTTTTGAAGTCGAGTAGTGTTTTTCTAATAATTATATCTTCTTTGTTTTTGCTGCTATCATTATTGAATGTTACTTTGGGTAAATATAGCCCAGTCGTTGAAAGTGTTTACCTCCAAAAACTTGCAAAATTGATATATATATATATATATATATATATATATATATATATATATTTTTTTAATGAATTTATGAAAGTGTGTAGAGTAATATTCTGAAAAGTTTACATCTCGCTCGGATGCAGAACATTGAAGAAAAAAGTTATTTTTTTAATTCCTTTTTTTCAAAATTTTGAAATTAAGTCAAGGTAGGAAAAAATAAAAAATACATCTGGATAGACCAAGACCACATGTTTATGAACAAGAAAATGTCATAACAAAATTTATCGCTAAAGCCACGGTGTTCCCGGAAAAAATAGTAATAGACTTTTCGAATGTTCAAACACAAATTCATTTACTTGAATACATTTTTTTCTAAAATATGATCAATCCCGTCAGCGTATTCCCTAAATCTAATATTGTGCAACGCAAGCAACGCCTCCATTGACATTTTATTGGTCAATTCAAAATCTAGTCGGTCACAACGTACTGTTTTAAAGTCTAATAGGATGAAACGCAGCCACAATAACCCATGAAACTTTTAACATTAGTCTCCCAAATACACACGGGTACAACGCAACTTGACAAAACCTAATTCATTGCAGCACAGCTTCTGTTCGTTTACCTTCAAACAAATATCGTAACATAACCTCCAATATTTTAGTGTTAAATAATACTTTTAAATAAAAGTTCGTTTGTTTACGTTTGTTCTTATTTCTGTGTAAAATTTAATATTACTGCAGATGTAGACAATCTAAATAAGCCTTAGAAAACCGCAATGAAAATGATACAGGGAAATTGCTAGTTTTGGCCTCAACCACGGAAAACCCGAAAACATCGTTCAGGAAAAGATCCAAGGCATTAACATACAAATTTGAAATTCATAGATGAATTTTAAAAGAAAATAAGTTTCAAGCTTACATATCTAAGAAGAATCATACTCTGGAAGAAGGTGATGCTACACGCCGTTTAGACTCTTGCTTGAATATCGGGAAAAGAATTTTGGGAACCAAGACAGTTTTATAAAATAAACATTTTTTTGGACAAGTCTGCCTTTAACATGAATGGTGTGGTATCATCCCAAAATTGTCGCTATCAGGTGCAAGATAATTTAAATCTTACGGTAAATACAAGAAGTCAAAATAGTAAATGTATGATGTGCAATTACAAAAAGTAGAATTATTGTTCCATACTTCTTTCAGGAAAATCCTAATAAAAATTCGTACTAGAAATGTTGAATACTAAGGGCGGCCGTACACGAGCAACATTTTGCAATCGGATCGACCACAAAATTTCGGTCGCATCCCGACGAACTGGTGGGTACCAAAAGAAATATTGTATCTACCATCCATACATGGGAGTCGAAACAGGCATCTGTAGTCCGCTTGTGGCCGATCCCCGCTGGGTGATCACATCGACGCGCGCGCCGGCACTGCCATACACGGACCACAATCTCGCGTTCGTACTCGCCGCGATGCGAGGAATTCATTTCGTTGGTAGACATTATCTATAGAGGAAGGATCAAGTGTCTTTGATGGTAGAAACAATGCCAGAAACTAATGGACGTTCTAAAATGATGTCGAAAATAATTTAAAAAAATATTTTCGTCCTGCTTGTGTTTTCCAAATAAATTATAAATATTCCTTTGTTGTCGTCGAGAAACTAGCAGTGGATATATCATGGGTGATTCGTACTTTCCTACGCCTTCTTCTCCTCAAAATAAGAAGTAGCAGTGCTTCTTCTTCGAAATACATATTTATGTATGTTGTGTGGTCAGGTTGTAGTTGCCTTGACTATGAGGGTAGTTGATACGACCACAAGTCAACCACATAAGGGCCGTTACTTTCGATCCCGATTAAGCGTTAACGGTGGGTCAAACCAATTCAGTTACCATGGAAACAATTGTACTTTCAATGATTTGGCAGACGGTTAAAGTTTAATCGGAACTGAAAGTAACGGCCCTAAAAGTGTCAGGATATGGTCGGGTCAACCGAAAGTTGCAGTCAACTTGACCACAAATTTGTAGTTATCTATTGGATACAGACGCAAGGCCTACTTTCAACAAGACGGATATCTTCCGCATTCGTCACTGCAGGTTCAAAATTGGCTTCCTAGAGATTTTCTTCTGTCTCCTGATCTAACGGTATGCGATTACTTTTTTTGGGAACTTTTAAAAGAAAGAATTGAAGCTATCGCACCACTAAATTAAGAGATTATTCGGTGTGTTTACAATGAATTTAAAAGACGATTACAATAGTGTGTGGAAGTTGGTGATTTTCATGGTGAATAAAAACTTAGTTAACTGAAACATTTAATTGCTAATTAAAATACTTTTTATTTAAAGGTTTAGAATGTTTTATTTAATTATTTTAGCTATTCGAATTATTTTAATTACTTGATTGTTTAATTTAATTAAATGTTTTTTATTTCTAAAATAAAAAATTTAAAAAAATATTTATCGTGAATTTTTTTTTTAATTGTTTCAAATATAAAACATTAACTAATTATATGCTTTATTTCAACGTATCCCACATAACTTGTTACTATTCTTCACAAATAGTACTTTAAGTGCATTTTGTTTTACTTTATTGAAGGTAAATTTAATAGAAAACTTGTAATTATAGATTTTAAATCGGGTTACTGATGAAAATCCTTGGTAACTTTATTCAATACTGTCTAATTGTTTCGCAAAAATGATTTTTCAAGGATTCTATGCATAACAGTTGCATTAATGATAATATCTGAGAGATTGTAAAATGCAAATGTGGAATACCTACTGAAATACAAACTTAATCGTTATTCAATCTCAGCCATATTATATTAACTACAATGCATTGTGTAACAGTTTCGTTGTTATTATTATGTTAAATATAAGACAACTAAAAAGTTAACACGTAATTTCAATGACGCACCATTTACTAGATATGAATCATGAGAGTTACAGCTCATTGCTTATTATCTTATAAAACAATAGACTGTTTTAGCCATATTTTAGCTATATTTTTCATAAAAACTGCCAACTTGGTTATGAGATATGAAGTATCATTTTGAAACTACTCATAGTACAACTGGTGACCACTATGTATTTTTTCTTTTAACCAAAATTGTATTAGATTTTCTTCCTTGACAACCAATTCCAAATATTATTTTCCTCTCGTTTAATTTTTTTTTAGAGTAACCACATAACCGTTTTTTTCTTGTGTTAACTGCATGCAAAATATTACTGCCCTCCGCATTTCTTTCATTAATAATTTTTTTACCAAAACATTAGAGAGAGACAGAGAATCTTGCAAAGCATTGGAAACCGAATCTTGCATAACATTATATATTGGATGAAAATCTAAAACACTATAATGCCTTTGCCTTTCGCAGTCAATGCTGATAATTGACTGCAAGAAGTAAATTAGCTACAAATAATATTTCCAATACCATTGTCAAAACTTTCATTATTATCGTGTCTGTATACCTAAATAAATAATTAGGAAATAATTGACTAAGCAATGCAATTCACCATGACCAAAATATTCACCATCTAAGGATAAACAAATTTTCATATTCAGTTAAATTATTACGGTAGCCGTCTACCAAATACAAATCCATAATATCTTGATGAAATCTGGAGTAAGGGTAAATGAAGTGTTTTTGAGTACAGTTATGAAAGTTAAGCTCTCTTGCCATTTCTTACCAAACTTATGAGACTCCAAAGTTGAGTAATTTAACATCCCAAGTAACAATTTAAATTTTATCGTGATCTTCAGAAACTCTTGAAGTCTGTTTAATAAAACTTCTGATAAAACCATATATCTTTGACAAACGCTATTAAACCTTTAATAAAGCTTGTATAAAGCTAAGAGGGACCATTCTTAAAAGAGTTCTGAGGGCGTTTTTTAAAAATCACTTTAAAACCAATTGGTTTAATTCTAAACAGCCTTTATAACGTTCTGAAGACCTTGATAAAACTATTCATAAAATCAACAATAAATCCTAAAAGCATAATTTTGGCCTTAAGGGACTATCTACAAATCGTTGTTTAAACTATTATAAATCCACTTAGTAAAGTGGTCATAAAACTAAAATGCTTTAGAACTGCTTAACAAAGCTATTTGCTCTATTAATATGGTTATTTTTAATAAAAAGGTTTTATGCTTGCCATCATATTAAAACTAAGTTGGCAATGTTGGCAAATTAGTCGCGTATTGGTAATGGATATTATAATGAGCATTTGCTGTTGTTCAGCTTTCAGCTGGTCTCTCTATACTGGTTAAAATTATCAAGTTCAATAGGTACTCACCGTGAGTGAAAATTTAGCTGAGCATTAAATTGTACTGATCATATCACAACTAGTAGGTCGAAAATACCACAATAAGAGTATTTGATCCTAAGATTCACAACGCTCTCGTACAAGAGCATTTGCTACTAATTACACCCAATTTAAGTAATTCCATTTGGTATTGTTTAATACCAATTGATCTTCTTTGACAGTCTGACACCATTTGACCTATATTGAGATTTGTTGGATTTATTCACAACCACCATAAAATCTATTGCCGAAAGATATTTAACTTTTATGCCGTTTATTTACATATAACCTCACAGTTGTTAATTACTCTTTCCTTACCTTAGCTGTGCTGTGATTGCTCTGAAAGGGTCGGCTATATGCTCTTATACCATGCAGTGAACTGCACTGGAATGTGAATAAAAGAGCAAAAAGATATAAATAATAAGAAGAAGATAACCTCTCACATTTATTTGATTATTTTGATTAGTCAAATGTGTGGTGTGGCTCTAATTGTTTAAAGTAAGTAAAAATATGGTATTCAGAATACAGTTAACACAAAAATCCTTGTTAGAAGGCAAAAATAGACACGATGTTGACAAAAAATCAGTGTCATCAATAACCCATCTAAATCGCGCGATTACTTATAAACTACAACTTTTGCGGTTTTATGAAGGAATTTGTCCAGACCAAATGGTTCTTATGTCACATTTGGCATTATACAAGCCAATACAGCTTTATAGCAGTTTTATGATTAGTATATTCAGGTGAACCTTTAAAACTCTTAGGCATACTGGTTTTATGAACGTTGTCTCTGAGGTAAATTGGTTTCCTAGGCCAAATGATTTTATCATGGCAGTGCTGACCACCACCATAAAACCTTTACAAGTGCCAATTGATATCTAAGGGTATTTTTTCACGTAAAATACAATGCACGGAATCCCGGAGCGACCCGAGTGGGACTTCACTTCTAAAAAGCCAAAAACATCCTTTGTAGGGATATTCTTGAGAAAATGATTGCCTGAAAAATCGCGGACTTTCTTGCGTATGTGAGGGATGGGGTTGGCGGGGGTGGAACTACCCCTGGGGGGCAAAGAGTCAAAAAAAGAGTTTTTTTCTTTCCTTTTCTTAAAAATGAGTTTTAGGGAGTTAGCGGGAGGGTAAATTAGTCATCACCCTCCTAAGGGGGTGAAAATAATTTTTTACCCTAAGGAACAAAAATCCACCCCACTCCAGTATGTAGTGTATTTACAGAAATTTGGATATTTTTTTGGCCTTATACGGGTGAAGTCCCATTCGGATCGCATACCTGGATCAAGTTTAGCCATTCCTCCTCTTTCCGTAATTCGACAGATTTATAGATTATCAGTAAATCATTAAATTAATAAATAAAGTAGTTTTTTATAAACACAAATCACAGGATAATAGCGTGAACCTCGGTAGACGGATACCTGAATGGAGAGTCTATAAAATGGGTCACCAACAGCGAAATCTTCATAATACTCCCATTCGTTTTAAATTTTTTCGACGACTCAGATGGTCGTCATTATTAAACGAACAATAAGAAACACCTCGAAATTAACAGTTTTCATCATATAAAATGGGAATAACATGTCGTTCCATAATGAAAAGAGACATTCTCCAAATAATAACCTAGATATAAATAAAACAAAAGTGAAACCGCCTAAATTCTTCGATGCCCCGGACACATAAACGTAATCTGCAGACGCATAACGCATATCCAAAATGATTCGGTAATATTCGAACATAATCGTCACCGGCTTATATGTCTCACTGCAGGGGCGGACTGACAACAGTTTAGCGGCGCTGGATCTTAGAACTCGCAGACCACTTATTACTCTATTAACCGGTCGTCTTGCCAAGCAGCCGGTGCCAGTGGCACACTATTGGAGCGGGCCACCGGGATTCGTCCCGGTATCCCGGTGGGCCAGTCCGTCCCTGTTTCACTGCTTATTGGCAAAGTGGGGTTGTACAATGTGCACAGAAAAGCCTCAAGCGTCTCAATTAACTTATAGTTTTATAGCTTATTTTTTTCCAATTATGTCAATATAACAAACACACGAAATTTTATAAGAATAGTATTTTAATTCATATTTTCATTTCTAAAAGTAAAAAATCTAGAGGTGTTTAAAACTGTTGCAAAAGCACTAGACGTTTATTAAAAGTGTGCTAAAAATCTACTACTCATTTTATTTATTGAGTTTTATGGTTAAAAATGAAGAAGTTAATGCGGATTATAAACATTGTAAGCGCCATCTATTATTTCATGACCGTATTATTGTTACAAACTTTCCAAATAAAAAAAGACACCTACTCGGCTCGCGTGTAAATAGTCAAAGAGCCAACACATATATGGCGGCAAATTTCAAGTTTACCGGTTAAAAGATATTTTTATGTACTTTAATCTACCGTGTATTTCACTCATTTGACACTGTGGTGTGGCTCCATCTTCATTAAATGATTTTATTTCGTTTAGTTGCTTATTTTTTGGAAGGCGAAGTGGAAAACTGAGATTTAAAAAGTAAAAAGGTACAATTATCTAAAGCTTTTGTTTTTGTGACATCCTTTCGATGGCAGATGGCGCCACATTCGACAAAAATATAGTTGGTTATAATTTCCCCGTTTCAAATAAAACCTCAAGATGGCACCATCAAAAAATACTGCAGAATTCTGTCCTACTGAACAAGGCTGAATTAAGCGGAGAATCTACCAAGAAAGTAGATTTCTACTAAATCTGGTTACGCCGTGCCGCTATGCCATAGGAGGAATGCATAGGTTTAGTAAAATATTTCGCCGCCAGGCGGTTACCGATCGCCTTTGGGTACTCTATTCATTGTGTTCTGAGCTTTGTAGTTTTGATGTGTTGAAATGAGTTTGTTTGTTTGAAACCTACGGAAAATGGATAGTTTAGTTGAACTAAAAGAAAAGCTTGGCATTTTTAAAGAAGTAGTAAACAAAGATGCACAGAAAATGAGGTTATGTTGCAGTAGCCAAACGCGACTCTGACGCAAAGATGTTTTAACTCCTAGATCGCTCAACCCTATCTCAATTTTGTATAAAACATATCCCACTTTTTCAAGTAAAGAACCGCCCATTATCTCTCCCACTTTGCTTTCACTCCGGGCCCAACTACAAACACTCGTGTTGTCTATGCGCATGCCTCGCATCTAGTTGGTGTCCTGTCGCAAACCTTCGCGACGTTGTCAAAGATCAGAAACAAAAGCCGCTGAAAGCGGGGAATTTTGAAGTGGTCAAACGCAATAACGTTGAGCGATCGGAAAATGTAGAGAAAATGGTGACAGTCCGGCAACACCACTGGTTGCTTCGATCAGTTGTTAGTGCCGCTTGAGATTTGATTGCGTTTGCGCTTTAAGAGCGTAAAATCTTGTTGAGAAACTCGAACTGACCAAAGGTGTTTTAACTCAGATCTTTGGAACTGACCCGACAATAGCAATGGTAAAGTCCGGCAATTCCAACATTGGTGTCTCGCTTTTTGAGGCGTGTTAATATTGCTCTCTCCGTTGAGATGTTTGCTGCTTTGTCATATACGAATTCCTTATGGGTTAAACCATCTAGTAGTTAAAGATCTTTGCTCTGACGCCGCCTACATGCATTCGGTCTGTGAAATGTTTTGAATACACTAAATGGGCTTTTTGTAATTTGAGAGCAACTATCCACTTTCTTCTAAAACTGCTGCATGCTGGAAATTGGTGAAACTTTAATTTTTTATTTTTTCTATAATAGGAAGTGCATTGAGGCACACAATTGCTTGGTATTTTTAAAGAAGTAGTAAACAAAGATTCACAGAAAATGAGGTTATGTTGCAGTACCCAAACGCGACACTGACGCCGCCTACATGCATTCGGTCTTGCCAGGGTGTAATTAAATAGGTGATAAGACGACAACCCTCACAACCCTCACCCAAATATAGTGGCTTCATAAGTGCTTACTTTGTACATAATGTAATAGATGGCGGACCAATAAGTTCTCTCATTACTTACGCATAGATAGATAATTTTACAGGTTCTGTGCATACGTGTTGCATACATTCCCGGCCTTATTTTGTTTTTTGTTTAGTAAAACAAGAGTCCAGTGACATCTGACGTTAAGTAGCTAATTTAAAACATTGAAAGAATATATGCACACTACATGCAGCATTGCACGTGTCGCCACAGCCAACTTCAAAAATATATATTTCTTAAGATTTACAAGTATTACGTAGCTATTATTAAAATTTCTGCCTGGTTCCTGTACTTTCAATCAAAATCAAGTTCAACGTAATGTGTATGAAGTTTTAAATAGTTTGTCACAATAAAATAACACACTTTTTGCAGGTTAGGAATCTATAATTAGCAGTCAATCAATGAACAATACTGAAAAATTATTTGCGTGAATTTTTAAATATTTGCTTGGAGCCAGTATGGCTCCAAGCTAAAAATGCCTATACAAACATAAAAAATGAGAATAAACGAAAAAACCTTAAAATTTGAGGTTATGTTAGTTATACGATGCACATACCCAGGTAATTGTAGGACCTTATTGCTCGCGCCATCTACTCAAGTAAATAGAAACCATGCACTTATGAAGCCATTATTATAACAGGAAAGTGCCGTACGTCAGACCACCTATTTAGTACACCGTGGCCAATGCCCACATTTCGTTCCTGGCGAACATGCGGGTTTTATGTAGGGGGCGCCGTAAATACGGAACGCGCTCTTATGCAAGTACAGTACAGTAATGATAGTATATTAATTTTGTAGAATTTAGTGTTGCTGGAAAAACAAATTTTGGAAACAACTATCAATCAATAATAAAACGAGACTAGAGTAAAACATTATACTCTTCACCCGTTTGTTGAACTTTTACTTCCACGTCCAGTGGAAGTATAGTAACGACAAAAAATTTTTTAAAAATTTTTATTGTTCAAATAGGCTTAGAATGTCTCGAGATTTTAAGTTTGAGCGAAAAAAAGTTTCTGTCTGTCGGTCTGTCTGTCTGTCGGTCTGTCTGTCTGTCGGTCTGTCTGGAACTGTTTGAGATACTGACTTGAAATTTGGTACACATATGTACTTTAACGAGATCTAGAACCAGATTATTATTATTTTCATCTTGTTCCGTTGAAGGATTGGGGGGTAAATTGGAGTAAATTTGGGGAAAATAGGTAAATCAAGCAGGTAAGAGTCCATAAAATTGGTATTTAGTATATACAAGAGAAGCTGAGGTCTCAAAAAGATTTTGGCATTAGCCACCCCCATTACCACCCCCACCCCATTATTAAAGGGGATGAAAGAAAATTGTGATTTAGAGTGTGTACAAGAACCAGAAACCTCAAAATGTTTTTTTACTTCATCCACCCCCACTACCACCCCATATCACCACCCCCACCCCGCTACCGATGTGGGATATCGTTTTATGGGTTTTTGGGGTAGAGGATTTCAAATATTATATTATTAAAGTTCCATAAACAATTATTTCCACATACAAAATTTTTTCGTTGTGAGTGACTTAGATAAAAAAATCTGGATGTGGAAGTAGTGATTCCTTGGGCAGCGGTTTTTATATAATTGTTGCACATTTTATACAATACTTTTCGTAGTTTTCTTGTAAACAATGTTATATTTTATCGTTAGTTTAAAAAAATTTCTAAAAAATTAAAAAAAAAAAAACAACAAAATCCAACCTGTGTGTGTTAACATTATATGTCTACGATTAGATATTATGTTATTATGAAATGGGTATTAGTAAAATGTATAAACGAAAAATAATGATAGGTAATAATATTTCTATTTAAGTAAAAGCTATAAAAATTAAGTAAACAGTTTTTTTAATTTTAAATTATTAATAACTTTTTTATTTGCTCGTCGTTTTTCTTCAAGAATAACATTCTTCCTCTAGCTAATACTAACTACTATCCAATTTCAATACAATCAGACTTTTTTTTCTTAAGGTATCGTGCTTGTAGGAAAGGTGACGGATGGATAGACAGACAGGCATTTTGAAAGTTGTTCAGAATTCGTTCACTAACACAATGATATGAATTTTTCTTCCTACGAGCTATATTTACGGTTTTATAAATGTGCCGATCAAATGCAATATACTCTTCGTTTTTGAGAAAAGTATAATGAAGAAAAAAGAAACGGAAGAGATCACAGTAAAGAGAGTGCTTATTACGGTTGCCGAAAAATTGACAACTCCTGGTAAGGTAGGACGTGTGTAATTAGATGGGGTATTATATTCTCTTATTTACGTTATGTTTCATTTCCCACCAAAAGTGTAACCACTACACCGCCAATTTTTATTATATTAAATGTAAATTTGTATACTATGATGTGTCCAGGTGAAAATCATGTCTCGGCTATTGGATATTATATTATTACTAGCTGACCCAGCAAACGTTGTTTTGCCATATAAATTATAAATTTTTGTCCAAAAAATAAAAATAAAATTTCTGGATAGGGCCACCCTTATCACCTAGGGGTATAAAAAATAGCCTACGACCTATTCTCAGACCTACCAAATATACACCAAAAATTTCATAAAAATCGGTCAAGCCGTTTCCGAGGAGTTCGATAACAAACACTGTGACACGAGATTTTTATATATTAGATGAAATGTATATTAGTAAAATGTATAAATAAACAAGCTAAAAACGTACTCTTAGCCAATTTACTCAGCTTTTTATATATAATTGTTACACATTCCACATTCTATAGGATACTCTTCGCAGTTTTCTTGTAAATAATGTTAGTTTTTGGACATCCTAAATTTTGTGATACCATCTTTGTTGTGAAAAAAAATTATATGAAAAAAAAAATGAAAAAAAAAATGTCCAACCTGTGTGGGATTCGAAAACGGGACCTTTGGATTGCAACGCAAAGCTTTAGCCGCTGCGCCACCACATATTGCTACGAAAATTGATTGTATGTGATATACCTATATCTTTCGACAATCTTACATATTTCAACTCGTACTTCTATGAAATATATATTAGTAAAATTCATAAACAAAAAAAATATATTATGGAAATAATATTTCGCAAGATTTCCATTTTAGTACAAGCGAAAAAAATTAAGAGAATATATTTTTTTTAAATTAAATAATTAATAACTTTTTTATTTACCGATCGATTTTCTTCAAAAACAATAGGGTTCTTCCTCTAGCTAACACTAACTAAATCTCAGTATTGAGACATCTAAATTTCAATACAATCGGACTTTTCTTTCTTAAGTTATCGTGCTTACAAGGAACGTGACGGACGGACAGACGGACAGACGGACAGACGGACAGACGGACGGACGGACGGACGGACGGACGGACGGACGGACGGACGGACGGACGGACGGACGGACGGACGGACGGACGGACGGACAGACAGACGGACAGACGGACATTTTGAAAGTTGTTCAGAATTCGTTCACTAACACAATGATATGAAAATTTTTTCTCTACGAGCGATATTTACGATTTTAGAAAAGTGCCGATCAAATACAATATACTCTTCATTTTTGCGAAGAGTATACACTCAAAGAAAATCTAGTTTCATAGTTAAATCAATCAGAAAAGAATAGTCATACAACTTTATTTGTTTTCGTAAACAAATAGTAGTTTAATAATCATATCTTCTTGTAACAAATTAAATAGTACAATGACATTTTTTTATGTTCACTAACCATTTTCAATTTGGTCTACAATTAAATAGTACAACGACTAAGTATTAAAATTTCATCCGAATAATATACTCGGATTAATTTTAAGTACAAAATAAAAAACAAATGTCAATCTTGCTTTTCTGGAAAGTAAAAAGTTTAGTAAACAGTAAGAACAGAAGGTGAATTTCTTCCTCTCTCCCGTTCATCAAAAAAATTTGTGGATAATTGGATTTCTCCCCCCCCGCTCTTCAAAAAAAAATTTTCGGACAAAAATTTTTTTTCGGATTTCTCCCCCCCCCCCTCGTCAAAAAATTTGTCGTTAATTCGACATCGAATGATTAATTTTGTCATCCGATACCGTGTAATCCGAATATCTGCATCACTACATCAGACCACCCAAACGGTCATTCTAGAAGACGATAATAATATTGGTTTGTCTACCAAGTACAATAATACAGCGAACTAATACTGGGTTAGAATTACAATTCGATAATAGTTAAAAATAAAATATACTATTATCTAGTTTAATTTGACAGAATTCAACAAAATAATAGTCAGACGAAAAAAATAATAGTCTTATTCATCTATGTTTTAAGTTAATGTTTGTTTTGTTGTACAACTTTTTATTAATTAAAATAACAATCACCTCTTGTTTAAAAATAACTTCAATATAATTTAGTTTAACAAAATTAACGATATTGTTAGTTAACCATTTTTTTTTGTTGAATTTACCCATACTATTTATTTGAGTGTAATAATCATAGGAAATAACATTTCACAAGATTTGTATTTAAAACTATGAGTCCAATTTTTAAATTTAACTTCTTTAATTTATTGAATGGTTTGGTTAAAAAAAATGAGGTTCTCTCTATCTACCGCGAACCTCTACTGCCTTTCAATACAATCGAACTTTTCAGTCATTAGTTACCGTGCTTACAAGAAATTTGACGGACAGGTATACAGACACACAGACATACGGACACGATGAATGTTGCTCAAAGTTCGATGACAAACACATTGATATGGTTTTTTTTCTCTACGAGCGAAACTTGGCGATTTATACTTTTCGTTTTCATATTTGGGAAGAGTAGGTATAAACAATAAACGTGGAAAAAGTCTACAACATTTTGACTATGTTCCAAAAAAGCTATGTAAAAGAAAGATCCCACCCGTTTATTTTAGTCATAGAACCCTCAAAATAACGTGAAACCTAAAAACATTATTTCATTTGCAACATTTTTGATAAAAATGTGTTTTTACAGTGTTTTTATATATTTTTGTTTGCCTATTTGCAGCGGACTATATTAAGAGTTAAAAAAGAATAAAACAAGCAAACAATAAACATTCAATAGTTTTCATAAGCCTATCCTTGAATTATTAACCAACTAACTGTTTTTTATTGATTTGCTATCCATGACTAGAAAAGTATTGTTTAAGTATTAAGCAAATGAAAACTTTTTACGCTATATTATTAATATGAAGTTTTTGCATATTGATGCCTCAAAAAAGTGTTAAAGTTTCCTTTTATTCAATAACCAAATGACAATTAGATATAATTTATTTAGGGCCGTTTTTCATCTTCATTAAAATTGAGATAATCTCAATTATTGATACAATTGTATCTAAGAAATTTATCTGCTGAATAAATTGAATAGAAGTTGATGATCGGTTCTTAAAATAATATTAGCAACAATAAATTACATACCAATTATTAAAGAAAACATAGGATCAATAATAAACTATCTGAGGGTAATAAATACACTAAAGTAATAGTAATACTGAACGCTTCAGTATTCACACGTTTTTCTCACTATCACATCGAAGTACTAGTTTAACAATAACATAAGTTTAAAACTGCATATAATGCAAGATAAGTTATCTCTTTATAAAGTGCTTCGCTAAGGCACACTCTATCATTGGCGTACTGCTAACCATATCTACGTTTGGGAAATTACATATGATAATTAATCACGAACGCGGTTCTATTATACTTATACATCATTTACATTATTATAAATGTAAATACCAATCCACAAGAACGTTGCATTGTCCGAATTTAAATATCCTCCAAAGTCCGAAGACGTAGACTGTTATGATAAAACCCCTCATAATATATGCCCCCTTGCGAGGCATTTCTTAAAGTATCTTTGCGTATCCAAATGAATATGCAGGCCTTCCAAATGCATATGCAATAAAATGAAAGTGGATATACAACTTTGGGTCTTCGGCCCTTCAAAGTGGATACCTGGTTAGGCAGTAAAATTGAAATTGAAACATATTTTTTCAAATTTAAAGGCAAAATTATGTTTTGTAAATAGATAAAAACAAACTAAACTGCTAGTATTTAAATCAACAATATAAGCAATCAGAATAGTTAACTAATAATTAACACAGTGTGAGAACTCGTTAAATTAAAGTTGATTTCTGACGACGTCCCTAGTTTGAAAAATTTCAAAGGTTGGTTTTCTAAAAATGTTTCCGTAAAAACTCTGCGATTTCTGATCTAGGATCGGAATTCGCTGTTCCAATTCCATTGAGTGAAATTAGTAGATCATTAACTGGATTTTCATTGAGTGAAATTCTTCCTGGAGTTTTTATTTTGTTAAAATATAAAATAATTCTCTATGTAGTCATTGAATGGGGACTTATTATCAACGAGACTAAGGATAAAAAAGAGAGCCGATTTTTGGATCGTGCTAACAAAAATTATTGAACTTAGCTAAAATGGCCATTTTCTATTTAAACATTAATGAAACTTACAAAAAAAACTTTTTTCTTATCCAATTTACATAAATCTTGTTACTCGGGAGATTTTGAGGTCGCTGATTACGAATTTGATATCCAAATTGTCATAAACCAACCTGCAAGATGGCGGAATCAATGGCGGCTATAAAATGCTAAAAAATGATGAAACATGAAATATTATCGTTAAAGTTTATGCCAGGAAGTTTTTAATATTTTTTATAAGTGCTTTTAAGTTAAAATATACTAAATTTTAAGTTCCAGGAAGAAATTCAAGATGGCGGATCCAATATGGCGGCAATAAGAAGATAAAACTAACTTAAAAATAAATTAATTGCATTAAACTAAATCCGTAAAAATATAGAAAGGAACAAATTTTCTGAAATTTTCTAATATATCCAATATGGTTGCCACACATTCATTATTAATCATAAATATGCGAATCAGACCACATTAAGTAGGTCATGTTAATATTTCTTTTTTTATCTGCTAATAACATTATTTAAATCTATTTAGGATAATCAACAATTAAAAAAATCATCAACTCAATTGGAGTATTAATATTTTTAAACAACACAAATTATACAGAGAAATTTAAAATTTAAATAATGACGAAAAAAATTTGCACTAAGTTAGGTTTAAAGTTCATGGTGTAAAACTCTTGGTTTAGGTTATATTAGCTTTAATATTCTTGTTTTAAAGTTCTTGGTGTTAGGTGTTTATTATATTATTAGCAGATAAAAAAGAAATATTAATATGACTTACTTAAGGTTATGTTCAAAATTAATGGAGGACTGAATCGCGTGTTTATGATTGATAGTAATTAATGTATGGCAGCCATATTAGATATATTTGAAAATTTCAGAACATTTTTCCCTTTTTAAATTTTTTAATAATTCTTAGGAATAGCCTATTGAGTTTAATGCATTTAAATTATTTTTAAGTTAGTTTTATCATTTTATTGCCGCCATATTGGATCCGCCATCTTGAATTTTTTTCCTGTAACTTAAAATTTAGTCTATTTTAACTTAGCTTTCGGCATAAACTTATAAGAAGAAAGTTTTTATTTGTAAGTTTTATTAATATTAAATAAAAAATGGAAATTTTGGCTAAGCTCAATAATTTTGGTTAGCATAATTAAAAAATTGGCTCTCTTACGTTTTTTGGAAATTAAATAATTAGTATTTAAAAAAAATGTATCCCAATCGGTTGCGAAACAGGTGCTCTAGATAATTTTGAACGAAAAAAAATTACGATTCGTGCCACTGCGAGGCGTCAAAAAATGACGCGTGCAAAGCTAATAGTACGAAAACATAATAAAACATCGCCCCAAGTCTCGATTGATGCCTCAACTCAAGAAGCCATTAAACATTTGCATCATACTCATAGTGATTCATCCATTGCTTCGTATCTATCAGTCACTATCTGACGTGATTGGTAGTTTTGTTAAAAATATCGTCTGACAGTAATTGTAATGTATTCGGTATAGGATAGTAAAGTGGCGGATTAATAATAATACTGAAAGGGAATTTAGTATTCATCCAATATACCAAGTGACCATCTTGGCTGTTATGATCAGCCCTTTAAGAGATTTAATAAATTCCGTAATATACCTAAATCAGTCAATGCTTCTTTGCTCTAGTCGTATACTGGAAGACATTAACCACATGAAATTAGTGCATGCTCTTGATCGTACCAGACAGTGGTATCCATTTCAGGCGTCAACTCTCGCTTCAAATCTTAAAAAACAAACACATTTGATTCGTTCTTCGAGTCGAAGTTTCACTATAAACGAATACATTTACCTGCATGTATTTCTTAGTAGAGTAAAGTCATTATTTGATTCGAGGCTTAAGATGATGCTTCATTGTTTTTAGTCTAATAATTTTTGAAGGACACCTGTTGCGCAGACAATTAAGCTTTTTCAACTTGTCAGCTCATGGTGGTTTCATTATACGTATCGATATCTCTAATGTCTTGAGTCATAGGCCAGCAGTTACATACATCAGTCGCAAAATCTGTTATATTTACTTTCAAACGGGTTTTCTTTCGTTTCTTTCAATGGTCGACCTGCTTGCTTTCCGAAATAAGGACAATCATATTTTTCATTATTTCGTCTTCTTCAACATTTAGTTTGACATTAAGAAAATTTTTGAATGACATAAGAACTTCCTGCCTTACTGCCGATCAATACAAATAATTTCCTTAGGTTATGTTAATGTTATAGATTTGTGACCTTGTTTCTATCGCTGAACCCCGCAAGTCGCCCGATAAATTAAAGCAAGTCTGGTACGCCACATTAGGCTTACCCACCTGTGTTTCAGGTTTCAAGAGCAAGCTTTTTTGGGCCTATGGATAGGATGAAAGAAATCATTAAAAAATGCATTGCTACCTTGGTGTGGTGACGCTCTCAGGAACGTCCTTCAATTAGGACTCGCCTATGTCAAGGAATAACAAGAGTAGTGAGGACCACTCCAACAGCTGCAGTGGAGGCCATTCTTAAGCTAGAACTGGAACTGGATGCCAGGAAAGCAGCAAGCAAACTATTATAGAATGGAATGTGGAATGCGACGGATCATGAACTATAGGGCACACTAAGTCTCTAAGTCTATCTATAAGACACCAAGTCAACACTCAGTCAGAGGATGATCGATGTCTTCCCGTCTATAGGTTCAATATTCTATATATAGTATATACATTCGTGTTCTCTAGTCGAAGGCATGAAATAGTATATGCAGACGGACCGAAGAATCAGGTGGCATACACAGATGCAAACTAAGGTCTCGTATCGGTACTACTTGGCAAGTACCGTAGTGTATTTCAAGCAAAGGTATATGCCATCTTACCCTGTGCAAGCGAAAATTTCAGAAGACGTTTCCAAACTGTTTAGATATGCAGTGACAGTTAAACGGCTTTGAGGGATCTTGCATCAAATAAATTGACCTCTAAAAACTGTCAGAATATTTTGTCTGAGCTGTGTGAATACAACTTAGTCAAATTCATATAGGTGCCCGAAAACAGTGGTGTCGAGGACAATAGAGAAGCAGACCGTTTGGTGGAAGAAGCAGCAAATACTCATTTCCCTGGCCCCGAGCAAGCCTTCAGTTTGTCAAAAAGTCTGATTCATTCAGAGTTACGAGACTAGAACATGACATAGTTTAACAACTATTGGGTTCAAGCTCCCGGAATGAGGCAGTCAAGACTCAATGTAAGGGTGACTTCAACTGACTCCATCATAAAGTGGTTGCTTGGGCTCGATAGAGAAAGAATGAGATGCTTAGTAGGCTTGATAATAGGACACTCTCCTTTAAATAAGGACCTACATTCAATGACGTTGAAGGACCGTTCAATTAGTCAGATGTGTGAAATTGAGGATGAACACATCACTCATATTCTATGCAATTCAGCACAATTGAGCCAATGACTCGACATAATAAATATAACAAGACAAAAACCTAAATAAAGTTATAATTTGTCAATGAAATAATCACGAATAAATAATACAGAAGTCGGAATTTCGACTGTTTCAAAATCACCGGACTAGTAGAAACAAAATTATTTATGTTTCTTGTTAGTGTATATTCTATAATTCTGCCTCATACCAGTAGAGGGAGGGAGGGAGGGGGGGGGGGGGGGGAGAGAGAGAGAGAGAGAGAGAGAGAGAGGTTGGATAGACATATATGGTAAGTTATTTTGCATTATTGCAATAACTTCATGCGTAATACATGTTAAACAGTACAAGTGTTAACAACTCATACGGATTTAAAATTATATTTTAGTAGATTATGTATAAAGAAAATAAGTTGACTCGGTGTTACACTCCAGACAGCACTCGATAGCCTTAGGACAACCACTGGCCATACTTGGAGGATAAGCGGGACGTCCTGGGAACGTCCTAGAAACGTCCTAAATTGGGTTAATCCCGATTTCGGACCTCCTGTGGATATCCTTTTGGTGCAAATCGGGTTTGCCCATGGATGTCTTCAATGAAATAGCCCATAGTCGTCCATAGGAAGAAAAAGGGACCAATTTGGGTTAAAATCGGGATAACCTACAGATGTCCACAATAGGATAGCCCGTGGTTGTCCATAGGAAGGAAAAGGGACCAATTTAGGCTAAAATCTGAACAACCACAGACATCCACACATAGTTGCATCTGGTTACCCGTAGTATCTACACAGGATCAAAATTGGTCTTGAGTAAAATCGTGATTACTGTAGACAATTTAAAATTTGAGGTATACTCACCCTCCTTGCGTAATAAATAAATCTCATATTGCAAAAAAATTAACTCTCGTAAAAGAGGCATTTGCAAGTTATGTGCATTTCCTGCGTAGTGGATAGATTACACAACCTGTAGTTTCAGGCTTACTAGGTGAGTATCGCAACAGAAGTAATTTGCACCTTACAAGGAGAGCCATCTAACACGAATTATTGAAACTAGCGCTAATAACGAGCTAGCCCCCCATATCCCCATTTTGGCTGTTATTAGGACCATATTTTATAAGTAATGTCTTCCGTCAATAACATTCATTCATCACAATCAAAGTATAATGCAAATATAAACTAAATAAAAAAATTCTCATTTGTACTTTCGGTGAATTTATCAATTATCATGAATTTGGGACCTACATTAGCCTAAAAAAGTTGACCTATGGATGACCCTAGCGAGAGCCTTTGGTTCTATAGGTTTTAAATAACCCTAAAAGGGCTATCCTATAGATAGTCATATAGGTTATCCAATGAATATCCCCATTCTGGCTGTTATTAGGAGCATATTTTATAAGTAATGTCTTCGGTCAATAAAAGGCATTCGTCACAATGAAAATATAATGCAAATATAAACTAAATAAAAAAATTCTCATCTGTACCTTAGATGAATTTATCAATTATCATGAATTTGGGACCTACATTAGCCCAACAAGTTGACCTATGAATGGTCCCAGGGATAGCCTTTAGTTATCCCTATATAGGTTTTAAATAGGACATCAATAACGATAGTCATGTAGGTTATCCAATGGATATCCTCATTTTGGCTGTTATTAGGACCAAAGGATAACCAGTGGACTTCCTATCGACATCCCAAATGAACAATCCATTTATAGGACACACGGGATCATTTTAGGATATCCCATGGCCATCCTATGCTGTATGGGACTCCTGACTTTAGGTTGCCATATTAAACAGCAATTTAAATTTCCGATTTCATTAAATTTTTTGAAGGTTTGAGGTTAGTACCATTTACTATCCAATCCAACAAAACTTGATTCCTATTTTATAAATACAATGTATTCTAGATATCCGTGTCCGGATCCTATCGGTCATGCTGCGTCGTGACAGTTGAAGGACAGGGCAGAGCGGGATCTGACCAACATGAACAAATAAACTACTTTCGCCATAAGGCAAATTAAAAAAGGTATTATCAAATACATTTCCAAAGAATGAATAATAAAACTTAATATTAACCCGAGGTAAAGCGTATTGTTTTGAATTTTGGTATGTTGACACTGGAAAAAGAACCAAACCAAAAGACCCACTGCAGAACATCGCGAATACTGAACAGAAAAAAAAAACTTTAAAATATGTATAAAGTATAGGTATAGGCTCCATTAATAGAAACGTGAATTCTATTTATTTCTATTTGTAAATGCTTTGTCTGTCCAGCACAACAAGATGTGGGTTGAAAGAGAATTACAGGGATTGAAAATTGATATTTTAATTAGATTTTCATTATTGATTAGGGATTGCATTACCGGTTAACCGGTTAAGCGGTAAACAGGACAAAAAACACATGACGATAATTACCGGTTATTTTAATTTTTTACCGGTTATTTCGGTAAATTCTGAACTTACGATATGTCACGTATTCAACGTTTCTATTTGTCAGTGACTAGTATTCACTAAATATAGAGTGACTGTCCCAACACTGAGCACTTTTGGCAATAAATAAATAATATTATAAAAAGTAAAACCCAAACACCAAGCCCTAAGAAATACAAGTAAGAGAGACATTGACAATATCTTGCGACAGGAAATTGAATATTTCACTGCCTCAAATATCTGTGGAAAATATTTAGAAGAATGTTATTACCAATTCTTATTAACTAATCAACCTACCAATATCGATAGAGGAAGGACATTTTCAGTTGGTGGTAGTCTATGTACAAATATCAGACGACTAACAGATTCAGCTTTGAAAAACTAGCCCTTTTAACGGGCTATTTTTAAAAAATATTGTATTTTTAGATTAGGTATTCAGTAAATGCCCTATTTGAGTTTATGTTTGTAATTTTTGTTATTTACAGAATAATTGTTTATTTAAATTTATTTCATTTATATTTTTCCTTTTGATAAAAAAAACCTTTAGTTTGTTCATAATAATAATAATAATAGTAATAATAATACATTCATTTTACTCAAAGTAAAAATGGTACAAATTGAAATGTAAAGCTCTTCTTCCATTTGCCCAAATACAAATAACCTAAATCTAAGATTATAAAAAGGTTATAAAAAAATATTAATACATATAAATCTAAAATTTCAAGAAAAAATAATAATTATTTTATTTGTTAATATTCAGTAATGAATTGTAATAATCTAACAAATGTTATATTTTATAATAATAATAACAATAATAACAACAGCAGCACTCAGACATGCGAGCAGACAAGGGGAACGGGCAGACCCCGCGAAGCGAAGCAAAAAGGTTAAAAGTAAATAAAATTATATCGGAAAAAGAAAAAGAAATATACGCGCATCCACAACGCAGCATCAAGTCTCCTGCTTCTGATCAGCCAAAATGTAATTTTTGACAACTTTAATAAAAAAAAATTTTGATTTATATTGTTTATATTCATTTGGCAGTTCATTCCAAAGATGAGATGCAAAATACGTACATGATCTTTGAAAAATCACAGTTTAATGCTGAGGCACTAAAAAAATTTTGTATGTATCTTGTATTATGCAAGTGATCTGGAATTGGGTACATATCCGGCTGCTTTTAAATTGGCAGTCATTAAACCTCTCTACAAATCTGGCGATAAGCAAGAACTGTCAAATTATAGACCAATTTCACTTATTTCGAATTTAGCCAAAATCTATGAGAAAATACTTAAAACCCGGATTTGTAGTTTTTTAAAGAAATACAATATTATATCGGACAAGCAGTATGGATTTAGGGAGGCCAGATCTACAAATGATGCCATAGCAGATTTAACAGCAAAAATATACAACAGTATGGATGCTGCTGAGCCGTCACTGTGCATATTTGTAGATCTGGCCAAAGCATTTGATACAGTAAGTCACCCAGATTTATTGAAAACACTCGAAAATCTTGGATTTAGGGGGAAATTTAATGACTTGCTAAAGAGCTACTTAACAAACCGGAAACAATCTGTAAATATAGATAATTGTATGAGCTCAATGAGAAATGTTACTTTTGGTGTTCCACAAGGCACCGTATTGGGGCCAATTCTATTCTCTATATATGTTAATGATCTATTCAAGGTCCCTATCGACGCTGAAATAATAAGCTTCGCCGATGATACAGCAATCTTCTTTAAAGACAGCACATGGGAATCATTAAAGATCAAGGTAGAGAGGGATTTTAAAACGGTCATAGACTTCTTTAACAGTAGGCTATTAACAATAAATATCAATAAAACTTTTTACTTGCCCTTCTCAAGTTATGTCAGTGGGCTGCCAAAATTTAACTGTATCACCATAAAGCATGACAATCTTGAATTTACAATAAAATCTGCAACAACCATAAAGTACCTGGGTATTACTATTGACTCCCATCTAAAATGGGATACACATATTAATAATTTAGTTAAAAAGATGAGAAGTCTATTACCAAAATTTAAATATTTCAAAAACATTTTTGAAGAAAAACACCTTAAAATCATATATTATGCCTTGGCCCAATCACATATTACATATGGAATTATTGGATGGGGTGGTGCAACCAATCGCTATTTAAAACATTTAGAAATTACACAAAAATGGATCCTAAAAATAATATATAGCAAGAGATGTACTTACCCATCGGATGATCTTTATATAGAAAGCAAAGTATTTGACCCAAGACAACTTTATTGTCAAAATATATTATTGCTAATGCACAAGAATAGAAATAACATAGGGAAAGTAAAACACGTATACAGCACCAGACAAAACGAAAAATCACTACTAGTACCAAAAATGAGTAAAACTATTGGCCAAAGGTGTTATTCATACATAGGACCAAAAATATATAATATCTTACCAGATTATATGACAAGTCAGAACTCTAACAACATTTTTAAAACTAAAATCAAGCAATGGATAAACGGCCAAGCAAGGAACAATATACACCAACTTATAGATCTAAAAAACAATTAAATCATGTATTTACTCCTACTTTTTTTAATATTTTTTTATTATTTTTTATTGTTTTTTATTATGTTTTTATTTTTATTTTTTTTATTTTTATTTACTTATTTTACTCATTTATTTTACTTATTTTATTAATTTTATTAATTTCATTTAGCTATCTCAAATTCATCTCCATGAAGGAACATATAGTGAAATAACTATATGTTATACTTTGTTATGTATACCCGACATGTATGGCTTTTTAAACTTTGTTTTAAATCTGTATGCACGAGCGAGATAGTGAAGTTATTATGTAGTTTAGAATGTTGCAATAATAAAGAGGCTTACTCTGGTGAAAATAAGGTAAACTCAGTCCACGCAAAAGGTTCAACCTTCTGTGGACTTAATGTTTGTTGAATCTCAAACTTGTTTGTAAACTAAGCACTCATTGTAATCTTGTATTTTCAATAAACTTTATTATTATTATTATTATTGTTATTATCTCGTGAAATTGATTTATTTCTTAAGTATTGAGGTTCGTCATTATGAATTATTCGCCAAATAAGTGTGAGCATGTGTAAACGTCTGCGGTTTTCCATGTTTAATATGCTATGTTTATTTAGATGTGGTGATATATGTTGTCTATATGGGATACTGTAAATATAACGCATACATGCATTTTTAAGTTTTTGAATTTTCTTTTATGCTGTTGCCGATAATAACTTTCCATATACACCATCACCATAATCAACTAAAGATAATACGAGTGAATCACAAAATTTTGATTTACACTCTCTAGATATGTCTTTCGCAAAACTGTATAATTTTTTCAATCGACTGTAAGCGAATTTCAATTTGGAAAAAATATGTTTCTCAAAGCCTAATTATATTAATTATACGTATATAAAAACGTTTTTTGTTAAATTTAGATAATTTTGTACATGGAAAAAGACAATTGTCATTTTCGCCACCCTAATCATTCATTTTAAAAATTACCGGTAAATACCGGTTAACCGGTTATTTACATTTTTATTTACCGATTTACTGGTTATTAAAACTCCGGTAAATTGCAATCCCTATAATTGATTGAATAGATAGTTACTTTTTACTTAAATTCATTATAGAATTTCTTAATATTTAGAGTAACCAGAACTAGGTTATCAAAGAATGCAAATATTTAAAATTAATATTTCCTATTGATTTTTCATGCGTTATTCTTTTTGCTGTTTGCGAAATCCTATAAAAGATATTCTCTACTGAAGCAATAGAAATTGTACTGCTTATGAGTGTAACTTGGTTAGGAAGGAAATTTAATGTATCACAGTTTTCCAAAACCAGAGAGAACATTTTATTACCAGATGAATTTGGAAGGTTCGAATTATGTGAAAGAAGGAAACTTTGGCAAAATAAATAGCATATCAGAAAAAAATCCAGCGATGATACGACAGATTGTTCTTTGCATTTCAAGGAAGAATACACCACCTCATGTAAGAATATAGCAAGGGCGGATCTGGACCTTGAGCTTGGGGGGAGGTAACACTGAACCCAAAATTTTTTGAAGAGCGGGGGGAGAAATCCGGAAAAAAATTTTTTCATCCCAAAATTTTTTTGAAGAGCGAGGGGGGAGAAATCCGAAAAAAAATTTTTTTTAAAGAGCGGGGGAGAGAAATCCGAACAAAAATTTTTTCATCCCAAAATTTTTTTGAAGAAAGTTGATGATTTACAGAATCTTGGGCCTGAAATATAGAAATAGTTAACGCATTATTATTCTAATCAATAAACATTTACTAAATAAAAACACTGTCTAAATCAACGAATTTTTTTGAACAAAATTCGTGTCTATTTCTGCTTTAATATTTATAAAACTGTTATCTTTGCTGAATTGTTAAATAGTATGGCAATATTATTTAATTAACAATCCAACAATATTTACTTGTTAATCAACAAACCAGAAAACACTAAGAATTGTAATCTAAAACTTTCCAAAACCCAACGGGAACAACCTCTGCTACGGAATTATGTGTGAATAATATTTGCCACGTGTCAAAATATGTCAGTCGTAACGTCACACAGTATGTGATACGAACACACTCCCAGGCGTCAAATTGACGAGACACCAATTTATATTTAGAAGGGCGCCAGTCGCGTTCTGCCTCGTTCTTCCACTCCCAAGCGAATTCGAGATAAGGTATACTTCGATAGACGAGTGATAGGTCAAGGCTGCATTACCTCAGATTATTAACGATGCTCTCTCAAGACGTGATTTCAATTTTTTACTGACAATGAGATTTTGCGTCTCTAGATTATTGTGATTTTTACATAAAAAAAAATCCCTATTGAAGATTTCTCTCCGGAATTGGAATTTGACGGTCTGTTCATACAGTAATAAGTGATCTGACGTCTTTTGGTTTCTGATATTTTTGCATAAAAAAAATCCCTATGGAAGATTTCTCTCCGACGGGATTTCAATTTGACGTGATCTGTATGTATTTACCTACCAATAATGGCCCTGCACTTAAAGATTTCTGGAGAAATCGCATAAAAAAAATCCCTATCAGGCTCCCGTAAGGTGACCAGAACACTGAGTATCAGACTTAGGGAATCATGAGATCCCGATTAACTCAGTTGTTTATAGTCCAGTCAACGGGGGATTTCACCTCTAACTTAAGTGCTAATGAATGGTTTTTGATGAAACCTTGTGCAATTTGTGCAATGTGTTTGTAATGACGTTAATAAAAAAGTTTAAAAAAAGATTGGAGTAGGAAATGATCGGAAGGGGTAGAAAACACCCCTTTCATCACGGGTTCCGTAACTTGTAGAATTGGGTCAAAAATGGAAAAAAAAACAGTGTATTTACTTTTTTTGGCCTAAAATAAGATGTTTTTACTTCTGTTAGTTTTTTCGAAAAATGCATATTTTTCGAGATATGGCAACTCGAAAATTTCCAAAAATGGGGGAGGGGAAATGTAAAAGTTGAAAAAAAAAAAACTGAAAAAATTCAGGTGAATGTTTCATCGAGATACAAGACTTTTTTTATTTGCAACTTTTCTGTAAAGTGCGTTTTCACAGAGTTATTCCGGAAAATCATGAAAAACTACTCCTTCTTTGACAATGTACCGCTTTAAAAATATGTAATTTAAAAATATGAGACGAATGCATTGAGACCTTCTAAATATTTTTTGTCTATAAAATATTATTTTGGGTATTCAGCAGATAACTTTCAAAGAAATCATTCGTTCCTTTCATATATTATTGATCTAAATCTGATCAAGCTAGAATATCAACGAGTAGTCCTCTTACAAACAAACTTGTCAATTTCTTTATACATTTACTATGTCTAACATTCAATATGAAAAACAAGAAAATAACCGTTCTTTCTATATATTGAAGATCTAAGTCTGATCATTCCAATATATTGTCAGAAATCCACCCTTAAGAGGAAATCTTTCAAGCATCTCTAGCCCTACCTAGAGGATACTCCATTCAATACGATAAACAAGAAAATAACCATTCTTTCTATATATTGAAGATCTAAGTCTGATATGCCAATATATAGTATCCTCTAGGTAGGGCTAGAGATGCTTGAAAGATTTCCTCTTAAGGGTGGATTTCTGACAATATATTGGAATGATCAGACTTAGATCTTCAATATATAGAAAGAATGGTTATTTTCTTGTTTTTCATATTGAATGTTAGACATAGTAAATGTATAAAGAAATTGACAAGTTTGTTTGTAAGAGGACTACTCGTTGATATTCTAGCTTGATCAGATTTAGATCAATAATATATGAAAGGAACGAATGATTTCTTTGAAAGTTATCTGCTGAATACCCAAAATAATATTTTATAACAATGATG
The DNA here is from genome assembly GCA_936432065.2 of Rutpela maculata. Taxonomy (NCBI): domain Eukaryota; kingdom Metazoa; phylum Arthropoda; class Insecta; order Coleoptera; family Cerambycidae; genus Rutpela; species Rutpela maculata. Next base: position 81,527,847 of record OW386289.2, on the reverse strand, counting down.
TAAGCAGAAATACAAGATATTTATTTTTTGTCTCTTGGAATTTTTTTGTAACTCGCTAATTTTCCGAGTTACACGCAGTTTTTCACGATAAATAATGCCCCACATTTTTTTCAAAAGTTTACATGTTTCACAATTTTCTAGTTGATTAATTTATTTTGTTTTTCTTTTTTCGTATTTTTTATAATAACATATATATCACCCTCATTTTTTGAATTTTCATAAATTTTTTATGTGCAAAAAATGTAGTACATTATTTATCGTGAAAAACTGCCTATAACTCAGAAAATTAGCAAGTTACAAAAAAATTCCAAGAGACAAATAGTATATTATATTATTAGGAGTAGAACGCACTCTTCTTTTGTGTTGAGCCCAGGATTTGCGGCTGAGGCGAAGCCGAAGCCGCAAACTGGGCGAAACACAAAAAAAGGCGTTCTACTCCGTGTAATATATACTATTTTTTCTTCAAGCGTATTAAAATGCAAAAATTCATTTATTTATCATAAATGTACAAATATTCAAACTACAGTCTTACATGTTGACACAATATGACACGTGGCTAGTGGATAGCGCGCCACCGGTGGCTTTCGGTATTAACATTATGTTACTAGTAAAACAATACCCACTGCGGTGGCGCTTTCGGAACTAACATTATGTTCCTAGTAAAACAATGTCCACTACGGTGGCGTTCGGTACTAACATTTTGTTACTAGTAAAACAATGTCCTACTTCTACTTCTGTTTTTGGTGACATAATTTAAACATTTTAATACGCTTGAAGAAAAAAATATTTACAAGGCCTCAATGCATACCTCTGAATTTATATGCGAATTTTTTCAAATTTTTAAACTGTATAAAGCTCTACAATGTCAAAGATAGAGATAGTTTTTCATGTTTTGCAAATAAAAAAAGTCTGGTATTTCGATGATACATTCACCTGAATTTTTTCAGATTTGTTTTCAACTTTTACATTTCCCCTCACCCATTTTTAGGAATTTTCGAGTGGCCATAGCTCAAAAAATATGCACTTTTCGAAAAAATTCACAAGAGTAAAAACATCTTATTTTGGGCCAAAAAAGGTAATTACATTGTTTTTTTTCCATTTTTGACCTAATTCTACAAGTTACGGAACCCGTGATAAAAAGGGTGTTTTCTCCCCTTCCGATTATTTCCCATTCTAATCTTTTTTAAATTTTTTTTATTAACGTCATTACAAACACATTGCACAAGGTTTCATCAAAATCCATTCATTAGCACTCAAGTTAGAGATTTTGGTCCTTTTAGCGCTCCGTTCACTGGACTATTCGGTTTTCCAAACGAAAACTCCAGGGATTAATACTAGCAACAAGTCCTTACATCAATAAAATGCAATTAGTTCAAAGAATAGCATTTATTTAATAAGTATAAAATAATACAGTATAATGTGAAAGAATCACGCCTCCCTAACTAAGGCAAATTACTTTTTAACCATACAAGTGAGCGCGTGGGCTAACAATCGATTTGGTAGAAAAGATTCATTTAACCTCCTCAGGATTTAATACAAGCCTTTTTAAAAAGAATTTAAAAAATTTTGGTAATTATGGCTGACTGAAAATAATATAAAAATATTTTACTTAAAAAAAGTTTGGTTCGCTTGTGAATAGCTTAAAGGTCCCAGATCGTGATTTTATCATTCACGGGACGGAGTTCGACTAATACATGAGTTTAATAAGTTTCGGCCAGTCTTATGACGTACCTGTTCCCATGTAGGTTCAATACAGGAAAAAGTCGAGTCGCCTTCGGACAATTTTCAGGCAAAATGGACTTTGAGTCCTTTGTGCACAAGGCGGTTTTCTCTGTAACTTTATTTTTGGAAAGCCCTGCTATTGGCTTTCCTACCATCGCTTTGTATTGACCACCCAACGCACTCGACCAAATTACAAGTCGCTGGGTGAATCCAAACTTGTTTTATGCGAGAAACCGGCCTTGTGCATTTTCATTGATTTTTTGCCAATTTTTGCTTATAGGCGCTACGGCGCCGCTTTTGCCAAATTTATCAGTTTCGCCTTTTATGATACATTGCCTTGCTAAAATTTTATAGTCAGTCTTTAGAACAGGGTATATAATGACTGTACCTCCATGGTCAATGTCTTCGGTGGAGGAATTAAAATTGAAAATATTTTTGAATATTTTTAAAATACCTTTTTGGCGTACTTTTTCTGAAAAAAGTATGTGATTCATTTTACCATGACCACCATATACTTTCACTTTCATATCCTGGACCAGAATATATTTTCTTAAGTAAAAATTCGGTGTTTCTTCGAATTTTTACCCGGTTGTGCCTAATGTATTATCGAACTCATAATGGTCCTTTTGGACTAGTGCGGCTATAAAGTCTCTAAGAAACTCTTGAAAATGCACTTAATTTAAATTTTTGTCTAAGTCGAATTTTTTATGTTGGCTTCGACTTAGGTCAATTCTGGAAGGTTCTACAACAATACCAAAGGAGGAATTTCATTTGAATCCAATACACTAAATGAAAATTTGGAAACCTAAGGCAGAAAGAAGTGGAATTACCGTTGTTATGTGCGATTTCAACGCCAGATCAAGTCTGATCTACATTAGAAGCTGATCGCTTCCGAGTTCTTATTGATAAATGCATTTTCATAGTTAATACTGTATTCTCAAAATATCTTCAACCTCTTTACAGTTGGTTATCACCTGGTGGTAGTTATCGGTATCAGACTGATTATATCATGAAAGAAACTCGGAGAGATCATTAATAAAGCTGTCTTGCATAGTTCAAAAGGTCATTGTGGTGACCTAGAAGAATATTTTCAGAAATAAGTGATTATTTATATTTATAAGTTTACGCTATTTCTAAGAAAAAACATTATTATGTTTTTAATTTTATTATGGATATAAATTTTATTAATGATGTACATTAACTATGATTTGCGCTTTAGTTTTTACCAGGCAAACAGCACTGACACAAAAATTCTACGAAATGGGAACATAAATCATATTGCACGACATATTTCTTTCACGGATATATTTTTCATGTGATACCTACGTACCAATAAGGTGATTAATGCATTATAGCCTTAGTAAACCACGCACAATCAATATTATCAAAGAATGCCACTTTCAACTTTCATGTAATTAGTAATAATTGTAAAAGTTAAAGTATATTTTTATAGGGAGAAATAATATTTAATTTTGCCAATGATCAGGTTAAAATTGTGTATTTAGCTCCTTACTAAATGAGTACCTACCGATTCGAAATGATGCTACGGTTCTTTAAAAGTATGAACACTTAGTGTTTAATATGTAACTTTATAATTGTGGGTAATTTAGAAATTTTATAGCATAGTGTTTAGTAGAATTTTATTGATTATAAAATGCAATTGATATATTAGTATTTATTTGGTGTCAGTTGTATTTTAATTATGTTTTAATAAGTGCGGACATGTTTACCGCAAACCCTGACTACCTCATTAAATATACCGGATGTACCAGAATTGCGTTAACAGGCGATATCTCCATTATTTGAAAAGACAAAAACATGAATTAAAAAAAACCTGCAAAAGGAATGAAAGACTCCGCCTGATAACACCCCTGGAACCGTGTTATCTCTTGTCTAAGAAACTGTAGAAGAACTCACTACCGAGCGTCAATTTGACGCGACACCAATTTATTTTTAGAAGGGCGCCAGCCGCATTCTGCCCCGTTCTTGTACTCCCAAGCGGGTTCGAGATAAGATATAACTCGATAGACAAGTAATAGGTCAAGGCTGCACTTCCTCAGATCATTAACGACGCTCTCTCAGTCGGGATACTACTTACTTACAGGTAATAATGGGTTTTAGTTTTGTAATTTTTGCATAAGAAAAATCCCTAACAGAGATTTCTCTCTGACGGGATTAATATTTGATGTGATTTTTATTCGTCTACGCAGTAAAAATGAGTTTAACGCCTAAGAATTTTTGCGATTTTTGCCAAAAAAAAATCCTATCGGAGATTTCTCTCTGACGGGATTAAAATTTGACGTGATTGTTAGTTGTTTACCTACTAATAACGGATTCTACACTTAATGATTCCTGAAACATCGCATAAAAAATCACTATCGAGTTCCCGTAAGGCGACCGGAACACTGAGTTTCAGACTTGCGGAGTCATGAGACTCCGATTAACTCAGTTGTTTCGGTCTTCCAAACGAAAACTCAAGGGATTAAAACTAGCAACAAGTCCTGACATCAATAAAATGCAATTAGTTCATAGAATACCATTTATTTAACAGGTTTAAAACAAGTACAGTTAAATTCTGCAATATCATATCCAATAAATTACATAATGTGAAAGAATCACGCCTCCCTAGCTAAGGTAAGTTAATTTTAACCATATAAATAAGAGCGTGCGCTAACAATCGATTTGGTAGAAAAGATTCATTTAACTTCCCCAGAATTTAATCCAAGCCTTTTAAAAAAAAATTATAAATTTTGTGATTATGATAATTATGGCTGACTGAAAATAATATAAAAATATTTTACTAAAAAATTTTGGTTCGCTTATGATTAGCTTAAAAGTTCTATATATCGTGATTATATCATTCACAAAACGGAGTTCGACTAATACATGAGTTTACTAACTTTCGGCCAGTCTTATGACGTACTTGTCCCCATGCAGGTTCAATATTAATCCATGCCAAAGTTTCCAAAAAGTGCAAGGGTAGCGACGAAATATGACTACCCCCCCGTTTTCGAGAGAGGCCAACATGAGCAGTCCCTACTCCCCTCGAACTACCCCCAAACGCAAAAAACCACCCCCTTTTCTTCCCATTTTTCGTTGTCAGGCATGCGAGGATTTGTTGGATCGGTTTTTATGTCCTGTAAAATTTCGCAACCAGACCTCCTAACGACCCACGGGGGTCGTTAATAACCGAAAAATGCAAAAACTATCTAAATTTGCTGAAAACTGTTTTCTACACGTTTTCAAGAGCGGGGAACACGATGCTGATGCTGATATTATTTAGTCTCCCACCCCCAACCAGCTACCTTCAAATGCATAAAACCACCCACTTCCCCATTTTTTGTTATCAGGCATGCGAGGATTTGTTGGATCGTTTTTTTTTTGAGCAAACTCAATATGTTCTGTAAATTTTAGCAACCAGACATCCTAACGACCCTCGAGGGTTCCCTCAATTCTGAAGTGTCCCTCATAGAGAAGGTTTTAAAGAAGGTATCCTCGTTTTCGAGGATGAAGAACACGATAGTGGCATCAGTTTCTCTCTTAGTCCTCAAAAACCACCCTTGCATGCCCAAAACCATATCGGTTTTTCTTATAGTTAGATCACGAGCGCTCACAGGATCAGGTTTTCTAGGGAGATAATTCTTTTGAATGCAGCTTAAGAGGACTTTGATAGGACGGGTTATGCGCATCTAGGCGTGTATGTGCATACTCGACTTTTTTTATTATATATATTTATTTTCACATTATGTACATGATTTTCATTCTTATGCTAGACATGCGTCATAATAGTATTATAGGTATTGGAAAACCCCAGATCCAACAAATCCTCGCATGCCTGATTAAAGAAATGAAAAGAAGAGGTGGTTTTACGCATTTAAGGATAGTTTGTTGGGGTGGGAGGCTAAATAATATCAACATCATATTTCATGGCCTTGAAAATGTGTAGAAAACAGTTTTCAGCACGTTCGGGTGTTTTTTTGCATGTTTCGGTATTAAGAGAGGGAGCGGTTTCAACCCCCGTGGGTCGTTAGTATGTCTGGTTGCGAAATTTTACAGGATATATTGAGTTTCCTCAACAAAAAACCCGATCCAACAAGTCCTCGCTTGCCTGACAACGAAAAATGGAAATGAGGGGTGGTTTTTTGCGTTTAGGGGTAGTTCGAGGGAGTAGGGACCATGCGACTATCATCATCGTGTTGGCCGTCCTCGAAAACGAGGAAGTAGTCATGTTTTGTCGCTACCCTTGCACTTTTTTGCAAGTTTCGTATGGACTATATAGGGAAATGACACCGACTCGCCTTCGAGCGACTTTTAGGAAAATCTGCTTTTTGAGTCATTTATGCATAAGGCGTTTTTCTCTATAACTTTATTATTTGGAAAGCCCTGCATTTGGCTTTCGTACCATCGCTTTGTATTGACCATCCAACCACTCGTCCAAATTATGAGTCGTTGGGTGAATACAAACTTGTTTTATGTGAGAAACTGGCCTTGTCCATTTTCACTGATTTTTTGCCATTATTTGCCTACCGACGCTACGCACCCTCGCCACATTTGTCTGTTTCACCCTTTTTGATACGTAACATAGTTAAAATTTTATATTGTGTTTCGAATGATGTATATAATGACTGTATCTCCATGGTCATTGTTTTTGGTGGAGGAATAAAAAAGTTAAAGATAATTTCGTAAAAGTATATGGTTTGTTTTTCCCTGATCAAAAATTACACTTTTATTTTTGGATCATTTTTCCATGACCACCATATGCTTTCACTCTCAAGGCCTGGACCAAAACATATTTTTCTAAGTGACAATTCGGTGTTTCTTCGAATTTTCACCTGGTTGTGCCTAATGTCTTAACGAGCTCATAAGGATCCTTTTGGACTAGTTTATAGCTCTGAAGCCCTTTAGACTTGTATGCTACGATCGAAAATGCCCTTAAATGATTTTTTATTTTGGTTTCGACTCAGGTCGATTCTGGGAGGTTCTACAACAAAACCACCTCCAACTAGCTATACTGGATGCATTTTATTTCAAATGACACCCTGTATAGCTAACGGATCCTCACGTCATTCCGAGCACAGTAATATACTAAACTTTTGATGTGTTACAGCTGTTTAATAGTTGCAAATAAGACGTGTTGCATAAAATATTGTAAAAAATATATAAATAGTTCAGGGCATGATAAACAAGAAAGCATTCCTAATAGTCTATTGTCCATGTACTGTAGAAAGGAACTAAAACGTTAAAGGGTTTTTATTGTTTCTTATGTTCAATTGACCCCAAGATATGAAAAAACCGCGGAGTGCTACCATTTAAAGTGGTGCGTTTTTGAGATCGAAGTAAAAAGGTCCACTTTTCATATTTTTTTTGCTCGAGAACTATGCATTTTTTCTATAAACACGTCAATAGAAAAGTGTGTAGAGATTTAAATTTCCAATCGAAATGGCACCTTCAGAAGTCAAAAATTTTTTTTTTACAAAAATACGTCCAAAAAACAAAACAAAAAAAAACGAAAAAATGCAATATTTTATTTTTTTTTATTTTAGCCTGTAACTATTTTTCGGGTACATTTAGGCATAGACATTGCTGCATAACAAAAAAAGCTGGCGTTTTACCCGTTAAAATGAGATTTTGTAAACAGTTTTACGATTAATAGTGACCGAGGTATAGCGTTTCAAAGTTTGCAACTTTTAACCTTTTTTGCTAATTTTTACTATTTTTTTTTCAAATTTCGCCCTGTAACTTTTTTCTGAGTGAATTTAGGTGTAGACACTATTATATTAAAGTTAAAGCTGACTTTACGCCCGTTGAAGTGGTAAAAGTCTCTACGACAAATAGAAACCTAGATACAGCGTTTCGAAGAGTGTTACTTTTATTAACTTTCTTCCAATTTTTACGTTCTTTTTTAAATTTCGGCCTATAACTTATTTGTCAAATACAGACATTGCTACATGGAATATACTCGCAGCATTCTTATTTAAATGGTCTGCAATAGAAGTTTATGTGATCAATAGTAACCAAGATACAGTCTAGACATAGTAGATTATTGTACTTAAAAAATAACTTTTTACATTTTTCCACTTCTGAACTTTATTATATCACGTGTTTTTTTTTTGTTCAAATAACTTAGATTAATAACTTACATTATGAAATTATTCAAATGCTGGATTTAACATTTTTCAAAATCAAAGTCGATTTCTTCATCGGCATCTATGTAAACATCGTCTTCCGTTATTTGAGGTACATCAGCGTCTTCACAGTTCATTCCCATATATTCTTTGCAAAAAATGGAGCAATTCATTCCCAATTTCCTGCAACGACAGCTTCCTCTGCATCCTTTGGTGCATTTACAGGCTATTTTTTCCAGCAAAACTTGTGGTGCGGGAGGTTTACTTGTCAAAATTGGTACTAGTCCATTTTCTGAACTTTTCCAACCCCAGTTGAGAGGATTTACAATATTTCCTTTCCAATGTTGCATTTGCAAGTATGTTTTTAAACCATGATGTTTAGCAGCATCAGTTGTTGGAGGCAATCGGGACAATGAGAATTTCGCACCTGTTGAGTACTTCTGAAATAACTTATAGCGACAGGTGCTTTGGCCATCAATTTTCATACCGTATAGTAATGTTACAATACATTCAGAAGCAGAACCGATGGCTGCTGGACTTGCATTTTCACACAAAAATTCATTTAAATACTTTTCCAAATGTGCCAGTAAGCTGACTTTCTGAGGCCGGAAATGCGAAAAATGGATAAGGATAATAAGGAGAAAAAACAATACTTTAAGATGGGTTAAACTTCTATTGCAGACCATTTAAACAAGAATGCTGCGAGGTCATTCAGTGTAGCAATATCTGTACTTAAAGCATTTGACAAATAAGTTATAGGTCGAAATTTAAAAAAGAACGTAAAAATTGGAAGAAAGTTAATAAAAGCAACACTCTTCGAAACGCTGTATCTAAGTTTCTATTTGTCGTAGAGACTTTTACCAACCACCATTTCAACGGACGTAAAGCTTTCACTTTAATATAATAATGTCTACACCTAAATTCACTCAGAAAAAAGTTACAGGACGAAATTTAAAAAAAAATAGTAAAAATTAGCAAAAAAAGTTAAAAGTTGCAAACTTTGAAACGCTATATCTCGGTCACTATTAATCGTAAAACTGTTTACAAAATCTCATTTTAACGGGTAAAACGCCAGCTTTTTTTGTTATGCAGCAATGTCTATGCCTAAAATAAAAATAAAATAAAAAATTGCATTTTTTCGTTTTTTTTTTGTTTTGTTTTTTGGACGTATTTTTGTAAAAAAAATTTTTTGACTTCTGAAGGTGCCATTTCGATTGGAAATTTAATTGTCTACACACTTTTCTATTGACGTGTGTGAAAAATATGAAAAGTGGCCCTTTTTACTTCGATCTCAAAAACGCACCACTTTAAATGGTAGCACTCCGCGGTTTTTTCATATCTTGAGGTCAATTGAACATAATAAACAATAAAACCCTTTAACGTTTTAGTTCCTTTCAACCCTCTTTTTTTGTACATAGACAATAGCCTATAAAGTGAATCTTGTGAGGAGTATGACAATAATGGCGTTTTCCACCGACCACACTACAATGCACTGGGTGCATCGATTTTAGATACTCCGAGTGCATAATAGTGAAGTGAGGAGAAAAATAAATATATATGGATCCATATACGTATTTTTCTCAAAATTTACTTTTATTAATTACGTTTTTTTTTTTCATTAAATAATATCTACTTTTTGATGGGGAATAGAAAGTGTATATTTCTTTAGACGGTCTTTAAATGTACACGTGGTAAATTATTATATAGTCTTAGGCCCAAATACGTAAAACTTGGCCTATGGCCTATTCCCTCAATTATGGTAATTATGTTAACTCCCTTTTTCGTATCATAAGCGTGAGTATTTTTTTGCAGGTTTGCTGTATTTAGATGTAGCCGTTGAGTATGTAGCTTAATGCCTGCATGTAGAAAAAACAACTGTCTAGGATCCATTCCGGCCCTTTCTCTATATAGCGCATCTGTTGGATCAGCAGGCCCGTGGAGAGCCGGTACGGGCCCAAGGGTAAAATCAAATTGGCGGGCCCCCCCTCGGCTGGGGCAAATTAAAAATACTAATTTTCAATACACAATTTGAAATACAATAAATTTGTATTTAACAGTGATGGTACCGGGCCCTTTTGGATCTCGGGGCTGCAGCCCCGCCTCTGTCGTCAGCCCTGTGGATAAGTATGCTTTTTATTAAAAAATACTTTTAAAATTCTTCTCTGTACAATTATCAATGTATTTAAGTTAGTTTTCTCTGCGATGCCCCGTGCTAGTATACCATAGTTAATTAGGGATTGCAAATTACCGGAAGTTTTAATAACCGGTAAATCGGTAAATAAAAACGTAAATAACCGGTTAACCGGTATTTACCGGTAATTTTTAGAATGAATGATTAGGGTGGCGAAAATGCCAATTGTCTTTTTCCATGTACAAAATTATCTAAATTTAACAAAAAATATTTTTATATACGTATAATTAATATAATTAGGCTTTGAGAAACATATTTTTTTCCAAATTGAAATTCGCTTACAGTCGATTGAAAAAATTATACAGTTTTGATAAAGACATATCTAGAGAGTGTAAATCAAAATTTTGTGATTCACTCGTATTATTTTTGGTTGATTATGGTGATGTGGTGATGTTGTATATGGAAAGTTATTATCGGTGACAGCAAAAAAGAAAATTCAGAAACTTCAAAATTCATGTATGCGTTATATTTACAGTATCCCATATAGACAACATATATCACCACATCTAAATAAACATAGCATATTAAACATGGAAATCCGCAGACGTTTACGCATGCTCACACTTATTTGGCGAATAATTCATAATGACGAACCTCAGTACTTAAGAAATAAGTTAATTTCACGAGATCACTTGCATAATACAAGATAGGTACAAAATTTTTTGATGCCTCAGCATGAAACTGCGATTTTTCAAAGATCATTTACGTATTTTGCATCTCATCTTGCATAAATGTATTATTATTATTATTATTATTATTATTTTTTTTTCGCGTGCGCGATGCTGGACAGTTCTCCCGTGTCTCCGACATTCTCACGGGAGAAGCGCCAGCGAATTATCCACAGCCACTCCCCGCATCCCGCAGGGTTAGTGACTGTAGATGCCAGATTCGTGTGCCCTAAGAAGACGAAGGGACCCCAGGATAACTGCCTTCTGCATTTGGCCTGCCAACCACTCGGCTGACTTTTGGCAGGCTGGTATGGCCTTTAATTCCGAGAGCAGCGTAGGCCTCATTCCACCAAGTACACCGATTATCAGGACGACCATCTTGACCGAGTAGTTATTATTATTATTATTATTATAATGAACAAACAAAAGGTTTTTTTGCCATAGGGAAAAAATATAAATAAAATAAATTTAAATAAACAATTATTCTGTAAATAACAAAAATTATAAACATAAACTTAAATAGGGCATTTACTGAATACCTAATCTAAAAATACAATATTCTTAAAAATGGCCCGTTAAAGGGCTAGTTTTTCAAAGCTGTATCTGTTAGTCGTCTGATATTTGTACATAGAATACCACCAACTGAAAATGCCCTTCCTCTATCGATATTGGTAGGTCGATACGTTAATAAGAATTGGTAATAACATTCTTCTAAATGTTTTCCACGGATATTTGAGCAGGCCTGTAGCTAGAAAGTGCTTTCAGGGAAGGCAAACTATTTTTCAGGACGAGCCCGTAAAAAAGTCCGAAAAATTATTTTATTAACGGGGGGGGAGAAATTAATCCAACAAATTTTAATCCGAAAAAATTAGAAAATTTTTACCCAATTTCTTTCAAAATATTAAAAAGACAGTTAAAATTGCCCCCATTACGATCACCGTAGGTCGGGCGAAACTTATTCCAGGACGGGCGCCGCCCGTCCTGCCTCCCCCTAGCTACAGGCCTGTATTTGAGGCAGTGAAATATTCAATTTCCTATCGCAAGATATTGTCAATGTCTCTCTTACTTGTATTTCTTAGGGCTTGGTGTTTGGGTTTACTTTTTATATTATTTATTTATTGTTAAAAGTGCTCAGTGTTGGGACAGTCACTCTATATTTAGTGAATACTAGTCACTTACATAAATAGAAACGTTGAATACGTGACACATCGTAAGTTCAGAATTTACCGAAATAACCGGTAAAAAATTTAAATAACCGGTAATTATCGTCATGTGGTTTTTTGTCCTGTTTACCGGTTAACCGGTTAACTGGTTAACCGGTAATGCACTCCCTATAGTTAATGTGAGATTCGATTAACGAATAATATAAATTTTCAGATGTTTTAAATCTAATAAATCTCTTAATATTTTGAATTTATATGTTGTATTGTTTTTTATTACGTAATTAATGTGGGTGTCCCATTTTAGATGAGAGTAATTTTTTTATTATTTAACAAAAGTTTTATTTCAAGTTATGCAGAATTTTATTTTAAACTTTTTTAATCTTTTCTTTTCCCTACTGCGGCATTATTATCCAGGGGCATTAGCTGCACTTCATCAATATACAATGTATTTCAGATACCGAAAGCTTTCAATAAATTAGACCATGGCGTTCTCTTAAATAAGTTAAAAAACGCAGGGTTATCGTTTTCACTCCTATTTTTTAAATATTATCTATGTATGCAAAGACAGTATGTTGAATACTGTAGTCATAAGTCCTTCGGGATGTTGGTCATTTCTGGTGTGCTCCAAGGCTCTGTCCTGGGCCCACTATTATGTATTATCTTTATTGGCAGCATTGTTGACTTGATAAATATAACATGCTTGCTCTATGCTGATCTAATACTCTACTGGCGTGTAGAGTCCATATATGACATTCCTAAAATCTAAATTAGAATATGCGAGCTTCATTTGGTACCCAGGATATTTCAAATAAATTGACTCTTCTAAAAATGTTTAAAGATGATTTCTAAAATTTCTTTCTTATAGAATGGACGGCATATATCCTCCGATTGGAACATCACATAATGTATTCAGTACTTGAATTTAAAAAAAAGTCAGAACGATAGCTCAATTAGATTTGAAGATATGGCAGTGTAAATGTTAAAAAACACGATTTATATAATCAATCAATTTCTTGAGTTTTTTCGAAATAAAAAATATCTGTACCACAAGAAAATATCGTAAATATCTTATGTAGAATTGTTCACTTTATAAAAACTATTTTTTTTCTCGAGAACGGAGATATTTTTATGGTCCACTATCAAGCTATTACAATGGCATCGTCCATGAATGGAATTAATTCAAAACGTTGCGCTGTGGCCTCTTCTGATGCATCACGTCACACGTTGTTTGCGCGCCTAAGGGATTTATTCAAACTTTAATTTTGAGTACCGTCTTTAAATGAAAAAATAAGAAAAAATCCTTTACACACTGTGTTTTGTATTAAGTAAAGATTCTAAAAATACTAAAATTATATTTTGCGCAACAAGCCTTAATATCGCAGTAACATTCGCCATTTTGAATTCTTAACTTTTGACATCGGATTCAGTATAAGCAACTACTAAAATATCTAACTGAACTAACTAAATTTTAATGCAATTCCGACAAAATTTGAATTTCTATCACAAATTAAATCTTAATCACTTCGGCATTATTCTCGACTAAAAAAATCTTATTTTCAATTTTTGCTCGCCATACACTAGACGTATCTTGATGAAATTATTATGAAACCACCGCCGAGCCATATCTTGCAGTTTGAGAAATCACTAAAGCCAATTTAGAGTAATAATAGTACAAATTAAAAAAAAAAAGAAAACGGGTCGAATTGAGAAGCTCATCCTTTTTTTTAAATTTCACCGAAGTCGGTTGAAAATAAAGACGTTTATTTATTTGAAAAATCAATTTTATTTTTATTTCATCCATTTTAACTACTACATAATTACACTAATGAACAGCATTAGTAATTATCGCTTTCAATTTACTAAGTCGTATAATAGAATTACACTAATGGAATTTATAGATTTAACATATATAACTACATACAACCACAACAATAATGTTTGTTGTTGTATACTTCCAATGTTCAAGTAATGTATTAGTCAAGGATGTTTTCCATAAAGAGAGATGCGTTAGCATTTCATACAATAGTTGACTAAGGTCTTCTTAAGATATTTGGACACCACTGAATAGCCCAGTTACTTTATACATTATAAAAATACAACCTAAGATTTTCCAACCGGATTCTCTTTATTTTGGCGTCACAAATAATTTCTCAAAAGTCCATATAGCCAACTGGTCGGCTACAATAGTTACAGCAGGTCAAATGTCAAGAAAATAGGTTTTTCTCAAATATTTCGTAAATCATCGGTTTTACGTTAATTTTAATTATTATAAAATTTGTTCGCGAGTTAAACCTGCATAAAAAAAGTCCTATACAAAATTTACGTAGAACCAATAGTTTTTGAGATTATTGAGAAAACTCTGACATTGTGCTTAATTCGTATCCGTACCACCTATGAGGTAGAATGCAAGGCATTTTTTTTTACATGGTGTCCCCTATAGGCCTAATCCATGGATTACAAGTTATATTATAATTTTGTTGATTACGGTTGCTGACTTCTTCTTCTTCGTCTCCGTCTATCCCTTCTATTTCCACTTCTTCAATATTTTCATCTTTGTCAACAAGCGAAAAACTAGAGGAAGCATCATACTCTTCGCCGATTTACTGAGCTTTTTATATAATTGTTACACATTCTATAGGATACTCTTCGCATTTTTCTTGTAAATAATGTTAGTTTTTGGATATTCTAAATTTTGTGATACCAACTTTGTTGTGGAAAAAAAAATTATGAAAAAAAAATTCACCATGTGAGGGATCGAACACGAGACCTTTGGATTGCAAGGTAAATCAATCAATAACAAGTTTATTAAAATTGGAGTACATGTATGTGCTTCCCCGGAATCTGGTCCGGAGCCAGCCAGACAACCACGACGCGCAGCGTCGTGGTGGGTGTCGGACTGGGCGGGGCAGGTCCGGTTTAGCTAAAGCTGAGTGTGAAGGTTAAAACTCCTGCCTAAGAATAAAGCTTAAAATTAACAATTTGGATAAATAATAGTACACAAAAATACTTAAAAAATAATTAAAATTAGCACTTTAAAAAACTAGGGGTTTCGCGCACAGACGAACACTTTGGAATTTTGATTGCTGACACGGGAAAACAGAACTCAACGAAAAAACCCGTTCGAAACAATTCCACCCTGGTCTTCCTGCCAGGAAAGTGTGGTGGATGAAGGTGTGGTTTAAAATATTTGGATTTTTAGAGAATTTTTGGGCCAGACGGAATTTAGAAACAAAATGGACAAAAGAACAAAAAGGACAAGAACAAAATTGAACAAAATTAAACAGAGATAAAGAAGAGGGGGTTGTAAAGTTGCAAAGTTGAGGAAAGGTAAAGAGTAGGGTAGAGATAAGTTATGGTAGAGGAAAGTTTGGCTAAGGGAGTTGCCGGAAAATAGGCAACGCCTGGTATGGTAGAGGGTGTCTGATATCGAAAAGTATTGCATTATGCTGTCTGATTCGAGTTATGTTGCGAGTTAGTGGACTATCGCCCAGTTTGAATTGATAGAATTTTTGTGAAATTTCTTGGACGTAGTCCGCTAGTGGGGTTATGTCGTGGCAATTTGCGTATAGATCTCTGAGGGAGGTATATCTGTCCAAACCAGAGATGAGGCGCATAAATTTATGTTCAAGAACTCGAAGTTTTCTCATTGTCGTGGCCGGGATGCTGCACCATACCGGCGCCGCGTATGTGATTGCCGGCCTAATCACCATTGTGTACAACATTTTTTTATTTTGTCTGTTTAGTCCGCTACCCCTGGCCAGGAGCGGGTACAGACTCCTGGACATGGAGTAGACCTTACGTACTGTCTCGTTAATATGGGTGTTAAACGTCAGTCGTTTGTCTAAGTTAACCCCCAAATATTTCACGCACCGTTTAATAGGAATTTGTCTACCCCCGATCCAAAGTGGCGTTAAAATCCGATTTTCGGTAAACCGGCGCGTGAAGAGAATCGACTCGGACTTCTCGGAGTTGATCCGAATTTTCCACTTGTCGTAATACGCCGTGGCACGGGCCATGTGTGCCTTCAGCAGCATATTGGCCGCTTGAGCATTATGTGAATGCACGTACATGGCCGTGTCGTCGGCGTACTTGGCAAGATTAGAATTCGGGAACTCCGGGAAGTCGGAAACGTACAAGTTGTACAGTTTCGGTGAAAGGCACGACCCCTGGGGGACGCCCGCGCGAATGTGCTTTAGCCATTGGGCTCTCTCATTTTACCAGAAAACTTGAATAAATGTCATTCAAGAATTATATTTCAACGGATTAGATACATTATTATGAAATATATATATTGTTAAAATGTAAAAACAAAAAAAAAATATAGAGAATAACATTTCGAAAGATTTCTATTTAGGTACAAATGACAGAAATTTTGAAAAAAATTTTTTTTTATTTAAATGATTAATAACTTTTTTATTTATTGATTGATTTTTTTCAAAAACAATAGAGTTCTCCTTACTTTCCAAAGTTCAATACAATCGGACTTTTCTTTCTTAAGTTATCGTGCTTACAAGAAACGTGACGGACGGACAGACGGACAGACGGACAGACGGACAGACGGACAGACGGACAGACGGACAGACGGACAGACGGACAGACGGACAGACGGACAGACGGACAGACAGACGGACGGACAGACAGACGGACATTTTGAAAGTTGTTCAGAATTCGTTCACTAACACAATGATATGAAATTTTTTTCTCTACGAGCGATATTTCCGGTTTTAGAAATGTGCCGATCAAATGCAATATACTCTTCGTTTTTGCGAAGAGTATAATAATGAAATGAGTTCATCTTCATCGTTGAACTCAGATTCAATGGTTGTATCCTCGAACATCGTATTGAGACACGACTGGCCCCGACATGAGCCCCACACTACGGAACATGGCAATCCTATTTTTCTGCATCCACAATTGGTGTCACAACCTTTTGTGCAATTGCAGAAAATAGAATTGAGAAGTTCATCCGATACAGGAGAAATCAGAGTAGTTGTTGGCTCTAACCAACCGTCCAACCCCATTGCTGAGGGTCTAAATCTTTTCCCAGCCAAGTTTGAACCTGGTAATATACCCTGAATAGATTTGTTGAGTGGTTGCTGCTGTGGGAGGAAGTGACGACAATTGCACAGGCTTATTTATTAGCAAATTTTTCGAAGTTTTCTATTTTGAATGCCGCCAATGCTTCCTGTAAATCTGGTCTTTTTTGTAATGTTTTAAATGCATTTATTTTTCCTTTTCGAAATAAAGTAATGGAATGTTAGAAAGCTACTACTAAAAGCCCCTACTATTATTACTATGAAGAAGGGTCGATTTCAAGGACATCTCAGACAGAAATTATGCAGGTATATGTGCATATACAATGTTCCTGGTCTCGAAAACTATTTATTCTACGTAAATTTTGTATAGAAACTTTTTTATGCATGTTTATCTCACGAACAAATTCTATAATAACCAAAATTAACGTAAAACCGATAATTTACGAGATATTTGAGAAAAACCGATTTTCTTGACATTTGACCTGCTGTAACTATTGTAGCCGTCCAGTTGGCTTTATGGAAGAAATTTGGCCTTTTTTATGTATAAAGTGACTGGGTTATAAATACGAAAAGCACTACTAATAACCCGGAATTTCGATAGGGAGTCTGTATTTAAAGATGTGTCCAAGATAGCACCCATGTGCTAGGACTCATTTTTCCCTTATTTTCTCAGCTAGGAATACCTCTTTCGCAGAAGCCACTACTGTTCTTCTAGGCGCTGATGGACGTGGGAGCCCCAATAATAAATTAGGCAATACTGGGAGTGTATTGAAAGAGCTCCTATATATTAAGAAGTTAGAAATAATTTTTCAGTAGTAGGTCATAGTTACATACCACTGTCCACCAGACAAAGTTTGGTCTAATAGAAAAACAGAGCAAGCAAAAATAGTTATTGCACAATTTTCTGAATACCTAAGTATGCCTATCAAAGGTGTATTTATTAATCATTGGAAAGTGATTTAAAAAAGTGTTTCTCTGAGTTTTCTCATTGCTCTCCCTTTTCCGGCTTTTCGCCACCAAATCTGGGGGGTATAGTTTATTATTGGTACCACAAACTTTTGGTACAACCATTTTTGGTTGTAGTCCCCAGTTTTTACCTATCATTCTTCTGTAACCTCATTAGGCCCGCGTAGTTCGGTCTAGATGTGATGTGCTAGTATCAGTTCCAAATATTTACCTTCGTTGCTCACCTGCAATCAATTTCCTCAGAAATATAATTTTCCCAAGTTGAGTTTTCTCTTTTTTATGAAGGTGACCACAGTGATATTCTCTGGGTTCACTGAGAGACCTTCCTAAGTCCACCATCAATCTGTGTACCATAACGAGGGTCCTCTGCGTAATTTCTGATGCCCTCACATTTTCTATTACTAGAATAGCGTAGACTTAGTTTTGTTGTTCCTGCTGTTAATTTTCGTTATCGAACTTTAGCTGCTAGAATTATCATTTATTGTCTTGTTTTATTGAAACAATAAATCATAACACTGAAATTTCAAATTGTTTTTTCTCAAAAACGGTGTATCCTACATAGGACAAGAGTATTTTTTTTTGTAAAATAGAACCTGTCAAGTTTTCAAACCTGAAATGAAAAATGTAAAAAAATCAAGGAGAAGAAAGTTGTGATTGTGTCCCTTGCAAACCCTTATGATCGCAATCGAAAAATCATGTTCACAGCAAACGATCATGCATTTTAAAGTTAATACATTATTTATTTAATAAAACTTGATGACAGGTTGCCACCATTAAAGAGCTGTAGTTCCATCAGGAAGCAATTTTGAAGTTGAAGGTGTTAAGTTTTCGTTTGGCAGGACAGTTTCTGGACACCTTGTGTATCGGTATAGATAAGATACAACATTCTGATTTAAAGTAATTGTAACATCTATAACAATAGTTAAGTAACTAATTTTAATTATAACGTTAAATGATATTTAATAGTGTTGGAAAAATAACATTAATATTTCTTATTTGAATGACCAAAAATATCCTACAACTAAATGAACTGTATGTCCGGAATGAGCTCTGCACAATAAAATTACTCGGTATTTAAATCAAATTATCCACCAAATATGAAAATAATAAATATTATGGTCACCATCATTATCGCTGATACAAACAATGGTTTATTTTATGTTGGTACTTTGAAAAATTTTAATTATTCTCAATAATTGGTTTCATAGTCATGAAATCCAAATTCAAGGTTAATTAATTTTTAATAGTTACTTTAATTTTAAACCTTGCACTGTCTATAAACAAACAATAGAATATTGTTGGTATTTCATTTTTGCAAATAACTTTCGCGGGAAGTATTTACTTTGCTTTAAACAAATTTTTGTTGCATCTTGGATATTCATGGTCGATGACCACTATATGACAACCAGACGTTAAAATTGTAATAATAAGTATAGGCAAATATTGACTAAAGATTTATCTATATTTAGATAAACAATATTTATTATTGCTGTTTAATGGACAAAATGATACATTGTATAACACTAGAAATAATATTATACCAAAGTTTTACCTCATTTTAAGAAATGAAACATTGGAGTTATTGACAACTACCGTCCTATCTCCATCATCCCCATTTTTGGGAAATCATAGAAATTATTCTCAAAATATACTTGCAGATTACTTTAGACAGTAATACAATTTCAAATTGTCATCAATCTGGTTTTAGAAATGAATGTTCCATCACTATGGCAGTTTTTAAATTAGGGTGCGGCATAGTTAGGGGTCTTAAGGAGAATGAGCACGTATAGTTTCCGCAATGGACTCAATTAGTTGTGACGTTACGAATTAGGCAACCTCTATATACTACTGCCAAGCAAACTGAAACTTTGACCCTTAATCAGGGTGCCCTTAATGCATATGTTTATAAGGCGATATTTTCGAAGATAGAAACAGAGCCTAGAATTTTATTTTATTTCTCCCGTCTAATATATATTTAAGGACTTCTAATACCTATTTCACATTTAAGAAATACATTAAAATATATATATCCATGTTTGATTTATAAAAACTTTATTTCAGTTTCATAATACAGTTTTTGTAATTATTTATACTTTCGTATATTTTCTCATACCTTGTGCATGATAAATGGTAACTGAAAGTTCTTAAATATTTCTTCCAAAGGAGAAATAAAATAAATTTCTACGCTATGTTTCTATCCTCGAAAATGTCGCCTTATAAACATATGCGTTAAGGATCAAGTTCTAGTGTGCTTGGCAGGCAACCCATGTGCCATGAAAGTAGTATACAGAGGTTGCATAATTATGTGACGTCACACTAATGCGGTCCATCGCAATAGTGATAGACGTACCGCCTATCTAGGTGGTGTTGTTGAGAGGCAAGGGGTGCAGAACGCAGAGACGGATTTAACTATATTGTTCGCTCATTTACTTTTTATAATATTACACTTACAATATCCCCCAAAGCACTGCTATGAATTGGTAACAAAACTTACTAAAATTATTTTCAAAAACACCTTACCAAATAAAGGAATATAAAATACTTATCGAATTATATCTTCATCCCGACAGTATAAGCTCGACTGCATTATCTCTAATTGCGGTCCTAGATTAAACAATACACTCACAAGTTTACTCCCACACGCCACGTCAGATAATTGACATGGAATCGCCGGTATCTTCTCTCTCACTTAATGTAAAAGAGGGATAAAGACGGGAGATCTATTTGCCGTCCTATTAATTCCTCTCGCCCCTCATAACGTCATAACCCCGCACACTATTAAAACTGCTTCAACTATAATAGCTATTAGCTTGTGCAATATCACCAAGGCTTTTGACTGTGTCTCATATGAAATACTTCTGGAAAAATGAGTTCTTGTGGTATTCAAAGATGTTTTAACTCCTAGATCGCTCAACCCTATCTCAATTCTGCGTACAACATATCCCTTTTTCAAGCAAAGAACCGCCCATTATCTCTCCCGCTCTGCTCCCGCTCTGCTCCCGCTCTGCTCCCACTCTGGACCCAACTCCAAATACGCGTGTTGTTTATGCGCATGCCTCACTTCTAGTTGCTTCTAGTCGCAAACTTTCGCGACGTTGTCAAAGATCAGAGACAAAAGTCGTTTAAAGCGGGGAATTTTGAAGTGGTCAAATGCAATAACGTTGTGCGATCGGAGAATGAAGAGAAAATGGGGGCAGTTTGGCAACACCGCTGGTTGCTCCAGTTAGTTGTTAGTGCCGGTTGATATTTGATTGCGTTTGCGCTGTAAGAGCTAAAAATCTTGTTTAACAAACTCGAATTGATCCGACCTAGCAATGGTAAACTCCGAGAATTCCAGCATTGCTATCTCACTTTTTGAGGCGTGTTAAGGCTAGGATTTTGCAGAGTGCACATGCACTAAATCTCAATTTTATGGACTCTT
Organism: Rutpela maculata; assembly: GCA_936432065.2. Classification (NCBI taxonomy): domain Eukaryota; kingdom Metazoa; phylum Arthropoda; class Insecta; order Coleoptera; family Cerambycidae; genus Rutpela; species Rutpela maculata. Next base: position 81,506,555 of record OW386289.2, on the reverse strand, counting down.
AGTTATTTGCTTACCTCCCCAACCCAGAAAAAATCAAGATATGATCTAGTTCCAGATTTAGTTATAATACATAGGTGTACCAAATTTCAAGTCAATACCATAAACCGTTCCAGAGTTAGTGTGCGCATAAGAAAATTACAGATAGAACGACTGACAGACAGATCAATAGACCAACAGACCGATAAACTTAAACTCAAACTGAAACTGAAACTTAAAATCTCGACGTTTCATGATGACATTCTAAGCATATTTGACCAAAAAAATCTTCAATTTTTTTTTACCGTTACTATACTGTGGAAGTAATTATTACATTCATATATAGTAATTATTACATTCATAGATGTAGAATTAATAATATTTAAGAAAACAATGCGGTTGAAAATTCTAGGCCCATTATAATGGGGAACTTGCCAATTTGTTTTTTATTTCATTAAAGTGTGTGTTTATGTATAAAAACACGCCACACCGAATATCAGCTCTTAAATCGCAGTACTAACTTTGCAATAAATAATTAAAGTTGAAATCCTCGCCACTCCTCACGAAAAGCATTGTGACGTCACTTTGAGAAAACTAGTCTCGTGTGGGGTCCCACAGATGGCGTACTTCACCCCAATTAATAGACTAGGCGGCGGTTGGCTTTGAGACGTCCGCATATTCGATCCTAAGTCTCTTGTTTTTTATGTGAGAGAAAAAATAAAAAAAGTGTCGAAAAGCTCAATCAATCCTCTTTACATAAACTGTCTACAAATTTTTTGAAAAAAACGATAATTATCGAGATATTCGAGGAAATGTAGGAAATTACACGTTTTCCTATAGAGTGTATATAAATCTTAAAAAAAAGAATTTTTCTCAGAAACCTTTGTTTCGAAGGGCCCAGATTAACGAAGCATCAAAGTAGTACATGATATTACATCGTATATGAGATCGATTTCAGTTAATTACCGATTAATTACGATGACAAAATGGAGAAATTTTACCCAGAAAAAAAAGTCCCAAATCTCGCCCCCTCTAATTCCTTCATTTTTGTCGGAATTCAAAAAATAAAAAAGATAGTTTTAGCAAATTTAATTCTATTTAAATTAGCTAGAGTAGTCTTTTTGCGTAGGAGCCAAGATTAAACAGTTGCCAGCTGTAGAAGCTCAAAATTTGCGATTTTTTGCCGTCATGGCCGATATTTGAGCAGAATCGGTGTCGCTTTGCGCCGTCATCCGACTTTCTCCATCTGACGTCACGTTTCAGGAGTGGGTAAAATCCGGAAGATTTTAATCGCTTACATTTCTGGAAGAGATTTTTTTTTAAATTTTTTGTTGTCTATGAAGTTTTAAATGATGTTAGTTTACGATTTTGAGTATTTTATATAAACTTTATTTTTTGGGCAAGTTCCCTAATTTTTTCGAGATAACCTTGCATAGGTGCGTCATTATCCAGTCACTTACAAAGCCAAATTGTGAATAACTAACAGGGGTTTGTTTCTGGTAGATCTACTGCGATTAACCTTGCATGTATCATACAATTCATTTCTAAGTAATTGGATGCAAACGAGCAAGGCTAGATTGTCTAAATATGGTATTCTCTTAGAACTTTTACTTCTTACTGTTCGTGGAAGACCTGAAAATATCTAGCAATAATTATTCTCTAAATGACTGAGCCCTGATTCAAAAAAATCTTAATTCAATTCATACATGGTGTGAAGACAACATGCTTCTTAATGTTGATAAATGCTATTCTCTGAGATTCAGTCGCCCCATAACACCTGACTATAACGTGAGCTTGTGTAACGTGTGAAAGATTTAGGTGGAATACTTGACTCCAAACTTTCTTTTCCTGAGCATTTCGAAGAAATGATCGGGAAGGCAAATAAAATGTTAGAGTTTCTTAAGAGAATGGCTCGGGAATTTTCAGATCCTCGAGCTTTAACTATTTTATAAATTTCTTTGGTTAGATCTATTATGGAATATTGCAACATTGGTTTGGACACATATATCAATACAGTTGAATCTGTACAAAACAGATTTGTCCGATTTATGTGCTATAAACTAAGCACTATATCATTAACCTGTGAGGAAGCAAAATCATATTTAGGAATTACTTCAATACACAGCAGACTCCAAAATTACGATGTTTGTTTCGCCTTAAAAGTTATCAGTAACTACATCAGTTCTTCAACCAACCGATCTTCTCGGTACACTTTGCAGATTGCCATGCCAACTCGTAAAACTGCTGGAGCCAACATTGTCAGTACGCTTTGAAGACGCTGGAATTCAAGTAGACCAGCTCACTTCTACGAGTTGTCATGGCGATTTTCAAAGTGTACCGAGAAGGTTTTTTGGTTGGGTCGTCTGTAGACCGCCTTTTAATGTACCAATAGAAATAAATCCATTCTGTCTGTAACTTATTGTCGAACAGCATACGCAACATTCAGTCCAGTGAATAAATAATCTCAACACTCAATAAATTCTGTATTGCACTTGGTTTATTTATTAAATCTCTTGATGGTGCTATTTAATTTTTAACCTTATCTCTGCATTTCGATTTTTCTTTTAATGTTCATTTTAGCTTGTTGTTAAGTTAAGGGTGGCGGTGCCGTGCTTAAAAAAATGATTTCGTAATTCGAAAATTTCTCCTACATCCATGTACTGATTGAAAAAATATTTTGATAGGCTTTAGAGAAAACTTGATAGAATGATACCACATTATTGAAGTCAACAAAAGATTTCTTTTCTTTCTTTAGTTTTCAATAGCCTAGTCTATAAAATATCTATAAAATTGTCTCTAAAAGCCTATCAGACATTTGTTTGAATCGGTTCAGGGATGTAGGAGAAATTGTCGAATCACGTTCACAGAACCGCCCACCTTAAAGTAAATATTAGGATTAGTATAACTATGTAAATGTATTTTTCTAATTCACATATAAAGTGACACTTTTCAAAACTGACGTAAATTTCAAAACGTTCTACTTTATGTAATCAGTTATGAAAAGTGAAATTTTACGTAACTGGTGAGGAAATAGTATATTGTGTATTTAGGTGTGAAAGCAATACATTCCCGAACGACGATGCAAATTGTTGGCCGAGGCGCTAGCCGAGGCCAACAAGCATCGAAGTCCGGGAATGTGCTTTCACACCGAAGTACATATACTATTTTTTCTGAAATCACAATCAATATTATTATAAATTAAGGAATTTGTCTTAATGCATAACATTTCTTCATTACAATTTAAGTGCTTACTAATAAACGCAATTTTAATGTGAGTTGGTTTGTCTGCGTGTATTTATTTACTGTCTAAAATATACATCAAAACTCGTACGGGAATGTTACTTTCCCCGCCTAGGTCGGGAAAGTAACATTCCCGTACGGTTTTGTTGATCGTTGCTTGGCAACGGATCTTTTCCGGTCTGTTTTCTGAGAGTTTCTTAGCAACGGACTAAAATACTGGAATTGTGCATTTTTCGATCTGAAATCGCGCCGAAAATGTAGACATTGCCGATCGATTTGAGAAAAAGTTAGTTATGTCATCAATTAGGAAAGATAAACAACTCCCAAAAAGGAAAAGAAACAATGTTTATTTAACACAAAATGGAATACTAAGTCCATAAAGTGGAAGCTTCTAAATTCTTCTTTCCTTCAAAATACGTTAACAAAACTTTTTCATTAATACGATTTACCTTATGTTATCAAATTAGGATTTCAAGTAATATTGTAACTTGGCTAAATAATAACGTCTGTCAATTTTGACATTAAAATTATAATGTGTGATAGCAGCAAAGGTAACTGTGAAAAATATTACTTCATTTTTAAGATCTTCAAATACACCTATTTCATTCATGTTTAAATTGTTTTTAAACTTTTAAAAGAAAAAATCATCTATGTAATAGGTTTCGAAAGACAATCTTGTCTAACTCGTGTTATTTTGCGGGATCTCGCTTCGCTCGTCCCGCAAATTTCACTTGTTACACAAAATAACGTCTTTCGTTACTTGTTACATACATAGCTATTTTGTAACGCCATATCCTAATATGATATTTATTTGACAGTTTCAATGAATCAAAACAATGGCATTATTGACAAGTGTAAAATAAAGAGAAAAGAGTGAAATAAAGAAATTTTATTTCACGGTGTGAAATAAAAATTATTCGTTTCTTTAGAAACAGCAATAGACTTTAGTCTATTTTTACAAAATTGTATTGTTTTCTAATTTCGAATGGCGATACAAAAAATTTTGTATATAACTTGAGACTAAACTGTGTTTCTTTTTACTCGTGTATTTTATAGCACTCGACTTCGGCTCGTACTATAAACGCCCCACCTGTAAAACAAACAGCATTTTACCCACTTTTATATAAAATACTGTTATACATAAATACATTAATTAATTAATTAAATAGGGTTATCAGCAAAAAATTTAATGTTTGCCTTCAAAAGTGACACGCAACGCTGCTTTCGTTCAAATTTGTTTCGAACTCACTGCTGCTGCAAGTAAAGGACACGTAGGTAGGTTGTGCTGAAATTAGGTAATATATTTTACACATAACGCAAAATAATATCCTCCTGAACAACCATAATGAACTACTTTATTGTTTTTTTGAACTATGTCTCATTTTAGACCCCACATTGAACGCCAATGAGCTAGTGGAATTATAACTTTATATACATAATTTTAAAGAAAATTTTATAAACTAAGATTTTTCGTGACGTCGCGTTAGTTTTTAAAATATTCGACAGTTTCAAAATTACACTGGTCCATTTTTTATCTTGTAGTATTTTCCGAAGATGTGTTACCTCAGATAAGCGGGACAGTCCTTTATCTTCAACCGCGCATAAACGATCAGATTTAGTTTTCTGACACAATACATACGCACTAGTCAATACCTTCTGAGCTAAAACTTACAAATAAATACATTCTAATGTCTATTCTGAAACAAAAGGATATATTACAACTCACGCATGATAGTTGCTTAAATTTCATGGGCATTAAAAGGCCTTTTAATGCCCATGAAATTTCAAACTTTCCAAAATGACGAAAATCTGAATGTATTTTACACACAATGCGAAGAAATATCCTTCTGAATAACTATGATGAACTATTTTATTGTTTTTTAAAACATGTCTCAATTTAGACCCCCACTGCACGCCAATGAGCTGGTGGAATTATAACTCTATATACGTCGTTTTAAAGAAAATTTTATAAGCTACATTTCAACTCTCTTGACATTTTTCTCTCAATTCTTCTTCTTACGAAGATATTCTCGATAAATTGAAGAAATTTACCTTTGGGGGTGGTTTTGGAGATGACCACCGAAATTTTCGGAATCAGCATAATCGAGTTACTCTAAAAACATAGGTTGGCAAAAGGTAATATGATTTGCTTCTAAATATTTGAATTTGAAGAAATAAACCTTCGTTCTCATGAACGATATTATGTCGATCTTAATATAGAGAGCCTTTTATATGCTGATGAATTGAAAAAAAAGTGAACAAGATTGTGAAAAACTGAGGAATAGCCTAAACATGGTTAATGGCCGATGCCTGTTAGCACATCTGATTTTGCGATAAGCAGATCGCGATCAAACGCTTTATAAAATGATGTATAAACAGAGTCAACTTGAACTTTATGTACCTGTGAGTTAAGAATAAAATCATTATAAATAACTAAGTTGAAAAGTCATGTTGCTGGTTTACAATTGTCGCGTATTGCTGGTTGCATATATATAAACCAGTGATAAAAATTAGAATGAATTAGTTTTTCTTGGCACTAGGCAGCATACTTTGCGCCACTTTTTGTTAAAAAAAACTCTCACTCTGTTGCTTTCAATTAAAGATTTAACGACGCTAAATATTATCAATTTTAGATTATTGTTGGCATCGCAGTACTTTTTTATATTATCTTTGCATGTTTTGAAATACAGTGTATTAGTGCGAGTGTGTGAACGATTATTGACCCCGCTACTATATATTAGAGTACATGGAGATCGAAAAGAGTCAGGGTTGTCCAACGAAAAGGGTTACTCTCGACGAGACCCAGGAGCCTTATTCACCAGGGCTAAATCGCTTAGTATCTCCTTTTGTTCAGGTATTTTGTGCCAGTAATTGAACAGATGAAATTCGCATCATTAAACTTTTATAGTAACATTTTACGCTAAATAAAATACAGTCTATTTTTTATCGTTTCCTTCAACAAAATTTACAAAATATTGTTATATGATCAAAAGGTATATTAAATATACATTGCATATATCATATTAAAAAAAGTTATAATCATCTCATGCAAGAACAAATTGGTTTTGAAAATAAAAAGGCGGCAAATGAAGACGTATCTGATGATCATTCAATTCTCTGTTGATTTGTTGTTTACATTTACATTGGGTGTTTAATATTTGTTTATAATGGAACCTATAATTTTGTGAAAGGTACTTCAGAGAACTTACTCATAGTGGATTTTTATGTAGACAATTTGAACTATTTAAGTGCCGAATCCCGAAATTTTAAAAATTTGAGGTTATTATTTCTTTAAAATACAATGACACGTCCATTTTAACTTTGATCTATTAGTCCAGTCAACAGAGTGCTAAAATGAACAAAATCTCTAATTTGAGTGCTAATGAATGGATTTTGATAAAACCTTGTGCAATGTGTTTGTAATGACGTTAATAAAAAAGTTGAAAAAATGATTAGAGTAGGAAATGATTGGAAGGGGTAGAAAACACCCATTTTATCACGGGTTCCGTAACTTGTAGAATTAGATCAAAAATGAAAAAGAAACAATAAATTTACCTTTTTTGGCCCAAAATAAGATGTTTTTACTCTTATGAATTTTTTTCGAGAAATGCATATCTTCGGAGATATGGCCAGTCAAAAATTCCTAAAAGTGGGGAAGGTAAAATGTAAAAGTTGAAAAAATTCAGGTGAATGTATCATCGAAATACAAGACTTTTTTTTATTTGCAACTTTTCTATAAAGTGCATTTTCACCGAGTTATTCCGGAAAAACATGAAAAACTGACCCTTTCTTTAAAATTGTAGCGCTTTAAAAATATGTAATTTAAAATTTTGAAAAATCAGACGTATGCATTGAGGCCTTCTAAACATTTTTTGTCTCTTGGGTTTTTTTTTGTAATTGCTAATTTTCCGAGTTACAGGCAGTTTTTCACGATAACTAATGTACTACATTTTTTGCACATTAAAAAATACATAAATTTAAAAATTATATTGAACTTTTAAAAATGGTATAACTATATAGGTTGCATATTTTTTTATAATAATATACATAAATGACGTTCATTTTTCGAATTTTCATGTATTTTTGGTGCAAAATATATATATATATATATATATGTGCATTTGTATCGTGTCCGCCTCCTTACAAATTTGTGGCGCCCGCACCTCCACTAGAAATATTATAGATAGATTAGTTCTGTTTACATATACATAACCGCCAAATTTCACTTACCAAGGGCACGCGGAGAGGGGAAAGGATTTTTATCTTTTTTTACATACACTTTTTTGTTCATACGATTGGTATGTTTACACCTCGTTATATAAATAGTACCTCTCTGACTCAATGTATTTAAAACTGTTATATATAACGGTAGCCTTTGCCTCCTTCGAGGTTGCCAGACTTCTATAGTGTAAAATGCTCTAGCGCTTGCGCAATTAGTTGCGCTATGCAATCGTGTGCGTTTGTTATTATGATGATTCATATTGTGTAAGTTATACTTTATCAGATTACATTGGTGTTTTACCCGATAATGTGCGATTATCTGTTTTAAAATGAACCGTTCACGCTAAATATCTATTGTAGAATAATGTATGTAATTCAAAATATGTACTTAAGGGAATTATTATTACTATTTAAAATGCTTTTCAAAAGACATCACTGAATCAGTTCAATTTTGTAACACAATTGTTATATATTAGTCCACGTAAATTAGATATTTTAGAAGAAATAATTTATAAAGTAATAATATTTGGGATGCGTAATCTAGATGGGGTTCGAAAAAGATACCCGAATAGTTCCCCACAATTTAGAGGTGAAACGTCCGTAATGATTATGAATAGAGCTGCTTCGGCCATATTACGGGGACTTAACGCTGGTTTTTCACTTTTATCTTGTAAACCGTTCGTCGAAAGAGAAAAAAGTATAGGAAATAAAAAAATCGTCATGTTAAATTCTGCATAAAAAGTGTACTATTAACCTTGTAGCTTATCCTCACCTATTTCGCGCTAACAGCATCCGAACAGAGGCGTAGTTTGGGGCGCAGAGGTAAAAATCCATTCTATTCCAAGTTTGACTCCGAATATCTTAAAACCAGTCACTTTAACGAGAAAAATGCTCAGGAATGAATTTATTGAGCAGAATTTTCTCTATTAGATGCATATATAGAGGGTTTTGTCGCAAGTAGTTTATGTATTTTCCCCTTCTTTGCAATTATATTAGAGGATAATCTGTACTGTTCACACAAAAGAAGATTTGGAGTCATATTTCAACTCTGAGCTTGCTTCAATTCCACTTCTTCTCTTCAATGAGAAAGGGTTAATGAGGAAAATTAAGAAATCGTCTGTATGATATTTTCAATGCTGTATGAGAGAGGCCAATAGATTTTTCCGATTGCCAGTTCATTGTTGATGGCGGCAATTTGATTCATCGTGTAGTATGGCCGAAGCAGCTTTATTCGTAAACATTACGGCCAAAAAGTGACTGTAGTGTTTGACGGATATGCTGACTGCAGTATGAAGAGCATCGAAAGACAGCAGCGTCTTTTGAAACGCATTTCACCGGAAATTGTTTTTCATGAGAACACGCCACTGACTGAAACGCAAAATAAAATGATAAATAATCTCACAAAAAGGAACGGTTTATTTCGCAATTGGTGGAGAGATTTAAAAACGAGGGAATCAAAACAATTACTGCTGTAGACGACGTTGACGTACTCATAGTTCAAACCGCCTTAAACGAATCTCATGGAAACGATACAGTGGTCATCCTCGGACAAGATATTGATCTTCTCGCATTGATTATCTCTCAGAGATAAATAAAAAATAAAGATTACAGTTCTCGTGACTTGCAGTCCTCGGAAGTTTTAAAAAGCTGTATGGCCACATGTTCAGTGGATGCGATAACACTTCAGCTTTCTTTGGTAAAGGAAAAGTGCAAACGGTGGAATGCGTCAATAAAAGAAAAGATCTCGAAGAGGTTGTCCGTATATTCAACAACCGTAGCTCAACGAAAAAAGAAATTACATCTTTGAATCATCAAAGATTCATTATCTTCAATAAGTTAGTCCGCCAATCTAGTACTACCGGGATTCTACGAAGACTGCCAGCAACATCCGAGGCATTACGTCAACATTCTTACAGAGTATTTCTCCAAATTTATGATTAACCAACAAATATATTCTAGAGTTTTGGTCTCGAATGCTTTTTAAAACATTTTTATTTCTTGCTAGAGGGAAATATTTACATTTTTGCTCCAGAATAATCTAGGTTTTTAAAATATCTTTGGAAGGTGGAAGATTACACTGGTCAACATTCAGTTTGAAAAAATACACCGGACTCTACCTAGGTACCCAGGGGTTTTGGAGTCGCTGATTCCGTTGCCGAGGTCGGTTAAGCTCTATCACGTCAGGTTCAAGGTCATTTGAAGGTCAACCTAAGAAAAGGTTTTTGAAAAAATCTAAAAAAATTCACGCATAGGCTCTTGGGGGATCTCTGAGTCCAAATCCGATGTCGGTTGACCTTTATCACCTCATGTTCAAGGTCATGTGAAGGTTAAAGTAAGAATAGGAGGTGAAAAAAATTAGAAAAAATTTATACGAATGCTCACCTGCCTACTTATTGTCTGTTTATCTGTCTGCCCTTATACCTGCACACCTGTTTGTTTGCTTGTTAGTCTGTATTTATCATCCGCCTGCATTTTCTCTCTGTCCATCTATTTGACATCCTGCCTTTCTGTCAGTAATTCTGTCTGACTGAATGACTGAATGTTTCTATCTGACAGTCTGTCTGCCTCCTTGTCAGTTTGTCTGACTCAGGAAACCATTAAATTACTTTGACTCTGACAGGATTGAGCTCAGGGCCGGTTTTAGGTAACCGGAGGCCCTAAGCTCTAGGTATGTTTTTCGTTGAAGCTTTCTCTTCGAATAAAATAAACGTGCATATCTGCGTATGAAATCTGAGTTCTGAGGCCCCCTAAATGCGAGGGCCTAAGCTGGCGTTTACTCAGCTTATAGGCAAAACCAGCACTAATTGAGCTCCAAGTGAGTGAAGCCAACGCCCGTGGTACTCTTTACTTGCATGTTCGCTCTGCTTCTGCAACTATACCTAAAGGCCATCCTTTCACAGAAGAAAATAGGTAGGTGATTCATTGAGTTAAATATATTTGCACTGAGATAGCCGAAGAATCTTCATGTGCAGCTAAAGCTGGCGGACGAATGCCGGCTTGAAATGACCTCAGATTGACCTTGAAATGACCTCTGGATGCCTCTCTTTTTTAAGGGTAAGCGAACAATGGATTCGGACTCAGCGACCCGAAAAACCTGTGTGAATTTTTTCAGATTCTTTCAACCACCTTTTCTTACTTTAACCATCAAATGACCTTGAAACTGACGTGATAGAGGTCAACCGACATCGAATGCAGACTCAGCGACTCAAAAAACCTATATATAAGTTTTTTCAGATTTTTTGACAGCTTCTCTGTTTTTCTCAAATTAACCTTGAAATGATCTCCGGATGCCTTTTAAAGGTAAACGAACACCGGATTCGGACTCACCGATCCCAAAAACCTATGCGTGATTTTTTCAGATTTTTTCAATCACCTTTTCTTAATTTGACCTTCAAGTGACCTTGGAGCTGACGTGATAGAGGTCAACCGGCATCGGATACAGACTCAGTGACCCAAAAACCCTATATGTAAATTTTTTCATATTTTTTAACAGCTTCCTCTCCGTTTTTCTCAAATTAACCTTGAAATGACCTCCGGATGCCTTTTAAGGGTAAGCGAACACCGAATTCGGACTCAGCGACCCCAAAAATCTATGCGTAAATTTTCTCAGATTTTTTCAACCACCTTTTCTTAGTTTGACCTTCAGATGTCCTTGAATCTGACGTGATAGAGCTTAACCGACCTCGGCATCGGAATCAGCGACCCCCTGAGTACCTAGGTAGAGTCTTGTATATTTTTTTAAACTAAATGTTGACCTGTGTTATTATTATTCTTTTATTTTCTGATTTTTAGCCCCCCCCAATAAAAATCGTCTTCTAATTTTTTTTTTACTTTTACTATATAAGGCCAGCAGCAGTGACAAATAGTGGATTAAGGGCAACTAGTTACGTTAAGGAATGTTCGTGTCCTGTTAAATAAATACCTTAAACAAATACCTTTTTTAATTTGCTCTAAGCTATAAAGGGGTACAAAAATATTTGTTTCTGAACAAAATAAACGTTTTCTTATTCCCAAATTGAAAAAATTTAAAAACCCATTGATCTCTAGAAAGTATTATTTCTGTATATAAAAGTTATTTATATTTTTAGTAAGATAATTTTAGTTACCACATCTATAGATGTATTTAGGAATAGTATGCCTCTTTACTATGTTGCCAAGTTTAGGAGGCGATATCGCTACTTTATTGTAAGGAAGCATTTAATACCTATATACATCAAGTGTTTAAAACAGCAGCGCCACCTGGTAAAAAATGTAGTGGACTATGGTGTATGTTTACATATGTTTATAGGTATTTTCCGCCTCCAAAAAAAGTGTCGTTAAATGCTTCTATCTCTCTATTTCTTCCCTTTTTGTCATAATCTTATATGCGCACCAATAAAGCTGATCATTATTGATAATAATGAGTCATGAATTTACTAATTATCAAGACATTCGCGATGAAAACAACACAAAACGTCTCCGCCTCCGAAATCGGAGGCGAACGCGTAAAATCGGAGGCAAACACCACCTAACCATATAACATTCGGAGGTGTATGAGTACTAAATGCATGTATATATATATATATATATATATATATATATATATATATATATATATATATATATATATATATATATATATATATATATATATATATATATATATATATATATATATTATTTATTGTGAAAAATGGCCTGTAACTCGGAAAATTAGCAAGTTACAAAAAAATTCTAAGAGACAAAAAATGTTTAGAAGGCCTCAATGCATACGTCTGAATGTTTTCAAATTTTTAAATTACATATTTTTATAGCACTACAATTTCAAAGAAAAGGGTAGTGTTTCATGTTTACCCAGAATAACTCGGTGAAAATGCACTTTACAGACAAGTTGCAAATAAAAAGAAGTCTTGTATTTCGATAACACACTCCCCTGAATTTTTTCCGATTTTTTTTTCAACTTTTACATTTCCCCTCCCCCACTTTCAGGAATCTTCAAAAATATGTATTTTTCGAAAAAATTCACAAGAGTAAAAATATCTTATTTTGGGCTAAAAAAAGGTAAATTTATTGTTTGTCTTTCATTTTTGACCTAATCTACAAGTTACGGAACCCCTTCCGATCATTTCCTACTCTGATCTTTTTTCAACTCTTTTATTAACGTCATTACAAACACATTGCACAAGGTTTCATCAAAATCCATTCATTAGCACTCAAATTAGAGGTGGAACCCCCGTTGACTGGACTATATGCTAACAGCAAACGACGCCCGTCGATTATTCCCTTTATCTAATTGCGCATGCGCTCACATCTGACGCGGCAATGGGCGCGAATTCAAAATTTCTTAATTTATATAATTAATTTCACTGTTAAAATGACTTTAGATTGTAAAATAAAATTTAATAAAGTACTTGAATAAAAAAATTTTAAAAAATGGTCAACGACCTTATCCCATGATACATTGTTGGTTATTGAGTATTCTAATATTTTCGAATAATTGCCTATAGTACATAGTACCTAAAGGTAAAAAATATGCAAAACTTCCGAATAATTTCATATTGAATGATAATTTTTTTTATGGGTGATTCTTGTAGTAAAAGATATCTTCAGTTTCTATATGATCCCGGCGCTTGCCCTTTTTTGATTTAGAAAAAAAATACATGGAAAAGTATTGATTATTAATTTTTAAAATGCAGTATATTCATGGTTTTGGGGTCGCCAATTACGAATATGAAGTCAAAATTAAAAAATTGAAAATGGTGGCTCCAATATGGCGGAGGGAAATGGGGCAAATGTAATAAATTGCTTGATTACGTATTCTAATTTATGCTTATAAGTTTCTGGGGTCGCTAATTACGAATATGAAATCAAAATTAAAAAAATTGAAAATGGTGGCTCCAATATGGCATATAGGTTTTTGGGGTCGCTAATTATGAGTCTGAATTCGAAATTAAAACATTGTAAATAGTGGTTTCTATGTATATGGTGGGGGAAACGGGGCAAATGTAACAAATTGCTTCATTTCACGTTTAATTTATGTATATAGGTTTTGGGGGTCGCTAATTATAAATATTAAGTAAAAATTAGAAAATTGAAAATAGCGGATCCGATATGGCATGGCGGAGGGAAACGGGGCAAATGTAACAAATTGATTAATTTCGCGTTTTAATTTATGCATACAGGTGTCTGGTCTCGTTGATTACTAATCTGAAGTCAAATTTTAAAAATTTAAATTATAGGATATAAATATGGTAATAGTCTAAGAGCTACAGCTACAGAGGGGGACATGTGACACTGTAGTCAATATTTTATTGAGTACAGGTTCGATTTTTACCGACATAGTGAGAGCCCGGTCGCCAGAAGGCAGTCTGGAAGGATAATGTAAAAAAAGTGAAAAGGTGCTGTACTGAAAATTTGTAGAATGAAGACAGTATAAGTAAGTAGGAAATAAATTGCCAGAATGGTGGGTAGAAGGTAAAGGGCCGCACAGTGGGGCAAATAGCTCATTTTTTGGACAAGCGATAATTCCCAAGCCTGGAATTAATGAAATTTAAATTTTTTTTTTTTTAAACTCTTCGTTATAAAATTGCCTTTAATTCCATCGAGTCCGAATTTTGAAATTTCAAAATTAAAGGACTTAAATTTTCAAAAGTAAATTAAAATTTTATCAAAAGATTGTTTAAAATTATAAAAAATTGTTACTTGGGGGTTTTTTTTGGTTTCTAATCTCATTTCTGATCCCCAAATTTTGCGATTCAAAAAACCAAGATAGCGGATCCAATATGGCGGCCATAATATTTTTTAAATGAAATGTACATGCACAAACTGTTAAAAATTGTTACTTAGGTCTTTTAAGGGTTTCTAATCGAGAATCTGAAATCTAAATTACGTAATATCGTAATCCAAAATGGCGGCCATAATATTTTTTTAATTGACATGTAAATGCGCAAATTGTTGGGGGTTTTAGAGATTGCTGATCATGAACCTGAAGTCCAAATTACGTAATATTGAAATCCAAGATGGCGGATCCAATATGGTGTCCGTAAGTTAAAAAAGAATGACAAATCAAGAAGGAAACTGTTAAAATTTGTTTTTCGGGGGTTTCGCAGTTTGCTAATCTCGTTTCGGATATTAAAATTTCGATATTTTGCAAACCAGATAATTAAATTCAATATGGCTGCCATAACTTTACATGTGAAAATAGTTAAAAATTGTTACTTGCAGGTTCTTGCGATTGCTGACTACGCATTCGTAATTTCGAATTCTAAGATGGCAGATTCGAATATGCCATCTTATAAAAAAATGAGATAACCAATCAAAAATGTTGACATCTTTAAACTTAATTTTTAATAATTTGCGTATGTACATTTCATTTAAAAAGATATTATACCCGCCATAATGGATCCGCCATCTTGGATTTCGATATTACATAATTTAGACTTCATATTCATGATCAGAAACCCTTAAAAGCCCTAAGTAACAATTTTTATCAATTTGCGCATGTACATCTCATTTAAAAATATATTATGGCCGCCATATTGGATCCGACACCTTGGATTTCGATATTACGTAATTTGGACTTCAGATTCATGATCAGTAATCTCTGAAACCCCCAAGTACCAATTTTTAACAATTTGCACATTTACATGTCAATTAAAAAAATATTATGGCCGCCATATTGGATTCGCCAATTTAGATTACGATATTACGTAATTTAGATTTCAGATTCTCGATCAGAAACCCTTAAAAGTCCTAAGTAACAATTTTTAACAGTTTGTGCATGTACATTTAATTTAAATAATATTATGGCCGCTATATTGGATCCGCTATCTTGGTTTTTTGAATCGCAAAATTCGGGGATCAGAAATGAGATTAGAAACCAAAAAAACTCCCCAAGTAACAATTTTTTATAGTTTTAAACAATCTTTTGATAAAATTTTAATTTACTGTTAAAATTCAAGTCCTTTAATTTTGAAATTTCAAAATTCGGGCTCGATAGAATTAAAGGCAATTTTATAACGAAGAGTTTAAAAAAAAAATTTTGATTTCATTAATTCCAGGCTTGGGAATTATCGCTTGTCCAAAAAATGAGGTATTTGCCCCACTGTGGGCCGCCAGAAGGCGCCAAAGTTGCAAAAAATTTCGCAACATTTACATGATCAAGTGCACTTCTGACAATTTGCGCACTTATTGTTTGTTTCAAAATGAAATTACGTCCAAAACGCCAGAGGGCTAAGTGGAAGAAAAAGAGAGAAAATATCGATGCTGAGAGCGTCAGCGCCTTAACCGATCAATCACTTTTCTCTGTATTTTCACATTTTACATCATTAAGTGTACTTCTAATTTGGAGATGTTCAATAAACTATTGGTCAACTGCCAGAAGTCAATTAGGAAGATATACAAAAGTTACTAATTTTATTAACGAAAAGATATTAGACTTATTTTATTTTTATTAAAATTATGTTAAGAATTTTAATATTCTTAGAAAAACACTTTCATGTTCGAACTTTCAGTATAATCTTGTGTGGAACGAAATTTTTTTCAATTGTGTTTGAAAATCTTTCCGTCGACTGCCACTAATCCAGGTATACAGTCTCTTATGATCATCTGCGCTATTGTTTTCTCTCTTTTTCTTCCTCTCCCATACTCTATCTTATATTCGTAAAGTTGACTACACTCTTTTTTTGGCGTGTAAAAAATTTCGGAGTCTTTGACAGTGCGGTGCGGCGTGTTTGATGGTCAAATGCGCCGACATATTTTGAGTGCTTAGTAGACCTGAAGACAACTGTATTTCTTTTTACATCTATAATAGAGTATGTATGGAAGTTTTCGTTGGAAAGAAGAGGTGATTCATTCCAAGGAATGCGAATGGTAGTTTGGCTTGAGATTTGAAAACCTAAAGATCGTCGGAGTGTATTTTTTATTTTGTATTCTCGTTTCTGATGGACAAAAAATTAATTTATTTTGCGTGTTCAAATGTGAAGATGGCCCTTCACTGAAGAAAAATTGCCAGAGTGCCGCCAGAAACTGTGTGTTCGTGTAGCATTTAAAATGAAATACAACGACGTTGTTCTTCCCCAACATGTTATTGAGGTCCATGGATATCATTCCATTTGCTGTAAGAACTTCTTGGCAGTCTCAAAAAAATACGTAGAGAAATACGACCAACTTAAAAAATCTGAAGAAAATACGAAAGCATCGACATCATTTATGAGTGCCACAGGTAATTTGAATTCTCTCAGTACAAGTTTATGTATGTTGTCAGTGTCGGACAGGATCCAAATCCTATCTGTGGCCCCTCTTTTTAATTTGTATTTGATTTTTGTCGATTCGAAAATTGAGAAAATGAATATCTGTTGCCTAAAGAATCTCTACTCGAGCTCATGTGACGTCAAAAACTATCTACTGCACCACAGAGAAAATCAATTTATTAAAGATAAACCAACCACTTAATAGTAAATACAAATTCTGTATCTATACAATACCTATTTACGCAACAAAAATAATAAGAAAATAATAATGTATAGTAATCTCCATATATTATTAATCCACATAAAAAAGACCGTTAAAACAACCCATAAGTAGCCAGGGCCGCGCTAAGCCATTTGAGCGGAAGTATCTAAAATAAATCATGGTAAACAATTTAATATAAAAATTCAACATTTTTAAGTTCGTCCTAGGGCCCGATTAAGGATTCAATCAAAGATTACGAGCGTTCGTTGAGAGGAGGTTTCTAGACTGATTATGAGTACGTCATCTCCGGTCCAGAACAAACTAGATCAACTAACTTTTAGAAAGAACTTCGAAAGAACTTTGAAATAATAAGTTCAAAAAAGCTCTTTTTCTGATTTCACACTGGCAAAGTCAAGACATAGCTACCTTTATTGATAACAAAAATATTATATTAAATTACATTGAATGTTATTCGTACCAAGTTAACGTTGATGGTAATGTTGTCCGAACGACGAATGCTGATTTCTGTTGTCCTCCGTATGAGGAGGCTGACACAAAGATAATTTATCATGCGTTTAAAATTGACTCAAATTGACAGTAGAAAGACGTTAAAAAAACGTAATCTTCTACCATTTGTTTCACCTGTGGATTTAAAATCCCCTTGCATTTAGTTGGAAACAACAGTTATTTTAACGCTGTAAAAAATACGCTTTTTTCTTCTTGAAATAAAACGTTTGAATCTCCGTATTAAATATATGGAATACAAAACGTTAAACTTTTTCGTTTTACAAAGGTTACTTTTAGCGAGTCGATAAAACTTCTTACATCATAAGCGTGTTTTATAAGTTTTTATGTATTTGTGAAAAAAAACGTACTCACTAAAACGTTTTATATCAGTATTTTCTTCTACCAGTGGCTAAAAATGGGTGTAGTAGTACCATATTTTAAACGGTACATATTTAAACGTTGAAATTTTCAACCAAATGCAACGTTGAAAATTTCAACATAAAACGTTTAATCAACGACTACGCTGTTTTAAAAACGTTTATTAAATGTACGTGTGCCCATTGGGAACAATTTAGTTCTTGGAAAAAATTATTAAATTGGTACTTTTACTCCCGGAAATGTAAAAAATACAATAGATAATAGAGCTATTGAGAGTAAAATTACTAATTTATTTAATTGTTCAAATCAGCGTAATAATTTAAGTTAACATATTAGTTTTATTATATTATTTTACATTACAATGTCTTGTGTAGTAGAGTATTGCCATTCTTATAAAAATAAGGGTGATGTTTCAATATTTGATTTAGCGTGTAAGGATCTTAAGGCTATGTCCTAACTGCACAAATAGTTTGATCGTGCGAGCGAAAGAGCGACGCGATGATCGCTTTAACGCGCGAATTAATCCTTGCTGTGTCCAAATTGGTCACTTATAAAACACCACGCGAACAGTACGAACGTATACTTTATAAGTGATAACATTTATTTAAAATATTTAGCTATAGTTAAAATCATGATGAGCCAAAATTTGGAGAATTCCAGTATCTTTTTATTCAAGTGTCCCATTCCTTGTCTACGAGTAACCTATTTTTTTTATAACGAGGGGCTTCATTTGTTCTACAGAATTTGTAGTTTCTAAACTTCAGAAATCAATAATTCTGACCGAGCATCTCACATATTTGCAAACACATATGCGCTAGCGAGCGAAGAAAAACAAACTGGTTTGAAAAACAAAACATGCGATGAAGCGACGCGATCACGTCTAACCGCCCTATCGTGCGTTCACTGCTAATTTGGACATATACACAAGTTTGTACAGTTTAATTTTTCATCGCGTCACTCTTTCGCTCGCGCGATGTGCAGTTAGGACAGCCTAATTATTCATAATCGAAATTTTGTGTATAGATCTATCACAAACATTACCAAGTAACCTCGCTAAATAATCCTTTATGTATTTGACATACGTATCATTAATAAATAACACACAAAACTATTGTCAGAGAACTAACAATTCCTAAATTATTATTTACGAGGTAATACACATCTGAAATATATTTATGAGGAATTACTAATATCAAATGTTATCCTCAGTGTTTTTTTTTCACTAAAACTAATATTTATTGAGACATTTGCAACAAATGAAAAACTTAAGTTTTGTCGAAATTACCTTTACAGTTTAAAATGCATTTATTTCTAAAGCAAGTGCTTTAAATGAGCAAAAAAAATTGAGCATCTAGGTAATGCTACATTTTAACGAAAAAATGTATTTTAGATAAGTTTTTTAAATTACTGGCTAATTAGAGTAACAAAATGGCGACCTTTTTATATATAAAAAGATATAAATTCGCACATGTTTGCGTCATAACTTCTTTATTTCATATGCTACAGAAACGAGTAAAAAATAATTTTAAAGCGCAATTAATTGTCTTTAATTTAATTTCTTAGCATGCTTGACGTAGGTGTCACAATTTCTGAAATATTTTACATTTAAACTAAATTTTTCGTCTTATAAACGTTCGGACGCAATTTATAAACTTTCATATCTCCGAAACTATTAAATATATGTAAATATATAATATAATTAGCGAAATTCATTATCAGTTTCTCAGCTTTATTTTTGGTCTCTACATATTTTTCACTACAACTAATATTTATTGAGATATTTGGAAAAGAAAAAGAAAATTTAGGTTTTATCGAAAATATCTTTATAATTTAAACTTTAATTTTTTCTAAAGCAAGTGCTCTATACAAACGAAAAACCGCTGCCCATGGAATCATTACTTCCACATCCAGATTTTCTATCCAAGTCACTCACAATGAAAAAATTTTGTATGTGGAAATAATTGTTTATGGAACTTTAATAATATAATATTTGAAATCCTCTACCCCAAAAACCCATAAACGATACCCCACATCGGTAGTGGGGTGGGGGTGGTGATAGGGAGTGGTAGTTGGGGTGGATGAAGTAAAAAAATATTTTGAGGCTTCTAGTTTTTGTACACACACTAAATCACAATTTTTTTTCATCCCCTTTAATAATGGGTGGGGGTGGTAATGGGGGTGGCTAATGCCAAAATTTTTTTTGAGACCTTAGCTTCTCTTGTATATAGTAAATACCAATTTTATGGACTCTTACCTGCTTGATTTACCTATTTACTCCAATTTTACCCCAATTTACCCCCCAACCCTTCGACGGAACAAGATGAAAATATAGTTTAGTTCTAGATCTCGTTAAAGTACATATGTGTACCAAATTTCAAGTCAATATCTCAAACGGTTCCAGAATAAACGTGCGCACACAAAAAGTTACAGACAGACAGACCGACAGACCGACAGACAGACAGAATTTTTTTTTACTCAAACTTAAAATCTCGACGTTTCATGACATTCTAAGCCTATTTGAAAAATAAAAATTTTTAAAAATTTTTTTGTCGTTACTATACTTCCACTGGATGTGGAAGTAAAATTTGAGCATCTACATCATGCTATATATTATTAAGAAATAGTGTTTGAAATTCCTTTTTTATAATTACTGGCTAATTACAGTAGCAAAATGGCGACGTTCTTATTAAAAAAAATGTGAAGACGCACATTGCTTCGGTCATAACTTTTTTATTTTTTGTGCTACAGAAACAATTAAAAAATTAGTTGAAAGCTTAGTTAATAACCCATTATTCTACTTATTAGCATTTTTGACGTAGGTGTCACAGATTCTGAGATATTTAACTCTCACTCTAAATAATTATCTTATGAACACTCGGATCCCCAATATAAACTTAAATATCTCGAAATTATTAATCCTACATTAATAAACAAAAAATATAATTGATTCCCAGTTTATACTTTCTGTAATTGGTCTGTAACATTTTTTTGATAAAGCAATACTTTTCGAGATACTTGACGAAAGCCATTTGGAGATACCTTTTTTTAAGCTAAAATCGCAAGTCGTTATAACTTAAAAACTATCAATTTATGTGAAAGATTGCATAGAACCTTTTCTTCTTAAAATTCGACTCTTTTTCATCTCCAATAAATATATAAATTTTTTAAGTACCGCTCCCTGGGAAGGGGTGGCATACACCCCCTGTAAATTAGCAAGCCCCCTCATAATATAGAAACTTTTCTGTGAAGCATTTACTATTGTACTGCCAAAAATGAACGAAATCGGTTCAATATGACATTATTCCGAAGTTAAATCCTCTAGTTATTGTACTACTATGTATGTAAACTGTTCTGCGGTGTGTCCCCGGATTGTATTTGCGATAGGAGTAAAATGCCAAAAAAAAAATGAAAGCCGTACTAATGTACGGCTTTCATTTTCTGCAGTTTCGGTCTGCTTGACGTAAAACTGATTGTAACCAAATTTCAGTTAAAATGAGATCTAACTCGCGGAGTTAATCTAAGAAGAAAATAAAAGAAAATAAATCATTGTAGGTAAACTGTAAACTGGTCTTTCTGTTAATTTTACGGAAAATTTTTAATATAATATAATAATATCTCCTGAAGAATGAGTGTTTTAAAGTATTTACCTAACTAGTATATTAGCGTGCCCAGATTAGGGCAACAATATACAGAAAGAAGGTATTTTCATAATAAATAAAAAAGTGTGTAAGTTGTTATTTGCATAATACCTAAATAATATTCTCTAACCCACATAGCACAAGATATTCTAAGAATGATCTGTAAATGTCCTCTAGGGAGTATATATATTCGAAATAATATTGTATTGTTCCAGGAATATATATAATTTAACATGTTGATACTAGAATATTTCATACGAATAATAAAATAATATTCTATCTGAACAATAGTATAATATTCTTAGTATATATATAATTTTTGAGAAGGAAACAATAAGATTCCAAGAAAATAATACCAGAATATTCTTTTTGAACAATAGTCTAATATTCTTAGAAGATATATGATTTTTGAGAAGAAGACAATAATATTCCAGGAAAAATAATACAGGAATATTCCCACTAAACACGCAAACGTCGGTTGGAACTATAGGTAAGAGATGGCATCAAATGCCAATTATGTAATAATGTCAGCGAAGGCAATTAACTGTTATGTCACGTGTATTTAGAATTAACCGCTTATTTATTGGTATTTGACTCATTTCGAAGCCTTTCCAAGTTTGCAATAGATTTTTGCAGATAAATTTGGTTATAACTCGCCGACTTAGTCCTACTACTGGTCTATGAGTATTCACCTAATATTTCGTACCGGCAATCTAACATAATTCTCCGGTGTGATATCTTGAGACAGAATCTTACATGCAATATGCGCTACACTGATGATTCTGACGAAAACCAAGAGTTAAAAATCGATAGTTGTAAGCAATTATCGTGTCTCTTGTAGTTTCGTTCCATTCTGGTATCATTCTCGTATATTAAACAATGATAAGTCAAGAAAATAATCATATATAAGTAACTGGTAAATGCCATTTCAGTTTAAAATTGGGTATTATTCGTCAACTTACATATTATGTAATGCAACATAAAAATCCAATAAAATAGGAATCAATCTGTATGTGAGAATAATATAAGCTTATACCCATAATATTCGTGAAAGAGTGAAATAATAATCTAGGAATATTGTATTAAGGAGAAATTGTATTATTATAATATTTTTCAAATATTCCTAGAGTAACTTGATTATTCCTGTAATATGCGTTTTGGATAATCGTAGAATATCTAAAAATTGTGCCATTTGGATAAAAAAAGAATATTCCTGTAACGTCTGGATTATTTAAAAATTATTTTAGGAATAATCAAATCTTCCAAACGTATAATCAATGAATATTCCAGGAATCAAATCGTGCTATCTGGGAAATTAGAAGAAGTTACAAAGAATTAAAAGAAGGGTAGAATTATGTAGTAATTTAGGTGCTGTACTATTTGTTGAATTCGTTGAAATTGTTAATTGTGTTAAAAAATAAAAAGCTATTTACTTTAAGTAGTATTTTTTTTTGTTCAAATGCAATGAAAGTTAGCATATGGCTCTAACTTTCAATGCCAAATATTTTATCCAAATAAAATTTTTCCGTAAAATTAACAGAAAGACCAGTTTACCTACAATGATTTATTTATTCTCTTTTATTTTCTTCTTAGATTAACTCCGCGAGTTAGATCCCATTTTAACTGAAAAAATGTAAAAATCCATTTTACGTCAAGCAGACCGAGGCTGCAGAAAATGGAAGCCGTACTAATTTTTGTTTTTGGTATTTTACACCTATCGCAAACAATCTGGGGACACACTGTATAATATAGTATTCGATATTTTCTGAATTATTTGATAATTTGCATGTTAATATCACAATAATGTTTTTCACATTGTAAAAGCTAAAAGAGGGTGAAAATTTTGTTTCTTTTTAAATTGATCGCTTTCAAAAATAAAAGGCCGCTAAGAATTATTAAAGAATCGTGAATTAAAATTTAAGCCATGTCCCGGTTATCTGGCGCTTATTACCTAATATCGATATTGGGACCGATATAAAAATGAACAAATAACGAAACCAAATTTTAACCTCCTTCAATATATCAGTTAATATTCAATTAACCCAGCTAGTAGGTTAAATTTTATTTGAACATACTTTAATAATTTTTAGTATTTTATTTAGGTGGTTAACTTTTCACAACAATTTTTTTGAAATAGGTTAAATCGTGTTGTTTCTATTATTACTCCAAATAAATCAACTACTAACATTACACATTTGATCACTTTATACCTCTTCAAAATTAATTACCATTTTAATGGTACTTTCACATTACCCATTTACAATAATTGGGGTACTTACCTAATAATGTGAATATTTTTAAAACATTTCTGACAATGTGATTACTTTTTAAACTTGGGAAAGATTTGATTGCTTCCTTATCTATTCAGAACTATCACACACATTTTTGACACCAGCATCACTGTTAACTCATCAATAATTACTGATTAATAACAGATATGCTTAATATAATGTTGCATTACAATGTAGTAAGTACTGGCATTTAATAACCTCAGGACAGTGCACCATAAAAAGTAATTTATAGAAGATTTTATTACATGGTTCGCATTGAAGGAACATAATAAAAAATCTAAAATATATTATAATACGTACCTAGTGATAATAATTGATAATAATATATACAATTTGTTGGTACAATTAATATAACCAATTGATAACTATAATAGAGTACTAGTTGTTAATGATTCACAATATTTACATCCGTTCAAATTTTATCAGCGTGACTCAACTATGCCACGGACTTCAAACGATAGTAAAAATTTGATAAAACTATATCGGATGTCCCAGAATTACGTTCACCGGCGATATCTCCATTATTTGAAAAGATAAACATATAAATAAAAAAATCGGCAGCTACTGCAAGCGGCTGGAACCTCCCCACCCGGTAGATCTTTGAAGCCGAAAAGAGCACAAAATATTAACGATAATTATATTTATTAAGTTGAAGTAATATTTTCATATTAAAGAAAAGATCTTGCGATCGATAGGATTTCAACCTGCGAACTTCAAATTTAAAATTTATAATCTCGCCAATTGCCAATTAAATTTTATTTTTTCTAATTAAATATCTAGTCTCGCGCTTCAGCACACTAATCTATTCAGAGAATTACTTTAGGTTGTAAAATATATGATACACAGGAGGCGTGACTCTATTTATAGATTGTTATTTTATTTTTTAATTTTTTTTACGGAAACCAAATCGAAAAAATGTTTGTGTGATATATCGTTGAAATCAGAATTTTATCTTCTCTTCAATGGTTCGATTACAAATTTTAATATAGTATAAAATAAACAACTTGTGCCAAAACGGCATTAAACGTAATCCGATTTCAACCAAAACCTTTTCAGATCTTCTGGAGTACTTAAGAAACTCTCATGCAAAGTTTCATCCAAATTCGTTTAGTAGTTTCGCCGCTATCGTGCTAACGCACACACACACACACACACACACACACATACACGCACGGTAATGCACTGTGGAGGACCGTCCTGGTACCCAATAGTGGAAGATTTGCTGGTTTTATAAATTTCGGATTGCTCTTAGTTCACTTGTATTGTTACTGTTTTTAATTTTTCTTTACACTCCTTTGTTTAGAAGTTATACAGAAAAAAATATATACTCCACAGTTAATTGACAATCTACCGTGAGTGTTAATCATCGACAGTTAATGTGGCATATGGAAATGTGTTAAGACTCCTCCACACTTTATGTTGAATTACACTCCGTCACAATGATAGTGCAGTTCACACCAACAGAAGCATCTTTCTATGATCTTTGCCTGATAATAAAATATTTACGGATTATTCAGTGTGTCTCCGGATGAGGTATCGCACTCTTATTTTTGATTTGCCGGGAAAAAGGCATTCTTTATAAAAAGTTTTGCTTGTCTTAGGAAGTCATAAACAGTTGTCAAACTTAAGATAAATTATACAGGGTAGTCTAAAAATTAGAAAACATTAAATCGACTTGCACCTTTTTTTAAAGATTTTTATTGAAAATTTTATTTAACAATGTTTTTCAATTATGAAGAAAAACTTAAGTATGGAGTATAGTTGCAAAATAAGGAAATAGCAATTTAAAAAGAAAATAACATTTTATTAAACTAAGTTGAAAACTATTCCACATGTAGTGTAGACCTCCTACTAGTACATATTTTTCTAATCTTTTTCTAAATTCTTCAGACAGAATGAGATCACATCTTCCTTTATGATTGCAACAGCATCCACAATTTCTTCTTTGATTAATCTACGTCGTTTTCGAAATCGTTTGCATATACTTTTGCTTTAAATACTCCCATAAGAAGTAATCCAACGGGGTTAGATCTGGCGAACGGGCAGGCCATGCTGTTTTCCCATGGCGGCCAATACACCTGTCGTGGAAGTGATTGTCTAACTAGAATTGTAGAATTACTGGGCATCCACCTTGCTGTAAATTTATTTTTCTTCTATATTATAAATTTTCATTGTCCAGTTCGAACGAAACAAAATTATTGAAAATTTTTAAATAAGTACCGCTTATTCTGTGATACATTTTGTCGCACCAAACATTTTAAACGTTTGACTATTAGTGGTAATTCGGAAATTAAGATTTTCCTGAGTCTAGTACCTACAATTCTGAGACGAGACTACCCCATTAGTAGTAAAAGTAGGTTCGTCCGTGAATAAAATGTTTCGATGAAAAATTTTCTCACCCATAGTTAAACGAAGAGCATCATCTCCAATTTGAAGTTTGTGAAGAATGTGAATGAATAAAATTTTTTGCCGACTAAAATCCTCTGAATCTGAGATTTGCTACTACCTAAAATTGATCATTTCTTAACGACCATCTTGGGTGTTCTTGTACAGAGTTTAAATCTATAACAGTAGCAGCGTCATCTTCATTTAATTGTTCTTTGGTTCTTTTGATATTTTTTACATCCCCAGTGGAATCAAATTTATAAGTTAATTTACGTACTGCCATACTGCTTTGCAAGTCACTTTAATATCTGATTACTTCTCATTTTAAACTTCTATTGCCTATTTATAAGAAACATTTCCGATTCCACAGCATTTGACCAAGTAAATTCGTTGTTCCGGGGTTAGCATATCCCACCCCAACAAACATCCCTCGATATCAATTTCCTCACTTAAGGAATCCTGCACCGGGAAAACAAACAAGCTGATAAACTCTATACATTCATTAACACCATCTACAAAAAACATACAGTTTTATCAAATGACAAACAGGCGCGGATCCAAGGGGGGAGCAATGGGTGCAATTGCCCGCCCCCCCCCCTGGGCCTTCCTTGTGCTGTGCGAAAATCTGAAATGTCCGGTCCGGCGGCTCCGCTTTGTCGAAGTCACCCGGCATATGTTTTTTTACACCATTCCCAAGTAGCAAAGTAATTTTATAAAGGTTGTATAAACTACTATAAAATAAATTATTTATTTTGCTACTTGGGTTTTTTTATCAGGTACTTTTCAATATTTGTCAATTTGTGTAAGTGCCCCCCTCTTAGGGAGCTCCTAGATCCGCCAATGATGACAAAGTATTTTAAGCAGATTTTTGTTATTTAATTTCCCTGTATGAATATTCATATCACCGTAACATCCTGTTCTCCTGTTAGTTCAAAGCAAATCCCATATCAAATTATAACTTTATAAATTTTTATAAAGAATAAGTTTTTCTTGGAAAATCAGTACCTATCGCTTCTAACATACAGC
Source organism: Rutpela maculata (assembly GCA_936432065.2). Taxonomy (NCBI): domain Eukaryota; kingdom Metazoa; phylum Arthropoda; class Insecta; order Coleoptera; family Cerambycidae; genus Rutpela; species Rutpela maculata. The sequence continues at coordinate 81,479,461 of OW386289.2, read as the reverse complement.
ACATTATAGTGGAAGTAGATACGTCTTTCTTTTACTAATTCTCTGTTTTCTTTCTTGCTCTCGTTTATCTCAGAATATATAAAACTACATGCCGAATCTGTATATAACTTATACAAGGATGGCCCACATAAGATAGTTTTGTACTTTTTCTCGGAAACTGTAAGAGCTACGACTAAAAGTTTTATACAAATGTTGTTTGATATCAAGCAAATTTTTATTTTATGATATCTTCGTTTATACAGGAGGTGTATATATTAGTTTTTCTTGTGAGGTCAACTTTGTTATTTTAAGTGAAACACCCAGTATATACAAAAACATTGTGAAATAAATGTTTTCTTGTTTTTTACATACAATTTTTTTCATAGCTCTTACAGTTTCCGAGAAAAATACAGACAGAATCATCTTACTTAGGCCAACCTCTGTACCTTCTACAAAAAGCTTCCGCAAAATTTTAAATTTATAAAATGTATCGCACCGTTTTCTAGTAAAACGCAAGAAACGAGCCTGATAACTGACTTTTTCAAAAAAGGTGATAAAAAGTTCTCACCTTCAAAAAATTCTATCTCGGTCATTATTTATTGTACAAAGAAACTAAAAATAAAACTATATAAAAAAAATATTTTTAAGAAAAAGCTTTTTTTGCAAAAACTACTGAAAAATAAAAATATTTTTTTAAAATTCATACACCTGGAAACCAAAAGCTTTGGGGATGGTCATATTGCATTGCTATTGCATAGTTACTTTGCTCAATTCACCGCCCCCAAAGCTTTTGGTTTCCAGGTGTATGAATTTTAAAAAAATTATTTTTACTTTTTAGTAGTTTTTGCAAATAAAAGCTTTTTCTTAAAAATATTTTTTTTATATAATTTTATTTTTTACTTTTTAGTCTACTTATTTTACAGACAGACCGATAAAATCCTTTATTTGCCACCGCCATCCACCTCTTCCCTCTCCCGTCTTATCACCCCCCCCAACACTACTTCCCACCCCTTTCCCACCTCTTCCCGTCCATTCCCCCCTTTCCCGCCTCTTCCCACCCCTTCCCTCCCCCTTCCCACCTCTTCCCACCCCATCCCCACCATGTGTGCCAAATTTCAAAGCTCTAGGCTTAATTAGAACTAGTCGAAATTCAGCTTCCAAGATTTGACTTAAACAAACATACATACATACAAACATTGCAAGTTAAATAACAGGTTTTAAAAAGAAAGAAAAGAAATTTCACAATTATTTTATTTTATTTTTCCGTTAAATTGCATAGTTTTCGAGATATCGACCAAAAGTCAATTTTATGGGCATATGTGACCCATTTACTGGGAAATGCATTTGTCATTTGCTAGGCACTCTTAAAATGTAATTAAATAAGTACACCTTTCCTAAGAAAAAATGCAGCAATAACTTTTTTTGCTTTTAAAAACTAATTTTCCTGAACTAAAAGTGTTTTTTGATTAATATTAAATAGTAAAATAACAATTTATGCTTGCATAAACTGAATTGTCGTGACAATTCAAAATCATGTCAATTGTTGTCTCAAGCTTCATTGTGTTCACTCATAAAAACCATGTAAATGTTTGATTTTTATGTGCTGTTTTGCAATTCATAAATAAATCCCCTTCTATCTCAAAATAATATAATGTCGAGAAACGCCTGTTTGGCTCAGGAGGGCAGGTACCTTGCCTCCCTGTAAGATTAATTTTAAGCTCTAAATTGCAATTATTGCCACCGAACTGCAGGTGCGTACCGCCAGTTATCAAGCAAAACCTTTGTATTATTGTATTGCACTTTACTCCCTTTATCCTGAATATGGTGATCATTTCTTTCAGATAAATAGGTATACAAATAGGGCTATTTCTTAACTAGGGTGGAATAACATCATTTATATTATTTCTTAACTAGGGTGGAATAACATCATTTATATTATAACTATCATAAAAACGTGGCACTCGCTAATATTCTCGTACCCATGCCTTCTTATCGTTTTTCTAATACCTGTATCCACAAACTAACCATAAAATTTCCTTCCCTATACACAATAATTTGTAGATAGATGTTTGTATTATTTCTCACTTTGAACTGTACTTTATAATATAACTATGAATTGAAAATTGACAAAACTTTAATGCATCTGCCCATTTGAACCGTAACTAATTTAAGATAATATAATACAAACATTTATTTATTAGGGGCACTTGTCCCTTTTATAGACTAGAGAATGGGATGACTCTGAAAACAACCTATTTAGCAACGCTGAAGGTCCATATACTTTATAACTTTCACCCAATCTGAAGGGCATCTATGATAGTTTTCTAATAAATAAAATCAAGTAGAATGGGTGTGGTAATCAACCCTAATTTAACCCTTTGTTATAATTAAAGTAATTGTACAAATTCAACTAAATATACTAACGTTGAGATACAACGTTACCATATGTAATAATTCATACAAAATAAATAAGGTAATAAATGATATTTTTAAATCATAGTACCTATTAAACTATTTCATAATCTAATATTTAGAATCAAAAGATTGTAAATCAAATGTCATTTATATTTTATGAAACTGATATTTTAGGCGCTTGTTGTTTTGAAATACACTTTTGTGATTTTAACATTTTTTAAGGTATAGTACAGTACCTAGAGGTAAAAAATAAATGTAAAATCTCGGAATAATCTCACAAGTAATGATAATTTTTCTTTATGGGTTATTATTGTAGTAAAAGGTCATCTTCAGTTTCTATATGGTCCGGACACTTGCTCTTACCTTCAAGGGGTGAAAACCACCTCTAAAATTTAGATATTTAATACCTATTTGCTGATTTGTTTTTGAAACGTGAAGTTTTTGGGATCGCTAATTACGAATCATTACGAAGTCAAAATTAAAAAATTAAGCAAGTGTTTTAAAGAGACAAAAAAAAATGCGTATCTAAGTTATGTTATATGTTAACCAAAAACAGTATTTTTGAGAAAAGAAATGTAATTGCATAATTACAATAACAAAATGGCCGCATTTTGTTTAAAAAAATGTGAAAACTCATGTTGTTTCTTTATTTTTTATAATACAGAAACAAACGAAAAATCATTTTAAAGACCGATAAATTATCTTTAATTCTGTTCCTTAGAAATTTTGATGGGTGTGTGTGATATTTTCTAAGATATTCAACATTTAAACTAAATACTTTTTCCTATAAATGTTCAAATGCCATCTTTATACTTAAATATGTACGAAACTATCCTACTTTATTTTCAATGTATAGGCTTTATTTTTGATCTCTACAATTTTTTCGCTGAAACTAATATTTATTGAGATATTTGCAAACAATAAAAACATTTACGTTTTATCGAAAATCCCTATATAATTTAAAGTGCAATTTTTTTCTAAAGCAAGCGTTGTAGACGGACGAAAAACTTTGAGTATCTGGATAATACCATATTATGTTAACGAAAAACAGTATGCGGGAAAATATTTTTTTTAATTACTGATTACGTACATTAACACAATGGCGACAATTTTATTTAAAAAATGTGAAGAAGCACATTGTCTTTGTCATAACTTCTATGTTATAGAGTTAATAAAAAATCGTTTGATTAATAGTCTTTCATTTTGGTGGTTAGCATTTTTGACGTAAGTGCCCTAGTCTCTGAGATTTAAACCAAATACCTCATCGCTCAATTTAGTAGCTTTCTTATTTGTCTGTAGCATGTTTTCGCTCAATGTGTTACTTCAAGTTATTTGACGAAAATCGTTTTTAAATACCCTTTCAAGTTAAAATCCTACAACTTAAATACTATTAATTTAGTTGAGTGCCAGAATAGCCTACGGCTAAACTCCGCCAGGACATTTTGATTATCTTTCAGCTCCAATGTTTTTGTTTGTTTTTTTTTTTTTTTTTAGGTGCCACCCCCTGAAAAGGGTAGTATCCACCCCCTATAAATTAGCAAACACCCTCATAATATAGAAACTTTTACTTGATGCATTTACTATTAAGTTGCCAAAAATGAACGAAATCTAATTCATATGACATTATTCCGAAGTTAAAACCTGTAGTTACTGTACTATATTATTAAATATTATTTTTGTACATGCTTTAAAATTAGTCAAACTATCAATAATAGACGTCAGTTACTATCGGTAATGCGCAGAAAGTAGTCATTCCGACAAATTTTAGATTTGTCAAATTATGATAATGTCATGATATTTGAGAATTAATAATTTGTGTATTTTAAATTGTACTGTCTTACAAAAACACCTGTGTTGTTGAAAAAATCATGCGTGTATGATGAGAAAAAAGTACCTTCTCCAATTTCGCATAGCTTATAGCAATTTCTATGCTCATGCGGAGAATCTACTTTCCACTATTACATAAAATAAAAATATCAACTTATTTATAATCACTTAATTCCAAATTTCCAAATATTATAATATGAAACAGTGTAGTACGTTATTCATGAAATATCTGTTACCTACTAGCTGAATAACCCGGCCTTTCTCGGAATTCGAAAGCAATATCTTTCAACCCCTGCATCTCACCCCTGGTTAACAGTTTTTTTCCGTCGTTTTGAGAGTAAAATCTATAAGTGTACTAAAATTCAACGGTCTAGCTCATCGGAAAGTTAGTTTTCATTTTCAGACAAACGTGCATTAAGCTTTAAATGTTATAGATTACCTACCTTATTTTACAGCTACAAACTGTTATAATACGAGAAATTAAAAAAAAAATTATATTGTCAAATTCTGAAAAAAGTCAGAGGAGTATTATTTGATCTAGTTCTTTGAAATATTAATTTATTTTTCTTAAATGACAAAAAATATATTTAAAAAGTTTAAAATTTAATATAAAAATCGGAATCTACGTAAAAAATTATTTAGCTTTAAAAAAACGTATAAATACTCCACTTAAACCTCACGCTACTTCAGAATATATAGTACGAAATATATTTTACGTATTGCATGTATTATCAATTATCATTCTCGGTCATATTGGAGGCCAAAATAACTATTTTATTTTTATTTAAAAGTGCATAAGGGCAACAGTGTATCTTAGTAAATAATTGACAGAGGATTTTTTTATTGTTCCTCTTTCGATATATTATTAGTATATATGAAAATTTTATGTAATAGTGAACAATTTATATATGATTCTTTTTATAAAAAAAATATATAAGGCCGAAAAAAACGGTTAATAGTGGTTAAAATGACTTTTGGTATCTAAAATATATAAAAATGATACAGTTTGAAAAATCTTGCATCTATTCCTTTATTGCAACTCAATTTTTAATTTTGGTATTGTTTTTTGGGCGTTCTAATGAATAAATTGAATTGAAACTTGTTATGGAAGAGTAGCCCTATTAGGCATACACTATCAAGTTTTGTCACAATCTAACATTTTCTTTTTTTACAGACTTTTTCTTTTGTACGAAGAAAAGAAATAATGTACATATAGATTATTTAGGTCTTACTCAAGCTAACTTTCATACTAATAACAAAATATCTAGTTTCTTTATATTGAAGGAATATGCAAATATAATGGTGTATTCTTTAAAATACAAATTATTGTTAAATGTATTAAAACAACTGCCTATTCTTGCTAATACTAAAAGAAACTGAACTGTATAATAGATTTCACAGAATGATGTAGGAGAAAAATACGGAAATTAGAAAAAAATTAAAAACTTACTAAAACAACTTACACACTGAATAATCAAAAACGAGACCCCAAAATGTTAGCTATGAATTATTTTATACAATTAAATTTCATTTAGTAGCAATTATTAGCATTGTTTTGATGTATTCTACAATCATTTGTATTTTAAAGTGTTTCTACATTTTTTCTTTACCTAATATACTATTATAATTGTGTGTTCAGAAGTTAAGCATCAATATAAATATTTAAAAAACCTAGGTAATTTCTCATTAGTATGGAAGTTACCTTCAGTGATACCTAAATAATGTCTATACAGGGTGATATGTAAGTCGATAAAACCCTTTTAGGAACTTACAGAATAAGTCATTTAGAATATAATTCGCCAGGCTTACCTTGGTACAAAGTCTTACGGTTTTCGAACTATTCGCCAGTTTGAATTTTTTTGAATAAATGTCGTAGATCCATTTTTATAAGCTAATGAGAGCTGCTATGTCTGTTCTTTCAGTTTATTCTCTTGCTCTAATATGTATTTTTTCTGGTCAATACGTTAACGATTATCTAAAGATGAAGTAAAGATTAATAGAAAACTACGCTATTCACAGGGTGTATTTTTGGAAAACAGTGCAAACCTGGAAAAGTCAGGGAATTTGATTTTGGTCAAAGAAATCAGGGAAAAGTCAGGGAATTTATAAATTATTAAAAAAAAGTCAGGGAAAATTTATTAAAACGACTTATCCCTTTCGTTCACCTTGTCCTAGAAATAGTACATTGGATTACATTTATTTTTTATTTTTTAATTAGAACAGGTTTTTGTCGTCGATTTCATTTTACAAGAATCTCTATACATTATTCTTCATTGTCGGAAAATTTTGAGGCCATTTAGGTGTAGATAGAAAAATGTAGGAAAGCAAACATACGATGGGGTCTGTAGAAATTTTATACCATGTGAGAGTGCAGCAAAACAAATATTTTTATAATACTTGCAATTAACGAATTGTTGTGATTTTTTCTGTATTAGTGAGTGCAGTGTGAGATTTTTTGTTTGAACTTGTGTGCACATTTTAGACTTTTGTTTATAAATAAAATAGTGTACTAGAATTAGAACAGCTTGACACAACACCACAAAATTGTCAGGTAAACTTAATCTCACTTTTCAAAAAAAAAATCACAAACTAGCTAAGTTACGATATGTCACAGTTGATGTGACTGGCAAGAAGTATCTAATCAACCAGAAACTATACAAGATTCTCTATCTTGATGAATCAGAAGTGGAATGTCTCTCCGATGAACAAGATGATGGTTGCAAAATTGGCTCTTTTGGCTACCCCATTGGTATTTTTTCAAAATTTATAGCTAAATGTGTTATCATTTAGGGAACCAACAATTAGGAGATAGTGATCCAGAGTATTTGCCAGAAAATGCTGATGAAATTGAAAATACGCAATACGCACTTAGCGAAGAATTGTTTCCTGAAATTCATACCAAATAATAATATTATATTTATTATTATTATTGAAGTAAATTAAAAAATAAATATTTTTTCACAAAAAAATGTTTTATTGTTTCAGAATTGTTAGCTACATATTTTGTGTGGATTATCCATTGAGTCATGATGTCCTACTTCTAGGACATTTTTTTCAAAAATGGGTGGGGGAAAATTTTTAAAGAAAGTATTAAAAATTATATTAAACAACTTATGCGCAAAATTGAAAAGTCGTGACTGAAAGTTGTTCCCATCTTGCGCCACCCCGCTCGTTAAAAAATGTTTTCCATTTCACTACCCGCTCAATTTTCATTTTTCGAACAGAAAATTTTTCTGGAATTTTTATTGAAAAGTCCTGGTATACCTGGAAAAGTCAGGGAATTTCAAAATTTTGAATTTGTATACACCCTGTATTCAGATACTTAAAAAAATTTAAATGCCATTATTAATCTTTACTTTAACTTTAGATAATCGTTAACGTATTGAACAGAAAAAAATTATGTTAGAGCAAGAGAAAAAACCGCTGCCCAAGGAATCACTACTTCCACATCCAGATTTTCTATCCAAGTCACTCACAACGAAAAAATTTTGTATGTGGAAATAATTGTTTATGGAACTTTAACAATATAATATTTGAAATCCTCTACCACAAAAACCCATAAAATGATACCCCACATCGGTAGTGGGGAAGGGGTGGTGATAGGGGGTGGTTGGTAGTGAGGGTGGATGAAGTAAAAAAATATTTTAAGGCTTCTGGTTCTTGTACACACACTAAATCACAATTTTTTTCATCCCCTTTAATAATGAGCTGGGGGTGGTAATGGGGGTGGCTAATGCCAACATTTTTTTTGAAACCTTAGCTTCTCTTGTATATACTAAATACCAATTTTATGGACTATTACCTGCTTGATTTACCTATTTACCCCAAATTTACCCCAATTTACCCCCCAACCCTTAGGAACGGAACAAGACGAAAATATAATCTAATTCTAGATCTCGTTAAAGTACATATGTGTACCAAATTTCAAGTCAATATCTCGAACGGTTCCAGAGTAAATGTACGCACAAAAGAAAGCTACAGACCGACAGACAGACAGACAGAATTGTTTTTTCGCTCAAACTTCAAATCTCGACGTTTCATGACATTCTAAGCCTATTTGAACAATAAAAATTTTTTAAACTTTTTTTGTCGTTACTATACTTCAACTGGATGTGGAAGTAAAATTCGGATCTACGCGATTTTTCGAAAAAAATCCCAATTGGCGATTAGTTCGGAAACCTTGAGTTTGTACTAAGGCAAGCGTGGCTAAATATGTTCTAAAGTACTTATCGACCTACCCTGTATATTGTCTAAATGAAGATAATTTTTTTTATTACCATTGTAAAATACATGTAAAAACCTGCATTTTGAAAAAAAATATATTCTACGAATCTATGCAATTAAACAATAATAAACGATTAAAATTTCGAAATCTTTTTTTATTTTTAGTCGTTTAAATAAATATTTTATGCTAAAATTTGGCACAAAGGTTTAGTTCAATAATGGGCATATTTCCACCAACTTTTGTTAAAATGGATGCATTATTACCTTATATTTCTTAAATTGTCAAAAAAGGCAATTTTTGGTGGTTTTTATTTTCTTACAAATTAACAAATTATCAGAAAGTTTTTTCATAGCCTTTTGCTCTTTTTATTTCTGCGATACGATTATTAGAACCGGATATCTCCTTGTTATCATAAGGAAAAGAGCAGAAAATTTCAGTATTGAAAAATAAATTGTTAAAATTTTACAAGAAGCAATTTAGTCGAAAACTTTCCATGGCACTTGTTATTATATCTGCAACAAATTAAAATAATAAAATTGCTGCAGCCAGAGAATTTCTTATTCACCTATTTTGTTGCTTAATTTTACTCCACTATATATGATTTAAAATGTGAAAAATTTATGACTGTACATTATAGCAAATTGAGAAACTATTAGTTACACATTTAAAATAACTATGAAAGCCAATGCTGTAGACTCTAGAGCCTGGTCGATTTCCAGATGTTTGTTAGGTATGTACCTTTCTAACAATTCCCGCCAAATCCGTACAGTGGTCAGCAGTCACTTGTTTAGGAAACTACTAGCAATGGTAAAATCTACAATTTAAATCTTTAGAGGTGGTCCGCAATTTTTGATTATTTATTAATTGATTGTTCAATTTTTTCTTATCTGATCTGGGAATATTTAGTACGTCTCATTTTTTTATTATGTATTTACGTGTTCGATAATAAAGAATACTTCGCAAGGATATCTTTAAAAAAATTCGCTGAAGCTAGTTTTAGAGTTTAATAAATCAATGATATTCAACCTAAAATTGCTTACTTTAAATAAAAAATATACAGGGTGGTCACCCACAAATGGGAAGGAGAACGATAATATTTCACATGTAGTTATTACAATTGCCAAGTAAGAAACATATAGAGGTTGGTCATCCTAAAACAGAAATAATGAAAAAGATGTGACGAAGAACAATAATATCTTGCACATAGTTAACACAACTGTCAAGGAAGAAAAATACGAAAATATACAGGGTGGTCACCTAAAAAATAATAATGAAAAAAATGTGGGGGAGATATCGTATGTACAGGGTGGTCGCGCGAATGTTAGACCCCCATTTAACTTCGTTATTTTTGGAGTTACGTAAAAAAGTTAAAAATAAAAGTTAAAGAAAATCACTTGTATTTTCCAAAAACATTTCAGAAAAATAATTGAAAGTCGAATTTCGGATATATGAACTTTATTTTGTTTTTTTTTTAATGGAACACCCTGTATATTTTTACATCATCTGAAAGGCCATAAAAAAACTTTTCAATGATATATGCAACATAGTATTTATCTTAAAAAAATTGTGTCTAATTTACTTTAAATTTACAATTTATCAAAATAACCGTGGGGAACAAAAGTATGTAATTTAATGTGAACAATACATTAGTTCTGTCAAGATATTTGTTGGTAACTAATTTTACTTTGTTTTAAATAAAATGGACAATTTCAGTGATTGATATAAATTTTTCGGACCATCAGAGCTTAATGATAACAAAATGTAATATTTGTAATATTTAATTAAGAAAAATATTATGTTTTATATATCATTAAAAAGCCTCTTTTACGGCCTTTCTGACGGTGTAAAAATATATGGGGTGTTCCGTTTAAAGAAACCAAAGTAAAGTGCATATCTCCGAAATGCGACTTTCAATTATTTTTCTGTAATGATTTCTGGAAAATACATATTATTTTCTATAACTTTTATTTTTGAACTTTTTTACGTAACGAAGTTTAAGGTTCTAACGTTCGCGCGACTATCCTGTAGTTAACATAACTATCATAACTGCTCTCCAAAAGTCAAATTTCAACACTCGTTTTTGGTGATTAACTCAAAAATCGATGAGTCATCAACACAAGACTGACGATTTTGATTGCCTCATAAAAATTTTAATAATTTATGTTGCAATATTAAAATTTTCTGCTATTTTTCTTATTATCTTTGGTTTTCGTATATGGTTAGTTATATTTGTGCTCTAAATTTGCCTTTTAAATAAAGTTTTCTTAAGTCGGACTTTTTATTTATGTTTCGACTCAGGTTGATTCTGGGAGCTTCTACATCTACAACAGCAATTTTGGATGGGCCATGACCCACCCTGGCCCCAACGTAGTTCCGTGCCTCTAATGTATATAAAGTAAATATACTAAAATTGTAATTCTAGAACTTGAGTATCTCCAAAAATAATCGACTTAAATGTAGGTTGTGGGGAGTTCCCTACTAAATCTATATGAAAATTTTTGTTGGGACTGAAAATTCCAACATTCAGTATAAAAAGTATAGTAGTGGTGATATGATAGAAAATAATATTTTTTGCGTTGTGAAAAATTTTCCCTAAAGATTAAAAATAAATTCAAAGTTATTATTAGTGTTTTACTTTTTATGAAAAAAAAAAATATATTGATACATAACTATATTTTCTAAATTTAATCAAATGTTGAATTTAAGCTTTTTGTGCAATTCTGTAAAACTTCTATCGGTAAAATTTTACAATAAAAAAATGGCTACGATTTTTTTTATTTTTCCATTTATTCTGATATCGCAGGTAGCTTTGTGTTTGAAGGGGGTGAATGGTATTTTGCCCATAAGTAGTTGTGAAATTAGACAAGTAATTTAATGCACTTCATATTTGTCCTTCTTCTTAAGAGATTGCATTGCAGCGGAAGAACTAATCCCCAATAACTCTATAAAAGTATTTATCACTTCCATTTGTCCAGTCTGCAAATCTATTTTTAGAATCCTCCACATTTTGGGAATAAGCATATCACTAACACACGTACTGCGCATCGTATTAGTTTGGTATCATTTCACATTTCCAACCAAATAAGAATTTATTTTTAGAATTCTCCACATTTTGGGGATAGACATATTATGAACACACTTACGTGTTGATATTATTTGCGTTTTGAATGAAATACTAATCGATTCTTAGAATCCTCCACATTTTGAGAATACGCACATTATTAACACACGTGCGGTGTGAATTTGTTACTTTTCCATTTATACTTTATCTTTACATGCATAGTGGTCCAAAGTTTTAAATTTGGTCATTTATAAGCTTTCTTAAAAAAAGATAGCGACAAACGGTCATCTTCGTATGACTGTTAGGGTAAATGTCGGCAATTTATAAATATTTGACATAATACAGGAACTTTCATAAAGTCATGACACATCAAATATGCATTTTTAAAATAATACAGCCTATATATTTTTGCATTTTTTAATTCTATGAAATTTTGTGTATATAATTTAATTGTTTTCGAGATATTCACAATTGAATATCAGCATTTTGCACATTTTATGAGGCTGTAAAAACAAAACGGTTTAAATAATTTCGACTTTAGTTTTTAATAATCTGTATAATAATGACAGCTAAGCGGGAAGTGACCCCAGACCAGAAAGATATACTTCCTGCTAAATCGAAAGCAGACATTATTGGATAGAATATTAGAAACTAAGATTTTGTTCCAAATCAAACCGTTTAGATTTTACAGCCTCACAAAGTACGAACAATGCTGATTTCAATTGTTTTTTGAGGTTTTTCAGAATTAAGGCGGGCTTTTTGTGCACTTGAACTATTGTTTAAGTCTTATTTACATTAACGTCCTGGAGGAGTTTAGCTATATAGCTATTCCACAACTGAACCAGGATGCGTACACATGGATAATATCTCAACATCTGAATGTACTGAGTATACATTCGGTATAGAAAGTATAGTAGTAGTGGTGGTTGTCAAACATTTTTCCTAGAGATTAAAAATTAAAGTCAAAGTTATTATTATTGTTTTATATTTTATGAAATTAATCAAATGTTGATTTTACGCTTTTTGAGCTATTCTGAACAACTTCTATCAGTAAAATTTTACAATAAAAAAATGTCTACGATTTTTTTAAATTTTCCATTTATTTTGGCATCTCAAGTAGCTTTGTGTTTGAAAGGGGTGAATGGTATTGTACCCATAAGTAGTTGCGAAATTAGACAAGTAGTTTTAGTTACCAAATCTTAATGCACTTTATATTTTTCCTTCTTCTGAAGAGATTGCATTAGAACTGAAGAGCTAATTCCCAATAACTGTATAAAAGCATTTATGACTTCCTTTTGTCCAGTCTGCAAATCTATTTTTAGAATCCTCCACATTTTGGGAATAAGCATATCACTAACACACGTACTGCCCATCGTATTAGTTTGGTATTTTTTACGTTTCCCCAACCAAATAAGAATCTATTTTTAGAATCCTCCACATTTTGGGAATAGACATATTATTAACACACTTACGTGTTGATAATTGCGTTTTGAATGGAATAGAAATCTATTCTTAGAATCCTCCACATTTTGAGAATACGCACATTATTACTAACTTACTTTTGCATTTATACTTTATCTTTACATGCATAGTGGTCCAAAGTTTTAAATTTGGTCATTTATAAGCTTTTTTGAAAAAGATAGCGAAAAACTGCCATCTTCATATGAATGTTAGGGTAAATTCCGGCAATTTACAAATATTTGAGGTAATACAGGGTCTTTCACAAAGTCATACCACATCAAATATGTATTTTTTATGTACCTTAAGTTTCGAACGTTCACTTGAACGAATTTCATAGGAAAAAGACAAATTAATAAAGCCACACTTCGATTTACCTACGTGTAAAAACTTAAGTATTGTGGATATTATCGCCAGCAAATATGGCAATGAAGTGTTTACGCTTAAATCGATGTGTGGGTTTTATTAACGTTTCTTTCTCATCTAAAATTCGTTCAAGTGAACGTTCGAAACTTCAGGTACATATTTTTTTTAATAATACAGCCTATATATTTTTGCATTTTTGAATTCTATGGTGAACTCTTATGAAATTTTGTGTATATAATTTAATTGTTTTCGAGATATTCACATTTGAATATCAACATTTTACGTATTTTATGAGACTGTAAAACAAAACGGTTTAAATGAGAACTCTTGCACATTTCTGTTTTAGTTTTGATTAATCTATATATTAATCTATGTAACAATGCTAAACGGGAAGTGACCCAAGACCAGAAAGATATAGGTACTGCCTGCTAAATCGGAAGCAGCCATTATTGGGTAGAATATTAGAAATCAAGATAGAAATGTGCAACTCCTTTGTTCAAAATCACACTGTTTAGATTTTACAGCCTCGCAAAGTACGAAAAAGGCTGATTTCAATTTTTTTAAAGGTTTTTTTGAGTCTTATTTATATTAACGTCCTGGCGGAGTTTAACTGTAGCTATACCAGCACTGAACCAAGACACGTACAAATAGACAATATCTCAACACTAATTTCCTGCGACATTGCCATCTGCCGCAGCTGAGACATGCGGTCTAGCCCAGTGCTACCGTCTCAGCAACACGTGAAAGATGCCACTACTCATCCATACCCTAGCCAGGATCCGAACCCGGGACCCCGTGGTCGCAAGCTTAAGATTTTATGCTCTGTGCCACAAAATAACCACAACTATTTTAAACAAGTTTTTATAAAAAAAACGGTTGGTCCTATTATATTTAACAAAGGGGGCCTTTTTTGTGCAAATTTGATTAGGAAATCATATCCCGGTGCCAAAATTAAAAAAGGAAACCGAAGAAAAAAAATTGAATTACCTATAAGAGAGATTGAAATTCATATTGGCCAGTATCAAGAAATAATAACTTTTATTGATACTATATAACGTACCGTAAAATTTCATCACTCTAGGACTAAAGGATCCTGAAATATTGAATAAAAATATATAAAAGTATTTACGCAAAACTTCCCTTTCTATTTAGCATCTTTCTTTTATTCAATATCTTGTCTGTATGATGAATACCCTGTATGTATTTTTTGGAAATAGTGACAACCACATTCCAAATATTATTATCCTCTGCCTAGAGTGACCACACTGTATATTTTTCACTAAAGCTTATAGATAACTACGTGCGAAATATTATTGCCCTCCGTAAAAATTTTTTCATTATTTCTTTTTAGGTGACCCCCTAGATCTTTCACGCAATTGTATTTACTACATGCGAAATATTAGCGTCTTCTCTCACATTTTTTTCCATTATTTCTTCAGGGTGACTACCCTCTAGATCTTATGTATATAAAAGAATACCATGACTCGCTGACTGACTGACCGATCTATCAATGCACAGCTCAAACCGTTGGGTCTAGAAACTTCCGATTTTCAATAGGTGTTCCTCAAATATCGTAGGCAACCACTAAGAAGAGATTTTTCGAAATTCGACCCCTAGGAGGGTGAAAGAGAGGGTTAAAAATTTTAGGCTTTTTCGGAAATATTTAGATCTAGATGCATGGAAATTTGGCAGAACTATTTTTTGTTGAAATATATTAGGTACATATAATACGAAATTTCGATTTTCACTTTTTGAAGGAGTGAAAACGGGGATGGTAGATGGTTTAAAGCGCACACGTATTTTGAAATCGTGTAAGTCAGAAACGTGATTATTCGAGTGATGGACTACTCTGAGGAAATAAGAAGATAAGACACATATTCGACGGTATTCAAACAGAGACCCTCCCCAAACGGGTGAACGATGAGGAGGAGGGAGGGAGGTTTTTAAACTTTTCGGAACCGCCTAGATCTAGAAGCGTGATATTTTGCAGAAATACTCTTTATTGGAACCTATTAGACACGAGTAAGACGAAATTTCGATTTTCACTTTTTGAAGGGGTGAAAACGGGTGATCTAAAATGTACCTGTGTCTCTGAAATCGCGTAAGTCAGAAACGTGATATTCCAGCGATTAACTCTTCTAAGGAAATAAGGAGACACGTATTCGATGGTTTTCAAAAGGAGACCCTCCGAACAGATGAACAGGAAGAGGGAGTTTTTAAGCATGAAATTTGACACATGCCCTCTCATGTGCTCTATTGTCGATTAAAATAATTATTTTATTAGCACAAAAATAGAATAATGAATTGTTATCAAATTGGTATGGGCAGTGGGTTTCCCCGAGTACTATGGATGCGCAGTGGGTTTCCTAGAGTACAATGTATGGGCAGTGGGTTTCCTGGAGTACAATGGATGCGCAGTGGGTTTCCTCGAGTGCAATGAATGTGCAGTGGGTTTCCTTGAGTACTATGGATGGACAGTGAGTTTCCTCAAATGCAATAGATGCGTAGTGAGTTTCCCTGATCACTATGGATGTGCAGTGAGTTTCCTCGAATACTATCGATGCACAGTGGATTTCCTCGAATGCAATGGATCCGCAGGATAGAACTAAATTATATTTTGATCTTATTCCGTTGAAGTGTTGAGACGTAAATTGGGGTAAGTGGGGGTAAATAGGTAAATCAAGCAAGTAAGAGTCCATAAAACTGGTATTTAGTATATATAAGAGAAGGTCTCAAAACATTTTTTGGAATTAGCCACCCCCAAAACCACCCCACCCCACTATTAAAGAGGGTGAAAAAAATTAAATTGTAAGTTAGTGTGTGTACAAGAACCAAAGGCCTCAAATTTTTTTTTTACTTCATCCACCCCTACTACTGTGTGTCTAGCTTCTACGATTTCGGATTAGAATACCATGCAACCTGTACGGTGTTTATATATATTCTATTATTTTTTTGATTCCATAATAACTGGGTTACCTCGAGTAGGATGGATGCGCAATGGGTCTAATCGAGTACTAATTAATTCGCAGTGGATTTCCTCGAGTACTATTGGTGCGCAGTAGATTACCCCAAGTAGTATGAATGCGCGGAGGTTTCCCTCGAGGAATATGGAAGCGCAGTAGGTTTCCTCAAGTATTAGGAATGCGCAGTGGCTTTCCTCGAGTACCATTGATGAGCAGTAGGTTACCTCAAGTATTATGGATGCGCACTGGGTTTATTCGAGTACAATGGATGCGCAGTAGGTAACCCCAAGTAGGATGGATGTGCTGTAGTTTACCTCGAGTAGTATGGATGCGCAGTGGGTTTCCTCGAATAAAATGGATGCGCGTTGGGTTACCTCAAGTAGTATTGATCCACAATGGCTTTCCTCCTTCAGTTAGATGGATGCGCAGTGGGTTACCCAGTGTAGTTTGGAAGCGCAGTAGGTTTCCTCAAGTATTATCGATGCGCAGTGGCTCTTCTCGATTACTATTGATGCGCACTAGGTTGCCTCAAGTAGTATGGATGCGTAGTGGGGTTCCTCGTGTAAAATGGATGCGCAGTGGGTTACCTCTTTTTTGTGCGCACGATTACTCTGGAACTGTTTAAGATATTGACTTGAAATTTGATACACGTCTGTATTTTAACGAGATGTTGGTACTAGATTATATTTTGATCCTATTCTATTGAAGGGTTGAAGAGTAAATTGGGGTAAATGGGGGGGGGGGGTAAATAGGTAAAACACGCAAGTACGAATTGACAAAATTGGTATTTAGTATAAAAGAAGTAAAGGTCTCAAGAAAATTTTTGGCATAAGCCACCTCTATTACTACCCCCACCCCATTATTAAAGAGGTGCAAAAAAATAAAATTGTGATTTAGTGTGTACGCAAGAACCAAAGGCCTTTTTTTCCACTTCATCCACCCCCACTACCACACCCTACCACCACCCAAACCCCACTAACGATATGGCATATCGTTTTATGGGTTTTTGAGGGAGACGATTCCAAATATATTATTAAAATTCCATAAACAATTATTTCCACATAATGAAGTGGAAATATAGTATTTTCGTTGTAAGAGACTTGGATGAAAAATCTGGATGTGGAAGTAGTGATTCCTTGGGCAGCGGTTTTTTTCATTTTTTTTGTCATTACCTCAACAAACTGAAGGTATGACCAAATTTTCAGAATTTTGACCATCCAAATTCTTATTTTGAACAATTATGTGACATACCGTTGGGTATATTTTTACACATATTTTAACACATTCCTCCACTGTTAATAGATCACCGTAAAAGTATACACACCGATAGGGGGCGCTGAAACCAATAAATTTAAATCCTCCACAATTAATGATGAATCAGATTTTCACACACTGACCATAATCCCAAATTCTGGAGGATTTTTTTTTACTGCGTTTCTGTGCAAAGCAGGCATCGAGAATCTCATTGCAGCGATAAAAAATTGTCGATGACTGAGAAATCCTCGACAATTCGGTCATCCTCGACAATTCAGTTCTATTCACAGTGTGTTCCTCCACAGTTAATGTAATGCATACACACACACACACACACACACACACACACATTTTTCAAACACCACTTTTTTGGATTCTGGGACCTCAAAACGTAAACATTTTATGTTATCTCAATTTTCGATTTTGAACCAATTTTAGTAACCTCCCAGTGGCGCAACTACGAGGGGGGGGGGCTAAGGAGGCTAAAGACTCCCCCCAAGCAATGCATATATGGTCTAAAATAATAGACGGGTATCACACAAACTATAATGCCCTACCTAAATACCTTACTAGGTTCCCAAATTATTTCAGCCAAATAAAACACATATTAGAAGCACTTCCGCCGCATCACCCCCACCCCATTAATGGCACCAATCACCGGCCACAGCCGCCCACTATGCTATTGAAAATTTTGTTTTATCCTGGTTGGGCCGGTGTAACCTCAAACAATTTTGTGTGGAGGTTAAAAGAACTACAAAAAGCATGAAAAACTCCGTCTGATAACATTCCTGGAACCGCGTTGCCTCTTGCAACCTCTAGGAAACCGCCCCCAACTTTTTTTCAGATGGCACCCTGTATAGCTAGAGCCTGAAATCGCATTTTCACGTAATTCTGTGCACAGTGATATACATACAATACTTAATATGTCTGAAGGATCTAATGCATCGGATTCGTGAGACTTGGCGCAGAATAACACAAGGTATGATTAGAGCAACCTGCACATGAGAGTTGCTGCGACGTGACGCTTGGAAGCTTGTATGGAGTCCGGAGATGCAGAGTTTGAAGATTTTTTAGCATAATCTCTTAATTTATCAATATGTCATAATTTTGCAACATGTCTTATTTCTAACTGTCTAGGTAACTGTTAAACAATTGTAAGATACCAAGTGTGGTATATCACTGTGCTCACAATGACGTGGCGAAACGATTCCAGGCTCTAGGTATACAAGGTGTAGATTGAAAAAAAAGTTGGGGGTGGTTTCTTAGGAGTTGCAAGAGGCAACACGGTGTCGGAGGTGTTTTCAGACGGAGTCTTTCGTGCCTTTTGTAGATATTTTTTATTTATATTTTTATCAAACTATGAAAATATCGCCTGTTAATGTAATTCTGGGATATCCGGTGTAATAAAACATGTATATTGGATTTTTATTTTTATCTTCCATATAAGTTTTAAAAACATATGTACATATCTACTCTAGAGGCTGATAGTAGACAAAGAAACTAGATGTAATTAATTACACAGCCCCACAAAAAAAAAAAAAAGTTCAGACCCATGTATCCCTATGTATTTTCGCTCGCTGAATCCGAATCCGAGGTAAAAAAAAATCGTACACCCCCAAAATCATTAGCTAGAGCTAAAAAACACCCCTGGACTGGGGTAAAAAGAATATTAAGCTAAGAGAATAGTTGTTACATCTTAATCGATCGAATTATACAAATTAAGGTTAAACAGCAGCGTACATATAATAGATATGAAACACACCCCCAGTGAGGGGCGAAAACTAGCCCCATTTATAAAAAAAATCGAACCAAAACAGTAATAGATAGATGGATAGATAGATAGATAGATACATTTATTTGTTCCTTTTTACATACAATACCTCATTGGGTGTAGAACACGTCAAAAACATTAAGAGAATACAACAGAAAAAAAGAATATAGTTAATATTAATGTAAAAAATACATATCATAATAAAATTGAAACACTAACAAATGGTAACAGTGAAAATAAATAGAGGACGACAACAGTAATTAAAGTTAATTTTAAAATAGATAATATGCCTAGTTTGGATAAAAATGTGTTTGGTTAAAATACTAAAATGGTATAACAATACAATACAATGATAATTTGAGAACAGCCTAGTTTGAGAGTACAAAAGTAAGTTTTTTATTAATGTATTAAAACATCAGTGAAATATTCGTCCATCGTATAGTAAGCCTTTTTTATTAGTATCCGTTTGAGTTCTAGTTTTAATGTTTTTAAAGTGAGATGTTTTATGTTGTCCGGCAATTTGTTAAAAATGTTAATTATAGAATACTCAACATTTTTTTGTATATACGAGAAGTTTTTTTTATTTGTTGTTGATTTATTTTTGTTTCTTGTGTCATAATCATGCTCTAGAGATATGATGTTTTCTTTTACAAATATTGCTGCTTCATAAATGTATAGGCTTGTGAGTGTTAGTATGCCTCTGTTTATAAATACCGATTTACAACTATCTGTAGGTTTCATATTAAATATTTGTCGCAAACACCTTTTTTGCATTTTGAAGATTCTATGTGCATTTATAGAATTTGCCCAGAATATCACTCCATATCTGACACGTGACTGCACATATGCATGATATGCACTCATGGCAGCTTCCACGCTTACAAAACGTGCCACTACCCCAAGTGCATAACAATACCGTGACATATCCCCAGCCAGGCTGTCAACATGAAGCCTCCAGTCAAGCCTTGAATCCAAAGTGATTCCTAAGAATTTTACTGAGCGGCTACTTGGGACATTTATGTTATTGTAGGTAAGTGTTGTTTCTTCATTTTGGGTGAAATACGAAAATGTTATTATTTGGGTTTTTTGAACATTTAATTTCAGATTGTTGTTAGTGAACCAATTTTGTAGTGTTGTTACCGTATCAAGGATATCTTTTTCTTGGCTATTTTTAGAATCGTGACTAAATATTAAAGATGTATCATCTGCAAATTGAACCATATTATGATTAACAACTTGTGGTAGATCATTTGTGTACAGTATGTATAGCAAGGGCCCGAGAATTGAGCCCTGTGGTACACCTCTTTTGATCAATTCTTTGTCTGATTTGACCTTGGCACCACTATCGTCACTCTCTACTAGTTGTTGATGTCTGTTTGATAAATAAGATTTTATTAGCTGTAGTGCTGTACCTCTTATACCATAATTACATAATTTATTTAAGAGAATATCATGCTCAACACTATCAAACGCTTTAGACAGGTCAAGACATACTGCAGTTGTTTCTTTATTGTTGTTTAGTGAGTCTAGTATTTGCATTAAAGCTTTGAAAATTGCAAGGATAGTCGCCTTGCCTTTTCTAAAGCCGTTTTGAGAATCAGAAAGTAATTTTTTTTCTTCTACATATTTTGTAATTCTATTGTAAATACATTTTTCAAATATCTTGCTTATGTTGGATAAGAGTGCTATGGGACGATAGTTTTGCCAATCAGTTTTATCACCCTTTTTAAAGATAGACTTTATATTTGCATTTTTTAACCTATCTGGAAACGTTCCTTTACAGAGCATTAAATTTACAATATGGTTCAATGGATAGCAGATGATATCGGCAATATGTTTTAATAGCTTTATTGGTACCTCATCATCACCAACGGATTTTTTATTTTTTAGTAGCACAATTATATTAAATATTTCTTGTGGAGTGGAAGGTTCTAGAAATAGAGAGTTTTTCAAGCTTACGGATATATTTTCAGTATGGGTACTTTTTTTATTACTATTGTTTTGACATTGGTTGACAAGATTATTATTTATATAGTTTAATACGTCTTTAGAATTTTCATACTGTATATGTTTTAGAACGGATTCAGATTTTACATTATTGTTAACTGTATATTTTTTGACAATGTCCCAAACAGCTTTGCCTTTATTCTGTGCAAATTCCACATAGTGCTTGTGAGATAGTTGTTTTGCGGTTTTGATTAAATTTTTTAGAATTTTCGTATATTTTTTGTAATATTCTCTAGGGATTCGATTTGCTAACATTTCTGTATACAGAAAACGTTTCCTTTTTGAGGAAATTTTTATTCTTTAGTTATCCATGGTTTAGGAATGTGATTGGATGTTTTTATATTTTTTAAAGGAAAAATTAATCTTAGAGCATGGTTTATGATATTGTCAAATTTATTGTAGGCACTATTGGCATCATTTTCCTGGAATACAACTTCCCAGCTTTCATCTTGTAGTAACCGTTTAAATTGTTCCAATTTATTTAAAGAAAATATTCTTTTTTCACATGAAAATTCTTTATATGACTTCTTTTTGAATGATTCAAAGTTTAGAATTTGTGTTTCATGATCGGATAATGTCGATGTTACTACTTGCCCTCCTTGTTCGTGATCAAAATGTATAAATATGTTGTCAATAAGTGATTCAGATTTTTTTGTAAATCTTGTGGCAGTAAATATTGTTTGATGTAAATTAAATGTTAAAAGCAGGTTTATAAAGTTATCTGAAGATTCATTTTTGACTAGTAAATTTATGTTAAAGTCACCACAGAGTATAATTTTATATTTAGGATATTTATCACGACAAGAAGTTAAAACCTCTATTAAGGTATTTCCATGTCATGGGCCTCGGTGTTCTTGTTGTAGAACTCTCCAAAATCGTCCTAAGTTGAAGACATAATCAAAATTCGACTTAGGCAAAAATTTCATTTAAAGACATTTTTGGGAGTCTGCAGAGGCGCAGATCAGTCCACAAGGACCGTTTTGGGTTCTATAAGGCGTTGGAAATGACCAGGCGAAAATTCGAAGAAACACCGAATTTTCACTTAGGAAAAATGTTTTTGGTTCAGAATATCAGAGTAGAAGTATATAATGACAAAGATTTATGAATAGTATACTTTTTCAAAGGTATCATAAATTGGACTTTAAAAAAATAATATTTTTGGAAGGGCGTCAAAATTTGGCCCAGGAATCGATTTATCGAAAGTACGCCAAAGTTTCACTTGCAGACTAATTTTTCAAAACTGCGTTGAAATTTGGCTTGAAAATCGATTTTTCAAAAGTACGCCAAAATTCCACCCGCGGATTAACTTTTCAAAAGTACCTTGAAATTTGGCTTGAAAATCGATTTTTCAAAAGTACGCCAAAATTCCACCCGCGGATTAACTTTTCAAAAGTACCTTGAAATTTGGCTTGAAAATCGATTTTTCAAAAGTACGCCAAAATTTCACCCGCAGATTAGTTTTTCAAAAGTACCTTGAAATTTGGCTCGAAAATCGATTTTTCAAAAGTACGCTGAAATTGGTCTTAAAATGGATTTTTCAAAAGTACCACGAAGTCAGTTTAAAAAGTACCACGAAAATATACTTTAAATTATTTTTTATTTTTTATTCCTCAACCAAAGACATTGACCTTTGAGGTACGATCATTGAAAGCACAATTCTAAAGTATGAGCATAAAATTTTAACGATGCACTGCATCCAAAAGGCAAAATAGAAGATTTTGTCAAAGCCGGCGTAGTGCCGATAAGCAAAAATTGATAAAAATCAATGCACATGTACAAGGCCGGTTTCTCGCATGGAAGGAGTTTGGATTGACCCAGCGGCTCGCAATTTGGTCGAGCGCGTTGAGTAGTCCAGACAAAGCGATGGTAGAAAAGCCACTAACGGGGCTTTTCAAATGACAAAGTTATAGAGGAAAACGCCTTGTGCATAAAAATCCAAAAATTCAATTTTGCCTAATAGTCGCTCGAAGGTGAGACGCTGCCAAATCGATATTATTAATCGACTGTGATAAGGGTTAGTAAGTCGTGGACTGATCGAACGCCACTCAACTTATGCAGTAATAAGTCCTCTGAATGTGTTTGAGTACGTGAATTTCCACGATACAAGAACTTTAAAGCTAGGTAGTCTCTAGTGAAACTAAATTCATTTAGTAAAACTTTTTTAAGTTAATTTCAGTCAGCCTTAATTATTCATTTACCCAGAGTCTGAAATGATTCTAAAAGCTCGCATTTTGATTCTGAGAAGGTACGTATGAATCTTTTCTACCTAATCGATCGTTAGCGCGAGCGCTCTCGCTTGTATGGTCTGAAAGTCACTACCTTGATTGGGGAAGGCACGATTCTTTCTTGAGAATTTTGTATAACCAATTCTGTTAAATAAACGGATTCTTTGAACTAATGTTTCTTAATTGATCTTGAGGCCTGTTGACGGTCTATAATCCCTGGAACTTTCGTATAGAAAACCGGATGTGTCGAGTTAATTCGCATTAACGTTCGACCTTCTGGTTGTTTTACGGAGGTTCGATAGGGATTTTTTTATGCGTTTTTTGAGAAATATATTCCGTTATTAATGGACCAAAACGCGATTTTCGCGTACCAAAACTAATCCCTCCGCAGAGAAATTCTTCGGTTGGGATTTTTTTATGCAAAAATTCAGGAAATTAAGAGGTGCCTAAACCCCTAACGAGGGAATTCGGGTCCAGAGAGAGCGTAGTTTCCGATCTGTGGTAGTGCAGCCTTGGTCCCGCTTTTCGGCTACCGAAGTCATCTTATCTCGAACCCGCCTGGGAGGTAGAAGAACGGGGTAATACGCGACTGGCGCCCCCTGAGAAATAAATTGGTGTCGCGTCATTTTGACGCCCGGTAGTGCGTTCTTCTACATGGCGCCCAACGTGGGGCGTTGTTAGTCAGCAGGGCTTTCTGGAAAGGATATGGATGAATCAACGCCTTTCCAGTTTTACGACGAGCCGACATCTGTGATGGACAACGTCTCTAGAGGGTTAGAGAGGCCGTGCGCGGAGGATGTACTGGGTAGTTCGGGGGTTGGCCCGAGTACCACTGAAGGAGTCATACAGCCCTCCTCAGAACAAGTGTTCGCCCAAATGGCAGCAGGTCTTGCCAAAGCTCTAAGCGAAGCCACGCACGAGCATAAGTATCGGTCGAAGCATCCAAATGCGGAATTTCATGGCTTCGAACACGAAGACCCTGAAACCTTCATTTATCAAATGGAGGAATTTTTCGTCCGAGTACGAATTACGCAGGATAACGACCGACTATATAAAATATCAGAACAGCTCAAAGATGATGCTAAGAAATGGTTCGAACAATATCGAACCCTAATTACCACGTATCCTCTATTCCTCGAGCGGTTCAGAAGCCGTTATGATTCAGGTGAAGTACTCACCGAAGCAGTAGCTAATTTATATGGCAAGAAACAAGATGCCGAGGAAAATACGTCAGTATTTATTTCAAGGAAGGTATGCCTCTTCAAGAGGATCGATCCGTTTAAGCCGGAGGCGATGAAGGCGGCTACCATCTTCAATCAATTGAGACCTGATATGAAAATGCTCCTAAAGAGTGCCGTCATACCAGATACAAATACACTAGTGACGATGACCGAACAAATGGCTAAAATCATGGATGAGAATAAAGAATTCGAGATTCTGCAAAATGCAAAGAAAAGCAAAGACCGAGAAGCGTCCACCTCTACCGCTTCAGCTCAAGGGAATCAGCAATCGAGCAGTAACTGGAGAACGGAACCCTCCGCCTTAACGAAGCCGTCCTCCAGTTCCTTTGGTGCATCTAGGACACCATTCAATGGATCTCAAAGAAGAGATAATCCGCCAGCACCAAGGGTGCATTTTGCAAATAGTATTTCCTCGCTGCCTAGAGGGGATATACCGAGAAGGGGTACTGGAGACGTAAGGAACTCCCGAGTCCCGTATCGCCCTTGCAGATATTGCCCAACGGAGCAGTGGCATTTTCATGCAGAATGCCCAAACAATCCCTATCGTAATATGAATACGGGAAACCAAGCGGGGGTCAGAGGCGATGGCCCAGGCCGAACTGTACCAGCCCCGCCTACCAGGCCCCAGCAGGCTCGAAGCGACCCTCGGGGAAGCTCCGAAGCAAGAAGTTTAAATTAAAAAACTTCGATGACCTTCCTGACCTTAATTACCTGTTTAAGGATCAAGAAGTCAACCTATCTCCCCACCGATTCACTCCATTAGAATCTATCAATCAAACCAACGACGCTTTCCCTCTGCCTCGCATTAAGATTATAATTAATAATCGAGCGGTTAACGCTTTATTGGATACAGGTTCGACAAGGAATATTATCCAACCGAAATTTTTGAACGACATTGATCAACTTACAGCTCCCCAAACTTTTGTTATGGCTTGTGGCGATGGTTTAGTAGAATCCCTCGGGACTACGACCATAAACGTTAATGTACTAGATGTACCCTTTCAGACCACGTTTCAGGTCATTCAAAATTTAAATGAAGAGCTCATTCTGGGAGCCCCGTTTTTATATGCTCACAATGTCGTATTCGATTATCAACGTAAATGTGTCTACGTCGGCACTGAAGAGCGAATAACCGTCTTCTGGAATCAAGCAGCACATCAAGCAAGGAAGCAATGCCGGCTTCCCGAAGAACTGATCATCGGAAACGATAATTTAAAACCTCTATTCGAGGAATTCGCTGAATTGTTCACCGCGGTGCCTACCCAAGCTACCACGGTGACAACAAAACATAAAATAAAAATTAAAGATGACCGCCCGTTCAATATCAAACCCTACCCCATGTCTCCTTCTAAGAAAAAAGTTATGTACGATCAAATTGAAGAGATGCTGAAAGCCGGGGTCATAGAACCGAGTACCGCTCAGTACAGTTCGCCTCCCATTATAATTGAAAGGCCCGGCAAGAAGCCTCGCTTCTGCATTGATTATCGTCACTTAAATGAAGTAACGGAAGACGAAGCATCCGTCTTACCAAAGATATACGAGAGTATAAAGGATCTAGGAAACGCCAACATATTTACGGTGTTGGACCTCAAGAGCGGATATTGGCAAATCCCTCTTGAGGAGTCGTCAAAAAACTATTCTACGTTTACAACATTAGATGGAGCATCTTACCGATTTAACGTGATGCCTTTCGGATTGAAGACCGCTCCATGTACATTCCAAAAATTTATGGCAAGAGACGTATTGACCGGCTACTTGCATCATTTCTGCAAAGTATATCTCGATGATATTATCATCTACAGTGAAAATATAGAACAGCATGTAAACCATCTGAGAGCCGTCTTTGAACGCCTGCGTTTGCATAATTTAAAGGTGTCACCGGAAAAATGTGTAGTAGCCACGTCAAGCATAACCTATCTCGGGCATCAAATAAATGCCAACACCACTCAACCATTAGAAAAACACATATTACAGATACAAAATTATCCGGCCCCTACGACGAGGCGCCAGCTTCAGAGTTTCCTTGGTTTATGTAATTGGGTACGTGAATATATCCCTAATGTTGCAATAATTACAAAGCCCTTGACCCGACTACTCTCGAAAGACTGGCGCTTCAAGTGGAATCCGGAAGCCCAAGAAGCTTTTATTTTACTAAAAGAAGTATTGAATAAACCTCTAGGACTGCACCGGCCAGATTTCAATAAAATGTTCATACTGCAGACGGACGCATCCTTAATAGGATTATCTGCAGTATTATATCAATTGGGGGATAATGACCAGAAGCACATCGTCTCTTATGCTAGTAATACGTTATCTCCGACGGAGAGAAAATACCATATCAATGAATTGGAATGTTTGAGCGTCGTTAATTATATAAGGAAATACAAAATATATTTGGCAGACCGTCCATTTATAGTCAAAACCGACAATCGAGCTTTACTATGGTTAAATAAGCATAAGGACGAGAAAACGAAATTTACACGTTGGTCATTATTACTTCAGGAATACAGCTTCACAATAGAACATTGTCCCGGCAAGGAAAATATATTGGCAGACTATTTGAGCAGAAATCCTCAAGGCCCAAACGTCGAAGCAGACGACGAAGAGGAGAGAATGTACCCACCAAAATTCTCGTACAAGGAACGAATATCAGTGATTACCACATTGGAATTAAACGATCAGGTCAGAGAAGCGCAAACGCACTCCAGAGATATCCAAGACCAAATCGAACGATGGAATACTCTAGTGCGACAAGCAGATAAAACCGAGGCAGAGGTGAAATTCGTCAATACAAGACAAGTGATAGGCGGCACACTTTGGACGAGAGGCGAAAATGTTATAGAAAAATTATACGTACCAAAACGTATGGTCATGAGAGTAATATCTCATTTTCACGACCGACCGGAAGTAGGTCACCCCGGCCGCGATGAAACTGTTAGAATCATCTCGGGCCGCTATTATTTTAATAATTTGTCGAGACTAGTTAACAAATATTTAAATGAGTGCATTATTTGTAATTCCGTAAAAAGCAGACAGTCACAACCGAAGGCTCCTCTCAGAAGCCATGCTCCATCGCATCCGTTCGAAGTTTTAAGCGTCGATGTAATCGGACCACTTCAGCGAACCAAAGATGCAGATAACCGATATATATTAATGGTAGAGGATGTATTTAGTAAGTGGGTCGAAGCCAAGGCGTTCACCCAAGTCAGTGGAAAAACAATAGCACAATTTATCGAAGAGGAACTAGTGGCGAGATATGGCGTTCCGAGGGTCATCATTTCCGACCAGGGAGGCCACTTCAATTCCGGCTTTTACGATACGTTCTGTACACGTAACAATATTGAAAGATTCTTCACAGCAGCTTACCACCAACAGGCCAATCCAATAGAAAGGAGGGTGCAAGAAGCTAAGAAGATCTTAAAAACCTTATTATATGGTTCACCCAACGACGAGTGGGATCGACATGTTAGTCAGATGGCATATATCTTGAGAACAAGAAAAAACGCCGCTACGGGGCATACGCCCAGTTTCGTAGTACTCGGCTATGAATTACCACAGATTGGTGATTGGAATATGTTCGCTTATAGACAAGAGCGTCGTAATCAGGCGGACGTTCCCCGCCTTGAAAGAGTCAAGGAGATTCGTAAAAATCAAACAAATTACCAATGGCGTTACGCGCCCAAAGTGGCGGTAACGCCGGTCGTATATAAAGTGGGAGATATGGTAATGACTAAAAGGATCAGGAAGGATCATACCTTCACACCGTCGTGGAGTGGGCCACACAAGGTTTTAAAGAGATTGTCCAATGAAGTTTACCTCATTCACAAGGGGGTAACTTCGACGAGATTACATGTCGATGCCATCAGGCCGGCACCTAAGGGAGACCCCGATGTTGAATTGGAATTGTCTGAAGAATCAGAAGATAGTCCGGATGAAATTCATCTTAGTGACGACGCTTCCTCATCAGACAATGAGATCGCGCCCAGGTCAGAGCGACGTAGCGATACCACACTAGTTCAAATCAATGTTCCCGCAAGTGCTCAAGATGAGCCGGATGTAATAAGTCGAGATCCCGAAGATGCTCGAGATGAGCCAGATATAGAAGAGTCACCTCTAGATATTTCTGAGGTCGACCACGGCTAATAGCCGTTTTCGCTTTTTTTTATATTTTTTCTCAAAATTCTAAGTGGCGGTTTTGACCTATATGCGGTCAAATCGAAAATTTAAAGTCTACTCCATGAGCAGACATGGAAAGACGGCGAACCCGACGCAAGAGCGCGATCCGGTAAGCCTAGCTTCTCAAGAGCGAGAGCCGCCAAGTTCGAGTAATGGACGTAGGCATAAGTACGAATCAGTACGAGTTTCGGAAGCTGTTTTTCTTATGCAAGAAGACAACTTCTATTTTAATCATTTTAAGTCAACAAAATTAACGTATACCCCAAATGGAAACTACGAGTTTCAGAAGCCGTTCTTCGCTCAAGAAGACGCTTCGATTTTTTTTTTTTTTTTTATACTTTTTTCACAAGTCGTGATGACCGCACGAGTATCGTAAGCCGATTTAATCTTCGATTTTTTTTTATACTTTTTTCACAAGTCGTGATGACCGCACGAGTATCGTAAGCCGATTTAATCTACCTTACGAAGTAGAAACTACGAGACGAGTTTCAGAAGCCGTTCTTCGCTCAAGAAGACGCTTCGATTTTTTTTTTATACTTTTTTCACAAGTAGTGATGACCGCACGAGTATCGTAAGCCGATTCAATCTACCTTACGAAGAACCAATTTCTAACCATTATAAGTTAACAAAATTCATGTTAGAAAAATATTTCATTAAAAACAACACATTGTGTTTGTTAGTCGACGCGTCCCAGTCGACGACTTGCTAAAAAGTCAATCTAGTTGCAGAACTGCATTTTCCATGTGCAGAAATGGAAAGATGACCCAGCCTGTCGCAAGGGCGCGGCATGGTGAAGTCTGGAACTCAAAGGCGAGGACCGTCCAAGCTGCGGCATGGAGATATAGACAGACTCTTCTAGAAAGGGCCGAAGTTAAGCAAGAGCGAGACCAGGGCGAAAAAGCGAGTGCAACGAATTAGTGAGAGTGGACGCTAATCAAAATTGTGCTACGCTTCGCACCTCGACGCGGGTGTAATTAAGTTGATAAAAATGTTGTATCAACTTGTCGTATTGTTTAAAAAAATGTAATTATTTTTAAGTTAGATAGGCGAATCAGCCGTCTGCCCCAATTAAGGCCGTTATTTATTTTTAAAACATCTGTACCATAGGTCAGACCGTCAAATGAAGGCATACAGACATACAAGTGAATATGGAAATTAAAGGCGATCGATGAGTAGAAAAGATTCAACCAAAGGAGGGGAGTGTTGTAGAACTCTCCAAAATCGTCCTAAGTTGAAGACATAATCAAAATTCGACTTAGGCAAAAATTTCATTTAAAGACATTTTTGGGAGTCTGCAGAGGCGCAGATCAGTCCACAAGGACCGTTTTGGGTTCTATAAGGCGTTGGAAATGACCAGGCGAAAATTCGAAGAAACACCGAATTTTCACTTAGGAAAAATGTTTTTGGTTCAGAATATCAGAGTAGAAGTATATAATGACAAAGATTTATGAATAGTATACTTTTTCAAAGGTATCATAAATTGGACTTTAAAAAAATAATATTTTTGGAAGGGCGTCAAAATTTGGCCCAGGAATCGATTTATCGAAAGTACGCCAAAGTTTCACTTGCAGACTAATTTTTCAAAACTGCGTTGAAATTTGGCTTGAAAATCGATTTTTCAAAAGTACGCCAAAATTCCACCCGCGGATTAACTTTTCAAAAGTACCTTGAAATTTGGCTTGAAAATCGATTTTTCAAAAGTACGCCAAAATTCCACCCGCGGATTAACTTTTCAAAAGTACCTTGAAATTTGGCTTGAAAATCGATTTTTCAAAAGTACGCCAAAATTTCACCCGCAGATTAGTTTTTCAAAAGTACCTTGAAATTTGGCTCGAAAATCGATTTTTCAAAAGTACGCTGAAATTGGTCTTAAAATGGATTTTTCAAAAGTACCACGAAGTCAGTTTAAAAAGTACCACGAAAATATACTTTAAATTATTTTTTATTTTTTATTCCTCAACCAAAGACATTGACCTTTGAGGTACGATCATTGAAAGCACAATTCTAAAGTATGAGCATAAAATTTTAACGATGCACTGCATCCAAAAGGCAAAATAGAAGATTTTGTCAAAGCCGGCGTAGTGCCGATAAGCAAAAATTGATAAAAATCAATGCACATGTACAAGGCCGGTTTCTCGCATGGAAGGAGTTTGGATTGACCCAGCGGCTCGCAATTTGGTCGAGCGCGTTGAGTAGTCCAGACAAAGCGATGGTAGAAAAGCCACTAACGGGGCTTTTCAAATGACAAAGTTATAGAGGAAAACGCCTTGTGCATAAAAATCCAAAAATTCAATTTTGCCTAATAGTCGCTCGAAGGTGAGACGCTGCCAAATCGATATTATTAATCGACTGTGATAAGGGTTAGTAAGTCGTGGACTGATCGAACGCCACTCAACTTATGCAGTAATAAGTCCTCTGAATGTGTTTGAGTACGTGAATTTCCACGATACAAGAACTTTAAAGCTAGGTAGTCTCTAGTGAAACTAAATTCATTTAGTAAAACTTTTTTAAGTTAATTTCAGTCAGCCTTAATTATTCATTTACCCAGAGTCTGAAATGATTCTAAAAGCTCGCATTTTGATTCTGAGAAGGTACGTATGAATCTTTTCTACCTAATCGATCGTTAGCGCGAGCGCTCTCGCTTGTATGGTCTGAAAGTCACTACCTTGATTGGGGAAGGCACGATTCTTTCTTGAGAATTTTGTATAACCAATTCTGTTAAATAAACGGATTCTTTGAACTAATGTTTCTTAATTGATCTTGAGGCCTGTTGACGGTCTATAATCCCTGGAACTTTCGTATAGAAAACCGGATGTGTCGAGTTAATTCGCATTAACGTTCGACCTTCTGGTTGTTTTACGGAGGTTCGATAGGGATTTTTTTATGCGTTTTTTGAGAAATATATTCCGTTATTAATGGACCAAAACGCGATTTTCGCGTACCAAAACTAATCCCTCCGCAGAGAAATTCTTCGGTTGGGATTTTTTTATGCAAAAATTCAGGAAATTAAGAGGTGCCTAAACCCCTAACGAGGGAATTCGGGTCCAGAGAGAGCGTAGTTTCCGATCTGTGGTAGTGCAGCCTTGGTCCCGCTTTTCGGCTACCGAAGTCATCTTATCTCGAACCCGCCTGGGAGGTAGAAGAACGGGGTAATACGCGACTGGCGCCCCCTGAGAAATAAATTGGTGTCGCGTCATTTTGACGCCCGGTAGTGCGTTCTTCTACATTCTCACTAACATAATGACTGCTGAAAAAGCTCGAAATGCCTAAGTTTTGTTAAAGTGATAAGAAGCTGCATCAGGTCCGACGTAATCTTCATAAACTGCTCATATAGGGCTGAGAACAACCACCCTTAAGTTTAAAGGACACAAAACAAGAAAAAACGTAAAATCCAACAGGATTTCTATTTTGCGTAGTACTCTAAAATAGAACTAGAAACTTACGTACCATCAACGTCCTACAGTGCCAACCCTCAGATGGTGAGAAAACTACCCCCTATGTAGGATTTATCCATAAAAAGTTACAGTGACTTCTATAAAAATTCGAAACACCTGCGTTGTGTGGAAGTGAGAAGAAACTAGACTATGTTCGACGCTGTGCTTGAAAACCACACCGATGGGGTTGCGAGATGCCACCCTCATATACGTAGGATGCTGGAAGTGTGCAACACGATTTTTGCCAGTCCTAGCATCCATAAAAATGGAAATCTGGTTAGTCTCTCTGTTTTCCAGCATCCTACGGATATAGGGATGGCATCTCGCAACCCCGTGGGGGTGGTTTTCAAGTAGAGCGTCGAACATAGTCTAGTTTCTTCTCACTTCCACACAGCGCAGGTGTTTCGAATTTTTATAGAAGTCACTGTAATTTTTATGGTTAAATCTTACATAGGGGATAGTTTTCACACCCTCTGAGGGTTGAGACTGTAGGACGTTGATGGTACGTAAGTTTCTAGTTCTATTTTAGAGTACTACGCAAAATAGAAATCCTGTTGGATTTTACGTTTTTTCTTGTTTTGTGTCCTTCAAACTTAAGGGTGGCTATTCTCAACCCTATAGGGGCAGTTTATGAAGATTACGTCAGACCTGATGCAGTTTCTTATCACTTTAACAAAACTTGGACATTTCGAGTTTTCTCAGCAGTCATTGCTGTTTTGGATCGATTTTTTTATATATGGGGGTTAGTTTTCGCCCCTCCCTGGGGGTGTGTTTCATATTTAATGTATATACGCTGCTGTTTAACCTTAATTTGTATAATTCGATTGATTAAGATGTAACAACTATTCTCGTAGCTTAATCTTCTTTTTACCCCATTCTAGGGGTGTTTTTTTGCTCTAGCTAATGCTTTTGGGGGTGTATGATTTTTTTTTACCTCGGATTCGGATTGAGCGACCGAAAATACATAGAGATACATGGGTCTGGTTCGCTGGTCTGAACTTTCTTTTTTTTGTGGGGCTGTGTTATAGTCTTCGTTGGTTTACTGAAATGAAGTTACAGGATACTCTTCGCAATTTTTTGAAAATAAGTTGACTTTATAAGATTTTCTTTTATGCTATTTCTTTTGTGTGCATAATATATGTACAAGTAAATTTTTCAAAAGGATAGGAATTCAGGTGTGTGTATATACAGGGTGTCCCATAAGTAATGGTACATATAGAGCAATGGCAGATTCCTTACGTAAAAATATTACGATTTAACCAAACTTACCTTAATCCAAAAGTTGATATTAACAGAGATACAGGGTGTCGAAGTTAAATTTTTGTTTTGGTTTTTTTTTTAAATAATTGCTTTAAAAATTGAAATATTGTAACAATTTGGTGATTGGGGATTTCTTGAGACGAGGGATTCAAATCTCTTCATACTTTTGCTGTTATTTGTAGAGGGCGCCACCTACGGTAGTTTGCATGTCGTTTATATGTCATATATTTTTGGCGATTTTTTTAAAATTTGTTTAAAATAAAAATTCATATTTTACTGTATTTTTTAGGTAAAAAAGATATACCTTCTAAATGTCGCTACGAGTAACCGTTTTCGAGATATTTGGTTTTAAATTATTCAATGCAACCAATTTAAATTAAATAAAATATCATATTATTGAATAATATTGTTGACAAGTAAACTAAATTCAGATTTTACTAAATAAATAAATAGATATGATCGTAGGTAAAGCATAGTACATAATTCGAGTTGTAAAGCAATTACGCACTCATGGAAATACGCACTCGCCGCTACGCGGCCTCGTGCTCCTTACAACACTCATTACGTAATATACTATAATATATTTTTGTTTTTATATTACATTATAATTACATGAGTAAACGTTTAGTTTTTTACTTACTTCTTACTACCCTACAAAATTCCTATCACCTAGCCTATATGGGGCCTAGATAAAGAAACTGTGTCTTACTTTTCTAAAAAGTCTTTCCGTTGTTCAATATTACGGGGATTATTATTAAAGTACATACATTTTGTTCCTAAAGTAATTGTTCTTACGGCCAAGTACAATTTTTTAAAAGTACTTGTACTTGTACTTCTTTTTGGGTACATGCACAGCTCTGTGTGAAGAAATAAGGGATTTATTTTGCAGTAGTTGGAGGCGGCTTTATTAGGTTCTGGAAAGAATTGGGAATCATATAGAGAAGGCGCATTTAAAGATTGATTGGAGGTAGGAATTGTGGAAGGGAGAGTTTTTAAGAACTGGATACAGTGTTCGAATATCCATATGGGCTATAAAGTTGGTTATTTGTCTATAGTAAGCCCCAAGTATTCTGCTCCGTCCAACCAATCGTTGATGTGGCCGGCTTAATTTTTATGCCCGCTTTTTAAATTTTGCATGTAAAAGATTTGCTTTTAATCCACACAGTAGTGCCAGTCTGTTTTTGCGGGAGGTTAGTCATTAGTTGTGGGTTTTTTGTGACAGTAAGTATCGCACTGTCGCCAGCGTAAAGACAGGTAGGTAATAGTCCTTTAGCCTGTAGGGGTTAGTATATCGTTGGTATGTTAAATAGTATAGGTCCTAGTGCTGAGCTTTGAGGGAACCTAGACGTGCTAGGTATGACAGGAGAGCATGCCTGGTTGACTACCTCTTGAAATTTGCTGTTGAATATCTACGACTGTATTGTTTTCATGATATTGGTGGAAATACTCGCGATTTGGAGTTTTGTAAAGTAGTTCAGGATACCAGACTTCAAAGGCTTTGTCTAGGTCGAAATATGACGCCACCTTCTTTTATTTAAATATGAATAACTCAGTTCTAGAGGGGGTTCGAAACTTGTAACTCTGCCTCTGAAGTAGTTTCCACAAACACCAAAATACTTGGACACCACACTAGAATGCACGTTTGTTTTAATCATCTTCAGAACAATCCAACACTTTTGGAGAAACGTACGTCGAGTGATAGTATTTGAGTGTAGTGTCCGTGAAGTTCTTTCGGACAATACTGACAACTGTACATATGAAATTAGTCGAAGACTACAAATGACAACATCGATAGCATGCGAGTTAACCAAATTTGGCGTGACTGAAATGTCACGAAACGCACAATGATCAGACCTTGTAATACCCTAGTATTCTCCATCTTTCTTTACGCATCTGAGCCATGGCGCATTAGGGAAGCAAACAGGCGGTGTATTAATGCTTTCGAGACGTGAGTCTGGAGACATTTGCTATGAATTTCCAGTACAGCTTATAATACCAATAACTCAATTATCCAAGAAATATTATTCTCCCGGATCTTCGCATTTATTGATCAGATCAACTGGAGAGACGATAAAATAGAACGGTTGATAATTCTCGAAAAAGATGACAAAAGGTAAAGCGCAGTGGCGGCTCGTGACATTTTGTGTAGAGGAGGCTTGATGGTTAAAAGACAATTAATTTGCAACATGATTACAATATGTACATTTTTGGTCGTGAGGAAATGTGAGGCTGAGCCTCCTAGAGGAGGCTCTGCCTCCTCTGATGAGCCGTCACTGGTAAAGCGTTGTTCTAAGCGAGCATCGCCGAATGTTAGATAACTGACTATGTTCATCATCATCACCAATAGTATTACAGCTCTAGGGAGGAGGGTTTACTTCGCCAGCCGTCACGATTTAATGCTGCTGTTTGCCAATTTTCTGCTCCAATTTTTTTTGCCATCTTCATCTATCTGGTCCTTCTATCTCGGTCTTTCTCGTCATATGGTTTCACCAGGTAGTGAAAACAGGATTTACCTAGGAGGGTAGGTCCCTTTTGATCTAATGATATGTCCTGCCCATCGAAGTGGTCCCATTTTAATAATCGTGACAATGTTTCGTCCGCTGGATAACTCCGTGTATTTTGCATACAACTCAAAGTTATATCTACGTCGCATACTGTACCATAAATTCTTCTTAGGATTTTTCTTTCAAATCAGTACAATAGTTGTTCGTTGCTCTTTGTTAAGGTCCAGATTTCTGACCCGTGCGTTAACACTGGAACAATTCATGTTTTGTACAGTTGGGTTTTAGTTTTCCAAGAAATGCTTCGGCTGCGATGTTTGCCCAGTCAAGTAGCTTCTGTTGGCCAACACTATTCTTCTCTGTATTTCTTCTGTGGTGCTGTTACTGCAGTTTACTAATGACCCAAGTATGTGAAGCTGTCTACTATCTCAAAGTTGTTGTTTCCTAAATGGGGTATTGACCTGGGGGGGGGGGTCATGATTTTGGTTTTGTCCTTGTTAATCGTTAACCCAATATAATTGGCTCCGTTGACGAATCTGGTAAAGGTCTATTATATTTTTGTGTGTTCGGAATATTATGTCGACATCATCTGCGTAATATAGAACTTGCGTATCCTTGTAAAAATCTGTTCCTCCCTTATCAAGTTCAGCGTCTCGGATTGCTTTTTCTAATGCAATATTAAAAAGGAGGCAAGCCAGCCCATCATTCTGTCTTAGTCCTCGGAACGTTTCAAATTGATCAGAAGTGTCATTTTGGATTTTCACTTTTCGGATGATCGTTGACATAGTTAGTTTTACCAGTTTTATGATTTTGTCAGGCATCTTCAGTTGGTTCATGGCTTCTTAATAATTTTGGATTATTGATACTGTCGTAAGCAGCTTTAAAGTCGATGAATAGAAGGAAGGTGTTAATATTAAATTCGTTGGTCTTTTCCAAGATCTATCGTGGGATGGATGTTTGGTCTGTTTTTGACCGGCCTGGCCTAAAAACGCTTTGGTACTCTCCCAGAAACTTCTCCGAGTGAATACTGTCTGTCATACAAAATGTTTTGTATTTTGTATATCGTATTGAGCAGTGTTATGCCTCTAGAGTTTTCACATTTAAGTTGATCTCCCTTTTTGTGGAGCGGGCACATGGTCCAACCTTCCAATCCTCTGGTACGTGTTATTCTTGCCACATCCTTAACAGGACGCCGTGAATTATGTTAGTTAGCTTATTTTAACATCTCAGCTGGAATACCGTCGCTGCCAGGGGACTTGTTTTTAAGTTGCGCTATGGCTTTTTCTGTTTCTTCTAGTGTTGGAAGTTCAACCTGGTCAAAATTTTGTTGTTTTGTTGTTGAAGTATTCTTCCTCATCTTTTCCTTGGAGGTCTTTAAACCGACTATATCCTCTTGATATTTATTTTGATTTTTCTAAGGGACTTCTTCTCACCTTATCAGTCTCTTCATGAGCAGGTTCAAAATGGAGATAAAAGAAGAATTCGAGTACTAGAATATGGTTAAGATAGGTTCATGATATATTCGCAGCGTTTGCTAGAAAAGTTACAGATGTAGATAATTTTGTTTCTAAATTAAATAGCTGTTTCGGTTCAGTAAAATTCACATAAAAATGGAAAATAACGAATAACTACCATTTCTAGAAACATATTAATAATCAGAAATAGTTCAAATAAACGACATTTACAGAAAAGACATTAGCACTCTTAGGTAAGAAATTGAAACCAGCATAAAATGGCTAATGTTAATTTCTTAATTTTTTCTCTATTAAGTTGCTCTTTGAATGAACAGAGATTTTCAAAAAAGAAAGCGGAGGTCAACTCTAGAATAATTCATTGATCACAAAACGTCTGGCTAGATGTTGTGAATAAGGAGAAAGCCAATTTCATATGGATCCCAATTTGTCTGTCGTGTAAGTAGGATTTTTTAAACTTAGACAGTTGTCGATCCTTCGAGAAGTAATTTACAAATTTAAACAACCCCAAGCATAAAGTTTTGAATTAACAGTTTAGTGTTACATCAAAGATTTTAATCTCCTCCAAGAAGAGAGAACTGAGAGGGCATCAATTGACCTTTGCAGAATACTATATATATATAGTTGCCAGATAATTTGCACGACAGAACTTCATCATCCATAAAATAAAAGAACTCGTTAAGGAATCAGTGGCCTCAGTGTTTACTTGTTAGACTTGAGACCACGAGATCAAATGGTGATTTTCTCCTGGCCCAGGCTCGTTTGAGGAGCCCCGATTTCAAATGAAAATTTGTATTATACAATTTTTCTCCGAAATTAATCAAGTTAAATCTAGTTCCTATTTCGATTTAATTTTACAAACAAAATAAAAATATACACATAGGAAAATATTAAAAATGCCAAGCTTAAATATTTTAACCATAAAATAGTAAATGCTGAAAGTAAATCAAAAGAAACTTGGATGCTGGTAAATAATAAACTGGGAAAGACAAAGACTGCCCCTGGATATATAATCCTTAATATTCCAAATAATTGTATATTAGAAGGAAATCGACGTGCAAACTACTTTGCATTAAATTTATCTACTATTGCACATAATCAAATCAGCGAAAACTTTAGATATACCCTATCACTTCCATGTACACTATCTGAATATAGAACAAATTCGATACCTATACTTCTATCCTGTTATCGAAAGTGGACTAGTAAGTGTTATTAAGAACTTAAGAAATAAAAAATCATCGGATCTGGAAGCTTGACTGCCCAAATAATGAAGAGTATTTCTGACAACATAATTTCACCACTACTATATCTCATAAAGTCATTATCAAATGAAATATTTCCAAACATACTTAAATCAGCATCAGTAATTACCGGCAGATATTTGTATTGAGTTCATTATCAAAAATAATTGAAAAAATTCTTTATGACCGTGTTATGTCCTGCTTTACACTAAAATACAAGATACTATCCGAATGTCAACACGGATATAGACCAGCTAAATCAACGGAAACTGCTACTGAATACATTTTAAAGAATATATATAAAGAGCTAGATGAAGGTAGAGATGTTGTTTCTCTTTTTTTCGATTTATCAAAAGCTTTCGATACTGTGGATAAGAATATTCTCTCGCAAAAATTAGAAAATATTGGTACAAGAAATGCTACATGGAAAATTGAAAGCTTCTGGAAAATTGTAATGCTTGTAGATCGGATATCCATGACGTAACTCTGGGTGTCCACAAGGTTAAATTTTTGGGTCTTTGTTATTTTTAACTATACATTAATATTCTACCAGACCACATTCATCATTAGCACGATGTACGCAGAATCATCTGCATACATCATGACCACTGTCTCGGTATCAGCTGCTACACAGGAGTAACTTAACCTTCAAATTTATAGATGAGGTGCACTCTGGAGGTACAACAACTTATTTTTGACACTTTTGACATTGTTTCCATGGAAACAAACGGTATTTTAAGGTTTACTGTTGTTCAAGTGTGAAAAAGATTTCTATTTTAAAACTAGTGTACAGTTTATATTGTGGGTCAAATATAATCAATAAATAAATGATAATAATAGGCCTTCTTTTTGTGTTGTTATCAGCTGTGCTAGTAATTTAGCAGGGTGTGACGTCACGTGCACCTCACCTATACTACATTTGACGGTGTACACGCTTGGTGCCAGAGAAACAATCTAATTTTAAATAACGATAAAAACGTTTTTGTAAATTTTAATTACAGGAAAATATTAACCT
This sequence comes from Rutpela maculata, assembly GCA_936432065.2. NCBI lineage: Eukaryota > Metazoa > Arthropoda > Insecta > Coleoptera > Cerambycidae > Rutpela > Rutpela maculata. Next base: position 81,439,567 of record OW386289.2, on the reverse strand, counting down.
GTGAAAATCTAACCTTCTCTAAAACAACCATGTTCTTAGGCACGTTCATTGACAACAGTTTGACACGAGAATCACATATTGACTGACTAATTATATAAACTGCTTAATAAAGCGTACTTTGCAATCTTACAGTTAAAAACAAACAATTTCCGAGAGACTGGTCTCTTAAGTGTATATTATGCTTTGGCATATTCACAGCAGTGTTATATCATTAAACATATTGGCCTGGGGGAGATCGACTCATCTGCAGCGAGCCTTTGTATTCCAGAAAAGATTATTAAGACTGATTTTTAATTTAAAGAGCAGAGAAAGCTGTAAAGGCATTTTTACTAGCAAAAATATTTCACTGTTCCTAGTGTTTACATATACAAATGTCTAATTTTCGCTAAGTAGTGGATTGTGTGTGAAAATCAAACGATTGGTTCTCATGTGAAATGATTTTTTTATAAAAATTAACCTAAACGAAAATGTATTGTATCATTCACAGACATTTTTAGTGGGCCAAACATATTTTAAATCTTAAAAGAAGTGCACGAAAAATAGCCATTTTTTCAAACGATTTATTCCTGTCTGGCATTTGGATTTTAAAAAGATATGGTAGGTAATAAATAAACCATATTTCAAGTCCCAGACAAAAAGCGTGGGCCAAACATATTTTAAATCTTAAAAGAAGTACACGAAAAAAAACCATTTTTTCAAACGATTTATTCCTGTCTGGCATTTGGATTTTAAAAAGATATGGTAATAAATAAACCATATTTCAAGTCCCAGACAAAAAGCTTGGGCCCAGCCGTAGGTGTGTTGAGTGAAAATATCGAAAAATCAAAAAACAGTCGTGTAAAATTCGATGCATTTTCAAACGATTCACACTCGTCTGGCATTTCATTAGCTTGTCATTGTAAAAGAGTATTATACCCAAACAAATTTGTTTCGCGTCACTACTTAAATGCCGCAAGCGCGGATTTATGGAGGGTAACGGGGTAATTACCCCCCCAAGATTCCGTAAACAAAAAAATGTTATAATTTTTATTATTTTATTTTATATTTTTGAATATATATTCTATTCAGTTGTGTTTATAATTTTTTTTTGAGATTTTCTCCCCCCCGCTCATCAATTTTAATTTTCGAGGAAAAACATTTTTGTTATTTTCAATACGCGGCTATGTTATCCCCCCCCCCCCCCAAGCTAGAGGTACAGATCCGCCCTTGAAATGCCGTTTTTTCTCACTTGAAACTCATTTGGAATTTGATTTTCTTTATCACTGGAATCAATATAACTGTCACTTTCACATTCATAATCCCTCCATCGAATAATATTTACAATAAATAAGTTACATACTAGCAAAAACACAAATATAAATTATTACATATTAATATATAATTTACAACTCTGCACTACACCATATCTGAAACTGAGAGTCCTCGTAAGTCCGTACCTGTTTCATTCTCCCTTGGCGTAGGTAGTCAACCACACAAAAGTGATTTCTTCTCTCATTTTAATGCACGCGACATAAGACACGTAAGATGCGATGTGGTAGAAACATATGTGGTATGCATTGCTTGCGAGCGACGCTGCTTTTTATACTCCCTGCTCGTCCCGGAGTGTTTTTATTTCTCGTTTGCTAATGGGGAACTTGCCCATTTTTTTTAAAATTTCATTAAAGTGTGTGTTGTATAAAAACACGCCACACCGAATATCAGCTCTTAAATCGCAGTACTTCTTTGCAGTAAATAATTAAAGTTGAAATCCTCGCTACTCCTCACGAAAAGCACTGTGACGTCAGATCGAGAAACTAGTCTCGCGTGGGCTCCCACAGATGGTGTACTTTAGCCGAGCGGTATGTATTCACCCTAATTAACAGACTGTGTGGCGGTGTCCGCATATTTGGTCTTTTGCTCTTTATGTTAGAGAAAAAATAAAGTGTCGGATAGCTCAATCAATTCTCTTTACATAAGCTATCTACAAATTTTTCGAAAAAAACAATAATTATCGAGATATTTGAGAAAATGTAGGAAATTACATGTTTTCCTATAGTGTATGTAAATCTAAAAAAAATAATTTTTCTCATGTTTCGAAGGACCGAATGAACGAAGCGTCAAAGTAGTACATGATATTAAGTGAACGTCATATATGAGATCGATTTCAATTAATTACCGATTAATTATGGTGACAAAATGGAGAAATTTTACCAAAAAAAAAGTCCCAAATCCCGCCCCCCTCTAATTCCTTCATTTTTGTCGGAATTCAAAAAATAAAAAAAAGATTTTTATCAAATTTTATTCTATTTAAATTAGCTAGAGTAGTCTTTTGGCGTAGGAGTCAAGATTAAAAAGTTGCCAACTGTAGAACCTCAAAATTTGCGATATATCTACAGCTGCGCCCCAGATTTTTGTTTGGCACTTGAAATATGGTTTGTTTATTAACATATCTTTAAAAAAAACAAATCCCAGACGAGTGTAAATCGTTTGAAAATGCATCGATTTTTACACGACTGTTTTTTGATTTTTTGATACCTTCGCTCAACATATCTACGTCTGGGCCCAAGCTTTTTATATGGGACTAGAAATATGGCTTATTTATTAACTTATCTTTTTAAAATCCAAATGCCAGACAGGAATAAATCGTTTGAAAAATGGCTTTTCTTTTTGTCTGGCCATCCAGGGGACCCAGCCAATTCGTCTGGGAATCTTAAATTGAAACTACTTATTGCCTAATATTAAAACAAAAAAACAAATGCCAGACGAATGTAAATCGTTTGATTTTCGCGGAATAGTTGACAACTTGAACAATAATTTTTTCACTGTTGGGTCCTCGGAATTTGTCTGGCGTTTGTTATATTGCGATAATTATAATCTATTTACCTATATATACAATTCCCAGATAAGAACCAAATCGTTTGATTTTGACCATTTGACAACTTCGGATTGAAATTTCGGCCCACGGAATTTGTCTGGCGTTAAGCTTCCGTCGGATGTTTTTCTTTAAAACGTAAATCTAATTTGACGCCAGATAGGAACAAAACGTTTGAAATTGCTCATTTTCATGAAATATTCTTTTCTGTTTTCCGCTGAGGGGCCCTGGATAACCGTTTGATAAACACGAAAATGGTTAGTACAAATCAGGCACAAAAGGCTCCCAAAAGGCCAGATAGGAACCAAACGTTTAAAAAAATCTGTCACTCTCCCACGGTCTATTTGAGGGTCATTTTCGAGGATGCTGAACACCGTGGTGGTGGCATTTCTCGTTGGGGTGACCCATCCCCCACAAATGGCCAAAAACTATCCCCAAACGGAGGTTAACGCGTATTATAATAGTTTGAGGGACTCTCTTACATGGTGATCCTCCATTTTCGAGGATGCTGAACACCGTGGTGATGGTGGAATTTCTCTTCAGGATGACCCACCCCAGTAAATGGTCAATAACAACCTTCCGAAGAGGTGAGAGTGCGTTCTCAGCATACCCCCGGGCAAAGCTGCCGCCCCCTCCCTGTTTTTGAGGATGCTACACAGGAAAAAAACATTAAGATGTCACCTCGATCTCATCAACAATGGAGTCATCTTCATTTACTGTGGAGCTGAAAAAAGATGAATGTATATTTTTTGTACATATTTTTTGGAAAAAATAGGTTTACAGTGTGTCCCACTTTTCACGGTAACACCTACGTAGCTCAGTTATTAATAAATCGATTTATTTTACACTTGGTTAAGGTATACACCTCTTGAAGGTAATTAAAAGCGCATATACCTATTTAATTTATTCCATAGACGTGCGGACTAAGGGGGTGAAAATGGGGTAAATTTTCAGGTAAATTGTATTAGGGATTTTTTTTTTAAGATTACCACCATCTCATAGGGCATCCTTTAAAACCCCTTTGTGTCAAATTTTGTTAAAATAATCTCTAGTAGTTTTAGAGGTATAAACAGGTACATATGACGTTTTGTCAAGAATTAATGGCCTTTAACTCGGAACGAGGTGAATTTAGAAACAAAGTTATTTCACATTTTTTGCTACAAATTTGAAGTAATAATCAAAAATATCTTCGTACTCGCCAAAAACGCCAAGAAAATTTTGCCCATTTATACGGGCCCTATACAGTTTACTTGTTTCAAATTTAGTCACCTTTGAAATCGTAAACAAAATTATTAACTTGACAATAATGGCAGCTTAGGGCGTTGTAGTTTACTTGTGTCATTATTTGTTGTTTAAATTATTATTCAGTTTCTTATTTAAAATGAAATATCTTTCTGTAGCTGATAAAGTCGAATTAATTCGGATGGTGGGTGAAAATAGAATTTCATATAGGAGAGCGACCAGAATTTTCAATGCAAGACATCCAGATCGAAGAAATCCCGTAGCAGCAAAAACTGTATGTAGTATTAATAGACTTTTTAATGAGACTGGTTGTATTAAGAAGCATAGATAAAAACAATATCAAATATTATTAAATAATACATCTGGTATTCGCTCAGTTGCTCGCATTTTAAACGTTAGTAAAAATAAAGTTTGGCGTTGTCTAAGAAGAAACAGACTAAAAGCTTTCAAGCCGAAATTTTTACACACTGTAAAAGATGGTGATGAAGAAAGAAGGCTAGAATATTGTTTGTGGTTACAAGGGGAATATTTGAATAATCAGAATTTTATTAAAAACATCATCTTCACTGACGAATCCACATTTTCAACTGTGTGTCGCTGTTGAAGAACACTCGAGAATCGACCTAAGTCGAAGACAGAATCAAAATTCGACTTAGGCAAAAATTTCATTTAACGACTTTTTTTCTTTAAGAGTCTGTGGGACTACAGAGCCACAGACCAGTCCATAAGGACCGTTATAAGTTCTATAAGGCATTAGAAATGACCAGGTGAAAATTCGAAGAAACAACGAATTTTCACTTAGGAAAATATGTTTTGGTTCAGGATATGAGAGCGAAAGTATATAGTGGCAAGGATTTAAGAATAATATACTTTTTCAAAGGTGCGACAAAGTTGGACTTTGAAGAAAATAATATTTTTAAAAGTACGCCAAAAATGGGCTTGAGAATAATTTTTATCAAAATTACGCCAAAACTGGACTTGAAGATTAATTTTTCGAAGGTACGCCGAAGCTAGTTTAAAAAGTACTCCAAAAATGCACTTTGAAAAATATTAAAATATTTATCATTTTTATTCCTCCACCAGACATTGACCATTGAGGTACGGACATTGAATGTCCTGTTCTAAAGTATGAGCATAAAATTTTAACGATGCAAAGAGGCGAAACCGACGATTTTGACAATGACGGCGCCGATAAGCAAAAATTTGATAAAAATCAATACACACGCACAAGGCCGGTTTCTCGCATAGAAAGAGTTTGGATTCACTCAGCGGCTTGCAATTTGGTCGAGCGCGTTGAGTAGTCCATACAAAGAGATGGTAGGAAAGCCAATAGCAGGGCTTTCCAAATAATAAAGTTATAAAGGAAAACGCCTTGTGCATAAAAAACCAAAAAATCAATTTTGCCTAAAAGTCACTCAGAGGTGGATCGTTGTAATTTTGCTAATATTGAACAACTGCATAGGGGCAAGTAAGTTGTGGACTAATCGAATGCCAAACAAACTTATGCAGTCATAAGTCCTCATGAATGTGTTTGAGTACGTGAACCGCCATGATACAAGAACTTTAAAGCTAAGTAGTCTCTAGCGAAACTAAATTTATTTAGTAAAACTTTTTTAAGTTAAAATCAGTCAGCCGTAATTATAAAATTACAAAGAGTCTAAGACTTCTCTAAAAAGCTCGCATTTTGATTCTGAGAAGGTATGCATGAATCTTTTCTACCTAATCGATCGTTAGCGTAAGCGCTCTCGCTTGTATGGTCTGAAAGCCGTTTGTCTTAATTGGGGAAGGCGCGATTCTTGCAATAAGAATTTTGCTATAACCTCTTTTTTATATAACCATATCTGTTAAATAAACGAATTCTTTGAACTATTGCATCTTAATTGATCTTGAGACTTGTTGCTAGTCTATGGAACTTTCGTATCGAAAACCGGATGTGTCGAGTTACTGCACCACACTCGACCTTCTAGTTACTATACGGAGGTTTGATAGGGATTTTTTTAAGCGTTTTTCTCAGAAATCCTCGGGTGTAGAGTCCGTTATTAGCGGAGAGAAACTTTTTGGTCGGGATTTATTTTATGCAAAAATTTAGCTTTTCAAAAGGTACAAAAGCCCGAAACCAGGGAAGCCACGGCCAGAGAGAGCGCCGTTAATGATCTGAGGTAGTGCAGCCTTGATCCATTACTCGGCTATCGAAGTGCATATTATCTCGAACCCATCTGGGAGTAGAAGAACGGAGCAGCACGCGACTGGCGCCCCTGAGAAATAAATTGGTGTCGCGTCATTTTGACGCCCGGTAGTACGTTCTTCTACATCGTCACAGAACACTCGTTATTGGGCAGCTGAAAACCCGCATTGGGTAATAAATTGTAAGGACCAATACGTAGCTAAAGTCAATGTTTGGTGTGGCATATTGAGTAATAAAATTTTGGGTCCCGTTTTTTTGGAAAATTTAAATGCCGAAACTTTTCTCAACCTCTTAAATAATTATCTTGATGGATTTTTAATGGACCTTCCACTGTTGAAAATGGTAAATTGAATTTTCCAGTTAGATATAAAATATTTTTATTGACGCAAACAACAATTACTGCATATATTGTTACGCTGGCTTTTCTTACATTATAAAATACTATTACTACCTATATAAAAAAAAATTTACACAAATTTATTTATTTATTTATTTTAAATTTACTTTTTACGTTTTTTGAACCCGTGCAGTTACACTCATTATGAAAATGCTAAAGGGTATTTTTTTGCCACTGAGGGGGTGAACGGGTGTCGTGGCCCTCTCCGTGTTCGGCATGCTCGAAAATGAGAGGGAAACCTTTTTGTCTAGAGGTATGATGAGAGCGCTCTCTCACCCCTTTGGAAGGTGGTTATTAGCCGTTAGGGGGTGGTCGGGTATCAGACACGCTTCCCAGGGTCCTCCCCATAATTGGCATGCTCAAAAATGGGGGATCAATAAGTTAGATTCCGTGAAACATGATCAATACGCGTTTGACCCCGTTTGAGGGTGATTTTTGGCCGTTTGCGGGGGTGGGTCACCCGAACGAGAAATTCTGCCACCACCACCGATGTGGGGTGAGAACTACTTTGGTTGCATCAGAAAAAAATCGAGTTTTTCGGGTCTTTTTTCGACTCAAACAATCCACAAAAGAGTAATTTACATGCCTTCCCTACCTTATTGGCTGACATTCATCTATATAATACGAGAAATATTGTTATTATTAAGTCCAGTTCACAAAAGAACCGACTTTAAAAACTCTTCATATTATAATTGTATTGTCTTGTTTAATAATTTACCTAAATCAATGAAAGATAAGAACGTGCCTTCTTTTAAAAAAGAAATAAAAAGTTTACTGCTAAAATATGCCTTTTATAGTGTGAATGAGTTTTTAAATAGATAGGTCTATTTTACTCGTGTTGCTATTATATAAAAATTATTATATGTGAATAAGCATATATGCGTGTGTATATGTTCGTATTTTACAATTATCTGGAATATTATGTCTATACCTGATTTGTATGCCATGTTATTTTAACTTATATACTGCATGATATATGTTCTCTAATGTACACCTGACGCCAAATGTACATAAATATGTATTAAGAAATTGGTAAATAAATATTCTATTCTATTCTATAAAATTACGGAATGGGGGCCGGTATTTTGCTCTTCCGGGCACGTATTTCCTCTCCATGGCCCTGGGTAGCAGTGAGCTAGTTCGTTGTTGAGTGAGAAAAGATGGCTAGTCGCTGATGTCTTTTCTGAGTTCGAGTCTCAGCTATGACAGATGATAATGTCGAAGGGAATGGTTGTTGTGTTGTCTATGAGCGTCCTGGTTGAGTGGTGGGTAAACTCTGCCAGAACGGTAATATAAATAAAACTTAAAAAATTCAATCGATATCAAGCACCGAGCTAAACTGAATCAAGCGCATCTTCTTGAGAATCCGATAGTGAGAGTAACAGGTATAAAGTAACAGTAATCCAAACATAATAAAACACAAAGTCAATATGTACACCAACTTTATTTCACAGTAAAATTGAACACAATGTCAATATCAAAAATATTAATATACCTTACAATTTCTTATCAACAATGTATTATTAGCTAAATTTATTTACATTAAACATTTAGTTTATATTTTTAGACCATATGGGATAAATCTTGAAAAGCAAATTCTTGTACCATAGTCCGATAATATCTAATTTTCATTTAATATAGAATATTGCACGTGTACCTGTAAACTATAATACCCTTAGATATATTTATATCGTAGCATATAATAATAATAATAATTCTAAGGCCCGGTACTTTCATCTCCCGTTAAATCTATTCTCCAGATAATTTCCATGGGATCTATCTATTGAATAAAATTAACGGGAGATGAAAGTACCTGCCCTTAACGTATTACTATTTGTTCAGTAGTCAGTATTAAATTTTTAAGTTAAATTTATTTTCTTAGAAAATCCACAATTTTGCTTATTTGGGTACATGAAAAGATAATAGAAGACTGAAGACTAGGAACTGTCTTCCCAGTACAAAGGAAATATTGAGTGAATACCAATGTGAATTCAGGAGTAGCAAGTCAACCATAGACCACTTGTGTACACTAAAACAAATATAACAAAAATGTTATGAATATAACATAAATGTTAGCTACCTCTTTAAAGATTATACACAGGCATTCGATAAAATACACAGGAAGAAAATGCTGCAAAGTTTAACCCTTGTACGAGTACTCCAAAATTAATAAAAATGGTAGAAGTTACCATGGAATCTGCAGCAACCACCAGAGTTCAACATAGGCCTGTAGCTAGGGGTGGGCCAAGACGGGCGTAGCCCGTCCTGGAATAATTTTCGCCCAACCCGCAGAAAATAATGAGGTAGCTGTTTTTAAATGGAAAAAACGACACAGGCCCCCTCTGAAAAATTATTTGCCCCCTCTTAAAGCGTTTTTTAGCTACAGGCCTGGTTTAACAGCGTCATAATGGAGAGTTTAAAGTTCATTCTGAAGTGAGATAAAATGCGGCCTTCAATCGACAGTGTTCTTTAACGATGTGCATAGACTTTGAATCTCATGCAAATAGGGGCAATTGATTCAAGCCAAAACAAGAAATTCTTCCATACAATCACCAAATGTTAACATAAATGGTATCAAAAACGTCAAGACTTTTGATTATCCCGGGGCCAAACTCACAAAAATAGTAATGTCCGAGATGAAATTAACACGAGAATCCTAAAATTACAGAAGCAATATTATTATATATACCTGTTTAAAATCAATCAACAACATGCTAGAGAGAAGGTCTAAGCCGACAACATGCACAATACACAACTTATATTGGTAGTAGTTAAGGATGTGAAACACTGACTCTAACAACCAACGACGTAAATGAATTAAGAATAGTTGAAAGAGGAGAAGAGTATTTGGCCCTATACAAGAAAACGGTTTGTAGAGAATATGGATGAATCACGAAATTGACAGACTTTAGAAGGAGAGGACATAGTAAGGTATATAAAAAATTAAAGAGTAAAATATGGTTGAGTCACATATATAAAATTGACAAAGAAAGAACCGTAAAAACAATTCCTCAAACTAGAAGACCAAAAGGATGACCCAAAAAAAGTGAATAAGCTATGAGGTAGAAGACCTAAGAAACTTTAGCAACAAACTGGGGAATTACCAGTGGGGAGACCCAGATGCAGCATTATAGAGGAGTAAGGCAAAATAATATTGATATGAATAAAGTGAAATTAATGACTTGTCTTAAAACGAAAAGATAATTCACGCTATTGTACAATATAGGAGTAATAATTATACCTCGACTTCAGTTGAGAGAAACACATTTTGAATGCTGCCACAAAGAATAGCTTCTTTCTTAAATCTTCCAAATACATCTTTATATTCGAGTCGGTGTTTTAGATATACCTCTGCATCTTTGTTACTGATGCGGGAGCAGACATATATATCCTCAAGCGTCATGCTAAATGGAAATTCTCAACTGTAGCTGAAGGGTATGTTGAAAGGTTAATTAATAACAAAGAGTATATTGCCGAAAAATGTTTGGACATTATTAAAACAATACAACCGTGAATGATACAATGCGGTATCTGTGAGTGCTTCAGGTTTCATGGCATCTTTCATTCACTCAGTGGATTCAGTCAATATTTCGTAAAAAGTTGAAAATGATTCTACTCTTTAATTTACATTTTTTTAGTTGTAACAAGTAATTTTTTCAGTTTTTATGTGGCTCCATCACAAGGGGTGGAAATTACTGTAAGTGGTATTGATATCGACATAGATTCCTAATTTATCATGTATTAAAAGACTTTTTTTATAAAAACTCGTTAATTTAATTTGAAAGTGTTCTACTAATGTTATTTATTTTTTCTTCCCTCATCTGAAGTATTAAAAATTATGTATATTTATGCATTTTGTAAAAATATATTTAATAACCTAAACGCATTAAATTAAATCCTACACACAATTATTTATAATTTAAAACTTGAAATTAAAGTAATAGGAGTGGCATCAAGTCGACCAGGGAGTTTTACAGTCATATTGCTGTTCTCTCTAGTTCTCAATAAGCATTTAGAATTCGAACTCCGGTGTACTTAAAACTAACTTTAAATAATAATTATTAACTATATCACAATTCATGCACTGAAAGATACTCTTATTATTATTACCTATTACCGAGAAATATACCTTCAATTTATAAAGGCATATACTTTAGTAAAATAAAACCACTTTCAAAACATTCTATTTGATTTTCATTTTCTGATTTTTGTTAGGACGTTGTGATTATTTGTTTACTGTACCATTCTATAGAGCATATCTTTTTCGCCAGGAATAACAGTGCTCAAATATGAACAATGTAAACCTATAGTATACATACAGTGAGTTATATTGGGGTAAAAAATAAGATATCAATTTCTTTTAAGGTATTTTGCCATTTTTACCGCAGTTAGACAATTAAAAGGCATTTTCTCCTAGTGGAGACCTAATTATATAATATGAAACTAAACTTAGGGAAATTGAAACACTGATATTCTATTTACTAACTCTGTTATAAGAATGTATATATTTTTTGAAACTCATAGCGGAGATAAAAATAATCACAGCATTCCTTATGTTATTTATCTCTAAATAGTAATTCTCCATAGTCCCAATTTTAACATTAGCAACTGTATCAAGAAAATTTGAAATAAGATAGGGTCAGTGGCCCCAGAGAGGTATTTTCAAAATAACTTGTGTTATGACATCGGTGAGTAATAAAGTTACCATTGACCCAAATTCGGCCACTAATCTTCCTGCATTCCTAAGATAATTGACCATATATAGGCTAGAGCGGGTATTATTGAAAATTATTTTATTCAAAAACTATTGCAGCTAATCTAATAAAACGAAAACTCCTTGATCGATCATACATTGTTCTATATTATATACATTTTGCAGAATTTTTCAACTATATTTACTATTTAAAAAAATTAAAAATTCTTGTTTTTTTTTCATAGTTCACACAGAGGTACAATCACAGAAAAAATATATATTGTAGGTTACTATGTCTAGTATTATCACCAAAAGAGCATTCAAATAAAATGGGTGCAACACTTCTTAAAAAAATAAAAACTCGTTATGACCGCCCTGGAGTACCTATTACTTTACATATCTCTTTAATATAAACTTGCTCATAAATGTATAAACATATAAACAAGCAGTAATGTAGTAATGTTTATGATTTAAATAAATAAAGTAAATGCTTTAAATTACAGTTATTATTTACGTTAAGAATAAGAAAGGTGCAGTATTGATAAAAATAAAATCCAAGAAAATATCATTTATTATGATCCAAATTATTAATTATTACAATATTAATCTTTGTCGCTATCCTCATGAATAACTACGTGAACATTTTTTGATGTAAATATATTAGATAAAACTTCTGCTGGACGTACTAGTCAACCATCCTAAGTTGGCAAGTAGCCGCGCAGAGAAAGAAGAAATATCGTCACTGTTAGACAGAGACAAACAAGCTTTTTAAGCTTCTTAAGCTAGCTCGCTAGCTTGGTTGACTAGTAGTATGCGCATGCGGGAAGGGTATCGGGCATGAGATAAGTAATATACGGCTGCGGCTATATATGAACAGCATCCTACCAATCTTATGCCATTGGGACAAACAATCGCAGCAATATCAGCGTATGCTTTAAATTGTTGTTCCATTAGGTATATAATCAATGTAAATATGGTAAGTTTTACATCAGATAATATTTACGTATTTATTAATGAGGACAGCGACGAAGATTAATTATATTGTAATAATTAATAATTTGTATCATAATAAATAATATTTTCTTGGACTTTATTTTTATCTATACTGCACCTTTTTTATTCTTAGAGTAAATAATAACTGTAATTCAGAGTAGTTACTCTATTTATTTAAATTACAAACACATAACTACTTGTTTATACATTTATGAGCAAGTTTATACAGTAGTGGCATGTTAAAATATTGAGTCTCTGATTAAAGAACTTATATCTAGATACATAACAGGCTATCTTTTCACTATATACCTTATTTGCTCCTAACATAGTCACATTATATGTCCATTAAAATGGATAGATGAACATCACATCCCATAGGCAACTGGCGTTGTGTGTGTAGAAAATGTGTAGAATGGTAAATATTTTCATTAAAATGAATTATTGCAATTCCTGCATTACCGGCTCTTTATATAACGTGATGTAGGCATACGATATTACAGTAAGATAAAACAGTAAGATAAATATGTATTGAAAGGATATTAAAATTTAATTGCTATTTACTTTATAACTGTAAACTGAACTTCATCATGTTACGACTATGGAACGATCGATTTTCTTCTTTTCTAAACTGCTTTCTGCAAACGGCACGGCACCTCACTATTTATTTGCACAAAATATATTGTCACTAAACTGTGTAAATATGAATAGAGAATATTATTTAGGTATTAAGCAAATCACAACTTAAAATAAAATTACTTTTTCACCAGTTTTTGGTCGGAGAACACGAAAAACATTTATTGACATTAATGGCCGAACTGTCAACTGTGATTATGATAATCGAACTGAAGCCGATCGTGCACGAGCGGCCGCGAATACGCCGATGGGCCAATCAGCAACTTATGGGAAGAAGTGCCTTAGAATGGGAGTCTTTCAGCGACAAATAAATCAATGCCATTATGTATCTAGATATAAGTTCTTTAATCGGAGTATTGAGTCGATGCCAATGTAAGGTAGAAGAGAAGAGAAATGGACAAATAATATGCTGAAAAGAAAGAGATTTAACCTACACTGTTGCCACTTTTCTCTCTAGCTACTTTTAGTCGTCAAGATAATCCTTCCTCTTTTACTGAATTTTCTTTGTGATACATTTGGGTCAACTCATTCTGTTTCTGTCATTTCTTCATAATTAGACAAAGACTATGTTTTGAGGACATGGATGAACTATGGATAAAAAAAACGGCACGCCTATATTTGCCTGCCTGTTTAATTTAGACATCCGAACGGGATGCGCGCACGTGTAGACTGTTGCCGGCAATGCATGCCGAGATTTGACATTGGGGGAGATTGGGGAACGTAAATTATTTTACGTCATGTTAAAATACGCATCATAAATCTAAATAAATTTAACAAATCATGATGTTTCTACAAACTACTGTTAATTAAATTATTTTAACAAGAAACCAATTGCAAATAAAGCCGTATTAATCAATAATTGGATTTCATCCGGTTTCGCATTTTCTTTTTACCCCACTTTATCCCATCACTGCAGAGTATTCGCTTCGACATCCCCACCTAAAATGACTGTAATCTGGAAAGAAGAGAAATCAGAAAGACAAGTACAACTGCTGTTTTCATCATAAACGTCTCAAGCTGTAGGGGGGACAATAAGAGGGGATAGAGGGCGGAACTTTTAACATACACAAGTGCTGGCATCGTTGTTATTATATCGCTCTCTTTCGCGTACATTATTTTGCTCTTTATATTTCACTCTATCTTATTATGGGGATCGACCCAAGAACTTTGGCTGCCACTACTGAATTAAAGAGTAGTAAGTACTCCGAGGCGGTCATAACGAGTTTTTATTTTTTTTAAGAAATGTTAAACCCATTTTATTTCAATGCACTTTTTGGTGATAATAAGTCAGCTACATTATATGTTTTTTCTGTGATTGTACCTTTGTGTGAACTATGAAAAAAAAAATAAGAATTTTTTATTTTAATTTTTTTTAAATAGTAAATATAGTTGAAAAATATATAATATATAACAATGTATTATCTAACAAAGAGTTTTCGTTTTATTACTCTAGCTGCAATAGTTTTTGAATAAAATAATTTTCAATAATACCCGCTCTAGACTATATATGGTTAATTATCTCAAGAACGCAGGAAGATCAGAGGCTAAATTTGTGGCAATGGAAACTTTATTACTCACCGATGTCATAACACAAGTTATTTTGAAAATACCTCTCTGGGGCCACTGACCCTATCTTATTCTGCTAGACCCTTTCTCCCATTCTTAGTCCTGATTACTGTGAAATAATAGATTCGTCATTTTTAATATCCTTATCGTTGTTATCGTCCCTGTATCCCAAGGATTCTAGTTCCCATCTAATTTGTGGATCTCTTTCAAAATATTCTATCCAATCATTGTAATTATAATCCGGGTGTACTCCTCCGTATCTTTCCGGTAGATGTTTAGGATCTATGTGCTGGTGAAGACTTTCCATATCTTCACCATGGAAAAATATTCTCTCTTTCATTCGGTCGTCCAGGAATGGCTTGAATAAATTGTAGGTCATGTCAAATATCCAGGATTGATTGACTATATGTAAGGCTTGGATTTTCATAGGGAAGGAGGTCTGAAAAGAATAATTGAAAATATTAATTTTGCATGAATTATTTGTTGTGTGAAGAAATACGTATATAGATATACATTAGTTCAATAACGGGGTATTTTATAGTTACAAAAACGAGGTAGTAGATTTTTTTTTATTTTGTATATGTTGTAGAGGGTATGTAGAATCCAAGTTTTAGACCTTCAAACCCTTGGCAATTGGTCGAAAAAACCACGAATTTTTGCCACTTTTTTCAGTGTGTCGCCTATAACTTAAAAAGAATGCATCCAATCGAAAAGTCATCTATTATCAAAATTAAAGAGCATTAAATTTCGCTTCGTCGGGGTCGGTGGCTCAGTGGGTTAGCGTGTCTAGCTTGCACTCTGAGCGTACCTAGCGGAGTGGGTTCGAGCCCCACACAGCGAAAAAATTTTTCATAGGAAATTTTCCCCAAGAAGTGGTTCGGATTCCACCATAAACTGTAGGGCCCCGACTCCTTCGCTCAGACAAATCTAGATCTCCTAGACTTAAGAGGGTCATTCAGGCGGTTAAAACACATTCTAACACACACACACACACACACATACAGGTGCGGCAATAATTGTGTGGACACTGGACATTTCGCCAAATAATGGGGTCTTTCAAGTTATTACGTAATCAATACTCACCACTTCGAGAGCTTTCTAACTCTATTTTCAAAATTTTCTTACATTCAAAATTAATGTTACTTTTTGCAAAAATATAATTGTGTGGCCAAGCCCCACAATTCTGTGTATATTGTGTGGACAATAATACACACCCTGTAATTCATGTACATATTTTTCATATTAAAAAATCTGTAAATGTTTATTTATGCACTTTCCATCGCCTGCCCTTTGCTACTTTAGGATTACACTACTTATTATGCTAGAAGGGAAATTTTTTTATTTTAAAATATATGTCATATAGATTATATATCATATTAGGTATTGCATTATTCTATGATTAGTATGTAGTAGGATGCCTGTATTTAAATTGTAATACTTCGGGTATTGATAGATTGTTTATAAAAAAAAATTTAAATGCTGTGGTTTTTGACAATTCATACTCTTTAAAACAATTGTCACACTAATGTTCGATATTTCTTTCAATTTTACAGTATTCAGGCAAATTACGTTTAAAGATTTATTCCCATTGCTATAAGGCTTTTGTTATACAGGATGGGCAAGAGTGCGTCGGACTTCGATATCTCGGGTTCTACGATAGCTAGAAATTAAAAAGAAAATACAAGTAAACTAGATAAAAAAGTCTAAAACCGGAAATTATTTTAGAATATACAGGGCGAGCCAAGACGAAATTACAGGATCAAGTGCCTTTTTTTTAATGGAATGCTGTGTATATCAGTAAAAATTTTTAAGCCACTTTCTAGACTATTCATTCCTATATTATTATTGACTATCTCCCAACCACTTGGATGTAATGAATTTTTTTGTTGAAATAATGCCATCTGGAAGTATATATTGAAAAAATCACCAAAGTCACAATTGTGGGTTTAAGAGAAACTTATGTGAATGCCAGTTACGAGAAATCTAATTACAGGGTGGCCAAAAATTATTTTTCAATTAAGAACTTTTTAAATTGAATTTTCTCAATTTTTTCAAATAGAACACCCTGTATATTTTGCTATATGTTGTCCATTTTGATTGACACACGTCTTTATGCAATTTTGAAATAAGACCATTTAGTGGGACCATTTCTTCTAATCCATTGCAGTGGGTAAATAGTATTTCACTGGTCCCTTACTGTAATAGTTTTTTGTAATTTTTTTTGCTCAGTTTGGTATGAATTGTCTTGTACAATTGAACATTTATCGCACTTATCAGTCGTCAGTTATCATTTGTATTAAATTTAAAATATTTCGAGTTTTACAAAATGAATTTTAATAAAGCGGAACTGGTAGACATGACTTTTGTTTTGTGGTAGTCGGACAGAAATTGTTTGCTTGTTAGTAGAATTTATAAGCAAAGGTATTCTGAAGAAGGATTCCTGATGTTAGCAGCTTCCAAAACCTTCTCGATAGATTTCTGGAAACTGAAAATGTCGAATATAAAAAAAGTGAAAGAATAAAACGTGTTGTGAATGAAGAAAATGCATTTTCTGTGGTACTGGCAACGGTTGAGAATCCTCATATTAGTCAGAGAGAAGTGTGCTCGTTAGTAGGAATATCATATTCAAATGCACCAGGAATTATCTGATGACGATTTTCAAAAGTTTTGTAATGGGGCCAGAGAAAAAATGCAAGATGTCACCTTCTTTCATAATGTTTTATTCACTGATGAGGCAACTTTTCATAAAAATGGATTTGTTAATAGGCACAATTTCCATTATTATGCTTCGGAAAATCCTCACTTTTTTAGGCAAGTTGATAACCAGCACAAATTGTCTATAAACGTTTGGAGAGGAATTATTAGAGAACATGTAATAGGGCTACATTTTTTTGATGGAACATTGACTGGAGCTATTTATCTTCATCTTCTTGAAAACTATCTGCCACAATTGAAGACCTAAGTGGATAAAGGTGTTATGTCACACTTTTAAAGTTTTGAGTAAATTAAACAAAACAGTTATGAGTTGGAACTTATTTATTTTGTCTTCGATTCAAATAAATAATACCTGATAAAATAGATAATTTTGGGTTATGTTCTTTTGTTTACACTAATATTAAAGAAAAATATCAAGCTGTTATGAAACTAGATTTTTCTGTCCAAAACTGTGTACATCCACTAAAATTACTGGTTGTATGTATGACATGGCGCCTTTATAATTAAAAAGTTTCTATAAAATATTACAAATTCAGAATTCACCGTTTATTGGGTGTTAAATCTGTATCAGGGGTGTTCAAAAATTGCATAAAGTAATTTTTTTTAAAAATGCGACATAACACCTTTATCCACTTAGGTCTTCAATTATTGGTAGATCTTCCTGAAAGGATTTGAAATGGGATGTGGTCTCAGCAAGATGGTGCTCAACCACATTATTAAAATTCAGTTAGAGATCACTTAAATACTACCTACCCATTTCAATGGATTGGAAAAAATGAACCCGCTAAATGGCCTGCTGGATCCTCAGATCTTACAAAAATGGATTTCTTTTTATGGGGACATGTGAAGGAAATTGTTTATAAAGACACACCAACAACAGTGTCGATCAAAATGAGAAAACTGAGCACTTTTTATAATTTTCTCTAATGAATTATTTGAAGAAAACTCTATTCTTAAAGTTTTTCTCGGATTTTATACTTATTGCTCAATAAAACAAAAATGGTTGCAATTAGCCATAGGGAAGTATTCACAAAAAATGTTCATTTTTCATTTCTTCATCACATCGTCGAAAAATTGATAAAATTCAATTTAAAAAGTTCTTAATTGAAAAATAATTTTTGGCCACCCTGTACATTTTTACGAAGTAACAATGATTCAAAAACACTAATCAGATGTCTCATAACTAGCATTCACATAAGTTTCTCTTAAAACCCATAATTGTGACTTTGGTGATTTTTTCAATATGCATCTGCAGATGGCATTATTTCAACATAAAAGTTCATTACATTCAAGTGGTTGGCAAATAGCCAATAATAATATAGGAATGAATAGAGTATAGAACGAGGCTTCAAAAAATATACTGATATAGGTACATAGCATTCCATTTAAAAAAAGGCACTCGATCCTGTAATTTTGTCTTGGCTCGCCCTGTATATTCGAAAATAATTTCTGGTTTTAGACTTTTTTTATCTAGTTTACTTGCATTTTTTTTAATTTCTAGCTATCGTAGAACCCGAAATATCGAAGTCCGAAGCACTGTTCCTCACCCTGTATAACGGCTGATTCCCAAGCGAAAGAAATGTATAGAAACAAGTATTTGATTATCACAATTTCTTTACAATATGACTAGTTTAGAAGCTTTATAAGAACTGTATTCTAAATTTTATTACTCTAAGTTATTCAAATAATGACTACTTGCATATTAAGAGCGGAAAGTGGTCTATTGCAGCTTAGGCATGAATATTGCTGCATATTGCAATCAAGAAAAGTTGGCATGCGTACTTTCCGTTCGAAATATACACACCATTTTTTACGACTGCAGCAAAATTGACAAAAGAGCACTACTGATTTTTATTATTATTTTATTATTAAACCTCAAGCATATCGTTTCTAAAGAGAAATTCTTTGGCCTGAGTGGGCAACTTTTGTTCTCAGAGGATGAAAAGTCTATTTTCAATGACAGTCGTAGAAAAATACGGGATTTTGATGCACCATTTTATAAGTCCAGGATAGGCTAATTGAAAAAGAAAATATGTATATAAGAAGCCCATCAAATTTTTGTCAAAAAATCTAACATACTAAGATCAGGTTACCTTAACGCCCTAATTTTCTCCATCTTTTTTCACGCTTCTGAGAGATGGACCGTCATGGATGTAGACATATGGCGTACTGATGCTTTCGGGATGTGGGTTTAGAGAGCTCGATTCTCTAAGATATACGTTCTCAAAAGCGACATTCCAGCATCGTATTCTCCCGAATCCTTTCATTTTTTTGCCAAGACTTTTATTGTTTTAAAATATATTTAAATAAAAATTTCGACTTTTTAAAATTTTGATCATCTTTCCAAAACTTGGTATTTGACTTATCTACAAAATTGAGTTTATTTAACATTTCTTATCTGTTTGGAATAATTTACTTTAAATTTCGCTTTTTATTATGTGAATATTATTTTTTCCATAAGCAAATTTCTAATCCTCTAGCTAATAAAGTTAATTTCTAAAACGTAATATGACAATTTTCCCTCTCCGTTATTGTGTAACATACTGTGTATTCACATTTATATTGATATATTCCTTTTTTTTTCTTCAAATTATTATAAAAAAAAGAAAAAGCTTACCTAGATGAAATGCAGTTAATAAAAGAATAAATAAATAATATCAATAATATTTGATTAAAAAAAGTCCGTTTATACAAATAAAACATGATCTTATTTCATTTATAATAATGTTCTATTAATAGTAGTACGACCTGCTAAATACTCACCCACCAATTCAATAAAACTGTTAGGGCCACATAAAAGACATATTTAACACACATCTTGAATACACACGAAGAAATGGAAATAATAGCAGTATAATATATATTTCCGCTGGGGGCAGCACTGTACAAGGCCACACAATTTGGTGAAATTTCTGAGATTATACACACCAAATTTTTACTATACTTGTGTGGCCATTTCCAGAAATCGACAGATATAGGGTGGGGAGGCCACATGGATGCTGTAGAAATAGGTTTTAAATTGTGTGGCCATGTGTATGGCCACACAAGTATGGTTATAGAGTGGTGTGTGTCCACACAATTATTGCAAGACCTACGCGCACACACACACACACACACACACACACACATACAGGTGCGGCAATAATTGTGTGGACACTGGACATTTCGCCAAAAAATGGGGTCTTTCAAGTTATTACGTAATCAATACTCAGCATTTCGAGGGCTTTCTAACTCTAGTTTCAAAATTTTTTTACACTCAAAATTAATGTTACTTTTTGCAAAAATATAATTGTGTGGCCAGGCCCCACAATTTTGTGTATATTGTGTGGACAATAATACACACCCTGTCATTATAAAAAAAGTCGTGATGATTTATTTCAGGTACATGTTTTTTTCATATTAAAAAAAATCTGTAAATGTTTATGCACTTTCCGTCGCCTGCCATTTGCTACTTCAGAATTACAATACTTCCTTTATGCTAGAAGGGATTTTTTTTTATTTTATAATAAATATAATCATGTAGATCAGCGGTTTTCAACCTGTGGGTCCCAAGCTATTGAGAAAAAAATCAATAAAGTTAAATCATTTATTCTAAAATCTAAAAATCTAAATATTACACACATACAATTTTAATGAAACCAATTTTTAAAGAGAAATCATACCAAAAACTATTTTAATGAGAAATCATACCAAAAACTGTTGGCTATATTGTTGGTCTTTGGCCCAAAATAAAGAAACGGGGGTCGGGATCCCTGAGCGACTTACGGCCGGGTGAGGACAATCAAATCGGCACCTAGTTCTGAACTACTTTTAATAAAAACAGGGTAAAACAACCGTACAATGAAAATAAACAGTTCAATGATCACTCTATTAATAGTTTTTCTCCACACTTTCCACACTTTTTAGGACGCGACTCTTCTCTCGACTCCTCTACTTCACACACACTCCCTCTCTTCCGGGTTGGTAACCTCCGCCAGTCCGTTATGAAAGTGGGAAATTCAATAAAGATCAAGGTTGGGGGGTCGCGAGAGGGTAAAATTATTTTTTCTTTCTGTAAGGGGGTCGTGGTTCGAAAAAGGTTGAAAACCGCTGATATAGATTATATATCATATTAGGTATTGCATTATTCCATGATTAGTGTGTAGTAGGATGTCTGTATTTAAATTGTAAAGCTTCGGGTATTGATAGATTGTTTATCAAAAAAAGAAGTTGTGTGTTTTTTGACAATTCATACTCTTTAAAACAAGTGTCATATTAATGTTCGATATTTCTTACAATTTTACAGTATTCAGGCAAATTACGTTTAAAGATTTATTCCCATTGCTATAAGGCTTTTGTTATATAACGGCTGATTCCCAACCGAAAGAAATGTATAGAAAAAAGTCTTTGATTATCACAATCCTTTTAATATGACTAGTTTAGAAGCTTTATAAGAACTGTTTTCCAAGTTTTATTACTCTAAGTTATTCAAATAATGACTATTTGCATATTAAGAGTGGAAAGTGGTCTATTGCAACTTGGGCATAATATTGCTGCATATTGCAATCATGAAAAATTGGCATGCGTACTTTCCGTTCGAAATATACACACCATTTTTTACGACTGCAGCAAAATTGACAAAAATGCGCTGATTTTTATTATTATTTTATTATTAAACCTCAAACACATCGTTTCTAAAGAGAAATTCTTTGGACTAAGCGGCCAACTTTAGTTCTCAGAGGATGGAAAGTCTATTTTCAATGACAGTCGTAGAAAAAAAAACGAGATTGTGATGCACTATTTTATAAGTGGTGTCCAGGATAGGCTAATTGAATAAGAAAATATGTATAGAAGAAGCCTATTCAATTTTTGTCAAAAAATCTACATGCCAAATATTTACACCTTTTCGCCCCAACACCTTCTGTATATTTATTTTATGTATTTTAAACCAGCATATTTTAACATACAAGGCTATCTGTTATAGAGCCAAGATGTATCACTTTTAATAAAGAAAACAAAAACTATTACCGCATGAGTTCTATTTTTAGTGGGCTTAATTCTTAAAACAAATTATATTTCCTAATAGATTTTTCGAATTCCCGGTCGGTTTTCATGTATCCTTTTGAGACCTAGAAACTAGAAACAAAAATTTGAATCGAGGCACGTTGTGATGGCAAGAATTGCTTATTTCTTGCTAGTTCTGACGATGTCCTAGGTACACACTTTTTACTTTTACGGATTTTTTGTAATTTTAATAACTCATAAATTTCTTAATTTTCGAAAACGTCACGAAATATATTGTCGTAGGGTCTTCTTGTATGGCCTAATGAATATATCTTTTGTCGTTTCTATTATTTGCATGAATTGTATTAAAGCATATCAAAATCCTGTTATTTAAGTATTTAATTATTGATATTTATAGGGGATAACATTGTTATCCACCAATGGTTGTTTTGTAGGTAGGGTACTAATTTTTCAACATATTTTACTTAAAACGGGGGGTAACAACAGTAAAACCCGATAGAAAAAAAAATAGATAGAACGTATAGTAGTATATCGTAAGGGCTTTTTTTGGTTCTTATAGCTCAAGAGGGTAGAGCAAAATCAATCGATGAAGTGTAAATTTTCTAATATTGTGTAATTAAAATATAATTCTTTAAAAGTATTTATACAAAACTTCCTTCTTTGTTTGGCACCTTTTATTTATCAATTAATTTTCCCTTTTGGGTAATCATCAATCAGCCTGTATAATTTTCATTAAAACTATAGCAGGTTTGTGTCTAGACAATTGTATTAACTACATGCTATATATTGTCCTGAGCAACAGTTTTTTCCATTAATTACTTTTTTAGGGCCTTGAATTTTGTTTATTCTGTAGCCGGCTTCTTTCTTGACAATGGTGTCAACTCTCCGTGAAATACTAATTTTCTCAGTCAAATAGTCTTTTAGTTACATCGCCATCAAGCAAACAAACACGCGACAGACAGACTGACGGAATTGAAAGGCTTTAATTTTCGAAATCTACGTTGGTCCTATATTTCAAATTTGACTTCTCGGGCATATAGCTCACTAAAAATGACACACATTATTTAATGGCTAAAATATTTCGTTTAGAAATTTTATGTTCTTCAATTTAATACCTCCTACAGAGAATTATATGTATATTTAGTTCATGAGATGTATGAAGAAAGCTCCGTTTTGGTGAAAATAGACAGCGAAGGCGTCACCCAGGCGTCACAAATCCTCTATAGTGAACATGTGTTGCGACGTATGTTGAGGTAGCAGAGTGGTGTGGCTCTAGACGGAACCAAAATTTCCAGCTTGGAATCATTTAGTTGCAGCAAGCAAGGATAAGTTCATACCCTTGCTGGTCAGACTCCAACATAAGCTCTGATAATGGTTTAAATGTAGGTAAATTACAACAAAACGAAAATTATGATTCTAGATCAAGCAAATGATAACCACAGGCATTTTACGTATTACTGTGTGGTAATAAATAAGACGATATACTTTGGAGCCCTTGTCGACAATACTGACAACTGTGAGTATGAGATTCGGCGAGAAATACAGATGGAAAAATCGGTAACGTGCCAATTGAGCAAAATTTGGTATAGCAGAAATATCATGAAAAGTACTAAGATCAGATTACCTAACGCCCTAATTTTCTCCATCTTTTTTCATGCCTCTGAGACATGGACCGTTATGGATGTAGACATACAGCGTACTGATGCTTTCGGGATGTGGGTTTAGAGAGCTCGATTCTCTAAGATATACGTTCTCAAAAGCGACTTTCCAGCATCGTATTCTCCCGAATCCTTTCATTTTTTGGCCAAGGCCTTTCATTGTTTTAAAATATATTTAAATAAATGTTTCGACTTTTTAAAATTTTGATCATCTTTACAAAACTTGGTGTTTGACTTATCTGCAAAAGAAGTTGAGTTTATGTAATGTTTCTTATTTTTTTGGATGTAGTTTAAATTTTGCTTTTTATTATATGAATATTATTTTTTCTATAAGCAAATTTCTATTCCTCTAGTTGGTCTCCCTCTAATAAAGTTAATTTCTAAAACTTAATATGACAATTTTCCATCTCCTTTACACAAAACACGAACATACTGTATATTCAAATTTATATTGTTATATTCCTTTTTTTTCTTCAAATCATTTATAATAATAAAGCTTACCTAGATGAAATGCAGAAAATAAAAGAATAAATAAATAATATCAATAATATTTGATTAAAAAAGGTCCGTTTATACAATAAAACATAATCTTACTTCATTTCTAATAATGTTCTACCAATAGTAGTACGACGTACTAAATACTCACCCACCAATTCAATAAAACTGTTAGGGCCACATAAAAGACATATTTAACACACATCTTGAATACACACGAAGAAATGGAAATAATAGCAGTATAATATATATTTCCGCTGAGGGCAGCACTCTACAAGGCCACACAATTTGGTGAAATTTCTGAGATTATACACACCAAATTTTTACTATACTTGTGTGGCCATTTCCAGAAACCGACAGATATATGGTGGGGAGGCCACATAGATGCTGTAAAAATAGGTTTTAAATTGTGTGGCCATGTGTATGGCCACACACACACACACACGCACGCACGCACGCACGCACGCACGCACGCACGCACGCACACACACACACACACATTGACTTTTCGATTGGATGCATTGTTTTTAAGTTATAGGCCACAAACTGAAAAAAGTGCCAAAAATTCGTAGTTTTTTCGTCCACACAAAAATTTGCCAAGGGTTTGGAGGTCTAAAACTTCGATTCTACATACTCTCTACAATACATACAAGATAAAAAAAAATCTACTACATTGCTCTCTATTTACTTTTATATCGGAGCGTTAGCAGGACGTATGCAAAGTACATGGTTTAATTTTCACATTTCAACGTCAGATCTCTGTGAAGAGGTTCTGATTTTTTTCTCCGAATTAGTAACACGTAGCTCTCATGATGATGATCTTTCTGAAACTTGACTCAATCCTGCTCTACCGGAATATGGTATATCTGTTCTCAAATTATTAGAAAGGAACTTGAAGGCAGGTTCGGATTTTCATTTAAAAAATTCCTATAAATACACTATAGTGGATGTTCGTAACCAGAATAAGCCCATTGGAACAGCTCTGGATTAGCCTTAAAATAGCAGGTAAAAAATTGTGTGTAGGAACTCTGTCTGTATACACATCCATATACAAATTTTAACTTATGTTTAGATCACTTAGAAAATGTTTTTTCTACCACTATTGAATAATTCATTTATTATATTATACGTTTTTGAACATGTAATAGGTCTCATCATTAACGGCCGTGGGTAATAATTCATTACTCAATAGGCTAGGACCAATCACAAGCGGTCATATTCATTATCCAACAGACTTGAACCAACCAGAAAAAATCATATTCATTATTCAACAGTTTTCGTGGAGCAATCTCAAGCGACGATTTAAAGTTCTAAAACATCGCGAGTGCCATAACTCAATTCAATCTGTCATGATAAGTAGGTCATCGATTTCGCCAGAATCCAAAAATGTCTGTCACAATTCGTACGTTCCTGTAGGCACGAATTATCGATTTCGCCTGTACGATTCACGATGTGTATCACATGCAATTCTTCTTCTTTCCATAATGACATAGTATGGCCCTTCAACTCATATATTAAAAAAGATCTGAACGTTCAAAAATTTCGTGTTTCGCCTTCTTTGCAGATTGCGAAAACGGACGCCTCAGCACGGTTTTTGTCGAATAAATCGAAAAGTATCACTTCTAGCAAAAAAATTAAAATGTTCAAGATAAAGATCATAAACCGAGGAACAATTTACTGTTTTTGAATCTCTTCGTAACTATTTATTTTTACGGAGATATGGAGGTTTAAAAATGGTGTCAAACGTTTTTAATTCAAAATATCTCTTTAAAAGTTAAATATTTCAGAAACTAAGACATTTGTGCCAAAAATGTTAAGAAACCAAATTCAAGATTATCGATTAAGCTAAAAGTCTTTTTTTAAATTTTTTCTTCTGCTTAAAAAATAAAGAACTTATGACCGATACAATGTGCGTCTTCGCATTTTCCCTAAAAATCTCGCCATTTGTTAGCAAATTTACCCTGTTGAGTAGTCGTAGAAAAAGTATAGTATTCTACTTGCGTGTAATACCTATTACTCACTCGGATGAATTACGACACTCGCCTTCGGCTCGTGCCGTAAGCGTCACCCTCTTTAGTAATAGCTATCATTACACGCTCGTTGAATAATATACTATTAGAAGTGTATTGCCGGAATTTGATTATGTGATATTTGGACGTGATTTGAATGTGGACTTCTTAAATACAGATAACTATAATTTTTCAGCAACCCTGAAATACTTAAATGGTAAACAAATTATTACCGAACCTACTCGAATAACCGATACTTCACAATGTCTCATAGATATAATTATTACTTCATGCCCTGAAATGTCCGTCAATTCTGAAGTGCTTAAAATGGATAGTATTTCGGTTCACTGCGTTGTTAGTTGTAAAATAAAAAACCTCTGCCCAAGGAATCACTACTTCCACATCCAAATTTTCTATCCAAGTCACTCACAACGAAAATGTATGTGGAAATAATTGTTTATGGAACTTTAATAATATAATTTTTGAAATCCTCTACCCCAAAAACCCATAAAACGATACCCCACATCGGTAGAGAGGTGGGGGTGGTGATAGGGGGTGCTAGTAGGGGGGTGGATGAAGTAAAAAAATATTTTGAGATCTCTGGTTCTTGTACACACACTAAATCACAATTTTTTTTCATCCCCTTTAATGGGGTGAGGGTGGTAATGGGGGTGGCTAATGTCAAAAATTTTTAGCTTCTCTTTTATATACTAAATACCAATTTTATGGACTCTTACCTGCTTGATTTACCTATTTACCCCAAATTTACCCCAATTTACCCCCGAACTCTTCGACGGAACAAGACGAAAATATAATCTAGTTCCAGATCTCGTTAAAGTACATATGTGTACCAAATTTCAAGTCAATATCTTAAACGGTTCCAGAGTAAACGTGCGCACAAAAAAGTTACAGACACAGACCGACAGACAGAATTTTTTTTTCGCTCAAACTTAAAATCTCGACGTTTCATGACATTCTAAGCCTATTTGAACAATAAAAATGTTTTAAATTTTTTTGTCGTTACTATGCTAAGACAAAACTAATGTGGCATGAATATACAAATCTTCGGAATCTTGTTAACATAGCTGTTAAATCAGAAAAGAGAGCATATCTACGCATGGGCGTATCCAGGGGGGGGGGGGGGCAAGGGGGCAATTGCCTCCCCCCAGAGCTACAACTTTCTGACTATTAATTATTACTTCGAGTTTAAGAAGACTGAAAGTTTACCTCAGACATACAATCAGAAACAATCACAAGTCGCCTTGATGGTTTGGCCCTACTAAATATTTACTAAGAGATTTCTGTACCTTGCAATGAAGTGTGTTAGGAGCTCGCAAAAGTCAAGAGAAGACTAAATATTTAGTAATATACGTTTTGTTTGTATTATTCTGTTTCATTTTATAAGAGAATTTATGTTTCGTTAATTACATTTAATTAAATAATTTACCAATTTACGCTCTTTGCTAATCTTCATTGGTAACTAGAATAATTCTTGATTTGTTGAAAAAGAAGCTTTTTGCATTTGGCCGTTGGCGCACATTCAGATGCAGATATGCACAGCACAGCAGCAGCCCAATGAGTCAGTAAGTTGATGTAATAGACAGGCCTGTCGAGAGGGCGCGGGCTCGTTTTGAGGGGAGGAAATATGAATAAAAGTGGGCCGAGTATCGAACCTTGTGGAACACCACATGACTCTCAGGGGAGCAGATACATCCTTGTCGATTTTAACCCCTTATAGACTCTGGCTTAGATAGCTACGCCTTCCCAGGCGATTCTCTATATTTTAGCACGGAGTATATAATTTCATAATTATCGTATTCCCAGAGAGCACGTACGCTAGAAAACTGCAAGATGCGCGGTATACAGAATATACGTAAAAATTGTATTTTCAAAAATCATGTCAGGATATCAATTGAAATTCGCATCTCGCAGATATGAACTTTACTTAGGTTTTTTTTTATTGAAGTATGCTTTCCTCTCAAAATCATTTTCTATCAATATACATCGTTTGGGTGCAAATAATATGGTCTCAGAGCATCTAACATTTCATAAAAATATTCAATCTTTTATGATAAAAGAGGCTGATTAATTCGTCTCACTTTTAACTTAAATAAAATAACTATCTTCGTCATTAATACTAATGTTATTCATTTTATACTTTTCCTGTACTCGTCAGATGTGAATTGCACG
The DNA here is from genome assembly GCA_936432065.2 of Rutpela maculata. Lineage (NCBI taxonomy): Eukaryota > Metazoa > Arthropoda > Insecta > Coleoptera > Cerambycidae > Rutpela > Rutpela maculata. The sequence goes on along the minus strand of OW386289.2, from coordinate 81,410,936 downwards.
AATATATTATTTTTGAGCATAAGCATGTGTAAGAATGTTAAAAGCAATTATCAATACAGGAAATAATGGCAACTTGTAACAAGTTCTTGTTCCGGAGTCCATTAAGACAGGGAAAGTGAACACTTTTTTAGTAAAAGAATAAAATATACCTTCTGGAGAAATGCAGTTGTTGATATCTTACTTTAAGATAATATATGATAATTCTCATGCCAAGATGCATTCATAGGTAGTAAGAAGTATATTTTAATTCCAATAAGCGGAAAGTTACAATCACTTTACTATGGCAATTTATATTGGAAGAAAAGAGCAAAACGAGGTAAATAATCCCGTTTCAAAGTATCACTCTTATATAATTATACATGTTGTACTTTTCAAGGTAACACACACCTTCGTAGCTCAGTTATTGATCATCCAATTTCAACCAAATCAAAGACCTTTACTATATCTTTGTGGAGGTAAATAAAATTTATTTTAGTCATTGGCGTTCATTTTTATTAAGAAAAAAAAGATCGATTTAGTCATATTAGGCTTTTATTTTAGTGAAAAAGAAATACGTTATTTACCAGCAAGCTTTAAAATCCCTATATCCAAAATTTAGTGACATTTCGATTTATAGTTCTCGAATTACGGCCCCATATAGTTATTTATGTACCAAGTTAGTAAAGTGAGTCTTTATCGAACGAGTCTGAGATTATCAGTCGAGCGAGCGAGGCGAGTAACAGGTGAGTTCGATAAAGACACTTTACTGACGTGTGCATACAAAATTTTATCGCCAACCGTAAAAATTTATAATTTAAAAAAATTGAGATATCATAACTTATCACATTTTATTATGAAAAAGTAAACAGCAAATACAGAACAAATCTACTTATTTTTTGTTATATTAAACGTGAACGTACACCCTGACGTATTGTAAAAATTAATTCCTGAAGTCGAAGGAGTGTCAATTGAAAATGTTTGAGGATTATTATCTATGTTAACAATGTGTAAATCTTCTTTAGTAGAATTATCATTGGTAACAATTATGTTGTCAGTTGGACCGTCGCCTAAAATCGTCTTTGGGATTTTGAGAAAATTTTTATTGTGGAGCTGTGACAGGCGTGAGAAGCGTGACAGTGACAAACGATTTCTGTTTAATGTCAAAGTCATGGCTATGTTAATAAATATTTCCGGCAGGTAAAAATACTTTATCTACTCTTATTAGGTTATATACTAATTAATGAACTGCTTTTGAACAATTAATAGTATCCATAAACAAACAGCGTGAGTTATAATGCGTGAGTTATTATAACTCACGCTAGGTACAGAGCCAATCACCTTTATCTTCATGCCTAGCCTGTCTAATCGACGTAACGCGTGACACACGAAGGTGGAGCCAGGGAGGTAGTGACAGATTATTCCCGTTAATATCTATAAAGATTTTCTGAAATGTCACAAAATGCTACTTTTGATTCGTTCGTGCCGAGCCGAATTTTCGAATTTCGCCGTGCAATTTACGATCAGGTTTATCTGGAAGGCTTCCTCTTTACGTCGCGACATCGTACGGCCATCCCAACGGTGTTTTTCGAAAAATATGAATGTGTCAAGATTGCATGTTTTTGCAATTTTTTCAACTCCGAAATGTAAGCTGTTTTTTGTTATTTTTCGCAGATATCTCCGAAACGGTGAGAGTTAGCTCGAAATAAAAACAAAGTCAAACGAGTATTTTCCATTACGAATCTTCTGCTACTATCAGAATTTTGATTTTTTTTTTTTTTCGTTTCGGAGATAACTACTGAAATGTTGGCCATGTACGGCAAAAAATTGTAAATTTTGAGCTTCTACAGTTGGCAACTTTTTAATCTTGGCTCCTACGCCAAAAGACTACTCTAGTTAACTTAAGTAGAATTTGCTAAAATTCCTTTTTTTATTTTTTGAATTCCTACAAAAATGAAGGAATTAGAGGGGGCGGGATTTGGAACTTTTTTTTTCGGTAAAATTTCTCCGTTTTGTCACCGTAATTAACTGGTAATTAACTCGATCTCATATACGATGTTCACTTAATATCATGTACTACTTTGACGCTCCGTTAATTTTGTCCCTTCGAAACAAAGGTTCCTGAGAAAAATTGTTTTTTTAAGATTTACATACACTCTAAAGGAAAACGTGTAATTTCTTACATATTCGAGGAATATCTCGATAATTATCGTTTTTTTCGAAAAATTTGTAGACAGCTTATGTAAAAAGAATTGAATGAGCCTTCCGACGCTTTTTTCTCTAACATAAAAAAACAAGACTTTGACCGAATATGCGCTCAGGGCTATTTGCAGTTAGCGGAGAAGTTTTGCATTTTCCGCCGCGTAATATTAATCTACAAAACTAATTTTTTGTCTACAAGCAGTTTATGCACTATTTCGATTAAAAATTACATTCTTCCTCGGCTTAGAGGTGGCTAAATCTTTGAAGACAACAAATATAAAAGGGTGAACAAAAATTAAATTTTACAGTTAATTTTATTAATAAACAAACTGAGCAATTTAAACAAAATATTCTCAATTTAATATTTATTGTTATAATCGTAGATAAAGTATAGTATTCAACTTGCAGTAATGGTAATAACTCACTTGATGAATTACAAAACTTTCATCTGCGTGAGTTATTACCTACATTACCGCTCGTTGAATAATATGTTATTATTTTACAGTAAAATAAAGTGTTTGTTTGCTTCCGAAAATCGCTATGGTAATGTATGGTTTTACTGACGGTTGACGATAAAAATTATTATAAAACATTTTGCAAATATTAAATAATTTGTAACTTGGAAACGATATTTCGAAAAAAATTCATTTTCTATTTAAATTCACTTTTTCTATCTTTTTCTACCAGCCACTGTCATCCATATTTTTAAATTTCATAGACCAAGAATTTTCACTGAAAAATTACCAGAAATGTTAAATATCAAATAATTAATAACTTGGATGCGCCACCAGCTTGGTGGCGTAGTGCTTTAGGTGTTGTGCAAGTAATCTTAAAAGTTGTTTGAGACCTCTAGGCTCACCATCAGGCCAAACATGGACGTCTGTTACGTTTGTGTTTTTATATATTTATATATTATTACTCTATATATGAGATACATGAAATAAAACAACTGAAATGTAAATAGCTAAAACAAATAAAGAGCTTTCTAATGCTAATGTTAATGTTAGGCTTGCGACCACGGACTCCCGGGTTCGAATCCTGGCTAGAGTACGGATGTGTAGTGGCATTTTTCATGTGTTGCCGAGATGGTAGCAGTGGGCTAGACTGCGGTTGTGTGAGAGACAACACAGTCTAGTCGCTCTCCTCTCCTGAGTTCGAGTCTCAGCTGCAGCAGATGGCAATGTCGCAGGGAATGGGTGTTGTGATGTTGTCTATGTGTGTGTGTCCGTCCTGGTTGAGTGGTAGAATAGCTATATGGCTAAACTCTGCCAGGACATTTTAATATAAATAAGGTGATAAAAAAAAATGTTTCGAAAAAATATAATTCCTCATTTTTTATTTAAATTCACTTTTTCTCCCTCACTCAGTCACTTTCAAATTCGACAATACTTAATGCACGAATAATTTACATTTGAGTAATTTTTCAATGAAAATTCTTGGCTTTCAAAACTTGAATGTGTCGTTGACACTTGGTGGTTCAATTTAAACAGAAAATAAATAACTTTTTTTCTAAAAATAATTCGTTTCCAAGTTATTAATTATTTAATGTATGAAAAATGTAATTCTAAGGGGGTCGTAATTCGAACACCATAAATAAATATGTTGTTAAATTTTGAATATGGGTGTTCTAAGACATGCAGATAAGTAATGTCGCATTCGCCTTTCAATAAAAAAAAGAAGCTAATATGACTTCTAGAAAAACCGACCTTTTTTTTTCTTAATAAAAATGCACGCAAATGACTGAAGCAAGTTTTTCCTTCAAAAATAGTATTGAATTTTGACTTCCTAAAACTCGCTAATAGTAATAATAAATGTAGGGGCAGTAATGGCGGTGGCTAATGCCAAAAATTTTTTTGAGACATTAGCTTCCCTTACAGAGTGTTCGGAAACAAAGTAGAAAAAAATTCACTGTAGATTCCTCGGCCCAAATTAATTGGGGTTCTTCATATAACATTTTTCAAAATCCACTTCGTTATCAAGTTACAGCCCCTTTAATGGGGTACGTTAATAACAGTTTCTATTTTTTTACTCAAAAAATAAAATTTCAAAAAACAAAATATTTGGCATATCTACTGCACTTATTGAAAGGCATCTTGTGAATTTTTTTCATCCCCTTGAGTTTTGAGTTTTTGGTTCTTATACATACACTAAATCACAATTTTTTTTCATCTCCTTTAATAATGGGCTGAGGGTGATAATGGGGGTGGCTAATGCTAAAAAAATGTTTGATTCCTTAGCTTCTCTTGAATATACTAAATACCAATTTTATGGATTCTTACTTGACTAATTTACCTATTTATCTCCCATTTACCCCCCCCCCCGAGAAATTGTGCGCACAAAAAAAGTTACAGACACACCGACAGACAGGTAGAATTTTTTTTGCTCAAACTTAAAATCTCGACGTTTCATGACATTCTAAGTCTATTTGAACAATAAAAATTCTCAATTTTTTTTTGTCATTACTATAGGTACTTCCATTGGATGTGAAAATAAAAATAAGGAAAAGCATAATAACAATAAAATAATAGTAATGCGATAAGCACGTTCGGGAATACCGTTATTTCTACTAGTTGCTGATCTTTCATCGAAGGAGAAAGGCAAAACATACATGTATGTACTTACATACATACATACATACATACATACATACATACATACATACATACATACATACATACATACATACATACATACATACATACATACATACATACATACATACATACATACATACATACATACATACATACATACATACATACATACATACATACATACATACATACATACATACATACATACATACATACATACATACATACATACATACATACATACATACATACATACATACATACATACATACATACATACATACATACATACATACATACATACATACATACATACATACATACATACATACATACATACATACATACATACATACATACATACATACATACATACATACATACATACATACATACATACATACATACATACATACATACATACATACATACATACATACATACATACATACATACATACATACATACATACATACATACATACATACATACATACATACATACATACATACATACATACATACATACATACATACATACATACATACATACATACATACATACATACATACATACATACATACATACATACATACATACATACATACATACATACATACATACATACATACATACATACATACATACATACATAATGCTATGTCATCCACGACCATGACTCAATAAACTAGTTGTAGCCAGGGGGTTTGCAACATTGAAGCTTATAGACTGGAGCTTAAACACTCACTGCACGTCTCTGTTCTATTCTCCAGACATGGAAATTTTGCATACACGAGTCTCTCTCTGTATAGGTTGAGGTGAATGAATTTTATTAAAACATGAAATATAGCAACTGGTAGTAAATATGACGTAATTGGATATGAAATACACGTACTTTTGTTAATATAAGTTTTCACTAGTTTTAAGATGTTATACCTCATATTGTGCTTACAAATAAACTAATTAAAATAATCAAACCTAATAAAAGGGACATTTGTGTATGGGAGAACATTTTAAAAAGTGAAAATTAAGTGGGAAAACGTCCCAAATTGACTAATTAAAATGATTTGTGGAACTCTTCTCGAAGAAAATTGATTAGTGTGAAGTTTTGAAAATAACTACTCTTAATGAGGTTCTATGAACTTTTAATTAAAGACTAGTATCTGCATGCACTCATCTAGGATTTTCTGTGGTTTGTTGGTTTAGGGGGGCGCTTTCATAATAAAAGGTTGACTTTGAGCCACTCCGGCTATAACATTGTGAGGACTTTATTTAAAAGCTTTGCAAGGCCATGAATTATTGTCCAGGTATGAGAGGGTATTATAGTAGTTGCTTTTAGGAACATTTTTGTGGAGTATCACCTTTGCACTATACTTCTGACCATGTGTTTATGAGAAGGAAGGAATTGAAAGAGGGATACTCATTGATTTCAATTTGAATGATTTGTAATGTGTTTGAATACTGTTATTTATGCGTTAGAGTTAAATGCAAGTTCTGAGTGGGTTTTTATTTAGTTTTAAGTAGTGTTAAGAAAATTTTGTATAAAACTAGAATATTTATTAAGATGCCTAAAAGTTATGAATTTTAATTTGACAAGAAAAAAATGTCAGTTTGATTTTTTGGAAAAAAAACGTGACAAGAGTTTTGAAAGAAATCACAAAATAAGTATTCTTCGTTATATAATTAAAATTTGTTACAATTAGTATGAGAATTGTCAATTCCTAGTTTATAGAGTCGTAGCTGTGTGGTTACAGTTACACTTCTCAACCAAAAAGGTAATTAGGTGCATAATTAATACCAGTGCATCGATAAGTGAAATTTAAAATAAAGTGCTTTCTCATCAATTTCAAACAAGAAATTTATCCAGGACCAAAATTTAGTCGATTTGGATACCGTCTCCTTATATAGTCTGAGCATCGTCAACAAGTACCATCATTTCAGTGAGCGACGTCTAAGTTCAGGAGTGGAGGTAAAAGTCTTCAACATAAATAAAATTTACAAGGTACCTTAAAATACAAACATTTTCATTTTCTTTAATTGACATAGGTTGCAACCAAATTTAACTAGAACAAAAGGCCAATTTCAATTTTCTTTATTTTTTTTTTAGTTTATAGTATTTTGTAAACCTTTTGTGTGTGTAGTTTGAAAAGATAAGAACCATTCAGAACATTAAATTTATAATTATTTAATTTCAATTACTGTTTATTTGCTTTTGCCAAACCAAGAATTTATCCAAAGGAACCGACTACTGGGAGGGAGTTTGTATGCACGATTGCAAACTTTCTTGTGCTCTGGCTTTATTAGACAGTGACGAGTGTTTTCGCCTGTCAGTTTTTTTTTGATGGTCTAATCCATCTGGCGTCCAACTCTATTAATAGTGTTCTGTTTCTGTTTGCTATACAACATTACTCAGTATTTGTCATTACCAAATTCTTCTTCTTCTTTTTTTTTTTTAGCACGCAGAAACAGTACAATACATACATACATACATACATACATACATACATACATACATACATACATACATACATACATACATACATACATACATACATACATACATACATACATACATACATACATACATACATACATACATACATACATACATACATACATACATACATACATACATACATACATACATACATACATACATACATACATACATACATACATACATACATACATACATACATACATACATACATACATACATACATACATACATACATACATACATACATACATACATACATACATACATACATACATACATACATACATACATACATACATACATACATACATACATACATACATACATACATACATACATACATACATACATACATACATACATACATACATACATACATACATACATACATACATACATACATACATACATACATACATACATACATACATACATACATACATACATACATACTTTAGCTGCTACTTCTCCCCCAACGATACCTATGAAGATTTCGTCGAACAACTCGGCAATCTCGAAGACAGTCTCCGGTTGGCGAACGGAAATATCCTAGTAGCTGGCGATTTTAACTGCAAGTCGCCAGAATGGGGCTCCAAGCGATTGGATCACAGAGGAGAGGCACTCTCAGAGATGATTGGAAGACTTGATCTCACCATTCTGAACGAGGGTGAAGCTTACACCTTTAGGCGAGGCTCTACGGGGTCAGTTGTGGACATCACGTTTGCAACGAGCGACCTTGCGGCCAGGGCGTCGGGTTGGACGGTGCTGGAGGATATAACGTTAAGTGACCATCAGTACATTCAGTACGAGATCAAAGAAGAACACCAAAAGAAGGCAAATACCACAGCAACGCAAGGTGGGTGGGTGCTGCGGAAGCTAGATAGGCGAGAGCTCACAGAGTTCCTAGAAACCGCAAAACAGAGGGGAGACCTGCAGCGTATCGCACAAAATGGAGAGCCGGCGGTGGTGGTAGACTATGTAGTTAAAACGATCGAAGCAGCTTGTAGCAGAGCCATGCCGAGACGAAGAAGTTTTCCACAGCAGAGAAGGCCAGTCTATTGGTGGACTCCCGAAATAGCGGAATTGCGAAAGAAGTGTCTTGCGGCCCGCCGTAAGATGATGCGCGGAAGAAATACGGAGGAAGAAGTCCCCCTTAGTGAGGAATATAGAGAGGCACGGAAGGAGCTAAGAACCGCAATCAAGAGCAGCAAGAGGAAGTGCTGGTCCGAGCTATGTCGCTCAGTAGACGAAGATCCGTGGGGTTTACCATATAGATTAGTCATCAAGAAACTGCTGGGAAGACAAGAGATCCCCGGCATAAAGAAGCCAGAACGAATGGAGACCATTGTAAAGACCCTGTTTCCGAGCCACGTAAAGAGGAATGCGCGTCCCACCCTTCCTAGCAACGCGCAGACCACACTTTTTACCATAGAGGAGCTACGTACAGCGTCAAAGAAGCTTCGACCGGGGAAAGCACCCGGCCCGGACTATATCCCCAACGAAGTAATCACGGTAGTGGTGGAGGTGTGGCCGGAGCTTCTACTGGAGGCCTTCAACGCCAGTCTCCAAGCCGGAGTCTTTCCACAAAGATGGAAGCGTCAGATCCTGGTTCTCCTAAGAAAAGGCGACAAACCACTGGCAGATCCGTCGTCGTATCGACCAATCTGCCTATTAGACACGATGGGGAAGCTTCTAGAACGAATGATTCTGCAGAGGCTAGAAGAAAACATCGAGGCAAACGGAGGACTTTCGCAGAGGCAGTATGGCTTTCGCAAAGGGAGATCCACAGTGGATGCCATTACAAACGTGGTGAACACAGCGAACACGGTGATGATTGGGCCATGGGCCACTAGAGGTTACTGCGCTCTAGTCACCTTAGACATCCGGAATGCCTTCAATTCGGCCAGATGGGAAGCAATTATAGGAGCTCTGTCAGAACGAGACACGCCTGAGTATTTAATGAGGATAATAGATAGTTACCTGACAGACAGAACACTTATCTATAACACAGAGAACGGTGACAAGGAGTACGAGGTAACGGCGGGGGTCCCACAGGGATCGGTACTCGGACCATTCCTATGGAACATCATGTACGATGGGCTTCTCAACCTTCACATGCCGACAGGAGCAAAAATCGTAGGATTCGCAGATGACGTAGCGGTGGTGGTGACGGCAAGGACAACAAACACCTTGGAGTTATTAACCGGTGAAACCATCCGTAGGGCCAACATCTGGCTGAAGGCCAACGGACTAGACTTGGCGGTGCATAAAACGGAGGCCGTACTTATTACGAACAAGCGAGTGGACATACCAACGACGATATCCTTGGAGAGCGACATTGTACCGTTTAACAAATTTGTGAAGTACCTAGGTGTGCGGATAGATCAAGGGTTACGATACACGGAACACGTCCTGAGAACCTCAGAGAACGCGGCAGCCACAGCAGCTAGCCTCGCACGAATAATGCCCAATATCGGAGGCCCCAGGGAACACAAGAGGAGGCTACTGGATAGTGTCGTCCATGCAAAAATGCTCTACGGAGCGGAGGTTTGGGCAGGTGCTGTAGAAAGGGAAACCATAAGGCGTAGGCTGGCGTCCGTCCAAAGACGTAGTGTTATTAGAGTCACGTCCGCCTTCAGGACTGTTTCGGAAGGAGCGGTACTAGTATTGGCCAGCAGGCCACCGATCGATCTGATGATTAGAGAAAGAAGGGAGATTTACGAAGCGTGCCATGAAAACAAAGAAAGGAAAAAAGAGGAAAAAAAGCTTGCTCGGCAACGTCTTATGGAAAGATGGCAGATAAGGTGGGACACAGAGACAACAGGACGTTGGACACATCGCTTGATCCCTAGCGTGCGACAGTGGTGCGATCGAGCCCACGGCCAGATGGATTACTATCTCACCCAGGCGCTTAGCGGCCATGGATGTTTTAATCAATACCTGAAGAGGTTCAAAAAGACTGAGAGCGCCACCTGCCTGCTGTGTGGTCATGATCTAGACGACGCTAACCATGCGATCTTCGAGTGCCCCAAAACAGCAACAGAGAGGCTCAGACTGAGCGAGACATTAGGAGAGGAGTTGATGGTGGAAACCATGGTACCAGCCATGCTAAAAGACGAGAAGGCTTGGACAGCAGTGTCTGTCTATATCAAGGACATCATCATGGAGGGAAAGAGAGAAGCAGAACAACAGGAGAAAGCAAATAGAGCACGAAGAGCCCCCCCGAACCCCTAATCTCGCAAGAGGACGGGGGACGTAAGGAAAGGGCTAGAAATGGACACCACCCCGAAGTAATGCGAAAGCGGTCCCAGGGTGGTTGTTCGGAGTCAAGGGGTCCACTTGTGGATAGCTTGCTATCCCTACGTCCCATAAAAAAAAAAAAAAAAAAAAAAAAAAAAAAAAAAAAAAAAAAAAAAAAAAAAAACATACATACATACATACATACATACATACATGTTATATAATATTACACGCTATCTTATTGCGACTTAGCCATAATAAACCTTCACAGGTATATCGTATTTCACGATAACAGCTTCTCTTATTAATTGCTTATCTTCAAGATATCATATTACACCTTTGTTTCTCATAACTTGTGCAGACTGCAGAACTGCAATTCCTTTGTTATATATTTTGCTTACTCAGGTTCTGTATGTTATAAATATGACTAAACACGCTTTGTTGAATTAGTTATTAAACTCAGTTAGAATGCAACACTTCTAATTTATTATTATATTCCTTCTCCAAGAGCCAACGTTGGCTCCATGTAACTAAATAAAAGTTTTTAAAAAGTCATTCATGTGAACCGTGATCTAACATTGGCGCAGTCGGTAGGATCCGTAAACATCATCAGAACAAGAAGCCTAACTGGTAGTGAAGCGTAAGAGAACAAGGAGAACATCTGCAAAAGGTGCCTAACTAGTGCGTGTACATCTATTAGAACAAGGAGACCTTCCTCACTGGTGGTGGCGGATCCCAATCCCTTGACGGACGAAGAACCTACCCATGGAAACGAAACTAACGTAAGTCATTATAAGAATCATCTCGTACCATTTTATTATTTTATTATTTTTCGCAACTTATTTACTAAAAGTGTATTATACTGCTAATACACTCGGCGCACAAAGCCAGTTCTCTTGTCAAAGTGAATTCATTCTTTTACAAACGCAACGAAACAAGTTCATTTAACTTTAAGTTTATTTATTTTCGTATTATACTGCTAATACGAAACATTGTGTATTATACAGCTAATATACAATCCATTTACGCACACAACCGTAACAAGCTAATTTAATTTAAGTTCGTATCATACTGCTGATACGCAACCAATTTTTAATTCAAATAATTTCTAAATACAAAAAGCAAAATGCCAGATAGAGCTCAACCAGAGCCAGTTCAACCAGTGCCACCGGCACCAACCGAACAACAACAACAACAACTACAACAACAACAACCACAACCAGAGCAAATTGAGCCTTACAAGCTCTCTGAGATATTTTCGTTGATACCCGAATTCGATGGCAATGCCATTAATTTACAAACATTCCTCAACTCCTGTCATTGCGCCCAAAGCATGGCAATTGGAGATCAAAAAATTCTTTTGACCGTCCACATAAAAAATAAATTGAAAGGCAAAGCTGCCGAATTAATAAACTCACGTAACCCCGGCACCTGGCCAGAAATCAAAGCACTATTGGAAACCCACTTTGGGGATTCCAGAGATCTAACGGCCCTAATTCAGGACCTGCAACGAATTCATCAATTACCCGGTGAATCCGCTTTAACATTTGTTTCGCGTTTACAAACGCACAATGCGAAAATGCACGCTGCAGTGCAAAAGCAAAATTTAACCTCGACACAAAGAACCGCACAATCCGACCTCATCGAAACGATGACTTTAAATAACTTACTAACGGGTTTAGAACCAAACTTAGGCCGTATCATACGTGCCAGCAACCCTCCAAATATATTGAAAGCTGTAAGTAGAATTCGTAGAGAGCTACAACTCTCTTATTTCGAGCAACAGAAATTTCCGAAAAATAGTCCGGTCAAAAATCCCGCTTTACAACAAAAACGACCAACTTCAAATTTCCAACAAAAATTCTGTTCATTTTGCAAGCGCAATGGACATGTAATAAACGAATGTCGTACAAGGCAACAGCAACTGTCTATGCCATCGACATCAAATTTCCAGAGACCAAATTATCAAGGAAACCCAAATTTCCAAAATTTCTCTCAAAACAATCAATTTGGTCAGAGGACATTCCCTCAAAACCAACCTAATCAACCTCAAAATAGGCCCTCAGCTATAAGGCCGAATCCAAACTTTAACCAACAAAGACCGTCAGCTATTCAACCTAACCCGAATTTTAACCGCTTTAACCAGCAAAAAGCTCATCATTTAAATTACGAACCTTACGATAATTATGCCGATCAATTTAATCAATACAATGACTATTCACCCGATTATCAAAATGTAAGTGACAGTTATGAAAATTACGATTTAGAAAACGCTCAAAGCTTTTCAGAGAATTATACAGCTAATTCCCCATATGAACAGTACGAGAATTATACTGCTAATTCTCAAACGCCACAGGAGGATTATACTGTTAATCCTCAGGATTTTCGATTAGATCCGGAGTACCCCACGGATACTCCAACACAGCAAACAGACCAATTCGACCAAATAACAAATCAAATACGAACGATGAATCTCAACGACAGTTTCGACCCGTCGCTGAACTTCCCGGAACAAGGGTTCATGTAGAAACGCTATCACACTCATTGTTGACCGTAAATTCAAAAAATCTATACTACATTAAAGACATCACAAACAAATTCAAAATTCTAATCGATACTGGCGCAGGTATCTCTATCTTTAAACCAAAAACAGCGGAAAATTACAAACGGAGATTTTCAGAAAACGTAATTATACAAGGTATAACCGATCAGAAAATTACTATTAGTGAATCTGTTCTTATACCCTTCACTGATAACGACCCACATAAAGTTTACATCTACGACCTAGATATCAATTTTGATGGACTGATAGGAGCTGATTTCCTAGAACACTATCATTGTATCGTCGACATAAGAAATAAACAATTAATAACCAATTTCAAAACGGTACCACTTTTCAAAGTAACCGACGATTCGTCGAAACCCGAATACGACAAAATCCAATCAAACCACAACCCTAATCAAAATAAGATCCAAATTGAAGGCCGTACCGAAAAAATTTATAAACTAAAATGTAACCTTAGAAACACTGACGCTATTTTGCAAGCGCAAGAGAATGAAAAAGTCCGTTTACCTAATGCTCTTGTTAAAGTAAACGAAAACGGAGAATTTTTAACAACAATAATCAATGCTAATGTCATCCCGAAGACTGTCGATTTTTCCAATTTAAATTTAGAACCTTTACAAAAATTTAAGTCAATTTTTAACTTAAACACGCAAAACCCCGACCAACAACTAACGACGGACAGATCCTTCGAAATCAGGAACGAATTGCGCTTGGATCATCTAAACGAAGAAGAGGCCGAAATAGTAACGCAGCTTTGTTTAGACTTTCAAGATATATTCTATTTAGAAGGAGACAATTTGACCTTTACTAATGAAATCAAACACCCTATTGACACCGAAAATTCCTGACCGATATTCACTAAATCGTATCGATATCCTCAGGTCCATAAAGAAGAAGTTAAGTCCCAAGTATCGAAAATGTTAAGTCAAGGTATTATTCAACCCTCAATCTCACCTTGGTCCTCTCCTGTCTGGGTAGTTCCCAAAAAACTGGACGCTTCTGGTAAACAGAAATGGCGCGTCGTAGTCGACTACCGCAAACTCAACGAGGTTACAATTGGCGACAAATATCCTCTGCCCAACATTTCCGATCTTTTAGACCAACTTGGCAAATGCCAATATTTCACAACCTTAGACTTGGCTTCTGGTTTTCACCAAATTGAAATTAATCCCGCAGACATTCAAAAAACTGCTTTCACAGTGGAAAATGGTCATTTTGAATTCGTAAGAATGCCTTTTGGACTTAAGAATGCTCCATCAACGTTTCAAAGAGTGATGGATAACATTTTGTTAGGTATCCAAAATGAACGATGTCTCGTTTATATGGACGATATTATTGTTTACTCCCCTACTATTCACGAGCATATTTCTCGATTAACAGAAGTATTCAAAAGATTACAGAAAGCCAATCTCAAAATTCAACCCGACAAATGCGAGTTTCTCCGCAAAGAAGTCGCTTATTTAGGACATCTCATTACAAAAGACGGCGTAAAACCGAATCCTTCGAAAGTTGACGCTATTCTAAATTTCCCTCAACCAAAAAATCAAAAAGAAATTAAATCATTTCTCGGCTTAGCCGGATATTATAGGCGCTTTATCCCTAATTTCTCCAAGATTACCAAGCCCTTAACAAAACTACTACAAAAAGACATACCATTTCTCTTCGACAATGATTGTATAAATTCTTTTCAAAATTTGAAACAAACATTAACGACAACTCCGATATTGATCTACCCCAACTTTGATGAACCTTTCGTTCTAACCACTGATGCGAGCGCATTTGCCGTCGGCTCAGTGCTGAGCCAGGGGCCTATTGGCAAAGATTTACCCATTGCCTATGCTTCTAGAACCTTGTGCAGCGCAGAAACTAAGTATTCAACGATTGAACGCGAGCTTTTATCGATAGTATGGAGTGTAAAGCACTTTAGACCATATCTGTACGGTAGAAAGTTTAAGCTTGTAACCGTCCACAGACCACTCACCTGGCTATTCTCTATAAAAGACCCAGGAAGCAGAC
This sequence comes from Rutpela maculata, assembly GCA_936432065.2. Lineage (NCBI taxonomy): Eukaryota > Metazoa > Arthropoda > Insecta > Coleoptera > Cerambycidae > Rutpela > Rutpela maculata. Next base: position 81,395,842 of record OW386289.2, on the reverse strand, counting down.
TTGCCCGTTGGCGACTCAAATTAGAAGAGTACGACTTCGAAATAATTTATAAACCAGGCAAAATCAATAAGAACGCGGACGCACTTTCCAGAATCAAAATTAATCATTTTTCCGAATGTTCCAAATTCTATTCAAAGGTCCTAGCCGCATGACGAAGAGTCAGACGACGAAAACCCAGACGATAACAACGAAATCACTAACGAACAAATTTCCCGAGAATTTGAAACTTTCACCAACCTATATAAAACAACATCTTTAATAGACTATTCAAAAATCAAAGCCTCAAACAAACAACTCTTATACCGAGAACATAAAGATATTATAACCTTCTTCCAACAAAATAACTTACAAGACCTACATCACAAAATTATTGAGGACATATTCGAAGAAAACCCCGAATTTCATAACGATAAAATCAATATTGTATCGAGCAAAACAGTCAGACATAGGAGATATTTTATCATTCCTCTACCTTTTGATATCGAATCTGTAATTGAACATCTATTTTTGGTATTATTTAAATATCAAGATGTTTTAGACCTTTCTAAGACATACTTTGTCGAAAATAACCTAGACCTCCCCATACTCGAAATTCTATCATTCATTTTTGCAGAAAAAGATTTAAAAGTAGTAATTTGTCAAGATATCGTCAGAACTGCCGACGAAGATGAAATCCCAATTATATTGGAGCAAAATCATTTTGGTAAAAATAATCTACACCGCGGAATAAATGAAACGATTCGAAGAATTAGAGAAAAATACACTTGGCAAGGTCTAACTAAAGACGTTGAAAATTTTATAAAAAATTGCGAAACTTGCCAAAAGACTAAAGTATGCCGGAAAAACCTTAATAACCCTCTAGTAGTCACAGAAACCCCAAGAACACCATTCGAAAGAATCAATATCGATTTATTTGAATTCCCAACTCGAAATTACGCTTTAACTATTCGTGACGAGTTAACTAAATTTACACAAGCCTATGCAGTCCCGGACAAATCCGCAAAATCCGTCGTAAATACCTTGTTATACTTTCAACATTACGGCACCCCGCTAAGAATCCATTGCGATTACGGTGGCGAATTTGACAACCGTTTGCTCAAAGATCTCTGCATCCTCTACGACATAAAACTGACGTATTCAAGCGTAGGACATCCCCAATCGAACGGGTCCATAGAAAGATTTCATGCTACTCTAGCTGAAATGATAAGAATTCATAAAACTGAAAATCCGAACGAACATCCTTTCACAATTTTACCATATGCAGTAATATGCTATAACAATTCAGTAAATAAAACACACGGTTTCACCCCATACGAACTTGTATTTGGACATACGTCCAACAGACCACCTGAAACTTTGTATAACCAAAAGGAGTTAATAACCAAATACGTTAGGGATTTAAACAACAGAATATCTCACTACTACAAAATAGCCCGTAGTCGAACGCAAGCTCAAAAAGAGAAAGCGAAAGTTCGCTTTGATAGAAATGTTCCCCAAAAACGACCCGAATACAAAATAGGTGACTTAGTTTACGTAAAAGAATCACAAATCAAAAACAAACTGCAAAACAAATTTAACGGTCCTTTTAAAATAAAAGAAATTTTTCAAAATTCTGCTACCTTATTAAACCTCGAAACGAAACAAGAAACCAAAGTAAATTTTGATAGAATGAAACCATATACTGAAAATTAAATTTATTTTCAGGTTTCTCCTGCTGTTCGGATCAGCACTCTGTCAATACAAAATTATCCCAATCAATAACACCGTTGGTGTATACTACCACCAAGACACGGACATCGTGGTGACAAATGACAAATGGACTCTACTAGTGCATAAAAACATTTCATCCCTCAAACTAGCTTTTGACAAAAATCAAAATATCTTAGACAGAATCCTGGACACTCTCCATAATGGTGATCATAAGTCAATTATTTTTACGAGTGAAATTAAAACAGACTTTAACCTTCTAACACAAATATCCAACTCTATAAAAATGAAATTTGACGAAATCTTTTCAGATACAAAAAGATATAAACGAGGAATACTTAACGGTATCGGTACAATATTCAAATCTATAACTGGTAACCTAGATGCTGAAGATGGCCAGTACTATACTAATTGTATAAATAAACTAAATAATGACGAACATCAATTGGAAAACTTAATCAAAAATCAAATTTCAGTTACAACTTCTGTTATTAAAAACTTCAACTCGACTATACAAAAATTACAAATTGACGAGGAAACCTTTAACAAAGATCTCGAAGAAATAGAACACACAATTCAAACAATGACTCAAGCTATCGAGGCTGCTCACATAAAACTAAAATTTTTATACATTTCCGAACAATTAATGGCAAGCTATTTGTATATCGAAGATAATTTAAACGACATTCTAAATTCAATAACATTTGCCAGACTAGGAATCATTCACACGTCAATCATAACCCCTAATCATTTGGTAACAGCATTACAAGAAATTTCACAGAGCTTACGAAGGAACAATTTGCCTCTCCCCATTAAATTATCGGCAGTTGCTAAGTATTTGGATATTATTGAATTACAAGCGTTTCAAATGGATTCTAACTTAGTATTTGTTTTAACAATACCACTTGTTGAACCCCAAAATTATAACACCTATCGCCTATATCCTATCCCGATACTTGATAACAGAACTGGTCTACATCACATTTGATCTATTTCACAAAAATATATCGCGAGAGATGATGATTCTTTGATGTACATACCTATACAAAATTTGAAAGAATGCAAACCACTTTATTTTGGAACCAAACTATGTTCGAACCTGTTTGCCTATCCTATCGACCAAAATGCCATATGTGAAGCCAGAATACTAAAACCATTGCCAAAACTTCCAGAGAACTGTCAAACTTCCTTCATTATTAGTCAGGGATACAACGTCCAAGAACTTGAAGACAACACATGGCTAGTAATTAATTCCGAACCACTTCACATTACCATCAACTGTCCAAAGAGAGAATCCACAACAGAGTTAATCAACAAAAATTCCATCATCAAACTACAACCAGGATGTTACGCCTATGCAGGCATTACTAGAATACAAGCCAGTGCCAAAGACTTTTCCGAAATTAAGGACAATTCACATCCTATCCAAATTCCTTTTGAATGCTGTAATCACATGCCCGACAAAATCGAAATTCCAAAATTAAAACCTGTCAAATTAAACAATCTCGACGTAGAAGACCTAGATATTGCTAAAAACAAATTGGACCAATATTCCAAAGACTTGGATGACCTCATAAATGAACCTTTTGTGACCAAACACATATCTTGGTTCACATATTTCATAATCACTCTCATCATCCTATTAGTTCTACTTTACATAACTTGTAAATGCAGAAGAAGAAGATGTGGAGCATTGCGAATCCAACCCTCAACGGATAACCCTCCTTCACCTCCTTCAGAGCGAAGCAGAGTATTTACCAAATTTCCTAGACTGATCCCTCCAAGAAAGCGACCCGGTATTAGACCTCAAGAAGAAGAGGACATCGAGTTAACATAGACTTTCATGTGGAGTTTTACCCTTGTCTATTAATTTAGACTATTGTATTTTATCCTTATTACGTTATGTAATGTTTTATTATCGCTTACCAATTTTAACTTTTACATTATTTTATTATTTTGCTTTGTATTCATTCAACATTGTTTCAATTTATTTTTGCATTATATTCATTTAACGTTTTAACAATTTTCAAAAGTTGCTGCATAACATCAACTTTTTTTATTAAGGGGGAAGTTGTTATATAATATTACACGCTATCTTATTGCGACTTAGCCATAATAAACCTTCACAGGTATATCGTATTTCACGATAACAGCTTCTCTTATTAATTGCTTATCTTCAAGATATCATATTACACCTTTGTTTCTCATAACTTGTGCAGACTGCAGAACTGCAATTCCTTTGTTATATATTTTGCTTACTCAGGTTCTGTATGTTATAAATATGACTAAACACGCTTTGTTGAATTAGTTATTAAACTCAGTTAGAATGCAACACTTCTAATTTATTATTATATTCCTTCTCCAAGAGCCAACGTCATGGTTGGCTCCATGTAACTAAATAAAAGTTTTTAAAAAGTCATTCATGTGAACCGTGATCTAACATACATACATACATACATACATACATACATACAGACATATAGACATCAATCTGAGAATAGGCTCAAATGATTTCAGGTATTAAAAATTTATTAAAATCAAAAAAAAATCGAACTGATTCCAATATTTCTCTACTGGGTGCCAAGTAAAAATGCCTGTGTGCATGTAAGTGGACACTTTCTTATGTTTCAACATAATATTCAGTTTTTATTGTACCGTTAGGAAGTAGATTTTATTCTGATTTCCGTTCATTTTCCGTAAAAAAAAAGAATTGGCAAGTCCTGCGATAGTAGGTCGTTAAGTATAAGTTCTAACACCCATAGACGGTGATCTGTATCGCATACCTTAGCGAGGCAACGAGCTCGTTAATATTAAATAACTTGTTTTCGTAAGCATTTGGTGGGGAAGTTTCAGCAGCTCCCAGTAGCTGACCATTTTTTAACGAATTGCAACCTTATAGAAGAAAGACCTTTTATTTTAAGCACAATAGTTTTAGAGAAAATAAACTTACCACCATAATTTGTACTATTTTATGAGCCAAAGATGGCGTCATGTGCCAAGCTTGCTGCATTGACAGTCCACCAAGATCAAATATGCCTATTCCACCTAATATTTGCGCCCGTTGTTCCAAAATGGCTAGTTCTAAAACGATCATGGTTGCTTGAAACAGTTCTTCGATGGGAAATTTCTCCGGGTTCCAATTTCCTAAAAATATTTTTGCTTTAAAAGCATATTGCTTTGGAAATAGAATATATTTTAATAAGTATGTATTAAATTTGTAATATTAAAATTTTATTTGAAGGTGAACGTAATTCGATAATTTCTCCTACATTCCTGAACCGATTGAAAAAATGATTTTATAGGCTTTAAGAGACAACTTTATAGAATGGTACTAGGCTATTGAAAACTAAAGAAAGAAAACAAATTTTTACTTGTGCGAAAATCGAAAAAAAAAACAAAATTTCTTGACTTAGTAGTTTAGTACCATTCTATAATATTATCTTTAGAAGCTTATTAAAAAATGTTTTGAATCGGGATGTATTAGAAATTGTCGAATTATGAAATCATTTTCTTAAGCACGGCACCGCCACCCTTAAAAAACACAAATCAATTATAAATTTTATTTTGAAATTTTGTTGAAAAAATTAAGAAAAGAAAAACGATTAGTGTAAATTTTACATGTCAATGAATTTTTTATAGCTTTATTTTGATTTCTTACTACTTATAATATTGATTCCACGGAGAGAAAAATAGCAATTTCTTGCATCAAAAATCAAAATGTAAACCAACCTTTCTTAATGCAGAGTAATTTTTATCAAAAAAGCTCGTGAGGGATCGTTTAGAAATTTTCGAAGGAAAATTAAAAAAATATATATTTGTATTGGTCGACTTTGATAGGCTCTAGGCGTTTTTGGGACTACTAACTACAAAAAGCCCCAATATGCGACGTCTCAGTTACGTATCCGTCGTAGCTACTAAATTGTGTTGGTTAATAGCATCGCAACTAGCGTAAATCCTATTAATCGAATCCTCCATCGTCTATAGATCTATCTATCTAAAATAAAAAATCTACTGGGGTCAAATCCGGTGACCGAACTAACCATTTAATAGGCCCACTTGTCCCATCCAAGAATTCGGAAAAAAATTGATTGATTGATTGACCAGCATACGGTAGACCTTGCTGCCACTCCCGGGAAATATACCGCCGGGCGAGCTACGTCCATGCTGAGTTGGATTTGGGTCATATTTGTTGTCAGCAGCGAGAGCCACATGACACATGGTACAGGAATGTGGGATGGGAAGTGTAGATGTTTGTGAAATGCGTTACCGCATTGTGTCGTGATTTGAGTGTTTATATTCCTCTCTTTGTGTTTTTCTCATAAAATTACTGAAAATGCCTCGAGATAATATAATAATAATATAATAATAGGTTTTTATTTACAACTTGCAGTTTACAATTTTTTACAAATTGAAAATGTAACATTTTGTAAATAAAAGTAGAACAACCACTAAAGGCATAGCCTGCACGTGGGGTGAAAATTATATAGCTATATAATAATAGAATGATACAATAATACAAAGACACATTTAAAATACTAAATACAAAAATACATTTACATTCTCACATGTACATTACATGTTATATAATATCCTAAAAATCACGAAGGGTTCTAAAGGGGTGGTGATAAATGAAATATGATATAATCATTATCTTAGCTCTTTGACACACAATTTAATATTTCATGGAAAAGATTTTCCATAGAATTATAAATTGTGAAGGATGGAAAAAAACTTTCTTTTTTTTATTATTATTACATTATTTATTATAAGATATTTGGGAATCATCGACGACAGGAACGGCTATATTTTAAATCTACCATATCATGTATTACTTCCCTTGGTAACGAAAGTACAAATTTTTTAAGTTTTTTTTTTGGATTAAGAATGTTTCTTATCTCACCGGGTAAATGATTATACAGTCTAGATTCCATATAAGTATAACTTTTTTAGGTGGCTGTCAATTTTAATTCCTAAATACTTGATTTCTGTAGTGCTGCTTATTTTAAATTCGTCTGATATGGTTAGATTGCGAAATTGCGGGAATGTGTTCTTGTTAGTACTTGTTGGTAAGTAGAATGTTTTGGTAAAATTTACTGTTAATAGTTTACTTTCTAACCACTCCTTAATATTTTTTATATCTCTTTCTACCAAGAGTTTTAATGTTTCCCAGTTTTCAGCTTCATAGAATATTGCTGTTTCTTCAGCGTATGATACTATTTCGCCTTTGCTTTCAACTGAGAACAGATCATTTAGATATATATTGAATAAAATGGGCCCCATAATTGTGCCATGCGGTGCGCCATAATCTATCTGTCTAAACTCACTAAGGTTATCATTTAACTTAACACATTGAGATCTGCCTGAGAGGTAACTATTTATAAAATTAAGTGGCCTGCCCCTGATACCAATGCTTTCTAGTGATTCCAGAAGTAGAGCATGGTTGACAGTATCGAATGCTTTTGACAGATCGATGAATACACACAATGCCGGCTTATTATTATCTAGAGCAGTGTACATCTTTGAGGTTAGATGTAATATCGCATCTTGTGTACAGAATCCTTCACGAAATCCATATTTTCTGTCCGATATAATTCAATTTCCATTTCCAGATATACATTATTTTTCAAACACGTGACATGCCATCCACTTCTGCGAACTTAATATATCTTCTACATTTTGTATTTAACTTGCAGATATTTTTATAGACAGATCACTGTGAGATACGTCTTCTAGCATCGACAGCCAGACGGCAAGTCAAGATTCAGAAAAGTATTATTTAAATAATTCATAACAATTCTTGCATTATGAAATGGAACTCCATCTTGCTGAAACCACATGTTTTGTCGAATGTTCAATGGAGCATCGTTGATTAAGGCCGGGAAAACGTTTCAAGAGAAATTTAGGTACCTTCACCCATTCAAAATATGCCCTCAAAGAAGCAGGGTCCTATTATAACTCCATTTAGTATGCTATCCATCTTGGGTTTTGAACGGACCAGTAGCGGCAATTATGGTTATTTATAAGACCTTCATTATGAAACGACTTTCATCACTCCATAAAATATTTGTAAGGAGTGAGTAATTCTCTTCGCTCACTACTAAAAATCTTGCCAGAAAATCGATCCTGCGTTCATAGTCACTGTAGAAGAACACACTACCTTGCGTCTATGTGACGCGACACCAATTTATATTTAGAAGGGCGCCAGACGCGTTCTGCCCCGTTCTTCCACTCCCAGGCGGTTTCGAGATAAGATATGCTTAGATAGACGAGTAATGTCAAGGGTCAAAGCTGCACTACCTCAGATCCTTAGCGACGCTCTCTCTCAGGACGGGATTTCAATTATTCACTGGCAATAAGTGCTTTTACGTATTTGGATTCTTGTGATTTTTGCATAAAAAATCCCTATCGAAGATTTCTCTCTGACGGAATTGGAATTTGACGTGATTTGGATCTGTTTATACAGTAATAAATGGTCTGACGTCTTTTGGTTTCTGCTATTTTTGCATAAAAAAATCCCTATCGAAGATTTCCCTCAGACGGGATTGGAATTTTACGTGATTTGTATATATTTACCTACTAATAATGGTCTCTGCACTTAAATATTTCTGGAGAAATCGCATAAAAAATCCCTACCAAGCTCCCGTAAGGCTACCAGAACACTGAGTATTAGACTTAAGGAAGTATGTGATTCCGATTAACTCGATTGTTCAGGTCTTCCAAACAAGAACTCCAGGGGTTAAGACTAGCAACAAGTCCTTACATCAATAAAATGCAATTAGTTCAAAGAATACGATTTATTTAATTAGTGTAAAATAATACAGTATTTTGCAAAAGAATCACGCCTTCCCAACTAAAGCAAATGACTTTTTAACCACACAATCGATTTGGTAGAAATGATGCACTTAACTTCCTCATAATTAAATGCAAGCGTTTTAAAAGAATTTAATAAATTTTGTATTTTGGTAGCTGACTGAAAATAATATAAAAATATTTGTTGTAACGCCATATCCTAATGTCATTTATTTGACAGTTTCAATGAATCAAAACAATGTCATTATTGACAAGTGTAAAATAAAGAAAAAAGAGTGAAATAAAGAAATTTTATTTCACAGTGTGGAATAAAACTTATTGGTTTCTATGGAAACAGCAATATAATTTAAGTCTATTTTCACAAAATTGTATTGTTTTCTAATTTCGAATGGCGACACAAAAAATTTTGTATATAATTCAAGACTAAAATGTGTTTTTTTTACTAGTGTGATTTATAGAACTCGCTTTCGGCTCGTACTATAAACGCCTCACTCGTAAAAAAAACACCATTTTAGCCACTTGTTATATAAAATACTATTACTTAAAAAATTTTGGTTCGCTTATGAATAGCTTAAAGGTCCCAGATCGATATTTTATCGTTCACGGGACGGAGTTCGACTAATACATGAGTTTAATAACTTTCGGCCAGTCTTACGACGTACTTGTCCCCATACAGGTTCAATATATGAAAAATGACAGCGACTCGCCCCCGAACGACTTTTGCGAAAATGGACTTTTGAATCCTTTGTGCACAAGGTGGTTTTCTCTATAACTTTATTATTCGGAAAGCCCTGCAGTTGGCTTTGCTACCATCGCTTTGTATTAATCACCCAACGCACTTGACCAATCTATGAGTCGTTGGGTGAATCCAAACCCGTTTTATGCGAGAAACCGGCCTCGTGCATTTTCATTGATTTTTTGCCAATTTTTGCTTATAGGCGCTACGCCGGTTTCGCCTTTCTGATATATTTCCTTGTTAAAATTGTATTGTCATTCTTTAAAACGAGGTATATTATGATATCCATGATCAATGTCTTCGGCGGAGGAATTAAAATTGAAAATATTTTGAATATTTTAAAAAAGTATGTGATTCATTTTTCCATAACCACCTTATACTTTCACTCTCATATCCTGGACCAAAATATATTTTTCTAAGTAAAAATTCGGCGTTTCTTCGAATTTTTACCCGGTTGTGCCTAATGTCTTATCGAACTCATAACGGTCCTTTTGGACTAGTCTGTGGCTCTGAAGTCTCTCAGACTCTTGAAAATGCCCTAAAATGAAATGTTTGCCTAAGTCGAATTTTTATTTTTTTCTACAACATCACGAAGACGTAAATAATGAACAGGAGATAATATTTGTCTTTAAGAATTCTTTGATAAGAAGAAAGTGAAATTCCAACTTCCCTTTGAATTCCCCGGAAAGATATCTGTGGATTTTCATTAACTCTTTGCAAGACTTTTGCAGTAGGTACTTTGATCATTGCGTATTTATTTTTACCTACGATTATATTATTGTAAATAGTAGAAAACACACTACCTGCCATCTATGTAAGTTGAATTTTACATATTGTAAACAAAACGCACTGTAAACAAATCGCACGGTAAACAAAACGCACGGTAAACAAAACGCACGGTAAACAAAACGCACGGCACACGCAATTATAGGTGGCTTATATCGCTGACGCGGGGCTTAAAAAAAACAAATGCGCCTACGTAATTTTCAAACGCTGTCAAAACTGACATAATATTTGTTGAATAATATTGTTGACTAGTAAACTAAATTCAGATTTTACTAAATAAATAAATAAATATGACCGTAGGTAAAGTATAGTACATAATTCGAGTTGTAAAGCAATTACGCACTCATGGAAATACGCACTCGCCGCTACGCGGCATCGTAACTTTTCCATTCGTGCGTAATATGCTTCTTACAACACTCATTACGTAATATACTATTTACGATTTCTCTTGAATTTTACAAAGCTACCAACATAATTAAATTATCGCGGAAATTCAAAAAGGTTTTATGAAGGTTTACGTCTACTTGGGTAACAACGGGAGTATAATGTTTGGGATTGTCGTGAATTTGTTCCTTCGAGCATATCAGGGAAAATACAAGTGTATTTTCCATTCTATAACAATGCGTATGCTTGTTCTCAACATATATGGGCAATGGACGCGAGAGGCAAGTAAACACTGTAGTAAACACCCACAAAACACAATAAAAAACGAAAGTAAACAATACGCAAATTATACTAAACGCCATATTAGAAAGCATCCCCTACGGGACACGTCATTATTTTGCACCAGCTAAGAGAATCGGGGATTAATAATTTGCTTGTTTACAGTTGTGGGCCGAACAAACAGACAGCTGTTTGGCGACCTCTATTTTCCCCTATATGCTCGAAGATTTGTTCCAGTTTCGCCATAAATACATATAATATCAAATTTTTCTGCGTTTGTAAACTGAACCGTTGCACTTTGAAGAGATACATTACTATTTAATTTAATCACACTGACAGAAAGTTAAAACTAAACAAAACAATAAACGTTTAACTAACTAACTAAAAAACGCTATTATTTAAAAAATAGTCAGAATTAAAAATAACAAATGGTTATTGAATTATCTTCTCAATTTCTAAAGTATAACAAAACGAAGGACCACCTATTTGAGCTAACAGGAAAGCATGTGTGACCTACCTTGTAATCCCTTACTTTTTGCATGAAAGTGTCCGGGACGCCGAGGTTTCTGTCGGCGGTAAATTGTTCACAAGTTCGAAGAGCTCTAGAGCTGTGTTTTCGTTAATTGGCCGGATAATTGTCCTACACCATAGATTTAGTTATAGGGAACTAAATCTGGATCGATTGATTTAAGCTTACTAAACTTAGCAGTACACAATGCTGACTACATGACCACACACAATGAATTTTCAAGACAAACTGAGTGGAGAATCACAAATATCTCTGAAGGTCGCTGGTTTTGGTGGCAAGGCATTCCATTGGTCGATACAAACTGTCATGCCCAAATAAAGTGGTGCATTTTCCTTTTTAAATTTCTATTTCGCGAACACGAAACAGATATCGCAATTTTAAAGTTCCCGCCATCGAATAATTATTTCTCAGCTTCGCGATGTCAAAACTGCAAGGTCAGATTTCAAATATTATTTCTGGTTTGGAAGAAAGAAATATCCTGTATATAATGTGTTCGACCTTAATGTGAACACAAGCCTATAAAATCTTAATTTTTCAGTTAATTAAATGGACATTTTTTTGCAAGTTAGAGTATGGATAGCCGCATTATTCGTGCATATAGGTGCACGGCCTACTACGAATTTTTTTATACCCTCAAAATTCGAAACAATAATTAGGGATTTTTTTATTTAAAATTTAACATCACAGTGTTAATCAGTACATTTTTAAACGCCTTGTCCCAAATTTAGTTTAAATTCCTCAGAGGTTATTTATTTTGTTGGAGGTCAATTGCTTTTAATTTTCTCTTAAAAGTAATAGACAGGTCTTAGAAAAAACACAATAGAATTTTGAAAGGGAAAATTATTTATTTTGAGTAAGAAGGTCGGATTTTGTATTGCAAGAAATTGTTGGTGAAACTTACCAATTCTGTATAGTAATATCCTTCTTCCATGTTGTTCTCTATACGGTGGTACGGTAATAACAGCATCATCCCCCATTTTGAGCAAATGTCTCAAACTTACACCTTCATAAAATTCTGGGTTATTTTCTTTAAATGTGTAATAGTTTACTAACTGTAAAACGAATAAGCATGGAAATAGGAACAAATCATATGCGATAAACTTAAAATAAATTATTTATCTACATTCTATTAAAAATATCTGCAAAAACAACTGTTTCTTGAAAAGCGCCAAAAGTTAAAAAAGTAAAAGAAAACTGCTGTGGAAAAGAAAAATTCATCGTAGGGCTATACTCAGCAGCTTAACCCTACGACGAATTTTCCTTTTCCATTGCATTTTTCACAGAACAGAAACAAACACCAATTGCAAATAGCGATTGTATCCGAAGAATCATCATCTATTAAAATGTGAATGTAGATATTCCATACATTATTTTGTAATTATGAACTTACCAGTCTATGTGCTCTCTCAATGACAAAAAATCTACCTCGTAAGAATCGCAGTAGAAATGCATCATCGGTCCTGTGTGGAGTACATTCACCTCTTTCTAAAAGCAAAAATAATCATTTATTCTTGAGCTTATTCGGCAACTTAAACAAATTGGTCAGTTTTTAACGTATGAGTGTATTATATCAACATCAGATATACTACAAAGTGACGTGCGTGTGTATTGTTAAATTGCACTGGTCATGAACCAAATAGCCAGGCATTTGTTATTTATTCAACGGATTGTTAAAAATAATCAAGAGAAAGTGGAATAAAAATTACACCTTTTAAAATATGTAATAAATAAAATTAATAGGTATACATTTTCAATTAAAAATTACAATCAAATAATAATCATTATACTAATATATTTTGCCATTTTTTCAGTTATTATTCATTTTTCTTTTAATTTTTCTTTTTTTTCCAAAACACCTACGACAATACTATCCTAAAATATAATATATACACTGTATACATACATACGTATACCAAAAACACAATATAATTTTTCTTGACCTTTGACGTAGTTGCCTATGTAAAAATCATGTGAATAACTACCTTTTTGTAAATAATAGCCTTTTCGTTCTCTCTTTTGTTTCTTAATAGGTATAAGTACTAATGCAAATTATAAGGATCAATAAAAATTATTTTGAAAGTGATTTTTTATTTTTAAATAAATTCAACAAAATAGAAAAACAAATTTGAAATGGATATTAATGAATTCAGAAAAATATTGAACAGTAGGATTTTTCCCTTGGACTTTACCTGCCGTAGAAAAAAATTTGGTATTCCAAAGCACTCTAGACGAATGTCTTAAAATGCTTAAAAAAAACTGAACATCGACTCAAAAATTCGCAAAAATCTCACGGTATACTCAGAATGTTGTCTTGAATCCAAATATGTAAAAATATACAGGGTGTTCCATTTAAAAATCGAAAGTTTCGGTCATTTCCGGGTAAACCGGAAATGGTCTCATACCGTTTTATGTTCAAAAATCCACTTTTACAGGTAGTTTATGCACCCCAAATTTTAAATGGAAAAGTTAAAAAATAAAGGAAATATAGGGGGGAGCCACTAGCCTGTGGCACTCGGTATATTCACACATATACACATGCTTACATTAGATATATACTTTTACCTAACTTGTTCACAGCTCTATTTTGTTTTTTGTTATAAATTAATAAAGTATTTTATACACATCTTTGTTTTCTAATGCTAATAAATTAGGTAGATTTGTAAGTAGTGAAATCTTGTTACGGGCATTCCATCAAGCAATGTTGTAAATTACCTTCTTCTCCACAGATGCAATCTTTGATATTCAATTTGTATTTGTATTAGGGTAAAGACAATGCGAACTTCAAATTCGGCACATTACTGTTACAAAATTTCGATTAATTTCATCATTAAACCAATAAGGATGTCTGATTTTAATTTGTGTTTGAAGTTTTTTATAATTCTCTCCTGCTGGATAATTTAGATAGTGCTGCTGTTAATTTTCTCTAAGTCGTTCCTTTATTAGTCTATTAATGTCTGTGCTGGGAATTTTAAAGTTAGAGATGATGTCGCCATTTTCAGTTGCTTCCTTTGCTAACTTGTCAATATATTCATTTTGTGTAATACCTGCGTGTCCTTTTATCCATGCTATTTCAAGGCTCTTGTCTCGTTGTATTAGTTGGTTGTAATATTTTATAATATCAATTATTATATAGTTTGCGTCAGACCTTGGGTTACAATTATGTATTTTCAACACTGCACTCTTACTATCTGTGAATATAACAAATTTGGTGTTTTTCTTATATTCTGAGCAATATTGAATTGCCCTCTTAATTGCTATTAGTTCTGCTGTGTAAATAGACGAGTACAAAGTGAAGTAAAGTGGTTAAATGTGACTAAATCATTTTAAATTCTCAAGATATGTGTGTTAGAAATCTGGACTTTTCTGTTTTCAGATAAGAACGCCATATCAAACGCACTTGAGGAAATTTACAGCTTATAAACCACATAACACTCCAAATACAACTAAATTTAATACATCAGCAGTAAACGAAATTAATACCGCAGATCAGTTTTGAAAATAAGTACGTGGCCTTGACTAATATTCAAAGTGAATAGTTGTCCGATCTTTGATTTCAAAATAAGGAAATACTTAAAAAAGTATATATTTTACTATAAAAAATACAAGACGCAAAAATAAAAAATACCTAACTGAAAATTTGGCAAAAAATATAAAATTGAGGTTTTAAAAATGTTTTTAATATTTTTTACTTAAAAAACAGTAAGTTATATGAAAAAAAAGTTTAAACAAAAAATGTGCAGATTTTAATGCTGAATCAAGGAATATATAGTTTATTGAGTGTTGGTTAAACATTAATGCTCTAAAATTTAAAAATCATGGTGCGCTACAGGTATTGTGGAAGAATCTTTCAAGGTGACTTGGGTCGGGCACACAGTTAATTAGTGCCTTATTTATATGATAATATAGCTCACTAGGTACAAAATTACATTTAGGCCGTATCAGAAATGTTTTTAATTTTTTGGTAGAAAAGAATTTTATTTTTTTCAAAATGGCGGATTAAATAAACGTGTTTTCATTATTAACATCATAAGGTATATTTGATTTAAACAAAAAAGATAATCTAATAAAATAAATAATATATTTTTAATAATAGAAAACAAATCTGCTTTTTTAATTGTTTTTTTCGACTTAAAATAGTTCTTAAGTGATCTCCATGTCATCATCTTCAAAAAAATTTTTTTGGTTATTCGTAATATGTTTAAAGTAAAAATACCACAATTTACTTAAATTAACTTAATATTCTCCCATGATCAATGGAGTTACTAAATCTGGCGTATTTGCACAAAAGAAGTTTCCTACAGAACAGAACACTGACAGGCTTCAGTGCAAACTATCCCATTTTTTGCAGGAACATATATTGGTTCCGCATCCCTTCTTGCAGCTACATTTCACAAGGTTAATTATAGCTCTTGGGGCGGGTGGATTAAGCATTGGGACTGGTTCTAAATATTCGTGACTTTTTCACTACCCACAGAGACTGGCATCTGGCAAATTTTGGATATTTTCATTCGCAGTTCTCCATATTGTTGCAATATAATCATATATAAAATAAAATAGCAATGAAATCTTTCTTATTTTTATATGTCGTGTATGTCACCTTAAAATATGTTGCTTCATAGCATCAACTGTGTGTGGTAGGTTTTCTCCTTCTTAATTTTTGGTGGAAAACAAATACCAACGCAAGTCAGTCAGCCTTTTATTAATTTATTTTTATAGAGCAAACATACAAATTCGTGGAGATTGTCTTCAAGTTGTGTGGAAGTTGTATTCAGAGTTCCCAACGATGCAAGCGATTTCAGTATTGCTGATGATTCCTCCAGTTCCAAAAATACTTTAGTGCAAAATTCTTTGCCAATTCTTGGGAATCTGCCGATTATATCCGTCCCTGTAAAGTAAGTATGAAAACCAATTAATGATTGTCTGTGTCCGATACTTAATGATTTGACGACTTTTCCTATATCTATTTCTTTTTTAGTTTTTCCTCAACTATTACCATTATGACTTTCTTCGACAGTTGCTCATAAAAACTAATTACAAGTATAAACGCATCTGTATCAGGACTGTGAAGAGTGATCTGTATGTCTATTCCATATTGTTGAGTTACACGAACCATATTGTTGAGTTACACGAACACCATAAAGTACTAGAATAATAGATACATACAAGGAAGACTCGCTAAAAAACAGCTCAAGGTCGAAAAGAAGTCAAAAATACTCTGGAGCATCTTATCATGCCTCAGATGGATCATTAATAAAAAATATTTCCCGTAAAAATTTTTTATCCAACATAAAAACCAAAAAGGAGTTCACTGAATATCTCGCCAAGAGATTTCGGGATTGTAAAAGATTTAAACATGTTGTAATTTCTTATCACAAATTTGAAATATCCCACTGTTAAACATAAAAACAACAATCACGAAGAAGCTGATACTATTTTAATATTTCATGGTGTTCGTGTAACTCAACAATATGGAAAAGACATATAAATTACGGTTCACAGTCCTGATACAGATGTGTTTGTACTTCTAATTAGTTATGAACAATTACCGAAGAAAGTCGTAATAGTACGTAATGGTAACTAGTCGAGGAAAAACTAAAAAAGAAATAGATATAGGAAAAGTCGTCAAATCATTAAGTATCGGACATAGACAATCATTAATTGGTTTCCATACTTTACTGGCAGATTCTCAAGAATTAGCAAAGAATTTTACTCTAAAGTATTTTTGGAACTGGAGGAATCATCAGCAATACTGAAATCGCTTGCATTGTTGGGAACTCTGAATACAACTTCCGCAGAACTTGAAGACAATCTCCACGATTTGTATGTTTGCTCTATAAAAATAAATTAATAAAAAGCTAACTGGTATTGGTATTTGTTTTCCACCGAAAATTAAGAAGGAGAAAACGTACCACCCACAGTTGATGCTAGGAAGCAACATATTTTAAGATAACGTATATGACATATAAGAATAGAAAAATTTCATTGTTATTTTATTTTATATTTAATTATATTGCAACAGTATGGAGAAGTGCGAATGAAAATATCCAAAATTTGCCAGATGCCAGTCTCTGTGGGTGGAGAAAAAGTCACGAATATTTAGAACCAGTCCCCATGCTTAATCCACCCGCCCCAAGAGCTATAATTAGCCTTGTGAAATGTAGCTGCAAGAAGGGATGCGGAACCAATATATGTTCCTGCAAAAATGGGATTTGCACTGAAGCCTGTGTCAGTGTTCTATAGGAAACTTCTTCAGATTTAGTAACTCCATCGATCGTGGAAGAATATGAAGATAATTCAGGTAAATTGTGTTATTTTTTCTTTAAACATATTACGAATAACCAAAAATATTTTTTGGAAGATGATGACATGGAGATCACTTAAGAACTATTTTAAATCGAAAAAGACAATTAAAAAGGCAGATTTGTTTTCTATTATTAAAAATATTTTATTTGTTTTATTAGATTATCTTTTTTGTTTAAGTCAAATATAGGGTATATATGATGTTAATAATAAAAACACGTTTAAAAAAAAACCGCCATTTTGAAAAAGTTAAAATTTTTTGCTACTAAAAAATTAAAAACATTTCTCATACTGCCTAAATGTAATTTTTTTACCTATAGAAGCTATTCTGTCATATAAATATGGCATTAATTAACTGTGTGCCCGACCAAAGTCACCTTGTAAGATTCGTCCGCAATACCTGTAACGCACCATGATTTTTAAATTTTAAAGCATTATTGTTTAACCAATACTCAATAAATTATATATCGCTGGATTCAGCATTAAAATCTGCACATTTTTTGTTTAAACTTTTTTTCATATAACTTATTGTTTTTCAAGTAAAAAATATTTAAAAAATTTTTAAAACCAAAATTTTTTGCCAAATTTTCAGTTAGGTATTTTTTATTTTTACATCTTGTATTTTTTTATAGTAATAGTACGTAATGATAACACTTTTTGAAGTATTTCCTTTTCTTTGAAATAAAAGATCGGACAACTATTACCGGAGGTACGAATTTCTTTTAAATCGCCCTATTCGCTATCTTGTTTTGTATATTACTGGAGAATTATCCATTTTCAGAAATGCCAACATGCCATTCGCTGATTCAGTAGACCTATATAATCATAAAATAAAGAGTTTTCAAACTTAGCACGACATCGAAGCGAGCGGACCCTATGATACTAGACTAAAGACTCAACACAAATATATAAAAAATCGCTACCCAAGGAATCACTACTTTCACATCCAGATTTTCTATTCAAGTCTTTCACAACGAAAAAAATATTGATACTATATTTGCACTCCATTATGTGGAAATACTTGTTTATGGAACTTTATAAAACAATATTTGAAATCGTCGACCCCAAGAACTCATAAAACGGTATGCCACATCAGTAGTGAGAGTGGGGGTGGTGGCAGTGGGGATGGATGAAGTAAAAAAAATGTTGAGGCCTTTGGTTCTTGTACACACACTAAATCACAATTTTATTTTTTCACCCCTTTTAATAATAAGGTATAAAACCAATAGTTTTTCTTTTGATAACTCTTTTTGAATGGTTTAGAACTATCCTCTTCAAGGAAGCATTTTAGAGACCATTTTTATTCTAAATTTTAATATTTTTAACATAATAATTCAATGTTAAAAATTCACGGGCTATTCTATAAAACACCCCGTTTATATTATTACGAAAATGATATATCACATATTATTTCACCTCGATAAATTATTAGACTTACATAACAGATATTATCGGTCTAATTCATAATTTACGCAATAATTATTTCGTTGCTCATATTTCTTACTACTTTATTATATTCAATTTCACGCGGCGAAGAAAATTAAGGATCGTTAATTATAAAAATTTCCATATCATTATAGCTACTGTGGTTAATGTGAAAGGTAGCACAAATAGAATACTGCTTGCTAGATACAAAAAGAAATAATAAATTGTCTAACAAGTAAAGAAAAGTGGTAGCTTTCTAGCGAGACTTTTCTTACGCACTGAATATGATATATTATAAAATTTAATCAAAGGAGTTTATGTAAGATTTGTATGTTGATATCATAAGAACAAAATGACGAGTATATAAACAATTTTTCAGTTGTGAAATAGATCATCTAAATGAAGAATTTTTAAAAGCAGTTTCAGAAATTTCAGTTTCAGAATTCCTTTGCTAACATTGTTTAGCGATCTAATATTTCTGCTTATTATGATAAGACAAAACTTATAAATAGAAGTACTGTTGGAATGCTTCTCAGATTTTTAACAACCCTTTGACTTGTAAATTGCGTTTTTCTAACGTTTCTTCAACATAGTTATTTTTGTGAATTTTTTAAAAACATATCTTCTGGAATCAAGACTTACGTGGCGCAGTTGGTAGGATTTAAGTCATCAACATGAAATTTTAATTGCTTAAGGAATTAAAGAAAAAAATTCGTCCTGCTGTGCACATTGCAATTTCCATTCGAAGAAAATTGACAAGACCTAATACAAATTGAACTTAGCAGATTTGCAAGAAAATGTATGAAAACTTTAGCCAAGTGCAGTTCCAGCTGTTAAATTTTCCAGATGTGCAGCGAACATATCTTCCAATCAGAATAATAGTCCATTGATATTATGAAAAATAGAGGAAATAAATTATAATCTTTTGCCCTTTGGGGATTATAGGCGACAGAGGGCTACTTTTAAGAAACGAAAGAGTTCCCAAGACGCAAGTGTGATCTTCGCCCTTTAAATGCGCTCCGCCGCCGGTTTTCGCGTTTTCCTCGAAATACCCCCAGGTAATTTTATACTTATTGATAATATTCTACATAAAATTTACCACAAATGAGGTAATATGCGTATTTCCGGTAGGCGCAATAGTTTTCCAGTAATAAGCGATCAAGTTAGTGTGTTGGGCCCGGATTCGCGCGCTTCGCAAATATATAGAAAATTCAATCATTTGAAGATGATAATGTTCACATCTAGTATCAATATCACTTACGAATAAATTAAGTATAAAAAATATTTGAATTTTTTCTACTCCCTTATGTAAATTTGCTGTTTTCTGTACAGTCTGTAGAATGGATAAGTAGGCAATTCCAGTTAACTGAACGGATATATTTCATATCAGTTCTAGGATGGATATGAAATTAAACCGACCAATCACAGTTCGTGTATTAAATACATAGACAACTATTCTTTTTAAAATCAAATTAGTACGTAAGCTGTCAAAGTAACTGTCAGTGTGTACGGTCAGTGTGTATTTATGTAATATATTAATGTTTAATAAATTTTGTAGTTTTTTTAAGCTGGTCGTAGAAAAAGTATACTGTACAACTCGAGTGGATTATCCATATCGCACTCAAAAGATTTGAAGCAACTTCTTTATCGTGCCATATGAATATCATATCCACTCTTGTTGCACAAACTACTATTTTCATCATTTCTCGTAGTTTTTCTCTTATACAAAGATATGCTTCGTTAATAGGTGATTGTTAATGGTGATTGTGTTAATGTAGAAGAACGCACTACCAGGCGTCAAAATGACGCGAGACCAATTTATTTCTCAGGGGGCGCCAGTCGCGTGCTACTCCGTTCTTCTACCTCCCAGGCGGGTTCGAGATAAGATGCACTTCGATAGCCGAATAATGGACAAAGGCTGAACTACCTCAGATCTTTAACGGCGCTCTCTCTGGCCGTGAATTGCTCTATTTAGGTTTTTGTACCTTTTGAAAAGCTAAATTTTTACATAAAAAAATCCCGATCGAAGAATTTCTCTCCGATAGGACTAATTTTTGTCGTACTGATCACGTTTTTGTCTGCTAATAACGGACTCTACACCCGAGTATTTCTGAGAAAAATGCATAAAAAAAACCTATCAAACCTTCGTGCAACAACTAGAAGGTCGAGTGTGGTGCATTACCTCGACACATCCGGTTTTCGGTACGAAAATTCCAGGGATTATAGACTAGCAACAAGTCTCAAGATCAATTAAGATGCAATAGTTCAAAGAATCCGTTTATTTAACAGATATGGTTATACAAAAAAGGGATTATTGCAAAATTCTTAGTGTAAGAATCGCGCCTTCCTCAATTAAGACAAACGGCTTTCAGACCATACAAGCGAGAGCGCTTACGTTAACTATCGATTAGGTAGAAAAGATTCATGCATACCTCTTCAGAATCCAAATGCGAGCTTTTTAGAGAAGTCTTAGACTCTTTGTAATTTTAATAATTACGGCTGACTGATTATAACTTAAAAAAGTTTTACTAAATAAATTTAGTTTCGCTAGAGACTACCTAGCTTTAAAGTTCTCGTATCGTGGCGGTTCACGTACTCAAACACATTCATGAGGACTTATGACTGCATAAAGTTTGTTTGGCGTTCGATTAGTCCACAACTTACTTGCCCCTATGCAGTTGTTCAATAAAAGTAGTATTTTATTTGCATGAGGATTAGTTCACTTGGGTCACATCTGACCAGGTCAAAATTGACCTGACTTAAAGCAAATAAAATAAGACAGTTTTGTTTGGAGTTTTGACAATTTAAAAAGTTAATTTTTGCTAATTTTAAACATGAATCAATTACCAGTTAATTTAAGAGATCCTGAGACAAATTTATTATATTCATTTTATATCCCAGAAGAAGATTACGACAACTTTGATACACCTAGGAATTGTATAAAATTTTGTTGCTATGTACAAATAATGTTTGTAAACGGGAATATTCTTGATTTGTAGGACTGTTTTCATTCTTCAATTCTGAAATTTCGACGAAAAAAACTATCAAAAACGTCAGTAATTCTACCCCACCACTTAACTAACCAAAAGTTCAGAAGTGAGTATCCTGTGCGGGGTGGATCAGCATCGGGAAGGGGGGATCTGACCTGATTACTTCTGACTTTAGATCAGTTGTAAATAAAATATGACAAACTGCTGAATTATGTGACCAGACTCAGAAGTGACCTGATCCTCATGCAAATAAAAGACTACTATTAGCAAAATTACAACGACCCACCTCCGAGTGACTTTTAGGCAAAATAGAATTTTTGGTTTTTTATAACTTTATTATATGGTGCTGTTGGCTTTCCTACCCTCTCTTTGTATGGACTACTCAACGCGCTCGACCAAATTGCGAGCCACTGAGTGAATCCAAACTCTTTCTATGCGAGAAACCGGCCTTGTGCATGTGCATTGATTTTTATCAAATTTTTGCTTATCGGCGCTACGCCATCTTTGTCAAAATCGTCGGTTTCGCCTCTTGGATGCATTGCATCGTTAAAATTGTATGCTCATACTTTAGAACGGGGCATTCAATGACCGTACCTCAATGGTCAATGTCTTTGGTGGAGGAATAAAAATGAAAAATATTTCAATATTTTTTAAAGTATATTTTCGAAGTACTTTTTAAACTGGCTTTGGGGTACTTTTGAAAAAGTAATTTCAAGTGGAATTTCGGCGTACTTTTGATAAATTAATCTTCAAGCCAAATTTCGACGCACTTTTTAAAAATATTATTTTTCTAAATCCAACTTTGTTGCACCTCTGAAAAAGTATATTATTCATAAATCCTTTGCCATTATATACTTTCGCTCTCATATCCTGAACCAAATCATATTTTCCTAAGTGAAAATTCGGTGTTTCTCCGAATTTTCACCTGGTCATTTCTAATGCCTTATAGAACTCATAACGGTCCTCATGGACTGGTCTGTACCTCTGCAGACTCTTAAAAATGTCCTTAAATGAATTGCCTAAGTCGAATTTTGATTCTGTCTTCGACTTAGGTCGATTCTGGAGGGTTTTGCAACATCAACACTGATGTAAGTTAATGAGTGAACCATTCAAAGTCGACACCCTGTTTAGTTCATAGATTAAAACACGACGTATACTTTACTTCACTTTCATCATTCAATGTATATTGTATATAGAGAGATACAGTAGTTCATATATGTAAAGCTGAAAGTATCTTCGTCTGGAAATAAAAATCGACTTCCCGATGAGCTAAGGACTTCAAATTTGATACGCACGTAGGTAATGTTTTCAAAATAAAGGAAAAAAATCGGTTTATTGAGGTACTTTTTTCATATTATATAAGTAAAATAAAAATATAATTAAGCTTTAAGTTTAAGTTACAATATAAGACATATTAATCTAATTATCCATATGATCTCCTACTTGACGTGATAAAATTTATTACTATAGTCGAGTCAATGAAGCCTAAAAATTGTCAAAACCTCTTAATTCTCAGCAACAGCTCCGACTTTGATCTTTTTTTTTAAATGTGTCTTTTTTAATATTATTTAAAATCAGAAACGTCCCAAGTGGCGCAAATAATTGTTTATATTGTTTAAACAATAATAACAGTATTTACAAAAAAATATATTTTAAAAATTTTTTTCGCGATATTTATAAAACATTGAATTGTTTTTATTGAAAATTTAAGTTCAAAAATGTTTCTCACAGTTTCTTACATTGTTTAAACAATAATAACAACTTTTACAAGAAAAATCAATTTTTTATGTTTTTTTTCCCGATATTCATGAAAATGTTAATTTAATCCAGTGTTTGAAGGTTTTTCGCTCAGAATTCCTTCGGATAAAACCGATTGACGTGAAATCTGGATAGTAATTAGGGAATCGCTCAAGGAACAAAAGTTTTATAGTGCCGATGTGTGCTTTTACCCTGGGGTGGTTGCCACCCCTTATCGTGGGTGGAAATTATTATGTTCAAAGTAACTGCAGAAATCGATAGGGAAATGAATTCTAAGCAATAAATGTTCTATGAAATTTTTTCGATGAGTCAATACTTTTTGAGTTATTCTTGATTGAAAATGTTGATTTTTCATCTGAAAAATGCATGTTTTCGAACGATTTTTCAGTAATAACTCTAAAACTTTACGTTTTACCAAAAAAATTATTATAAGCAAAAATGAAGCCTATAAAATAACAAATCGATTGGTTTTTATTTCTATAGATGCAATACGAACCGAGTTATGGCTCGTTGAAGGTGACTTTTTGTACGCCGAAAACTGAATTCGATCCTTTCAACGTTAAATAACGGAAAAACGGAAAAAATTTAGAGGAAAACATATAAAACATTTTTATAAGTACTTGAAAAGACCTTTAAAATGAACTTTGGTAAAAGTCATTAGCATAAAAAGCAACGGAGTTATTATGAAAATAAATTGGTTGTCTCTTTCTTTCGGAGAAAAAAATCAGCAATGAAACCAATGGCTTCACCGCAAGAGTTGAAATTGAACATAATCCATTTACAATTTACTTTATTTAAGTACTAACAATATGTTCTAGAAGTCTGACCGGTTTAGGATGCCTATATTTGAAAAAAAGTTTGATTCAATAATTCAAAGATTAAAGAAGATACGTAAAAAATGAAAATTTTTTAAGAAATTTCAAAAATCATTTCAATTTTGAATCAAACTTTTTTTCAAATATAGGCATCCTAAACCGGTCAGACTTCTAGAACATATTGTTAGTACTTAAATAAAGTAAATTGTAAATGGATTATGTTCAATTTCAACTCTTGCGGTGAAGCCATTGGTTTCATTGCTGATTTTTTTTCTCCGAAAGAAAGAGACAACCAATTTATTTTCATAATAACTCCGTTAGTTTTTATGCTAACGACTTTTACCGAAGTTAATTTTAAAGGTCTTTTCAAGTACTTTTAAAAATGTTTTATATGTTTTCCTCAAAAAATTTTCCGTTTTTCCGTTATTTAACGTTGAAAGGATCGAATTCAGTTTTCGGCGAACAAAAAGTCACCCTCAACGAGCCATAACTCGGTTCTTATTGTATCTACAGAAATAGAAAAAAACCAATGGATTTGTTATTTTATAGGCTTCATTTTTGCTTATAATAATTTTTTTGGTAAAACGTAAAGTTTTCGAGTCATCAGTGAAAAATCGTTCGAAAACATGCATTTTTTAGACGAAAAATCAACATTTTCAATCAAGAATAACTCAAAAGGTATTGACTCATCGAAAAAATTTCATAGAACATTTATTGCTTAGAATTCATTCCTTTATTGATTTCTGCTGTTACTTTAAACATAATAATTTCCACCCCCAGGATAATAGCACACATTGGCACTATATAACTTTTGTTCCTTGAGCCATTCCCTAATTACTGTCCAAATTTCATGCCAATCGGTTTTATCCGAAAGAATTCTGAGCGAAAAACCTTCAAACACTGGACTAAATTAACTTTTTCATGAATATCGGGAAAAAACATAAAAAAATATATTTTTCCTGTAATTTGTTATTATTGTTTAAACAATATAAATAATTATCAATTCCGACTGTGAGAAACATTTTTAACTTAAATTTTCAATAAAAACAACTCAATGTTTTATAAATATCGCGAAAAAAAAAAATTAAATATATTTTTTTGTAAATATGGTTATTATTGTTTAAACAATATAAATAATTATTTGCGCCACTTGGGACGTTTTTGATTTTGAATAATATTAAAAAAAGACACATTTTAAAAAAGAATGATCAAAATCGGAGCTGTTGCTGTTTTCTCTCCGAAATACTTTTATAATAAATTAAAGAAGTACTTACCAAATATCATGTCTCTAAAGTCTTCTAATACTTGGCATCTTGTTTCTGGGTCTTCATTGATATTTTCCTTAGCCCACTGGATTAGCTCCTTGGGTGGTTCGCCTAAATCCAATTCCGCCAAAACGTCGGTATCAGATGGCATCTTCACACTGTAAATTAAATTACCTTATTTTTAATTGTAAACTTTAGCACTATTTATTTATGGTGTTGTCGAAGTATTTTTAATTATTTTATAAATCATTATTTATTATCCCTAGCATTGACATTTAATATTATGTTATTGATTCACTTGTAAACAGTAGTTTACTATCGATTTGATAATATGTTATGTACCTATTACTTGTATGACTTCCTATGCAAATGAAGCGGAGAGAAAATCTCAAGGTTGGATGGCAACATATTTTATTAATTAATATTATAAGGACAAACATACACAATTTGTTCGCTTGTAGATTTAAAATTTTAAACAGCGTACGCTTCCCGAACTAGACTGAACAGTCGAAAAATAAAATAGAGGAATGTCCTAATTTAAAACAAAATACTATGTGACGGGAGTAGCTTTAACATGGATTTAATATTATTTGGTAAATAGGGACCATAAAAGTAAATTGAACAACAGGACATCTAATAAAATTCCTAGTATATGCGGTACGCTGCAAGGTAGTGTGTCTTTTATTCAATATACATGTGAATATAAATTGTCTTCATAAATTCACAGGTAAACCTTTTTGCGAACGATATATTGGTCCTGTGCTTGGAGATAATCCAATTTTTCGCTACGCGTCGCACAGTGGGAAAAATGTGCCCTTTTTGGACAAAAATCTGCCGACAGTACAGATTTCAATCAAATTAAATTAAAAAAAAAATGGAAAATACCCTTGAGACATTGTACTTTAGAGTAGTGCTGTGACAAATTGGCTTTGGATTAAAAATCGCAGATATTAGATATTAGGTATTAGATATTAGATATTAGATATTAGATATTAGATATTAGATATTAGATATTAGATATTAGATATTAGATATTAGATATTAGATATTAGATATTAGATATTAGATATTAGATATTAGATATTAGATATTAGATATTAGATATTAGATATTAGATATTAGATATTAGATATTAGATATTAGATATTAGATATTAGATATTAGATATTAGATATTAGATATTAGATATTAGATATTAGATATTAGATATTAGATATTAGATATTAGATATTAGATATTAGATATTAGATATTAGATATTAGATATTAGATATTAGATATTAGATATTAGATATTAGATATTAGATATTAGATATTAGATATTAGATATTAGATATTAGATATTAGATATTAGATATTAGATATTAGATATTAGATATTAGATATTAGATATTAGATATTAGATATTAGATATTAGATATTAGATATTAGATATTAGATATTAGATATTAGATATTAGATATTAGATATTAGATATTAGATATTAGATATTAGATATTAGATATTAGATATTAGATATTAGATATTAGATATTAGATATTAGATATTAGATATTAGATATTAGATATTAGATATTAGATATTAGATATTAGATATTAGATATTAGATATTAGATATTAGATATTAGATATTAGATATTAGATATTAGATATTAGATATTAGATATTAGATATTAGATATTAGATATTAGATATTAGATATTAGATATTAGATATTAGATATTAGATATTAGATATTAGATATTAGATATTAGATATTAGATATTAGATATTAGATATTAGATATTAGATATTAGATATTAGATATTAGATATTAGATATTAGATATTAGATATTAGATATTAGATATTAGATATTAGATATTAGATATTAGATATTAGATATTAGATATTAGATATTAGATATTAGATATTAGATATTAGATATTAGATATTAGATATTAGATATTAGATATTAGATATTAGATATTAGATATTAGATATTAGATATTAGATATCAGATATTAGAAACGGCAAATTTTTTTAAAATTTTTATTTTTCAAATAGGCTTAGAATGTCATGAAACGTCGAGATTTTAAGTTTGAGCAAAAAAAACGTCTTTCGGTCTACCCGTAACTTTTTTTATGAGCGCGATTACTCTGGAACCATTTAAGATATCAACTTAAAATTTGGTACACGTATGTATTTTAACTATATCTGGGACTAGATTATACTTTCATCTTATTCCGTTAAAGGGTTGGGGTAAATTAGGGTAAATGGGGGTAAATAGATAAATCAAGCAAGAGTCCATAACATTGGTATTTAATATATACAAGTTAATGTCTCAAAAAAAAATGTTGGCATTAACCACCCCCATTACTAACCCCACTCCATTATAAAAGGGGGTGAAAAAAATGTAATTTGGTATGTGTACAAGAACCAAAAGCCTCAATTTTTTTTTACTTCATCCATGGTAATTTTCAACATGTCGGTGACACGTGTTTATTTTTTTTTAAACTGCAAATTTGTGGAGATTTCTTTTATTTATGTTAATTACTTTTTTGGAGCGAGGCCCAAAAAATTGTCACAACCTCACATAAAAACCACTCTAATAAATACTCATTTTACAAATTGTGCAATGACGTAAGTACGTTAGTTTCAATAAATCTACTACATTTTTTCGCACTATAAATTCTATTTAATTGCGATCTGCGTCACTAATTCTACCTGATTTATTTATTAAATACCTAATTAATATTATTTTAAATTTTTTAAAGTATGACCTTAGTGCTACTAACTCTTCTTCGAAACAAATATTCGAAAAATATAGTATTTACCCAAAACTGTTTACCATATTTCTTTCATTATATTTTCCATATTCTTCTTCCTAGATAGTTGTATTAACTGCATGCGAAGTATTGTTGCCATCCGTCACATTTCTTCTTTAATTCTTTGGGTGACCTCTCTGTATATTTTTCATATTTTTCTTCTTTAACAGTTGTGTTAACTGCATGCGAAATATGATCGTCCTCCATCACATATTTTTAATTTTTTCTTTCTGTGACCCCCCTGCATATTTTGTTTTTCATATTTGTTGGGTTAACTGCGTGCGAAATATTGTCGTCCTCTGTTGCACTTTTCTAATATTTTTTTGGGTGATCACCTTGTATATTTTTTGTCATATTTTTCTCCGGTAGTTGTGTTAACTGCATATTAAATATTATCTGTATATGTGAATACATATTTTTAATATTCTTCTTCTTTGACAGTTGTATGAACTTCATGTGAAATATGATCGTTCTCCGGCACAGTTTTTTGGGTGACCACCCTGTATATTTTTTTCATATTTTTCTTCTTTGACAGTTGTATTAACTGCATGCGAAATATTATCGTCTTCAGTCGCATTCTTTTTTTTTGGGTGGCCATCCTGTATATTTTTTCTTTTCATATTTTTCTTCTCCGACAGTTGTGTTAACTACATGCGAAATATTATCGTTCTCAGTCACATTTAAAACAACATTTTTTTGAGTGCATATTTTTTTTCATATTTTTCTTCTTCGTGTTAACTGTATGCGAAATATTATCGTGGTCCGCCACGTTTTTTATTTTTTGACAGTTGTGTTAACTACATGTCAAATATTACCGTGCTCCGTCATTTTTTTCCTTAAGTTTTTGGAGTCCACCCTGTATATTATTCAACGTAACTGTACCCAGTTCTTCGTTGGTAGTAGCTTCAACTACCTACCAAATATTATTCTTCTCCGTCAAGTGGTTTTGTAAATATAGCGTCAACAGACAGTCAGACAGACAGACCGACGGAATTAAATGGCTTTAATTTTCGTAATCTACGTACTCTGAAACGTGAAAATCCGGAGAAATCTTGGAGGGTGATTCTTTCACGATAACAATACTTGCCTTCGGTAAGCGAGGATAGTAAAAATGATATATTTATGTAAAAATTGTAAAGGTGCGGATAGACCTCGTATTAATTTAAAGGTTATGTAAATTTAAAAAGAGAATCTCGTTCTGAGACTTTTTGTATAAGAAATTGATAGTTCAGTGCAGAGCAATTTATTTAACATTACATGATTGACATTTATTTTTAATAATTTATTTTAATTATATACTTCATTAGTGTTTAAGTGTACAGATATTGTATAAATATTTAGCCATTGCTCTCGTCTCAAGGTAATAACTTTTTGCATTTTAATACGCTTGTATTCTAATATACCAGTCTGATCTATTAAAAAAAAACATTTAATAATCATCAATATACTGGTTCCAAGCATTAAACGAAAATTAAAAAAAATAGGTTTTTCTTTCTAAATATCACAATTCACGAGAAAGCAGAGAGTGTCAAAATAGCAAGCGATAAGACTTTTTTACGGAAGCGCTAAGGGGCCAAGATAAACCACTCTTTTTTAAGTTGAGAATTCAAATGTCAAAAGTTGAGAATTCAAATTAACGAAAACAAAGTCGTTGCGATAAATGTAATATTTTCGCATAAATTTACATGAAATTTGAGTAATAGTGATTTCAGGATTCTCTGATAACGAGATTATAAAGCTTAAATAGTCACAACGATCAGTTAATTGAACCTTATTGAGAACAAAATGAATTTTAACTAAGTATTTGCACACATTATAAACTGATCCTAAATTATCGATAGTTTAGTCAGTAAACATGTTTTCTAACATTCCCTAAAAATAATGGAAGATTTTCAACAGCTATAATTGACGGAGGTTTCCATCTGAAAGAATATTACTCGATGAACTAAAATTTCCACATGAACCTGACAGAATTGATGCTTTCAAATCAGATGGTCACGGAAGCAGGGACGGCTTTAGCAGGTTCAACTCCCCTACCCAAGTCTAAAATTAGCGCCCTTGTATAATAAATTGTAATCAATTAGATATAACATCACCTTCCCGTAGTTAACAATAAATACATGGGAATTTTAATTTATATGGCTTGTTTCTCAAAAGAAACAGATATGGTAGTCTAATAAGCAACTTCTATACGCACACCGGATGGAGCCGCCACTGCATAAAAGCGAAAAGTAAACAAATAATATTTTACATTCACAAAATGTATTCTGATAATATTATTAGTTATAAATATTGTAAACAAATTTGCCGCAGCATATCCAATTATAAATATGCTAATGATTGATGTATTAGACTCGTTTTAATGAAATTGCCTAGTAGTTAAAGATTTAGTTTTAGCTGGTTATTTGAATTTTACCACAGCACAGATATGCCAAGGTGATCAGCGTTACATTTAAGTCTATCGTAGTTTGTTAAATTATTTATGTAATTAATGATTCGAACGTCAATAATGAGGAAGCAAATGTTTAATCCGGATACTTAAATTGACTAAATTTTCAGCTGAAGAAATTGCATTAAACGCTAAAGAAAGACAGAATTCAAACTATATCCACTGTTCCAGCGCAAAGGCTAAAGCTGTAAATGAACAACGATAATTAATAAGAAATAGAGTAATAGTATATTATTCAATGAGCATGTAATAATAGCTATTACTCAGGAGGACGACGTTTATGCCTAAATAATATTCTCCAACCTATAGCTTTACTAACCTCGTCTACGTCATGCTGCAAATGTAACAAGCACTTTTCACGAATTCAGACCCCATATAGGAAACTAAAAACATTTTCGATGTTAAAATAAAAAAATACTTTTAGCTGGCCCAAGTACCATAGTTTCTGAGATGTATTTTGACTTAAAAACGTTTGACACCATTTTTAAACCTCCATATCTTAAAAAAAAAAAAACAAAAAGTTACGGAGATTTTAAAAACAGCAAATTGTTCCTCGGTTGTGATCTTTACTTTGAAGATATTTTCTGCTAGGAGTGATACTTTTCGATTTATTCGACAAATAAGGTCCTTTCCTTTGCATGAGAAGTGACACTAATTTTGAGTGACAAAGATGGCATCAATGCGGATATCATAAGTTAAAAAGAGATAATCTTACACCAGTGCAGCTCAGTGCTACACTTTTAGTGCAAAGGAATAGACTTATACTGTGTCAAGGCGCCTGTTTTCGCTATCTGCAAAGAAAGGGAAATACGAAATCTTTAAACGTTCAGATCTTTTTTAATATATGAGTTGAAGGGCCATGCTATGTCATTAAGGAAAGAGAAAGAATTGCATGTGATGCATATCGTGAATTGGGTTGTTGACGAATTTTCAAAAATGGTGAAACGTGGTAGTGGAGGACTTAATTTAGTTATATATTTAATTTGGAAGAAAAATTCTTAGCGCAACATATTTTAAAAAATTGTTAAACTTCGACTATTTGAACGTGCCGCGAAAACGGTAGTGACATCATAACGGCAGTTAGATGTGAACTTATAAGCAGAACAGATGAAAACGAATAAGTTGACATTGCTGACAAGAAAGAAAATAACCTCATATGTCAAAAGTAAATTTGACGTTTAGCTAGCAGTGATTGATGTTTGCAGTCATTGTTAATGTTTTTTTACAAAACGACTAATAATATGTGTAAAAGCTAATTCTGACATTCTACTTGCGGTAGATATATTTATGGTCAGCGAATTTTTAAAAAGAGACGATCGTTTTGACATTGCAATGGTTGGAAGTGTAAAAGCTGCAAGGTACTTACGTTACAGCTGCTATAGACAGTACAAACTATTGTAATTTCTGCAAGAACTTCCTTTATCTTATCTTATTAATATTACATATGTCTAATATGTATTTTATTATTTAATTTAGATGAATTTGTTAACTATACTTTGTATTTTATTAAATATTTCCTTTTCATTGTTTTATTTCCTATTAATTATATACATGCGTATCTAACTGAAAACAATAAAATACGTTTATCTACTAAATAAATTATTTATTATCCATTGATACTCACTTCTAAGAAGAGTCAGAATGAGACTTACGAAGATATCAAGAAAGGTCTATTATAACAAAAAATAATAAATAGGTAAGTACTTTATGCTAGTATCTATCTAAGCATTAAACAATGATACGTATTTATAACACACATAATTCAAAGGGCATTTATAACTACAATCCAACGCATTCGTAGCCATTTCCGACTGATTGTGTTCACCGACTTTAGACGACTTTCACAGTTTGTTTCATATAGTTTTTCAACGGCGAGTTTTTAAATTTCCTTTCTTAATTTATTGATCATCCTAGTATTATGGGGCGTCTATGGAGCTTCATAAATAATCAATAGCTAACAAAAACAACTGCACTTTATTCCAACATAAACTAGATAAAATACATAAAAGCAGATTAAAGCCATTTCCCTCGTTTTAGGAAGTCAAAGCATGAATAACATTTTAATCTAGAGCCGTTAAGAATACAGTAATACACCCTGTTTTATCCACCAGTTTGGCGGGTAATTTAAATTTGTAACAGCTACAACGCCACACAAGTCTTGTAATGCAGCCGTTTTTCCTACAACATAAACCCATATTAAAAATCAAATTCCTACATTAAGATACAACTTACCACAAATAAAACGCTTAGAATACATTGTAATTTGTTACTGTACTTGACACTGAAATGGTCTCCATAATAAGAAGACTTGGTCCTTCTCTGGTGGCTTTGAATCATTCATTATTACGTTCAGCGTTTATTATTGGAACACAACAGTTTTTCTGGTGAATTGGTGGTATTATTTACACAGTACGGCAAAAAACACTATCTGTACTTATATTTATCCATAATTAGATGCTGTTAAACTATACCGAATTGTAACCTATGAACGTCAGTTGAATTTGACGTTAAATATAATGTCAGATTAAACTGTCGTGATTGTCTTTTTTCTCCGTCGCTATCAGCGAGTTTCTAAATTAGTACCCGTTTCTCATCGTTTTATAACTAACTTCTCTACAGACTGCCGTTATTATGTCATCTCCGTTTTAAATGCATGTATTTTTGTAATTAATATTATAATATTATGACTTTCTTTTCAACTTCTACATGATTCTAATGATTTTTTATGAATAATTGTTATTGTTTAACATAGATTCTCCTCAAATCTTAACTTAGTGCAACAACCCAATATTTGGAGCCTACAGGAGCGTACGAAAAGTACTTTACATTTTTTGACTTTCGGCAAAATCCATGACCTACTCGTTATGATAGGTTGAATTAAGTCATGGCACACGCGATGTTTTTGGACTGTAAATCGTCTCTTGTGATTGCTCCACAAAAACTCTTGAATAATGAATATGATCTCCTAGCCTATTGATTGATGAATTATTACCCACGGCCATGAGTAATGAGCCCCATTACTTGTTCAAAAACGTATCTACAGTATGTTCACAGTTAGAGTGGATAAGAGGATAAACTTTTTTCAACTCTCTCATGTAAAGGACACCGCACACTATAGGTGAAATTGGCTTCCGCTCAAATTGTCTGAATTTTTTATATGTTGTAGCCTGAGTCATTCTGATCCAAAATCATTAAAAAGTTACTATCCTCTATAGGCTAATTTCGGCGCTAGAGGGCGCCGAAGGAAAAAAATATTTTTAAGAAAAAATGCAACGTTTTCATATTATATTAGTAAATATGTTTAGGTTTAGATTAAGGTTCAATATGTAATCTATATGATAGTTATATATAGGGTCAGCCAACGAAATAATGCCACTCCCCCTTGTCCTGGTTAATAACATGTGCGATAATTAATAGATATCATGAGCCAATTAATATGGAGGGAGCAAATGCTGTGCCAGCTCGTAGAATGTTAGACCGCGCAAATGAAATTAATACTCTTCAAGTTAGAGTGGAAGAAGAGAGACTACTCCAAAGACGGGGTAGATGGCTCCCTATAGATGAAAATCAGGTGCTCGATTTTCCACGTCTTGCATTGGAATATCTGAGAGATCTAACATTCGGGATTTTCCAGATAAAACTTGCCCCATCCTATGTACAAGATAACAGGCAAGATACAGGGAACATTTTATTTCAATTTGACGATCGCATAAATGAACCAGGACTCTTAAGAATCAGAATAAAATCAAGGCATCGCAACGCTGTTAAGTATCAGCTTTGGATTCACTACAATGTTAATGGTGAAGACGAACCAATAATCTCTTACTACTGTACTTGCAATTCCGGAAGTCGTACATTGGGTACATGTTCGCATATAGCTAGCGTACCTTGGATATGCTTGCCATGAAGAAAATGTAAAGTATCCTTCGACACACCTGCTGTTCGATATTGCTGATGTTGCAAATAGACAATCCGAACCAAGAGAACCAAGAGCCTGTTATTGTATAATAATATTATGGTTAAGTACATTATATATATGTACCTACTTATGTATTACCCATTATATAGTGTCGTTTCCATGTTGTATTAATTATATTAGGTTATACTAAGTGGTATAATTGTGGCATCATTTCGTTGGCTGACTCTATATATAACTATCATGTAGATTACATATTGAACCTTAACCTAAACCTAAACATATTTACTAATATAATATGAAAAGTTTTTCTGAAAAATAATTTTTTTCTTCGGCCTGTAGAGGATAGTAACTTTTTAATGATTTTGGATCAGAATGACTCGGGCTACAACATATCAAAAATTCAGACAATTTGACCGGAAGCCAATTTCACCTATAGAAGTGTGCGGTGTCCTTTGCTATTTTCTGTACAGTCTGTAGAATGGATAAGTAGGCAATTCCAGTTAACTGAACGGATATATTTCATATGAGTTCTAGGATGGATATGAAATGAAACCGACCAATCATAGTTCGTGTATTAAGTACATAGGCAACTATTCGTTTTAAAATCAATGTTGATTCGGTGGAATCGGCTGAAATTTTGATATTTTCTAGTTCAAGTCATGCTGATCAAAAGTTCTTATCACATCGAGCCAATCCTATGGACAGTTCTTGAGATACAGCTTGTCAAAGTTAGGTAATTTGCGTCATTTTATACATTCAAGAACTTTTTACTCTTAAACTATTAACTTTAGCAAAAAGTTGCAAGGGTTGAAATATTTTTGTTCAACTCCAATGGAGCTCAAGAATTTTTTTCAGAATTTTTTAATCAATTTTTAGGTTAGGTAAAATATATATATGTCATATTCCGGCGTGCTTCGGTGGGATTGGCTGAAGCTTTGCGCATACACACAGTACACAGGCATGCTGGAAGCCATTCACAAACACGTACATATAGATTACCCGTTACCTCGTTGTTAGACTTTCAGGCACTCCTGGAGCGAAAACCACTCATAGGATAGACTCAGTGCAATAGGAATTTTTGATCAGCACGACTTTAACTACAAAATAGCAAAGTTTCAGCCAATCCCACCGAAGCATGCCGAAATATATGTCATATATATATTTCACCCAACCTAAAAATTGATAAAAAATTCTGAAAAAAATTCTTGAGCTTTATTGAACTAGAACAAAAAAATTTCGACCCTTGCAATTTTTTGCTAAAGTTAATAGTTTAGGAGTAAAAAGTTCTTGAATGTCTAAAATGACGCAAATTACCTAACTTTGACAAGCTGTACCTCAAAAACTGTCCATAGGATTGGCTTGATGTGATAAGAACTTTTGATCAGCATGACTTGAACTACAAAATACCAAAATTTCAGCCGATTCCACTGAATCAACATTTTCATGGGTTTTGTTCCGGGGTCCTTAGTGCGTAAGCTGTCAAAGTAACTGTCAGTGTGTACTGTCAGTGTGTATTTGTGTAATATATTAATGTTTAATAAACTTTGTAGTTTTTTTTAAGCTGGTCGTAGAAAAAGTATGCTGTACAACTCGAGTGGATTGTCCATATCGCACTCAAAAGATTTGAAGCACTCCGCCTACGGCGTCAAACTTCTTCATCGTGCGATATGGATTGGATATGGATTATTGCACAAACTACTATTTATTTCTCATTTTACTCGGAAAATGTATTCTTCATAAAAAGTTTTGCTCTTACTAAAAATATAATTGCCACGGAGTGAGTTAACATGTCATGTACAGGATATTCAGAAAATCTGAAAACTATGTAACAGTGAACTACGTTCTATTTTAACATGAAAAACTGTCACTAAAAAAAGTTGTTTAGAATTAAAATTTATGTGGATAAATCTGCCTATTCGACTTTTTAAAAAAGAATTTATAAATATCAATTGATATCATGCGGTAAAACTTACGGTAAAATAAAAAATTATTTTCTTCTTACAAAGATTATTAAATAAGACACCTAATTATACTCGTAATTGTATTAAACTATTTTTATTGTTAAGAGCATTGAAAAAAATTATTAGGAAAACTAAAACAAGTTTAAAAAATATATACCCATGCTCCACTCATTTTTAAAGGCCAGTGTAAAGGTCTTTGTTGTAACTGGTTCTAACCTCTTGTAAGGATATTGACTGAACAGCTTCCTTAATGCGGTCTTTCAACAGATCAGTGTTATTATCTAAAGGCCTACTGTATACAGTTTGTTTCAATCAACTCCACAAATAAAAGTCGAATTAGGTAGATTTATCCACAAATTGGAATTCTTCTAAAAGGGGTGAAAAAATAAAATTGTGATTTAGTGTACAAGATCCAAAGGCCTCAACATTTTTTTTTACTTCGTCCGCCCCCACTACCACTACCACTACCACTCCCCTACCATTACCCCCATCCATACTACAGACATGGCATATCGTTTTATGGGTTCTTGGAGTCGACGATTTCAAATATTGTATTATTAAAGTTCCATATACAATTATTTTCACATAGTGGAGTGCAAATATAGTATCAATTTTCTTTCGTTGTGAGAGGCTTGGATAGAAAATCTGGATGTGGAAGTAGTGATTCCTTGGGCAGCGGTTTTATTATATAATTATTTCACATTGAATGTTCTTCAAATTTTTTATTTAATTTTATAATGCCAACTTAGTTGGTCAAAAACTCATCAATATAAAATAAAGCAAGAAAAAAATTACCTCTAACCAATTTGTGTATGGTAACCCTTTAATTTCGAGTGAAAAGTGTAACAACTAGACCACCAATCCTTACTTCCAGCAAATTCAAATTCCTATAATATCACGTGTTTAGTTGAGAACCATATTTCGACGATTGCACATTATATTATTATAATAAGTAAAATATACTCACAAACAAATAAAAATAAAAATATTGAATTTAAAAAAATCAATGAAGACAAATTTACTAATTGATTTTGTTCAAAAACAATAAATTTCTTCCTCTAGAAAATACTAACTTACTGTCAATTTCAATACAATCGGACTCTTCTTTCTTAACCCTTTCGAATATGTACGAGAAAATCTATCGTGTCTGATATACGGGAAGCGTATATTTACGCACGATGTGAGGCTACAGTTCGAGACGAAATACGGCTTGATCAGCAGTTGCACGGGCACACAAAATTAAAAAAGTGGTCTTTTTCAGGTACTCCATTAGGTAACCCCCATGTATTTCGACATGCTGAACACGAACCAGGTATCCATTGGCCACTATTTTTTTGTAAATCGCGAAAATAACCTAAAAAAAACTCATAATTTATGTTATTTTCGCGATTTACTAAAAATTGGTGGGTAACGAAGCTAAACGGATTCGTATTCAGGTGTCGAAATACATAGTTCCAGAAACAGATCACTTTTCACTTATTGTGTGTGTGTGTAATATACTTGCATTCGCGATTTTCTAGAAAATGGCGGAGGATCCGGTGATATTCATATATTATTCAGACACGTACAAAAAAAGGTCTGTTTCTGGGACTCCATTGGGCAACCTCTATATATTTCGACATACTGAACAAGATGTACAAGGGCAACCTCTATATATTTCGACATACTGAACAAGATGTACAAGAGTGTACAAGATCCAAAGGCCTCAACATTTTTTTTTTACTTCGTCCACCCCCACTACCACTACCACTCCCCTACCATTACCCCCATCCATACTACAGACATGGCATATCGTTTTATGGGTTCTTGGAGTCGACGATTTCAAATATTGTATTATTAAAGTTCCATATACAATTATTTTCACATAGTGGAGTGCAAATATAGTATCAATTTTCTTTCGTTGTGAGAGGCTTGGATAGAAAATCTGGATGTGGAAGTAGTGATTCCTTGGGCAGCGGTTTTATTATATAATTATTTCACATTGAATGTTCTTCAAATTTTTTACTTAATTTTATAATGCCAACTTAGTTGGTCAAAAACTCATCAATATAAAATAAAGCAAGAAAAAAATTACCTCTAACCAATTTGTGTATGGTAACCCTTTAATTTCGAGTGAAAAGTGTAACAACTAGACCACCAATCCTTACTTCCAGCAAATTCAAATTCCTATAATATCACGTGTTTAGTTGAGAACCATATTTCGACGATTGCACATTATATTATTATAATAAGTAAAATATACTAACAAACAAATAAAAATAAAAATATTGAATTTAAAAAAATCAATGAAGACAAATTTACTAATTGATTTTGTTCAAAAACAATAAATTTCTTCCTCTAGAAAATACTAACTTACTGTCAATTTCAATACAATCGGACTCTTCTTTCTTAACCCTTTCGAATATGTACGAGAAAATATATCGTGTCTGATATACGGGAAGCGTATATTTACGCACGATGTGAGGCTACAGTTCGAGACGGAATACGGCTTGATCAGCAGTTGCACGGGCACACAAAATTAAAAAAGTGGTCTTTTTCAGGTACTCCATTAGGTAACCCCCATGTATTTCGACATGCTGAACACGAACCAGGTATTCATTGGCCACTATTTTTTTGTAAATCGCGAAAATAACCTAAAAAAAACTCATAATTTATGTTATTTTCGCGATTTACTAAAAATTGGTGGGTAACGAAGCTAAACGGATTCGTATTCAGGTGTCGAAATACATAGTTCCAGAAACAGATCACTTTTCACTTATTGTGTGTGTGTGTAATATACTTGCATTCGCGATTTTCTAGAAAATGGCGGAGGATCCGGTGATATTCATATATTATTCAGACACGTACAAAAAAAGGTCTGTTTCTGGGACTCCATTGGGCAACCTCTATACATTTCGACATACTGAAGGGTATCCGTTCAGCTCTGTTACCCACCAGTTTTTAATAAATCGCGAAAATAACCTAAATTATGAGATTTTTTAGGTTATTTTCGCGATTTATAAAAAAATGGTGGCCAATGGAGGTAAACGGACACCGGATTCGTGTTCAGCACGTCAAAATACATATGGGTTATAGTCCAGTAAACTCTAAGCTGGCGCGTCCAAAGGTCGCTTCATCATATAAACTAAGAGAATAAGACATACGCAACTAGTTCATCTCTATGTCACTGAGATAGCTTTATGCGCATCGCATATCAAATCGTACGTCGAGTTACCAATTCATACATACGCCACCTTAGAGTTTACCGGACTATACCCAATGGAGTACCAGAAAAATACCACTTTTTTTATTTTGTGTCTGTGTAATCTGCGCAAAAAATCTAGAGTGGAAAACATTCAGTCTGTTCGCTTTAGAACTTAGTTGAGACGTGTTTGCCATGGAAAACGAAACGCGGATAGATCAGCAGGCCGTGAACTCCTACTAGGCGGATTGCTGCACTTAAACCTGCCTCGTCCCGAAAGGGTTTAATTACCGATTAAATGCAACAGATTTCTTTTGCAACTTCCATAGGGATTGAGAAAATATTAATCCACAAACAAGTTTATTAACGGTATCGATCTTTCGATTATTGACGATGGAATGATTTCTACAAACACCAAAATATTTGGACACTATAATCATAATATACTAGATTCGACGCGTCTTCGTCAACCACGAGGGCATCTGGAGTTGATTAAAATTATCTTAACCATCTCCAGATGATGTCAATATAGTTGAGGTAACGTGCATTCCACTCACTTTCCGGACTTTAGTTTATTATATTAATAGTCCAGTGCAATTAGGTTTATACCTCGAAATTATATATATAATGAATGGCTATCATGGAACATTTCCTAGTTTTGTTAAAAAATTGATAACATTCTTGAATATCATATTTTTGGAGAATATTTGCATGGCGCCATCTGTCGTGGTTGTCTATTAGGCCCATGGCTTCACATGGCATGGCCGCTTACAAGAAACGTATTAAACGGACGGACTTACGGATATTTTGAAAGTTGTTCAGAATTTGTTCACTAACGCAATGATGTGAATTTTTTTTTCTACCAGCGACATTGACGATTTTAGAAATAGGGAACGTGAGCTGGGTTTAGACCGTCGCGAGACAGGTTAGTTTTACCCTACTGATGACTCGTCGTTGAGATAATAATCCTGCAGTACGAGAAGAACCGCAGGTCCTGGTATTTGGTTCACGCACTCGCTCGAGCGCGCGGTGGTGCGAAGCTACCATTCGTGGGATTATACTTGAACGCCTCTAAGGTCGTATCCTTTCTAGTCGAAGGTGCCAACGATATCTCTTGGAGTTCCGAAAGTCGAAAGGCTCAAAACAATGTGACTTTACTAGGCGGCCGTGGTTCGCCGCGATAGGCGCACTAGCCCTATTCGCTGTCGAGATCGACGGTCGGCGATGGGATCGATCATTGCCGTGTCCGACCTGATCTTACTTGTTGATGGCCGATCATGGGTCGGACAAACGTTTCAAATACAATATACCATTCGTTTTTGTATATGCAAAGAGATGATAACAATAGCAGTAACTTTTTATTCATTGGTCCTCAGCTTCTAGTATCAGGAGAAACCTGGGGTCATGGGGGGTCATTTCATGTTTGCAAAAAACTTAAAAATACCTACTAATTTGAACAGTAAAAGATTCGAGGATAACGTAACAGCAATTAAAATTACTCTGATATTTGTTAATCATTCATAAATCCACACAAAATACTCATTTTATATTTTATTAACGCGTGACGTCAATGGTTAGAGGTAATTTTATTGTTGTTAGATTGCTGCCCTGTCAATACCAAATGTAATACTAATGTTTTGACTTCTATTGTTTTCCAGTTTGCAAATTAATATTGTATGCATTTTAGGAACTGCGAAGAGGCGCATATTTTCGGCCACAACTTTGTTGTTTTTTATGTTATAGAAAAACAAAAAGGGCGTCGGAAAGCTCGAACAAATTTCTTTAGAATTGGTGTCTACAAATATTTTGAAAAAACTGATAATTAGCGAGATTCTTGGGAAAATGGAAGAAATTTCACGTTTTCCTAGAAAATGCATGTGAATTTTAAAAAAATCATTTTTCCCAGAAACGTTTGCTTTGAAGGGTCGAGATTAATGGAGCACCTAGGTAATACATGATATTAAGAGTACATCGTAATTTCAGTTAATTACCGATTTTACGGTGACAAAATGGCGAAATTTTACCGAAAAAAAAAAAGTTCTCACTTTCGGCCCCTTCTATTTCCCTCATTTTTGTCGCAAGACAAAAAATAAAAAAATAATTTCAGCAAATTTAATTTTACTTAAATTCGTTAGAGTAGTTTTTTGGCCTAGGAACCAAGGTTAAGGAGTTACTAACATTTTAAACAAGAAATGTGCGATTTTTCAATATCTTCGAAACGAAAAAAAAAATCAAAATTCTGATGGAATCATAAGATTCGTAATGAAACGAACTCGTTTTACGGTTTTTTTTTTATTTTGGGCTAGCTCTTACCGTTTCAGAGATATCGGCAAAAAATAGTTAAAGAAAAGCATGCATTTCGGAACCGGAAATAGTGCAAAAACATGCAATCTTAAAATGTTCATATTTTTCGGAAAAAACCTGCGGGAGGGCCGTACGATGCCGCGACGTAAAGAGGAAGGGTTCTAGTTGATCCGCATCGTAAATTGCACAAGGCAAATCGAAAATTCGGCTCAGGTCGAACAAATCAAAAGTGGCATTTTTTGACATTTAGCGAAAACGGCAAAAGAAAATGTCAGTCATACGTGTCAACATGGTAATGGTGAAGTTTGTATTTCATAGCTGCCATACAAATTTACTGTTTGAACTATACTGCGCCTGCGTAACCATTGACGTCACGACTTTTAGCGGGAACAACTATTTTCAAATTATAAATTGAATTTAAAATTATTTAACGTCCATAAAAAAAACTGCCGTTACATATACTTAGTTATTATCAGTCCTAGAATGCAAATTTAATGTAAATACAAATTATGAAATAACCCCATTATTAATAATATGATGTTTTATTGAAAATTTCCATTAATACCATCAGTGGCAATTATAACTCGATTTATGATTCATGTATTTAATTGTACATTAAAATTAAAAGCTAGTTTTTATAAAAATATTAATAATTATATTTACATACAGAACGAAAACCACCAATTAGGTACGTGGTCACCAATGAAACCCACCCATACGATAACCTTTTCTAGCTCTTCATTAAGAGAACCCAGTGGAGATTTTCAGCAGTCCAGTATCTATTTTGGCGTTAAAATAGCTCTGACACACTCCATTTTTTTAAATTTACCCAGACAACAAGCTGCTTTCCCCCGCCCCCCTTCTTCCATAATGCCGTTCAATTTTATTATGCACAGGGCGGCCAAACATCTAGGCACAGCCCTGCGTTGAACGGTTGTACGACTAATGTAACTTCCCTGACAATTTAAGATGTAGAACCCTTGGAATTTCTCTAAAGCCTAGAAATACATAGAGTTTCACTTCTTCCCCTCTTCAAATTTGAATTCTTAGAGGAAGGTTGCACGAGACTAAGTTATTAGAATTGCATGTCAACTTTGAATCGATTCTTTCTGGAA
The DNA here is from genome assembly GCA_936432065.2 of Rutpela maculata. Taxonomy (NCBI): domain Eukaryota; kingdom Metazoa; phylum Arthropoda; class Insecta; order Coleoptera; family Cerambycidae; genus Rutpela; species Rutpela maculata. The sequence continues at coordinate 81,352,325 of OW386289.2, read as the reverse complement.
TAGATTCAGTTATGTTCGAGGTGTGGGTTCTACATCTATCTCCGTATCTAATTGCCACATTTATTTACGATGGCGATTATCAAGATGTAATTTCGACAGGTATGGAGAATGTAGTGACTGTTTTAAAATGTCTGTCACAAATTGCACCAATCACCAGTAACACAAAAATGATTGTAACTGTTTTTCTTATTTATTGATTTATTCAGAAGCGCCCTAGAAGTAAACCTTTATCCATTGTCGCCAGTTCTTAAGATGTTAAGAGCAGAAGACTTCTTACAGCATCCCCTCGTCATTACCGAAGAGCTTAAGAGTAGTCCCACACAGCACAATCGGGATATGGGATGACAAATTGACGTACTTGGATATCCCAGTATGTAAAATAAATAGAGAAACGGAGGTACCTTTTAGGATATCCTATTTTAGGACGTCCTCAAGACAGCCCATTTTAGTACGTCCCAGGATATCCTTTTTTGGACGTCAATGGGCTATCCTGAATAGGTTCCATTTTGGCATTGACTATGTCAACTAACATCGGGATTAAGAACGGATATCCCATGAAGAGCCCCGAATCTCCTTAAAATGCACCTAGTATTAGGGTGCATTTCTGCAGTCTCTAATATATTTAAATAAAGCGCCGTTTTGATTTCCGGCCGGCCCAAACTGGCCAAAACAAATACCCCAACTCAGTGCCCAAACCAAACACATAGCAACCACGCTTTATTAGTTTGTATTTCTCAAATATTTAAATACTTAATAATTATTGTTAATGGGCTGTATGGAATATTTTAAAGTTGTATCTTTGTGTTTTATCTATTTGGTTCAGCTTTATTGGAGTGTCTTCATTTCAGACTATAAAAAGTGAGTACAAATGTATAAAAATATAACATAACCTATTAAACTTCATGTTATGAAAAACTTACTTGATTATGATTAAATATTTAATTAGTTATTAATGTCGTGTTCGAAACCACGAAAATTTAATACGATTTTTTATACTTTCAGAATGCCAAAGGAAGCTAAAAAATAAGGATTTATACGCATTCCCGTATTTTACAATCACTGAGAAACCTATGAAATAAGATATTAATTTGGCTCAAGAATTAAATGCTGAAATCAGCTTGGAGAGAAAATGTGAATCAGTGAAAGTATTCTCACATGTGACAATAAACCTGATGAAATTGAATTTGAGAATGACGACAAATAATGTGCCTACTTAGTTAATAATTTTAAAACCAACTAGCAACTGTGGATGAAAATAAGTAAGTAAATATTGTGCTTTAAGATAATTATTTAACACTTTTATTACACTTTTAAACGAAAGATATGATACAATATCAGGACGAACACAGGTGGACAGACTGCAATCTTTTATTTTGAAACTCTATTTGCCAGAGTGTACTTTATGGATTTTAATTTATAATTCGGTAAATTATTATTATTCACTGAGTGCTATAATAGGTCATACCCATATCCTTCAATAATTTCTGTTATTTTTATCTTACCCACTTTTCATATATTTTTTTAATAATAGTGGTTCAAATAATAATTACATTTATTTTAGCTGCACCCATGAATGAGTATATTATGAAAAACGAAGCAGAGAAGCTGATAAAAGATTATCCGAGAAGTGCAAAAGGGAGAAGCGAGGCAAAGAAGAGAATAGAGAAGTAGGAGTGCGCTACATTCTAAAAATTCGCGTTCGGCTATTATTAAATTTGCAAAAGTAATATAGGTATTTATTTTACATTTTCCTAAAAAGTTTGCTTTTTAACATTAGACATGTTTTTAAATATTGAATGTGTTTGGCTTATTTCTATTATTAAAATATTATTATTATTTATTATTTACTTAATTCCATACATACAAAATATTTCTGTTTTTTTATAAAATTGTATCGTCTTTGACGATGGTTAATAAACCGAATCGTAAGAAAATAATATTTTATTTTTTAACTGACCATAAATCCAAGAAATTACGTATAAGTTATAGGGAAAAAATAGGTAAGTGCAAATATTTCAAAAATGTGCATATTTGACAAGAATTCTAAAAAATGTTACAATACAATTTTTTTAAAATTTAAGTATAACATTATTGTCTAAATGTTGGTTGTGACATTTTCTTAATTTTTTATGTTTCTTGGTGGAATCCTTTGCCACATGTTTTCTTCTAAAACAATGTCCGTAAAATCTACAAAATAATGCAATTATCCAGTATTTTACTCGAAAATAACCTCTACGCTCCTATAACATAAAAATCACAGGCGTAGAGGTTATTTTCCAGTAAAATACTGGATAATTGTATTATTTTGTTGATTTTACGGACATTGTTTTAGAAGAAAACGTGGCAGAGGCTCACCAAAAAACAGAAAAATTAAGTTGCCCGTGGATATCTATTTTCAGTCCGTAGGATATCCTGGGACATTTCAGTATGTAGTTTGTACAGCCTATTCGTAATACTTAGGACATCCCGAAATATCCCGGGATGTCCTGGTACGTTCTTAGTACAAGCGCCGGTATATCCTTCAGGACGTCCCTTGTACTACTTTTATCTGATACCGAGTTGTGACATTGGGATGACCAGAAGAGTGCCGAAAAGCATACAAACTGGGATATTAGAATGTCCATAGGCAAGCCCAAATACTAAATGGGATTTGCTATAGTACGTCCCTCGGACAGCCTTGTGCTGTGTGGGGTGCTTCGTGAGAAACGAAAGTTTTCTCGTTCTCGCTCTCAATTCGCATCGAGAAGGAGAGGTAGTGAGCAGAAGGTGTTTGAGATCGAGAATTTGTCCTACTTCTCGCTCTTGTTCTCGGTTAAAAAACACAAAAGAAAATATTTTATTATTATTATTATTGTAGATGCAAAAATAAAAAATAAAATAAGAGGATTAATAGTCAACAAAATAAGAATGAAATAATTCTAACGCATTAACGCAAAATAAATAAAAATATTGTACTTAAATTTAAACCCAAATTTGATCTTAGAGGCCACATTCAGCCAAATATAATAATATTATATTCTTTGCAAACATGAAAACTAAGAGTAGTATTTGATCAGCAAATTTCTAATTTCTAAATATTGCTCGGAGAGAAAAATACGCGTTCATTCTTTCGTTCGTCTATGCGTCCGTCCACCCGTATGTCCGTTACATTTTTGTAAACACAATAACTTATGAACAGAAAATCCTATGGTATTAAAGTTTGAATGGTAAGTTAGAAAGAACCCTATCGTTTAAAAAAAATAGTCGGCAACTATAAAAATTATATGATATTTTAATAAACAAAAATGCATCTAAACGGGGTTAACCCCTGATATGATACTAAGAAAAAAAGTTCTTACGAATATAAACAAAATATGAAGTAAGTATACTGTATTTTTTCAACACAGCGGTGATTGTAAAATTGAAAAATAATGATGCAGCATATTTCTAACTTAAAATAGTTTAGCCGTATAGCAAAATATTCATCGTTGTGTACTACGTAGTATACTGACACTTCGTCAATCAAGTTTGCATCATGGAGATATTGTATTCAAAAGAAAAAATGAAATAAAAATATAGCTTTTATATATAAAAATATAGCTTTTATATATAAAAAATTAAGTTATTTTCAAAAAACAAAAAAAAGAGTATACTATCGAACGCTCAAAAAGTATACAAATCCTCCAGTAATCCGGCGACGAGGAGTATGTTTACACTAGTTCGTTAACTCAGATATTCGAACTTATGTACTCTCCACCCGATCACAGTACAGTGAACACGCAGCAAGTAGATATTGTTTTAATTTTAGTGGAAAAAATTTTTTTCTGAATTTTCTCCCACTCGCTCACAATTTTTATTTTGGTGGGAAAAACTTTTTTTAGATTTTCTCTCCACCGTTCATTAATTTGTTGAATAAATTATTATGTATTTATTTCCAGAGTTGGAGAGTTGGTTTCTTAAGTTTATGAAGTTGGCAAATTTGAAAAATAACCACCCAAAAAAGTTGGCTCGCTACGCCCCTGAGTATTATTGTCGAATATTTTTTACATACATTTTAATGACGGGCAAATGCATCGACATTTTTTCTAATTTTGTCCATATCCTGATGATGGGGGGTCATTCACTTCGTCCGGCTGGTTAGACTAATTTAATTTTAATAAACTGGCATTTACACATTATTTTTTCCTTTCCTAATAATAATTATCAGAATAAATTGTTTATTCTTACCCACTAGAATTTCGGTAAACGAGAGCGAGAGTAAGTCGAAAATGAAATCGAGAAGTAGCCAACTCTCGGTCTCGTAATCGAGAGCGGCCGCTTCTTGCTCTCGTTCTCGCTCTCGCGAAATACTACATAAGATGAGACAGCAGCCTCTGGTCATTGTCGTCATTGCCAAAAAGCTGAAAACTTTTTGCAGTAGCTTTTTGTCGTTGCTGAGGATATCACATCACTGCAACGGACCCTGGTTATTATCCTCATTGCCGAAGAGGTTCAGAGGTGACGTCACTTCAGTAGCCTCTGGCCACTGTCGGCGCAGTCCTTAAGCTTTTAAGAACTGAAGGCTTCTTGTAGCAGTCGATCTTAGGAACTGACGACAATAACCAGAGACTCACTCCTAGGGAGCTCCCGATGACCCTTGAGAACTGGATGGCATGTGGTTTATCTGCTCAGTTCTCTCAATTGGAAATCGTCATTCCTTTAGTCAGATAATAAAAATAATTCCATTATATTCTTGCCTCTTTTTGAGAGTAAGAAGAAATCAACTCTTATGTCTCCGTTTTAGTGAATTTGCACAAATTACTACCACATGCAGCAGCGGCTCTTAAAACATATGCTTCATCCGTGTTTCCAAAAATTAAAAACAATTTCAGTGTAGACACAATGTTGCATCTAAGTAGAACAAAAGTATGTTTCTTCAGTGGAGATATACTTTATGTTGTTTTGCTGCTATAAATAATCAGTACACAGTATAAAATGAGTATCTAGAAAACAATTAAAAATAAATGTATGAAACATGGATTCGCTGAAAAGGACATTACGAGCACCATCAACAAATTCAAAAAAGTCACCCCTTACCCAGTCACAGTTCAAATATCGATGACGAGAAGGTACAAATAACTGGATAGATTGAATACCACCAAAATAAATGCAATTAAAGATATTAATGACTTTTGATTAATACTTTTGATTGAATATTATTCACTTTCGAATGACCTAAATTATTCTCTAAATTATATAATCAACAACTATTATGATGTGATAGAATCGGAAGACATAGTGACGCATTAAGAAGAACTAAATATTCCGAAACCAGAGAAATACTTGAACAGTTACGTGTAGATCTATAAATTAACAACTGTAGTGTGTAAGCTGTAATTTGCATAATACCTAAATAATATTCTCTAATCATGATAAAAGCAAATAAATAAAAATAATTTATTGTAAAAAATAACAACTGTAGACCTCTAAAATATCAATTGGGTAAATGAATTAGAAAAGTACCTACCAAGTTACACCGCTAGTACTGATATTGTTTAAATGAGACCCTGGAGATCTCTATATTGACCTTCTCAAATGTGAACTATAGTAACTTTGATAATAAATAAACTTTGGCTTAACGCTTATATTTGTTACTATGTACAGGTACTAAATTTTATGCATTTCATACAAAAAAATACCTTTCCTCTTTTGACAACATAAAGGAAATTACAAAGTTTGAATGCAAAACTTTAAAAAGCTTTAAAGTATATATTTTTTTATGTACGCCACTATTTTTGTACTGTAATAAAAGAAAAAACAACAACATATATTGCTTTCCGGATATCCGGCTAAATAGAGCATTCAAACCAAAAGTTGATATATCAAAAGCAATTCAACATCGTGAGAAAATCAAAAAGTTTTTATAAATCTTCCCCTTAGCACTGACATTGATCAATCCAGATGTGATTTGATTTCTATAACAAAAAATACCATAATTCGGGTTAAAGAGGATTTTTAAAAACGAAACGAAAAAACCGACAAAAATTAAATGTGACAAAATTAAACGCCTGTGGATGGATAGAATAGTATACCGGGTGACACAGGAGATATGTAACACCCCGTAGCATGTTTGTTTAAAAAGATATTATTTTGAAATTTGGTAGACTTATATAATACGTGATTGTTCTTTTTCTAGTATAAACACGAAATTTTTTCCACTTACGGTTTCACCGGAAGTGACATCTACTTCGTTATTTTAAATGGCACCCTGTATATATTTTTTTCCTATCTGATTCCACTTAAATTTCTCTTTTCAACTGTATATAGCAAAATAGCATTTGTTTTTAAATGGCTGCTGAAAACCATTTTATTCTATTAAGTCAAGTTGGCTATGGTATGAAATGTGGCAGTAATTAATGCTGCGATATCAAAAGAACTCTGGTACACAATTTTGTGTTTCATATTTGTTTTGTTCTAATCAGTAGCCGAAGAGACTTTGTAGAATTTTTATATTAAAGAAAAATTTCTAGACTAAATTCCCGAAATCATAAAAACTAAGATAGAAACACTAATTTTAAATTTGACCAATTTGAAAAATATGTATTCATCTTTCACTTTTACCCAATACAATTTATTGTTATATCTGATTTTACTTGCTTTTAAATAAAATTGTTTTCGAAGAATCTCAAAATGTTGGCCATTATTTTCCCTGCAGGGTCGAATTCTCGTAACAGTACATCTAAGCACATTTTCTATCTACAATTCGGTAATCTCATTTATTGCTAACCTAACTCTCATTTCCAAGTCTTCCCTATTTTACAGTGGAGTTTTATAAACTATTTCCTTGAGATGGCCCCGTATGAAAAAATCAAGTGGCGTAAGATCCGGTGACCTCGAGGACCATCTAATTGGTAAAAGTGAAATATAAATAAATATTTTACAAATGGATAAAATTTATAATTAGCGTTTCTATCTTAGTTTTTATGATTTAGGGTATTTAAAGAGAATCATATAGGAAAAAATATATACAGGGTGCCATTTAAAATAACAAAGTAGTTGTCACTTCCGGTGAAACCGGAAGTGGAAAAAATGTCTTGTTTATACTAGAAAAAGGAAAATCAACATTATGTAAGTCTACCAAATTTCAAAATAATATGTTTTTAAATAAACATGCTACGGGGTGTTACATATCTCCTATGTCACCCGGTATATATATATATATATATATATATATATATATATATATATATATATATATATATATATATATATATATATATATATATATATATATATATATATAACATATATATATTAACCTAGTTTTGCCATTCTGTAAAAGAGCAATTAGACAATCATGAATTATCTCTTAAAAACCGATATAACGCCTTACTCCAGTCTGCATGAGTTTTTTCAATGAAAATGAATTAAACTCCCTGCTATTTTGAGGGCATGGTGTATACAAATTTCTGATCTCTGTTGTGCCGGTGGAAATGCAGCCATCTTGAAAAAATGACTTTCGCTTCCTGTCAAAGATATGAGAAAAACTTAGACAGTTTTGGTAAGTATTACGGTAAAATGTTAAAAATAGGTCTTACCAACGTACGGTATGAAAAAGTGTGAAAATGTCATATACACTTTTTTCAATAAATATTAATATTTATTCTTTTACAGCACTGCAAACTTTAAAAACGTTTCACATGGTCTTACATCGCACAGTGGGAGAAAAGTATCATTTATTGGACAGTCGGCATTTTATCCGAATACTCATAAAATATTGTACTTTAAGATAGTACTGCGGCGAAGAAGGTTAAAATTAACATAACCTATAAAAAATTCCTAGAGTACACTTATTAAATTTCAATAAAATATTTCAGGAAAAAAGTTGTGAAAGTTTATTATTAATTAATCTAAACGTTTAATGACAAACAGAACATTTTTAGATGTATAAATTAAGCGAAATCACATTTTTATCAACTTTACAATATTTTAGGAAAACCTAATGCAAAGTTGTTAATAATTTTTCAATAACCGCCTACTATTATACTATTATATAATTCTTAAAATTATACACTAGTAGTAATAAAACTAACATAACCTAATTCATAAAATAATAATAATAATTCCAAGACCTAGACACAAAGCATATCGAAACTAAAATTTCCTAATGCATAAATATAAATTTTACAATTAACATCATCTAGTGCATATAAACAGTAATGTCACAAACAATATTTTTCAATTTAAAAATGAATGCACCTAGAAATTTAAATCTATTACACAAATTAATTAGATTTTGACTAATAATTTATGATTTACAGAACTACAAACTAAGAATTTTTACCTAACAAAACTTAACTCATAAATATAAATATTTTCAATTCTGTTCTAATCTAATGCAGAAAATAATAACATTACGAATTAAATTATTTATTTGACAATTACATCTAATATATGTATACCATAATAGTCTGATGAGGAATAGTGTTTTATAATTTATTCCTATTCAGTTTTGATACAGAAAACAAAATACATTTTTTTTAAATTTTTTTTATTTTCTTTCTTTTTAAGTATTTATTTTTATTTGTTATATTTTTTTGTTATTTTATTGTAAATATTTCTGTTATTGATTTGGCTGTTTTGTTCATAACTCTCTTTTTTTATATAATCACGAATATGTGTATTCTAGAGAATTATTTATAGGTTATGTTAATTACTTCCACGTCCAGTGGAAGTATAGTAACGACAAAAAAATTTTTAAAAATTTTTATTGTCCAAATAGGCTTAAAATGTCATGAAACGTCGAGATTTTAAGTTTGAGCGAAAAAATTTTCTGTCTGTCTGTCGGCCTGTCTGTCTGTCTGTAACTTTTTATTGTGCGCACGTTTACTCTGGAACCGTTTAAGATATTGACTTGAAATTTGGTACACATATGTATTTTAACGAGATCTAGAACTAGATTATATTTTCATCTTGTTCCGTCGAAGGGTTGGGGTGTAAATTGGGGTAAATTTGGGGCAAATGGGTAAATCAAGCAGATACGAGTGCACGAAATTGGTATTTAGTATATACAAGAGAAGCTAAGGTCTCAAAAAAAATTTTGGCATTAGCCACCCCCATTACCACCCCCACCCCTTTATTAAAGGGGATGAAAAGAAATTGTGATTAAGTGTATGTACAGGGACCAGAAACCACAAAATATTTTTTTACTTCATCCACCCCCCACTACCACCCCCCTATCACCACCCCCACCCCACTACCGATGTGGGGTATCGTTTTATGGGTTTTTGGGGTAGAGGATTTCAAATATTATATTATTAAAGTTCCATAAACAATTATTTCCACATACAAAGTTTTTTCGTTGTGAGTGACTAGGATAGAGAATCTGGATGTGGAAGTAGTGATTCCTTGGGCAGCGGTTTTTTAACCTTCTTCGCCGCAGTATTATCTTAAAGTACAATATTTTACGATTATTTTCCCGTTTGATTTATTCAAATCGGATAAAATGCCGACTGTCAACAGATTTTTGTCCAAGAAATGGTACTTTTCTATAAACTGTTCGTCGCATCGTGTTGAAAATTATTCAAACAGTAAAACTGTTTTCTACATCACATTAGAGGAAAAGTTTAAGGCGCGTTTTTTTACGTGGTGTCCCCAAGAGGCCTAATCCACGGTCTGCCCTTATTTTAACATATTAACTCTTTTCCTAAAAGAATATTATATTCTGTATTTTTTGGATAGTCCTGGTTGAATCTCGTCCATTTCTTCCTCGACGCAGTCTTTAATTGAGAATTCTTCATTTTGAATATACCTAGTGTCTGCTTTACACGTTTCTTCCATCATCGCAGTACCTTCATCATCGCTTTCGTTTTCGTCAAGCACGTTGAGGAGGTCTGATACATTCTCGCAAGTTTCTGCTCTACAGTCTTGCCCTATAATGATGGAACCACAACCACAAGCTGCTCTACATTTTGCTCTACACACTCAAGATATTAATTTGAGAAGTTCTGGTTGTGCGGGATCGGCTATATTGATAATTGGCTCAAGTTCACGGTTGGTTCTATGCCAGCCCCATTTCTCAGGATCTTTGTCAAATCCCAGCCGTGTCTACACATGATGATATTTTCTATAAGTGTGTTGTCGTACTACTTTTCTATTTGTCGTAATATCAAAAATGCGAAAAAGGAGAAAAACATTAATTAATCCATTCATTTTTATCTTTTTTCGCGCTATAATAAATCATAATATATTAATTATACGAGAAAGAGAATCAAAGCTATAAAGGATTTCAAGCTCTGCAAAATTGTGTTTGTATATTTTTTATCTTTGATAAGAATAGAGATAGTTAAAAAAAAGAAAAACTCAACATTTTTTTAAATGGCTGCGTTTCCACCAGTACAACAGAGATAGACCCCCACAAGCCTTCAAAATAACCAGAGTTAAATTCATTTTCATTACCATATTAATTATTTCAGGACAGACAGATTGGACTACCTTCTCTATGAGGAAAAATATATAATTATAGTTCAGTCGCTTTTCTGTGTGAAATGTCATTTACCCGCAATTTTTTTTTACATATAGTTTGGGATGTCCAGAAACATATGCCAACTATCCTCACGAGTGACAGATGGGGCAACACACTTTAAAATTCAAAAATCGTCAATTTTTTGCCATTTTTCGCTTTATTTGTAATATAACTCGTAAATGAAGCATTGCTCGAAAATATATCAAGAGATAGAAAAATTAAGAACATTGATTTTGAACATTTTATTATTCTTGACATTTTCGCAGAAAATTCTTCGTTTACGAGCTACATATGAAATAACAATGCTACTTTTTTATCTTTTGATTTTTTTTTAAGTGAATATAATAAATATTAATGTAAATTATGTTTAAATGTCTATACAGTTGAAATAAAATATATTTACAGAATTATATATAATTTACATGTTAAACAGAAAAAAAATAATAAAACTTTTCAGGTATTCAGGTATCAAAATGATGTGAAAATAAATAAACAAATATGTATTTTTACAAACACTATTTTAGTTTATGCATAGTACAGTGTACATGCGTTTCATGATAACTGAATAGAATAGAATAGAATAGAATAGAATAGAATAGAATAGAATAGAATAAGTTTATTTAACAAATTGTTCTACTACAATGTAATTTAAATTATTTTTTAAATCTATTAAATCATATTTTTTTTTCTTTCAGTTCTCATTACAAATTGTTTGGAAACTATTTGAAATTTATGAACTGATTTTATGTTTTTAATTTCAGTGGGTTAAAAATTATGTGCTTTCGGGGCAAGGAAGTTATGGCTTCTCTGGCCGATGGTTTTTGACATTCTTTTACAAAAAACATCATTTTTATAACTGGTTTGGTGTTTGTGATTTATCAAGTTATTTTCTTCAGAGTATGTTTTTACTACTAAGGAGTGGAAGTATAATTAGTGTATGTCCATTATTCTGGCATCTTTATATAATATATCCGATGGTTAAAAAGTTATTGGTTTTTTGTTCATTATCTTTAGAATTTTTTAAAAATTTTTTTCTAGACTACTAAGGTGAGTTTTTAATAACCCTCCCCACCCTATTATACCGTATAGCAATTGAGATTCAATTAAAGCAAGCTAAGTTGTTCTAAGTTGATCAATATTTAGTATATCTCGAAGATTATTAAAGAAGTAAAGAGTACTTCTGAATTTATTAACCAATTTATTATTTATATGAATATCCCACTTGAAATGAGAATCTATATAAATGCCAAGATATTTCACATGAGTGTTAGATAATATCGATATTGATTGATTTTCGTCCAGTAGTATATTCAGTTCGTTGTAATTTGTAATGTAGGCTTAAAAGGGAATAAATACAGTTTTATTAAAATTTATCGTTAAAAGTTTAGAGTTAAACCAGTCAATTAGTTGATTTAATATATAATTTAATGTAATTTAGCCCTTTTTGTTGGAGGTGAAGCAATAATACATTCAGTTTCTTTATTTTCTTCATCTTCATCAATATCATAACAACAATATTTAATCATCATATTTATTTTTCTTTTAAGTTAAAAAATAGAAAAGTAGCATTGTTTTTTCGTCTGTAGCTTTTGAACGAAGAATTTTCTGGAAAAATGTCAAGAATAATAAACCGTTCAATTTTCTCAACTTTTCTATCTCTTGGTATATTTTCGAACAATGCTTGTTTTACGAGTTATATTGCAAATAAGCGAAAAATGGCAAACAATGGACGATTTTTTAATTTTAAAGTATGTTGCCCCACCTGTCACGCGTGCGGATAGTTGGCATTATGTTTCTCTAAATCCCAAACTATACTTTAAGAAAAAAAATTGCGGGTAAACGACATTTCGTAAAATGATGCTTTTTGCATCTATTCCGACTGGCCTATTACATCTGCCTGAACCTGAGAGTCTGATGTATTTTTGATCACATTAGCATATTATAAAATTATTGTGAGAAATAGATCATTTTTTTCATTTTCATGATTATTTGATTGCAATTCCATTGTATTCGTTCAGTACTAACGATATCAAAGCTATTAGAAAAAAGATAAAATAAAATTTGTGTCGGAAAAATTGAATTAATCATATTAATTTGAATAAATTTTTTTACTGTCCAGTCTGAAAACAAAATAGCACCATCATATATCTTCTAAAGATTTGCAACGAGTAATTAGCTAGATGAGTTATAGTTTTATTACATTTCATTAAAGCGTGTAAAAGTTATAATAAATCATCACTACCATATACTATAAACCTACAAACATGTAATGATTCCATTTGGTGTAGTAATTGCATAACTTGCGATGTGAAGTTATAAAACTTTGCGTTAATTATTTCTCTGAAAGTAAATGGACTGTGTAGTTTATGTCAAGGCAGCATTCTATTTACCTTTTTCGCTTCTAATATAGCAGAAATTCTAACTGCTCATCAAGTTTTACTTGTATGATAAGTATATTTTCATTTTCAAAGATTAGATACGAGGTGGACAGTTTAGGTAGGTTATTAAGAAAAGCAAATATTTTAATGTTTTCCTGTTGAAAAAACACATAGTAAATCCATGAACAATGATAAAATGTTTGTTAAATTCGATGCGAGTTTGGCCAATATAGCAACCTGTACAATGTGGTAAATAGTTTCACAGGCTAACCATTCCTCCAACATCTATTTATTTGTGTAATAAAAGAATCTATAGGTTATAAAGTAGTCCTACGAATGAAACATGGAAATATTTCTTGAGTTAATAACATCTTCGACATCAATTTAGAATGTAATATGAGCACCTATTCGTGATTACATATCTAGTTTATAATTATGTAATAATAATAATTAGCAAATGAATCATTCAAATTAAACTTATTTACGAGTTGTCAATTTAGTATTGACATACGCAATTAAATATAATGGTAGCAAATACTTACATTCAGCGTGTGTATCGCGGTTCTTATGTTATTGTTATTGTTAAGTCACCTTATAGAAACTAAATATCTTAACGCGAGTACAACTTAGAACCAACTGACCTCAACGTTACTAAACGCTATAGTACGCCAACCTTGCTAAACAAGGCTTGTTGCGTAACTTCAGTATGTATATACATACCTCCTTCAGTTTGTAAAAGCGCTAAAAAATAAAAGTAAATAGGTATGTAACTGTTCTGCACTCAGCACTCAGCAATCTACCGGTCGGTTTTCAGATATAAGCAACAATTACTTTTAATTTAGGAAGTGCCATTTTTATTTTATTGATGGTGTTATGGGAAACGAACATGGACATTTTACTTTTTATTTCTATCTATAATTAGTATTCAATAAAACTTTGTTACGCTCTTCGCAAATACGAAAATGAAAAGTAGGTATATTGCGTTTGGTCGGCACATCTCTAAACCGTAAATATCAAACGTAAAGAAAAAAAAATATATCATTGAGTAGGTCATCGAATTCTGAACAATTTCCAAAACGTCTGTCTATTTGCCTGTCTGTCAATTTGCCTGTACGACTGATAGAGAAAATCTGTCAGAAAATCTAGAACTTCCGAAACGTTTTAAGAATAAAAATGCAAATAAAGGGTGGGTGTTGTAAAATTGATTAAAATTACAAGTATGGCAATTATGAACATTGTATATATGTTGATTGTAGCATTTTCTTAATTTTTATATTTTTCTGGTTGTAACCCTCTGCCACATGTATTTTTTTCTAAAACAATGTTCATGAGATCTTCAAAATAATACAATTATCAAATATTTTACTGGAAAATAACCTCTACACCTGTGATTTTTACGTCAAAGGAGCAGTTAGAGGGCGTTTTTTGACAAATGATGAATAAGGGAAAAAAATGCTAAATGTCTTAAATCCATCTAGTAGTCGACAAAGATTCTTTTTAAAAAGTGCAACGGACAGCATGCACACGACATACAGGGTGGCCCACAGGAACCGAAATGGGAATGGTTTCTGTTTATATGACCATTTTTTCGAAAAACGCCCGTCTATTTTATTATCAAAGGAGACACTTTTATTGGATATTTTCGATCGCGTCACTTCAACCCTTAAGCGGTGGTAGGACCCATTTTAAATAGCAAGGGGGTCAAGTAGCACATCGCTTGAGGCTCATTAGATTCTGTGGAATTCTTTGAACGATTCATTCACATGGTCGCACCATTCTTATGGGAAATTAGCTTTCTCTGGAATTGCCTAAATTTTTTCATCTAACTTTATAGCTCGTGTAGATTTCACTGCATTTCTTATGTTGTAGATGTTGAATTTCTCAATCAAAGTATCAATGATCTCAAATAATGAACAGTTTTTGAGATATGTCATGTCAAAACTACACAGTTTCCATCATTGTAAACATTCACTATTTTTTATACTTGAAAAATTAACTTAAAGAAAGGCGCAAAAGTATAGTCTATAAGATTTTACGCTTAATTTTGGAAAGCCCCTCCCCCCATAATTTGTAACATAGACAGTGAAATAGCTTTGCCGTAACCAAATGTGAGCTTGGAAAATATCAGTTTACTTCTGATAACATGTTTGATTTTTCCCCTTCTACATAACAATTTACTTAACATAATATGCTTATTTCACTACATCAATTATGTATAGTGAAATTACTTAGAGAAGATACATACGTCACAGATTCGCGCATCGAGTAGATTTGTGGACACGGTACCAGTGCCGGGTAAATGTATTTTTTTTTTAAATAAAACGACACTACTAAGTTTACTATTTTCGTTTATTAATATTGGACAGGTGCAATTAAAATAAGTTTCAAATCATCTGTTTCATTCGTAGAAAAGGTTGAATATTTGCTATAAGAATACAGACGTATTAATATTTCGGCGTGTCATTCCTTAGGATTTTATGAAAAAAAGTTATGAACATATGTCCGCAACGGCTTAAATTTTTTGCTACAGAGTGTTGATTTTTTCTTTGAATAGTTATTTTTTAATATCTCATAAAATACTTTAGATATTATCTTCAATTACTTCCACATCCAGTGGAAGTATAGTAACGGCAAAAAAATTTTAAAAAATTTTTATTGTTCAAATGGCTTAAAATGTCATGAAACGTCGAGATTTTAAGTTTGAGCGAAAAAAAATTTCTGTTTGTCTGTCGGTCTGTCTGTAATTTTTTTTTGTGCGCACGTTTACTCTGGAACCGTTCAAGATATTGACTTGAAATTTGGTACACATATGTACTTTAACGAGATCTGGAACTAGATTATGTTTTCATCTTGTTCTGTTGAAGGTTGGGGGGTAAATTGGGGTAAATTTGGGGTAAATGGGTAAATCAAGCAGGTAAGAGTCCATAAAATTGGTATTTAGTACACAAAAGAGAAGCTAAAGTCTAAAATTTTTGGCATTAGCCACCCCCATTACCACCCCAACCCCCTTATTCAAGGGGATGAAAAAAAATTGTGATTTAGTGTGTGTACAAGAACCAAAAGCTTCAAAATATTTTTTTACTTCATCCACCTCCATTACCAACCCTCTACCACCACTCCCACCCCCACTACCGATGTAGCATATCGTTTTATAGGTTTTTGGGGTAGACGATTTCAAATATTATGTTGTTAAAGTTACCTTGAGTAGTATGGATGCGCAGTAGGTTTCCCCTAGTATTATGGATGCGCAGTGGCTTTCCTCGAATACTTTGGATGCGCAGTGACTTTTTTCGAGTATTATAGATCGCAGTAAGGTAAGGTAACCACCTTAAGTAGTATAGATGCGCAGTGGGTTACTTTAAGTAGTATGGATGCGCAGTGGCTTTCCTCGAATACAATGGATGCGCAGTAGGTTACCACGAGTAGTATGGATGCAGTGGCTTTTCTCGAGTGCTATTGATGCGCAGTGGGTTTCCTTGAGTAAAATGGATGCGAGTGGATTACTTCGAGAAGTATGAATGCGCAGTGGCTTTACTCGAGAAAATTGGATGCACTTGAATAGTATGGATGCGTAGTAAGTTTTCTCGAAGAAAATGCTTGTAGTAGAGGCTTTACTTCTATCGTGTAGTTTACGGCACACAACGATTTTTTATATCTTTGTCTTGCCATTTTCTGCGTATTAGTTCGACATTCAGTTGAAGTATTTTGACGCAAAAAAAATTTTGGAAATTTTAATTGTTTAAGTAGGCTTAGAATATCAGGAAACGTCAATATTTTAAGTCTGAGCAAAATAAATTGGTCTGTTGCGTCGGTCTGTCTGTTAGTCTTGTATCGTTTTGGTGCTTACGATTACTCTGGAACCGTTTAAGATATTCACTTAAAATATGGCACACGTATGTTTTTTAACGAGATCTGGAACTAGATTATATTTTGATCTTATTCCGTTGCAGAGTTGAAGGGTAAATTGAGGTAAATGGGGGTAAATAGGTAAATCAAGCAAGTAAGAGTCCATGAAATTGGTATTTAGTAAATATAAGAGGAGCTAAGGCCTCAAAAAAATGGCATTATCCGTCCCCATTACCACCCCCACTCTATTATTAAAGGTGATGAAAAAATAGTGTGATTTAGTGTGTGTACAAGAGCCAAAGTCATCAAGAATTTTTTTCACTTCATTCACCCCCACCTCTGTTACAGATGTGGCATATAATTTTATGGGGTTTTGGGGTACATGATTTCAAATATTATACCATTAAAGTTCCATAAACAATTATTTCCACATAGTGGAGTGCAAATATAGTATTTTCTTGTAAGAGACTTGGATGTGGAAGTACTGATTCCTTGGGCAGCGGTTTTTTTGGTATGTGTTAATAGGATATAAAACCATACTTTAGTTTAGTTTAGAAAAGAGTTGAAAATGGTCACCTTTCCTTAATAGGCATTATTCCGCCCGTATTCGCATCGAATTGCGCCCTGGTTCAAATATTTGCGGTGTATTCTGTATTGTTTCACACGAAGCAACTATTCGCTCTCTCAAATCTTCTAAAGTGTTAATGGGAGTTTTATACAACGGGGTTGCAAAACGAAATTCAAACGATTGAGATCGGGGAATCGTGCTGGCCATTGCTGAGGTCCGCCGCGATCTATCCAACCATTAGGATAAACTACATGTGAATAGTCGCGAACAATTACACTGAAATGAACCGGAGCTCCATCGTGTATGTACCACATTTGATTCCTTAAGGCAACTGGTACATCTTCAAGGAACACAAGTAGTTCTTCTTGGAAAAATTGCAGGTAAGATTGTCCATTAAGGCGTCTTGGCAGAAAAAAAGTCCTATAAGATTATTACCAGTAATTCCTTCCCAAACATTAACCGCAAATTGCTCTTGGAAATGGGTTTCGGTTATGGCATGGGGGTTTTCGTCCGCCCACACATGACTATTATGGAAATTTTGAATAGCATTCCTAGAAAAATTTGCTTCGTCTGTGAACATAATGTGTGACTCAAACTGCGGATTTAGTGTGACATTAGTGTAACATTCTGAGGGTATCACTGACAGAAGTTCACACGCTGTGGAAAATCCCTGGGAAGTAATGCCTGTATTCTTAGAATATGGTACAACTGTAATCCTGTAATCTTAGAATATGGTACAACTATGACCGAACGGTAATACGAATTTTAATTCTAACGAGGCTGTGCTGTGGTGAAAAATGTAAGTTATGCAGTAGCTAGATGCAGGCAAGAACACTGTAAATTATTTTTGCTTGCTAATTGCAGAAATAAAGGAGGCAAAAAATCGACCAAAATTTGCTAAATAATTTGATGACAAATATCCAGAGCTATAGCAATCGTCCCGAAATTGAGGAAGCGGTGCTGCAGGAAATCGACGAACATTCCGAGACGAGTCTCAGGAAGTTCGTAGATTTCCCGCAGCACCACTTCCTCAATTTCAGGAGTTCTGACAGTTTGAGGTCTACCTTCCAAAGTATCTTTTTGGAAACTACCAGTTTCACAAAAACGGCGATGAATAGTCGAAGAGAATCGGTTATCTGGCAAGGCACGATTACGATATCTTTTCTGATACATACCTCTGGCTTTTGTTGCATTACCATCTCTGAGACCATATACGTAATGCATTATCGCCATTCCCGCATTTGTTTAATTCACCATACTTACTGAGCGACAGCGAGAAAATAAGATAAATTCAACACAAAAAATTGAGAAAATAATACTATGAGATGGTTTTGAACACCAATAACTTACTTTATGTCAACAAATATTGTTTTGAAAATGATGTTTGTAAAAACATCATTTATTCCAAGTCAACTAGATTTATGTGTTCAAAAATTATTAGTCAATACTGCTAAATGAAGCAATTTGAATTTAACTGTTTTAATCTGACGAGAAAAATGTAAGAGAGACCATTTTCATGTAGAATTGACCAGGCTAATCAGAAAAAATAACCACATGGAAAAATGTCAGTAGCAGTAAAAAATATTAGAGGATATGTTTGCAGGAACGTCAATGGTAGAACGATAAAATAACTTTTCTAACTAAAGTATGTGGTTTTATATCCTATTAACACATACCCAAATTGAAGTTAGAAAGTACTTTCTGATTGATTGATTGATTTACCAGCGTGCGGTAGGCATTGCTGCCACTCCCAGGGTTATACAGCTGGGCCTGCTACGTCCACGCTGGGTTGGAGCAAGGTCATGCTTGTTGCCAACAGCGAGAGCTGCATGGCGCATGGTAAAGGAACTTGGGATGGGAGGTGTAGGTATTTATGAGATGCGTTACCGCATTGTGTCGTGAGGGAGTGTTTAAGCTCCCTTTTTGTGTTTTTGGTTCTGGGCATCTGCCTCTTCTGAATCTTCGTGTGAAATATGTGCTGTGTCTTGATATGGAGTGTTTCTGCTCCTCTTTTTGTGTTTCTGCTTCTTCAAATCTTCTTTTGCTGAGTCTTCTGATTCCTCAGTTTCCGATGCTGGGTTGGATTTGGGTCATACTTGTTGTCGGCAGCGAGAGCCACATGACGCATGTTTTTTCCTCGCTTTTCTTTCCTAGTTTTTTTTTTATCCTCCAGATTGTTATTTTCCACGTGTAACATGGTCTCCCTATTTTTAGTTTGCTGCTGTTCAATGTTAACGCTTTCTTCTGCTGTGCTTTTTGCTTTAACCTTCTTGATCCTTGCCCTTATCTCTCTGCTTACCAGGGTATGGTCTATTTGTGTGATTGAGCTTCCATTACTCCAGGTGACATTTTTCTTGATTTTTCGTAGGGTTAGTGTGTGCCGGTTTTCTTTTTCTAATTGATAGACAGTCCTCTCTTCGGTTATTACTGATTTCTTTCTCCTCTTTGCCGCCTGGCACGATTTCACTGCACTATATATACCATTATTTACTGTGTTAGAGGGGAAGCACTGTGTAAAGTTTTGGTTTGTATACCTAATTAAACACTATCTAATATTTCTTATCAATTACTGAAAATGTTCCCATATATGTATTATTTTACAAACACATCCACTTAAACTTTTTTTAACTATATTTTTTACACGTTGTCACTATTTAACTTTTATAAACTTTTATGGGTATCCATTGGTGACAGAGCATTATAAAGCAGGTCTGGTCGCCTCGACAGCAAGATGACAAGTCCAATGTGTTGTCGCATTGTGTTGATTGATTGATTGATTTACCAGCGTGCGGTAGGCATTTCTGCCTCTCCCAAGGATTATACAGCTGGGCCTGCTACGTCCACGCTGGGTTGGACTAAGGTCATGCTTGTTGCCAGCAGCGCGTGCCACATGGCGCATGGTAAAGGAATGTGGGTTGTGACATGAGTTACCGCATTGTGTCGTGAGGGAGCGTTTAAGCTCCCTCTTTTTTTTTTGTATCTTTGGTTCTGGACTTCTGCCTCTTCTGGGTCTTCTTGTGATATATGTTGCCGCATTGTGTCGCTGCTGTTTGTGCTCCTATTTTTGTTTTTCTGCTTCTATAAATCTTCTTCTTCTTCTTCTTCTTCTTCTTCTTCTTCTTCTTCTTCTTCTTCTTCTGATTCCTCCGTTTCTGATTCTGGTACTTCAATTTGTTCATTGTTCTTAGGGAGTATTCATCTATTTTGTGTTCCACTCCGCTGGTCCAACTCTCTTTTGTTGACGGCTCTCACTCCATTATTAGGCTTTTCTTGAAGTTTGTTTTCAGTTCAGATGTGTCCTGCGCAGGCGCGTACGCAGGAATGTGTTCTGGTAACACAGCACAGTGGAACTTAAAACCTCACTTTTCTTTTTGGCGTATGCGTAAAAACGAATTTAAACTAATATTTGGTATGTAAAAACAGATATGAAATAATTGCCAATATCCCAAAAATTCTCAACCGCGCCGCGCCTGGTGGGAGGGCAACCAGGGGGAACCAAATAAACACATAACACAGCACAGTGGAACTTAAAACCTCACTTTTTTTGGCATATGTTTAAAAGCTAAGTTAAACTAATATTTGGTATGCAAAAACAGATATGAAATAATTATCACTATCCCAAACTTCTTAAACCACGCGCCGCGCCTGGGGGGTAGTTTCCCCCTTGCCCTCCTGCGTACGCGGCAATTAGAAGATCATCGGCGTATGTGTATGTTTTCGTATTCTGAAAGAAGCCGCACCACGCATACCTCCGTTGAAGTGCTTTGAGAATCTGAGAATTCAATTTTGACTCCGTATTTTATGTTCCACTCCGCTGGTCCAACTCTCTTTTCTTGATGGCTCTCACTCTATTATTAGGCTTATTAAGCAGGAATGTGTTCTGAGGGGGGGCCAAATAAACACATAACACAGCACAGTGGAACTTAAAAACCTCACTTTTTTGGCATATGTTTAAAAACAAAGTTAAACTAATATTTGGTATGCAAAAACAGATATGAAATAATTACAAGATCAAACGAACTTACCTGAAGTGAAGTTCGATCTTGATTATATGAGGCCTCGTCGAAATAAATAAGAGTAGTGTAAGTGCCTCGTGTACGTACCAAACTTCACACATTTAAAGACTAAAACGGTCCCCGCGTCCGCTGTCGATCCTTGCCTGTCTCATTCTCGAAGTTAGAAAGTACTTTCTGAGATATTAAAAAATAATGTTTAAAAAAAATAAAAATCAACACCGAAAAATTTAAGCCGTTGCTCATAAAATGACCTAAGGAATCGCACCTTGAAATATTAGCACTATATAAAAATAACGAATACGAGAAACACTAGAAAATATATTCCTAGAATAACGAGCAGTGCAGCTATTCAACGCAACCATGCAATCTTCAAAGCGTACCGACAATGTTGGCTTCAGGAAGTTGCATCGTCTGTAGACTCCTTTACCATTAATTATTTAATGGTACATTTCTCTTATAAGAAGCTGGTATTACCTATATAATTAATAATGTAAATATATATGCATCATTCGAGGCCACTACAAATTTTTAAGGCAAGCAACCACGGACAAAGTTCAAAAACTAGTTTTCAAGTTTGCCTTTGCCAAGGGAGTTAAGTTGCCCCCAGATCACTTTCGAATTATTAACTATTGAAGTTGGGAAGGGGCTAGTCAACGCTTTTTCGGTCACATTAACAGAAAAATTCAAAAATCGTCTAAAATTATAAAGAATAGTAAACATTCTTTTGCGCCCCCAGTAAAAAAGCTAGCGCACTTTCTGGGGCCGTACTGCAGGTATAGATAGGTAGGGGGTACAAGTTCTCATGTCCTCAAAAAAATATTTTCTTGTTATAGTTTGGTAGAGGAAAGCTAGCGCCCACTTGCACCCTTCAAATTAAGGCTAGCGTACTTAACCTTAACGAGATATTACTTATTACTATTAGTGATCAAAGCCGGCGACGCGACGCGCGATGGCTGGAAGCAGTGGGTATGATGTATTAGACTAGTTCACAAGTTCAAACTCGTGTTAATTCATGATAAAGCTCGTAAAAATATGGGCTCATTGGATTCGGAATGAAGTCTAGAAAAATGTGCAAAAGTTTCAAATCCGCACATAAACAATTGCAAAAGTTATAAACAAATGAAGATTGAAAAAAAACCAGTTTCGTTTTTTACAAATAACTCGAAAACCATTAATATTTAAGAAGTTTTAAAGAAAGATTCTTAAAGAGGAAGAAATTTCCAATAAAAAAGTCCGGACTCCCGAAACTCTATCTCTATTATTAATAATTTTTTTCTGAAATCGATCGGCAATGTCTACATTTTCGGAGCGATTTCAGATCGAAAAATGCACAATAATTCCAGTATTTTAGTCCGTTGCTAAGAAACTATCAGAAAACAGACCGGAAAAGATCTGTTGCCAAGCAACGATCAACAAAACCGTACGGGAATGTTACTTTTTCTGAAATCGATCGGCAATGTCTACATTTTCGGCGCGATTTCAGATCGAAAAATGCACAATTCCAGTGTATTAGTCCGTTGCTAAGAAACTATCAGAAAACAGACCGGAAAAGATCCGTTGCCAAGCAACGATCAACATTCCCGTACGGTTTTTTATGTATATTTTAGATAGTAAATAAATACACGCAGACAAACCAACTCACATTAAAATTGCATTTATTAGTAAGCACTTAGATTGTAATGAAGAAATGTTATGCATTAATACAAATTTCTTAATTTACAATAATATTGATTGTGATTTCAGAAAAAATAGTATGTGTACTTCGGTGTGAAAGCACATTCCCGGACTTCGATGCTTGTTGGCCTCCCTTGCATCGTCGTCCGGGAATGTATTGCTTTCACACCTAAATACACAATATACTATTCCAGTGATGGGCATAATCGGATGATTTCAATAACCGGATTCTACCGATTCGATTATTCCAATAATCGGATGATAATTCGAATTAATTTTATTTAATTCGGTCTCGATTCTAGCGATTTTACAACTATAATAATCATATGAATTATGAATTATCAGTTCTTCAAATTAATTTTAAAATGCTGTTTGGTGGACTGCACTACAATAAAACTCGTGTCGATTCGACCACACTTGAACAAGAAGAACGGTATCATTCTTTTAAAATGTTTACGGATATTAGCACCAGAATCGAAGAATCGAATCGAAATTCAAATGATTCAATCATTCAGTTCAACCGATTAAGGATTCGAGTTTTCATTCTTTCAGTAATCAGAAATAATTATTCGTATTTCATAAATTATTAACTAGTGAAATATTTTGTCGAACTCCTCTATATGTTTCCTTAAATATATAAGGAATAAGAAACCAGACTGCAACCAACAGCTATTGTGTTTCGATTGTAATAGACACCAGCCGAAAGACTTATTCCCATTCAAAGGAGCTCTCGTGCCAGCCACCCCATACCACTTGCAGACTGCAGTTTCGAGCTATTGGCTCTCGTCAGTGCAAGGTAGGTCTGAGACGGCTGTAACGAGGCATTTGTTCACTCTTGGTACATGACGAGATTTATAAAACCACGACATGCAACAAAAATGACAGGCTCCATCTAGCGGCTGATATCCATTACAATCGAAACAGCAGTAGCCCTGACATGGGCACAGTTAGTAGATATGCTTCTAGAGGGCAGAATATTTACTAGTGAAATATTTTGTCGAACTCCTCTATATGTTTCCTTAAATATATAAGGAATAAGAAACCAGACTGCAACCAACAGCTATTCTCCGGACTAATGCCCCGCCGAGCGCTGAATTACGAGTTACAAGCCTGGCCGCGTTAAGTACAATAACTATGTATTGCCACAAAACGCTAAGTTTCGATTGTAATAGACACCAGCCGAAAGACTTATTCCCATTCAAAGGAGCTCTCGTGCCAGCCACCCCATACCACTTGCAGACTGCAGTTTCGAGCTATTGGCTCTCGTCAGTGCAAGGTAGGTCTGAGACGGCTGTAACGAGGCATTTGTTCACTCTTGGTACATGACGAGATTTATAAAACCACGACATGCAACAAAAATGACAGGCTCCATCTAGCGGCTGATATCCATTACAATCGAAACATCAGTAGCCCTGACATGGGCACAGTTAGTAGATATGCTTCTAGAGGGCAGAATATTTACTAGTGAAATATTTTGTCGAACTCCTCTATATGTTTCCTTAAATATATAAGGAATAAGAAACCAGACTGCAACCAACAGCTATTCTCCGGACTAATGCCCCGCCGAGCGCAATACATAGTTATTGTACTTAACGCGGCCAGGCTTGTAACTCGTAATTCAGCGCTCGGCGGGGCATTAGTCCGGAGAATAGCTGTTGGTTGCAGTCTGGTTTCTTATTCCTTATATATTTAAGGAAACATATAGAGGAGTTCGACAAAATATTTCACTAGTAAATATTCTGCCCTCTAGAAGCATATCTACTAACTGTGCCCATGTCAGGGCTACTGCTGTTTCGATTGTAATGGATATCAGCCGCTAGATGGAGCCTGTCATTTTTGTTGCATGTCGTGGTTTTATAAATCTCGTCATGTACCAAGAGTGAACAAATGCCTCGTTACAGCCGTCTCAGACCTACCTTGCACTGACGAGAGCCAATAGCTCGAAACTGCAGTCTGCAAGTGGTATGGGGTGGCTGGCACGAGAGCTCCTTTGAATGGGAATAAGTCTTTCGGCTGGTGTCTATTACAATCGAAACTTAGCGTTTTGTGGCAATACATAGTTATTGTACTTAACGCGGCCAGGCTTGTAACTCGTAATTCAGCGCTCGGCGGGGCATTAGTCCGGAGAATAGCTGTTGGTTGCAGTCTGGTTTCTTATTCCTTATATATTTAAGGAAACATATAGAGGAGTTCGACAAAATATTTCACTAGTAAATATTCTGCCCTCTAGAAGCATATCTACTAACTGTGCCCATGTCAGGGCTACTGCTGTTTCGATTGTAATGGATATCAGCCGCTAGATGGAGCCTGTCATTTTTGTTGCATGTCGTGGTTTTATAAATCTCGTCATGTACCAAGAGTGAACAAATGCCTCGTTACAGCCGTCTCAGACCTACCTTGCACTGACGAGAGCCAATAGCTCGAAACTGCAGTCTGCAAGTGGTATGGGGTGGCTGGCACGAGAGCTCCTTTGAATGGGAATAAGTCTTTCGGCTGGTGTCTATTACAATCGAAACTTAGCGTTTTGTGGCAATACATAGTTATTGTACTTAACGCGGCCAGGCTTGTAACTCGTAATTCAGCGCTCGGCGGGGCATTAGTCCGGAGAATAGCTGTTGGTTGCAGTCTGGTTTCTTATTCCTTATATATTTAAGGAAACATATAGAGGAGTTCGACAAAATATTTCACTAGTAAATATTCTGCCCTCTAGAAGCATATCTACTAACTGTGCCCATGTCAGGGCTACTGCTGTTTCGATTGTAATGGATATCAGCCGCTAGATGGAGCCTGTCATTTTTGTTGCATGTCGTGGTTTTATAAATCTCGTCATGTACCAAGAGTGAACAAATGCCTCGTTACAGCCGTCTCAGACCTACCTTGCACTGACGAGAGCCAATAGCTCGAAACTGCAGTCTGCAAGTGGTATGGGGTGGCTGGCACGAGAGCTCCTTTGAATGGGAATAAGTCTTTCGGCTGGTGTCTATTACAATCGAAACTTAGCGTTTTGTGGCAATACATAGTTATTGTACTTAACGCGGCCAGGCTTGTAACTCGTATTTCAGCGCTCGGCGGGGCATTAGTCCGGAGAATAGCTGTTGGTTGCAGTCTGGTTTCTTATTCCTTATATATTTAATGAAACATATAGAGGAGTTCGACAAAATATTTCACTAGTAAATATTCTGCCCTCTAGAAGCATTTCATAAATTATTACCTGCTTTTCGATTATTTTCCGATTATTTTTAATTCGAATTACGGAACTCTATGATCGAATTATGAAGGTTATTTAAATGATCGGATTACAGGTTATTTTTAATTCGAATTATCCCATCACTGTTACTTTCCCGGCCTAGGCCGGGAAAGTAACATTCCCGTACGGTTTTTTATGTATATTTTAGACAGTAAATAAATACATGCAGACAAACCAACTCACATTAAAATTGCATTTATTAGTAAGTAGTTAGATTGTAATGAAGAAATGTTATGCATTAATACAAATTCCTTAATTTATAATAATATTGATTGTGATTTCAGAAAAACTAGTATGTGTACTTCAGTGTGAAAGCAATACATTCCCGGACTTCGATGCTTGTTGGCCTCGGCTAGCGCCTCGGCCAACAATTTGCATCGTCGTCCGGGAATGTATTGCTTTCACACCTAAATACACAATATACTATAATTTAATGTTGAAAATAGAGCTCCGCGCGGTGAACACTAATCCGTTACGATGCTCTGAAACCGGACGTATTAAGTGAAAATGTTTTTTTATGTTATTAAATATTAATTTAAAATTTTTTAAAAATTATGGCACTATTTAGACACTTAAAGGAACAATAAAAAAATAAATTAACAACAAAACAAATTTTTCTTTTTTCCAGCTTGTAGAGAATTTCAAATAAGTAGTAAATTTTAAGAAAAATTTTTTCTTAATAATTTGTTTAAATAATGAAAAAAGGAAAAAAAATATTACAGACAATTAAAAAAATTTTTAAGAATTTTTTTTCTTTTAATCAATATTTTATAACAAACCAAATGGCAAAAAAAAATTCTATTCTATTTGTTTATAAAATTTGTTTAAACAAATAGCAATGAAAATTTAAAGTTTATGTAATCTTATAGTACTTTTGAATATAAAAACAGTAGTAATAATTAAAATTAATAAAAAAAAATTTTCAACCTCTCTTTTTCATTTTTTAGTTTTTTGTTAGGGTAAACAATTAATAACTAATAGACTATAATGATTGAAAACATCGCAATGTCATAATTCCATAAAGTATAGTTGATATAAGGTTTCCACGAAGCGAAATAATTTTAGTGGCTTTTGTTTAACAATTATCCGACTTGAAATATAAACGTAAACTCTAAAAAAAAAAAAATGTGTTAATTAACAATAGGCCCATTTTATGAAAAATCGGTGAAAAAATTTTTTTCCAACGGGATATTGTTCCTTTAAGTGTCTAAATAACACCATAATTTTTAAAAAAATTTAAATTAATATTTAATAACATAAAAAAACATTTTTACTTGTTACTTCCGGTTTCAGAGCACACTAATCCGTTAGTGTTCGCCGCTCGGAGTTCTATTTTCAACATGAAATTAAAATTATTAATAATAGAGATAGAGTTTCGGGATTCAGGACTTTTTTTATTGGAAATTTCTTTCTCTTTAAGAATCTGTCTTTAAAAGTTCTTAAATATTATTTGCAAAAAACGAAACTCGTTATTTTTTCAATATTCATTTGTTTATAACTTTTGCAATTGTTTATGTGCGGGTTTGAAACTTTTGCACATTTTTCTACAAGTGATTCCGAATCCAATGAGCCCTCACTCATATTTTTACGAGCTTTATCAAGAATTAACACGGCTTGAACTTGTGAACTCGTGTATATGTTTAAATTGGTGAAACTAGATATTAATTTTTATTTTAATCTGATGTAAGTTCTACATTCGCGTAATTTCTTGTTCAATTCTTGTTCATCTTCAATAGGTAATAACTCGAAAACGGGGCCCTAGAGAATTATTTTAGGGCGCAAAGAGCGTAGAACGGGCGTAATCTTTCAGAGATAAAAAATAAAAAAAACAAGTGGGGGCACCAACTTAACTCACCCCCCTTTGTCAGTCATTTCGATAATATATTGATGCTGAAGCGGGCGTGCATTTAAAATAATAAAATAGTCTATTTTATTGAACATTTTTGGTAGGATTAATTCCATTTTGAAGGGTGTATAATGTATATTGCATATCTCCCTGGATCACGCTGTATATTATTTTCGAATGCATTATGTAAAATTTGACGGACTACTAACTACAACTAATATAAATACAGTTAATTAAAAATTCGATAAGTTAATTCGGGTTAGTTGGTGATGCTGTCTTACGTAATGTATTATATAAATAGCCGTAGATCCTTTCCGTTTCATTTTTAAATAATTAATTTTATTATTATGATAATAAATTATTCACACTCGAGTTAAAACGTAAATGGAAATTTACAAATTAAAAATACAATGCAATACGTATTTCAAATGTACAGTTATAAATGTTAATACAGACAGCAATTCAAAATGCACACAAAAAACCTACTCTTATAGTTCCAAAATATTTTGAAATATCCGACCAGGAAACAAGATAATTACTTACACATCCAGAAGTATAATAACGGAAGACAAATTTAGAAATTTTTATTGTTTAGATAGGCTTAGAATGTCATGAAACGTCGAGATTTTAAGTTTGAGCAAAAAAAGTCTGTCTGTCGGTCGTTCTCTATGTAACTTTTTTGTGCACACGATTCAAGGTTGTGCAAAAACAAACCTTCTTTAGAAACAGACGACCCACTGGGTATTTAGGTGGGTTTTTGGTGGGTTTTTCTGGACAATTGTGGGTAATTGTGATTTATTCTGGGTTTTTGTAAAATTCAAATTTCCCTTCTAATTTCCCACCTTTCATTCGGCGTTGTTTTGACAATATAGCATTCGGCAATATTTGGAGCAAACTAAGGAATAAGCTTGGAGCTGAAAAAGTGTTAAAACTAGTTTAGATTTATAGACATTTAAATAAAACATAAACATAAATATCTTCTGAAAAGGTATTTATCTTTTGCCTTTCACATTCCAGTTTGACGAAAATTTGTTGTTTTTGTTATTTGTTTCATGTTTTTATTTTTCTCAAGTTTATTATTTACTTGCTTAATTGTTTATTAATATATTAGTTGACACGTTACATTTTTGTTATTGTTTTGGTCAAGTATTTGTGAGGCAAAAATATTTTTTTTATAATAATTGTTTTTTTTATGCAAAAAAAACGAAAATTAAACAAATACCCAGATGGGTTTTTCTAAAGTCAAAAACCCACAAAAAGCCATCCATTTTACCCACCGATTTTTTCTAATGGTGGGTTTTTGTGCCAACCCTGACACGATTACTCTGGAACCGTTTAAGATATCGACTTGAAATTTGGTAGTGTTTTAACGAAATCTGGAACTATATTGTATTTTGATCTTATTCCGCTGAAGGGTTAGGGGTAAATAGGTAATTCAAGCAAGTAAGCATCCATAAAATTGGTATTTAGTATATATATATAAGAGAAGCTAGGGTCTCAAAAAAATTATTGACATTAGCCACCACCATTACCACCCCCACCCCATTATTAAAGTGGAGGGGGGGGGGGGGGGGTGAGAGAAACAAAATTGTGACTTAGTGTATATACAAGAACCAAAGGCCTCAACATTTATTTTTACTTTATCCACCCCCACTACCGATGTGGCATATCGTTTTATGGGTTTTCGGAATCGACGATTTCAAGTATTATATTATCAAAGATCCAGAAACAATTATTTCCACATAGTGGAGTGTGTAGTATCACATTTTTTTCGTTGTGGGAGACTTGGATAGAAAATCTGGATGTGGAAGTAGTGATCCCTTGTGCGGCGGTTTCTCAATAAAAGTTCACATTCTCAACTTTTCGGCTAGAAGATTCTATAAATTACACAGGTCTACAAAAAAAAAAAAAAAGGTCTTGTCCTAAAGTTCTAATCTAATCTTTCTGAATTATTTTGATGCGCTGAAGCTAATTTCGAACAACAAAATTTTCTATTGTGTCAATTTCCTCTATCACCCCCTTAAATCCCCTAAAATGGGCAGTTAATTGACTATTTTTTTTTTATTTTGTAAAGTTATCATAATTTCATGATAATATCGACATTATCAAAGTTTGAATCTTCCACCTCCTACCAGCTCTTACTACCTCTTTAGAGAGGTAAAAACTGCCCATTTCTATATCAATCGACATTTAATGGCCAACAAATCTATTTTATTTATATTGTAAACTTATTTTATCTGAAAATAAAGTGAAAGATAGTTGGAGGCTTCTTAATTTCGAAAGAAATATAAACAGATCGCACAAAATTACGTCCAATTTATCCCATGATGTTTTTAAGGAATTTTTCTCGGAAATTGCAAACGATATGATTCTATCACTACCTAATATAAATCTTAAAGCCACGGAGCTAATAAAAAATATTACACCACAGTCATCATCATTTTTTCTTCAGCCCATCACTGCCAAAGAAGTCGTAGAAGCGATAGGGTCTATAGAGTCTTTAAAGAATTCTCGGTCTGTTAACGTTTGTGAGCTAAATAGTAAAAAACCGCTGCCCAAGGAATCACTACTTCCACATCCAGATTCTCTATCCAAGTCACTCACAACGAAAAAACTTTGTATGTGAAAATAATTGTTTATGGAACTTTAATAATATAATATTTGAAATCCTCTACCCCAAAAACCCATAAAACGATACCCCACATCGGTAGTGGGGAGGGGGTTGGTGATAGTGGAGGTGGATGAAATAAAAAAAATATTTTGGGGTTTCTGGTTCCTGTATATACACTAAATCACAATTTTTTTTCATCCCCTTTAATAAGGGGGGGGGGGGGGTGGTAATGGGGGTGGCTAATGCCAAAAATTTTTTTGAGACCTTAGCTTCTCTTGTATATACTAAATACCAATTTTATGGACTCTTACCTGCTTGATTGACCTATTTACCCCAAATTTACCCCAATTTACCCCCAACCCTTCGACGGAACAAGATGAAAATATAATCTAGTTCTAGATCTCGTTAAAGTACATATGTGTACCAAATTTCAAGTCAATATCTTAAACGGTTCCAGAGTAAACGTGCGCACAAAAAAAAGTTACAGACAGACCGACAGACCGACAGACAGACAGACCGACAGACAGACAGAAATTTTTTTTTCGCTCAAACTTCAAATCTCGACGTTTCATGACATTTTAAGCCTATTTGGATAATAAAAATTTTTAAAAATTTTTTTGTCGTTACTATACTTCCACTG
This sequence comes from Rutpela maculata, assembly GCA_936432065.2. Classification (NCBI taxonomy): domain Eukaryota; kingdom Metazoa; phylum Arthropoda; class Insecta; order Coleoptera; family Cerambycidae; genus Rutpela; species Rutpela maculata. The sequence continues at coordinate 81,321,016 of OW386289.2, read as the reverse complement.
GACGTGGAAGTAATTATAAAAGAAACTACAAACATAAGTGTACCTACATTAACAGTACTGTTAAATGCATGTTTGATCTGAGGCGAATATCCTGAAATTTTTTAAATCCAAATTCCATGGACAACTATCGTCCCATTTCCATAATTCATATTTTTCTAAAATCGTGGAGAAAATCTTAAAACCCAGGTTGATCAAGTACCTAGATGACAACTGCCTTCTGTGTTCCCATTAATTTGGATTTCGTAAAAATTGCTTAAACACACAATCTATATTGAAAATCGTGGGCGACATAGTCGATGATCTTGAAGAGGGAAATCACACAATGATTGTGATTATGTGATTGTGTCGCTCCTGACATTCTGTTGGAAAAAATGACATACCATGGTTTTAGAGGTGTTTCACCATTACTTTTCAGTTCTTACTTAAACAATAGAAAACAATACATTGCAGTTAATAATACCATATCTGAATTCAATTTTGTTACGAATGGTGTGCCTCAAGGTTCCGTTCTTGAACTTATATTAGTTATAATATATATTAATGACTTGTATTATTATTTGAGTCCCAAAAAGTGTGTTCTCTTTGCTGACGACATCACCTTGTGAAGTTCTGAAAAAGTTTGTTAAACCTAACCAAAATTGCAAAAGAAACTGAAGAAAAAGCTGAGAATTGGTTCACAGCAAATAAACTTAGATTAAACGGAGAAAAAACACAGAATCTCTTTTTCCTCAAATGTTAATATCACTCCCTATGGGGGGGGGGGTCACTTTGGGTGACAAGTTAAACTGGTCCGCTCATGTGGATCAGCTGAGCAGAAACTTGATATGATCTTTTTACTCTGTTGAATGAAAAATATTTTTAAAACCTGAAATTCTTATTTTTCATTATTCCACAGTCATATTGATGCTATGCAACTATTCTGTGAGGTAACTCACTCATGCCCAAACAATTTTTGCACTACAAAAAAGCCATTCGCATTATATTCGCAGGAATGACTGACCATTGAAAAACCCATATTTATTAAATTGCCCATTTCTTCATTATTTATTTATTTTACCCCTATTAGAAGTTCACATAAATATTATTAACATCAACAGTCAATCTGATATTCACCATTATCCTACTAGATCTAGTAGTTTATTAAGAACTCCTTTTTGGATTAACTAAATCGCACAAAAATTCATTAAATCACAGCTGTTTTAAACGTAAAACAAAATATTTTATTTTAAGAAACGTTTTTATTCGGTGGCTGATTATTAAGACGCAACCCTGATTTTTTTAAATTCATAAATTAATAAATAACCTTTTCATAGTATGGTATACATAGTGGTGTGGAATGCATTTAAGTATCTATCTGTGTATTTGCATTTCTATTTGTGTTTAAATATACATATATTTTTATTTTGTACTATTTTAATCTGTATTTGACTGAAATTTTTATATTTTTCTGTAGATAGTTGTACTTTCACAAGCTACAAATACAGTATCGGAAAGTGTTCGATTTGGTATGGCAATAAGAGCAAGCGAGAGCGAAGCAAGCAATGACGTACATTAAGGGGCGTGTCACATTTTGCCTCTGCAAGGGTACTGGTAGACGCCTTTATTGTGGCGGTCGGTTAAGTCGTTGAAACTATGCAATCCCAAAAGCAAAACTTTCGGATTCTGTATACCTGACATGTATGTAAGGTAGTTAGTATGAATATAACAAGTAACCACGTGAAACAAGCTGCCGCTTTTTTTATTAACAAAAAATTACCTATTATGGAAATTGTTATACTAACAGTTATCCGAATACCAGAGGCGTGGCTATGCACGAGCAATTCAGAATATTAATATAGCGTTGCGTTCGCACAGGGCCGGCCTTAGTTACTCAAGCGCCCTCGTGCGAAATTTTAAAAGGCGCCCCTTTTTCAGGCAAGCTCATCTCAAAATTGATGAGCGGCGGGGGGAACCAAAACAAATTTTTTTCGTCCTCATAAATTTTACTCGAAAAAAAAGTATATTAAGCTCGTGACGCCCCTTATATTAGGCTCGTGGCGCCCCCTGGATTACGGCACCCTCGTGCGGTGGACGGTCGCCCCCCCCCCAAAGGCCGGCCCTGTGTTCGCATTTGCAGCTGTGTGATTTACCCGAAATATTAATAATAATATCGTGCCTGCATTCGCAGCGGGGTGGTTTAAAAAATTATTTAAGATTTGTTATGGGTCAACAGAGACTAAGCCAATTGGCTTTGTTATCAATCGAATCAGAAAGTGCTTCCAAAATGTCTTCTCTTTGAAATTATTAATAATTTTGCCAATTCCAAAGCCCGAAAAACAGAATTTTAATATAGAATTCTCATTATTTTTCTTTAAGAGGTTAATCGGATCCCATTTATGTTGTTTATGTTGGAGAATATATTTTTTGTTATTTGAAAATCTTTATATTAATGTTTATTGGTGTTCTTTTAAAAATAAAATATTTTCGTTTTTTAACCGACTTCAAAAAATTTTAACGTATGTTTTTTTATATCTGTTCAATAATTACTCTGACATAGCTTAAGCGATTTCTGTCAAACCTATTGCAAAATATAGGCTATGGGCCGGTGCTGGTCCCCTACGAAATTTATAAAGCTACATCTGGTGTAAGGTGAGCAAAAATTGGAAACGATTTTTTTTTCTAACCGGGTTCAAATTACGAGAATTTAGCGGAGTCGCCGGTAATTTCAATTAATTTACAAACAACAGGGTATTATTTTCCTGTTAACATTCACATGGCGTCCAATATAAAAATAATTTCACAATAGTTTCCTTTACTATTAGAATTTAAAGAAATAATAGCAGCTACTAAATAGGTTGAAAAAAAAATCGAAAAAATATAGTAGAGGGCAGAATATTTACTAGTGAAATATTTTTGTCGAACTTCGTTTCCTTAAATATATAAGGAATAAAAAGCCAAATTGCAACCAGCAGCTATTCTCCGGACTAATGCCCCGCCGAGCGCTGAATTACGAATTACAAGCCGTTAAGTACAATAACTATGTATTGCCACAAAACGTTAAAGTTTCGATTATAACGGACACCAGCCGAAAGACGTATTCCTACTCAAAGGAGCTCTCGTGTCAGCCACTCCACACCACTTGCAGACTGCAGTTTCGAGCTATTGGCTCTCGTCAGTGCAAGGTTAGGTCTGAGATGGCTGGAACGAGGCACTTGTTCATTCTTGGTACATGACTTATAAAACCACGACATGCAACAAAAATAGCAGGCTCCATCTAGCTCTAAATATATCTAAGAATTAAGAAGTAAACTCTCACTCAGTTTTAATAATATCTGTTCACCTAATAGTGGAAAATAGCAAGGAACTGTACCTTATTATCTGATATCAATTAGAAATCGGCGCAAAACGTATTTTTGAAATTAGATATTTCTGCACCGATTTTATATGGATATTAAGTAATACAGTTCCTTGCTACTTTCCACTAATAGGTAGACTATTAATAAAACTGAGTGAATTTTTTCATATTTTTTGAAGATTTTTTGAGGTTCGATTGTTTTTATATATTTTGTTTTTTTTGCGTATCACTATGTCTACAGGAGCCCCAAAATGTATGTCGCTCCAGGCAGGGCCCCATGTAGCCTAACTACGCCTCTGCCGAACACCACAAAACCTGATACGTGTTTACTGCCATTACTTTTCTGGTAAAAAATTATTTAGAAGTGACTTGCAAGTTGCATCAATAAATTATCAATTTGCCAAAGTACCTACATGGTCTTGTATCATTATTGTTTATTTATAAATATTAACTAGCATTTATGTGTCACACAAGGTTAATATACCTACTTATTATATAACATTCTTCCGGTAGTAGTATTATTAATTGTTGGTTTGTTTACTTTATTATTATGTTATACACTTTCGAAAAAATATTATTAGCGTTTTTGTGTTAATGGTGAGATAATTCAAGAGAGGTTTTTTTAATTTTATCTTATCCACATCACTATGTTTGTTGAGCGGCACCCTTATTATACTTATTTGCTTAATAAAAATTTTTAGCAATTGTCGGAAAAAAATGTACAGAAATCCATTTCATAACAGGCTGATCTCAAATATAGAATGAAAAATGTCCGTTTGTCTGTATGTATGCGTGTGCGTGAGTAGATCGTTAATTATGTTACCGTAAACACGATAACTTCTTTTAGCCCTAAAATGTTTGATTCACATTTAGCATATATGTAAAATAGCATGAGCGTACTCCCTATTAAAATTGATGATCGCTAGAAACTTGTAAACTGTCATCTTTAAATAAAGCAAATTTTATTATAATTTTAAAGCGACTAAGATTTTTAATTAAGGACACAAAAATGTTAAGACGTACAATATATCGAAACTATAATACAATGTGTCTGTCAGGTAATCAACTTTAGATTAAATGTATCAATTTTACTTTAAAATGCTATTGAGATGCTTTTAATAAGCTGTTATGAAACTAACAAAAGTTGCAGTTGGGCGTTGCCGAATAAGACTTCTGTTAGAATTAAAATTTTTGTTTAAAATTGGGAATATTTGTAAGATAGCTTGACAGAATATTCTTTACTGAAATTGGGCCATATCCATCACGAAGAATGATTTCTAGAGGTGTGTAACCCGTCATCATGTCTTATGTAAACTATACAGGGTGTTCCTTAATGACGTGCTAATATTTCAGGGTGTGATTTCTTTGGTCATATTATGAAGAAAAGTTCATTTTAACATATGTCCGCAACGGCTTAATTTTTTTTTAAATCGTTATCTTTTAATATCTCAGAAAGTACTTTAGATATTATTGTATTCTTCGGAAAAACGAAGAGTATATTGCATTTGAAAAGGCACATTTCTAAAACCGTAAATATTGCTCCTAGAGAAAAAAATTTCATATCATTGTGTTAGTGAACGAATTCTGAACAACTTTCAAAATGTCTGTCCGTCTGTTTGTTCGTATGTCCGCCTGTCCATCTGTCCGTCCGTTCGTCCGTCACATTTCTTGTAAGCACGATAACTAAGAAAGAAAAGTCCGATTGTATTGAAATTTGGAAAGTGAGTTAGTGTTTGCTAGATGAAGAACCCTATCGTTTTTGAAGAAAATCAATCAGTAAATAAGAAAATTATTAATCATTTCATTTAAAAAAATATACTTTCTTAATTTTTGTCGCTTGTACTTAAATAGAAATCTTGCGAAATGTTATTTCTATAATATATATTTTTTTTGTTTATGCATTTTACTAATATATATTTCATAATAATATATCTAATGATTCTCGAGAGATATATATCACAGACAATCAATTTTCGTAGCAATATGTGGTGGTCCAGTGGCTAAAGCTTTGCCTTTTTTTTGTTTTTTTTTGTGTCCGAGATATTTTTTTACTTGCCCTAAATTATTTTCATAAATGAATGTGCAAATTAGGTTAGGTTATGTTAAGGTTGTGTTATGTAAGTTTAATGTAAATAAATGATTGCTGCTTGCTTGCTTGCTTGCTTGCTTGCTTGCTTGCTTGCTTGCTTGCTTGCTTGCTTGCTTGCTTGCTTGCTTGCTTGCTTGCTTGCTTGCTTGCTTGCTTGCTTGCTTGCTTGCTTGCTTGCTTGCTTGCTTGCTTGTTTGCTTGCTTGCTTGCTTGCTTGCTTGCTTACTTGCTTGCTTACCTTGCAATCCTTGCCTCCCTAAAGCCCACTTCTCCACAATCACACAAACCCAAAAACCACAACTCCATACTTTGTAGGTATGGAGTTACCTCCTTACACCCCCTTGATGCCCTCGCTGAAACGTCCCATCCATAAAATGTATGCACATCGCGCATCAACAGTTTTTATATAACTGTCTATTTTAAATAGGGTTCTTATTGTATTTTACCTCTATTAAAACATCGTATATAATTCAAATCAAATATTAACATCAGTGATTTTTAAAGAAACTTGATGGTTTCATTGTTGATCGTACCTACTTTTGGAGCGATTGAAGAAAATAGTATATTGTGTATTTAGGTATGAAAGCAATACATTTCCGGACGACGATGGTCGGCTAGCGCCTCGGCCAACAAGCATCGAATCGGGAATGTGCTTTCACACCGAAGTACACATACTATTTTTTCTGAAAGCACAATCAATATTATTATAAATTAAGGAATTTGTATTAATGCATAACATTTCTTCATTACAATCTAACTGCTTAATAAGTGCAATTTTTATGTGAGTTGGTTTGTCTGCGTGTATTTATTTACTGTCTAAAATATACCAAAAAAACCGTACGGAAATGTTGCTTGGCAACGGATCTTTTCCGGTCTGTTTTCTGATAGTTTCTTAGCAACGCATTAAAATACTGGAATTGTGCATTTTTCGATTTGAAATCACGCCGAAAATGTAAACATTACCGATCGATTTCAGAAAAAGTAACATTCCCGTACGGTTTTGTTGATCGTTGCTTGGCAACGGATCTTTTCCGGTCTGATTTGTGGTAGTTTCTTAGCAACGGACTAAAATACTGGAATTGTATATATTTAGATCTGAAATCGCGCCGAAAATGTAGACATTGCCGATCGATTTCAGAAAAAACAACTTTTCTAACTAAAATATGTGGTTTTATATCCCAATAACACATAGGTGCCAGCATTGAAAATAATATCTAAAGTTATTTAGATATTAAAAATAACGATTTAAAAAAAAATTGAACCAATGAGGACATATATTCATATGAGTTTTTCTTCCTAAAATGACCTAAGGAATCACACCCTGAAATTTAGCATGTCATTGAGGAACACCCTGCATTTTAATATAATTTTGCTGCAAAAAGCAAAATTTTATTAAGAGTTTTGATTAAGCACATAAAAAAGAGAAATTTAACTAGTGTCTTTACTTCCCTCACTTATTGAATTGAATTGAATTGAACTGAACTCTACCACTTGAATGTGGAGGTAAAATGCGTGTTATGTTTAAAAAGTGTGTTTTAACCGCCCTCCATATCACCTCAATGATCCTCTTAAGTCTAGGAGATCTAAATTTGTATGAGTAAACGAGACGAGGCCCTACAGTTTTTAGTGGAATCGGAACCACTTCTTGGAGAATATTTACTATGAAACATTTTTTCACCGTTGAAAGCCTACGTGCCAAAAAGACACTAAACTTCATCCGATGTACATCTATTCAGCTCATGTACAGTACCAATTATACACTTCCCAAATTTCATCAATCGATTCCCCAGTTTCGGCTCCATCGTGTCTGCACAAATACATATATATACACAGATATTTTGTAAAAACAACTTTTTCGAGTTTCCGGGATCTCAAAACGTAAAGAATTAGTCTTACCGCAATTTTCGCTTTCAGACCAGTTACTTCTCAATTTTACTTCCACATCCAGTGGAAGTATAGTAACGACAAAAAAATTTTTAAAAATTTTTATTGTTCAAATAGGCTTAGAATATCATGAAACGTCGAGATTTAAAGTTTGAGCGAAAAAAAAAATTTCTGTCTGTCGGTCTGTTTGTCTGTAACTTTTTTTTGTGCGCACGTTTACTCAGGAACCGTTTGAGATATTGACTTGAAATTTGGTACACATATGTACTTTAACGAGATCTAGAACTAGATTATATTTTCATCTGGTTCCGCCGAAGGGTTGGGGGTAAATTGGGGTAAATTTGGGGTAAATAGGTAAATCAAGCAGGTAAGAGTCCATAAAATTGGTATTTAGTATATATAAGAGAAGCTAAGGTCTCAAAAAAAATGTTGACATTAGCCACCCCCATTACTACCCCCATTATTAAAGGGGGTGAAAAAAAATAAAATTGTAATTTTACGTGTATACAAGAACCTATGGCCTCAATTTTTTTTTTACTTAATCCACCCCCACCCCCAACCCTCTACCACAAACCCAACTCCCACTATCGATGTGACATATCGTTTTATAGGTTTTTGGGGTAGGTAATTTCAAATATCATGTTATAAAGTTACTTCGAGTAATATGGATGCGCAGTAGGTTTCCCAGAGTATTATGGATGCGCAGTAGCTTTTCTCGAGTACCATCGATGCGCAGTAGGTTACCTCTAGTAGTTTGGATGCGCAGTAGGTTTCTTCGAGTATTTAGGATGCGCAGAGGCTTTTCTACAATACTATAGATGCGCAGTAGGTTACCTCAAGTAGTATGGATGCGCAGTAGGTTTCCCCGAGTATTATGGATGCGCAGTGGCTTTCCTTGAATACCATTGATGCGCAGTAGGTTACCTCAAGTGGTATGGATGCGCAATGGATTTTCCCGAGTAAAATGGATGCGCAGTGGGTTTCTTCAAGAAGTATGAATGCGTAGTGGCTTTCCTCTAGTAAATTGGATAAACAGTGGGTTACCTCGGGTAGTATGGATGCGTAGTAGGTTTTATTGAGGAAAACGCTTGACATAGAGGCTCTACTTCTATCCTGTAGTCCACGGCACAGAATGATTTTTTATATCCTTGTCATGCTATTTTCTGCGTATTACTTCTACATCCAGTTGAAGTACACTAACGCAAGAAAAATTTTTGAAAACTTTCATTGTACGAATAGGCTTAGAATGTTATGAAACCTCAATATTTTAAGTTTGAGTAAAATAAATTTGTCTATCGTGTCGGTCTGTCTGTTAGTCTTGTATCTTTTTGGTGCTCACGATTACTCTGGAACCGTTTAACTTAAAAATATGGCACACGTATGTATTTTAACGAGATCTGGAACTAGATTATATATCGATCTTATTCCGTTGCAGAGTTGAAAGTAAATGGGAGTAAATAGGCAAATAGGTAAATCAAGCAATTAGGAGTGCATGAAATTGGTATTTAGTAAATATAAGAGAAGCTAAGGTCTCAAAAATATTTTTGGCAATAGCGACCTCTATTACAACCCCCACCCCATTATTGAAGGGGGTGAAAAAAATATTGTGATTTAGTGTGTATACAGGAACCAGTCATCAAGAATCACCACCCCTACTACTGATGGGGCATTTCATTTTATGGGTTTTAGGGTTACGCGATTCCAAATATTATACTATTAAAGTTCCATAAACAATTATTTCCACTTAGTGGAGTACAAATATAGTATTTTCGTTGTAAGAGACTTAGATAGGAAGTCTTGATGTGGAAGTAGAGATTCCTTAGGCAGCGGTTTTTATGGGTGGGGAAGTTAAAATAATGCATTAAATAAATGAGAGAGTGACATCCGTACGCTAAAGTTATGCTCACCCTAGTTAACATTAATGGTGTGATGGTGTAAATTCTTGTTCAATTTGAAATTAAACTCAGACCGAATTCACGAGTTTCGCGTATCTGCGTATCTATAACATCGTTTCTCATAAGATGCAAAACTGGTGGTTCTATGTATCTGCGATGTTGTGCACGTTAAAAGGTGATGGCCTACACCAACGAGGAGACACCGACATACACCATGTTTGTTTGGAGGGTGTCTTCAGGTAATAATTTTTTGTGCCCATTGGAATAATAGCAGTTGATGATCAATCAATAATTCTCAAAATGCAGTGTACAAAAATAGGTATAAATCGTATAATCCACTATTTTAAACATAACTTTTTTGCATACATACGTATACTTTATATATTTACTTTATCAGTCTTATCACTTATTTTTTACATACATATTACGTACTTGTTTCTACGTGATTATTTTGCATATTTTATGTATTCATGTTTTATTATTATATTTATAAATTATCATGACTTACCATATGTACAAAAATGTATCTAAGTAATGGAATAATAAATACCTATCTATCTGTCTGTCCATAAAAAATGAAACGAGGAACTGGATGTTGAAACTTGGTCGAATCTAGATTCAGAACTAAATATTGATATTTTCATTGATAAGATAAGACATAAGTATAGAGATGTACGAAAAATCATAAAATAGCTAGTGAGCTTTTTGTATAATTGTTACACATTCCATAAGATACTCTTCGCAGCTTTCTTGTAAATAATGTTAGTTTTTGGACATTCTAAATTTTGTGATACCAACTGTGTTGTGAAAAAACAATATCTGAAAAAAATATGAAAAAAAAATGAAAAAAAACACCATCCTCTCTGAGGGATTCGAACACACGACCTTTGGATTGCAAGGCAAAACATTGGCCATTGGACCATCACACATTACTACAAAAATTGTCTGTAATGCATATCACTCGAGAATTATATTTTAACGTATTAGATATATTATTATGAAATATATATATTAGTAAAATGTATAAACAAAAAAAATTATAGAGAACAACATTTCGCAAGATTTCTATTTAAGTAGAAATGACAAAAATTAAGAAAGATATTTTTTTTTAATTTAAATGATTAATAACTTTTTTTGATTGATTTTTTCAATAGGGTTCTTCTTCTAGCTAACGCCAACTTACTTTCCAAATTTCAGTACAATCGGACTTTTCTTTCTTAAGTTATCGTGCTTACAAGAAACGTGACGGACGGACAGACGGACATTTTGAAAGTTGTTCAGAATTCGTTCACTAACATAATGATATGAAATTTTTTTCTCTGCTAGCGATATTTATGGTTTTAGAAATGTGCCGATCAAATGTAATATACCTACTCTTCGTTTTTGCGAAGAGTATAATAATAAGTCCATTAATACAAGAAATTATTTAACTTTAGAGTAAAAAGAAACTTTTTAAAATTAAACGTGTATGTAAATATAAAATTCATAGAAATAAAATAAATTTGTTAATTGAGGAAACAAAAATGAGATATTATGAATCTAAAATCGCTAAAAATATAAATTGTCTAGAAATATTTGGTACCATTGAGAGTCTCAATAGTGACCATATTGCTGTTGAAGGTCATTATTTTAAACCAAGCAGCAAACAAGCAATATTATAGACCAACCACTAAGACAAGAATAATTTCATGAAGTAGAGAATTACTTAATTACTTCCACATCCAGTGAAGTATAGTAACGACAAAAAAAATTTTAAAAATTTTTATTGTTCAAATAGGCTTAGAATGTCACAAAACGTCGAGATTTTAAGTTTGAGCGAAAAAAAAATTTCTGTCTGTCGGTCTGTCGGTCTGTCTGTCTGTAACTTTTTTGTGCGCACGTTTACTCTGGAACCGTTTGAGACGTTGACTTGAAATTTGGTACACATATGTACTTTAACGAGATCTAGAACTAGATTATATTTTCATCTTGTTCCGTCGAAAGGTTGGGGGGTAAATTGGGGTAAATTTGGGGAAAATAGGTAAATCAAGCAGGTAAGAGTCCATAAAATTGGTATTTAGTATGTACAAGAGAAGCTAAAGTCTCAAAAAAATGTTGGCATTAGCCACCCCCATTACCACCCCCACCTCATTATTAAAGGGGATGAAAAAAAATTGTGATTTAGTGTGTGTGTACAAGAACCAGAAACCTCAAAATGTTTTTTTACTTCATCCACCCCCACTACCACCCCCTATCACCACCCCCACCCCGCTACGGATGTGGGGTATCGTTTTATGGGCTTTTGGGGTAGAAGATTTCAAATATTATATTATTAAAGTTCCATAAACAATTATTTCCACATACAAAAATTTTTTCGTTGTGAGTGACTTGGAAAAGAATCTGGATGTGGAAGTAGTGATTCCTTGGACAGCGGTTTTTTGTCTTAATAGTTGACTATGAAGTCATAACTGCTTGAAATTAAATGCTTAAGATATTAGTATCTACTTTTTTAGCTAGAAGATTTCTTGTTTTAATATGTAATAAACAAACTAAATCATTTTATAAGTCAAATTAACCTAAGTTTTACCTAAAAAAATGCTTTTAGAACCGACAGACATTTTAGAGCTTTTTGCAAGGTAAAGATATATATAATATTGATGATAAGAACGACCTCCGAGCATTGAACTAAATAAGTAATTTGACAGGTTGTAAACTACTTAATTCTACTCCATTAAAACTTAAATGAAGTCGCAGCCACACTTTGGAAAATATTGGGCACAATTATTACCTTTAAGTAACCATAGAGTCTATTATCGCCTATTGGAAAAACTGACAACGTGTAAATCTAAATTACCATTAGAATTTACTAAGAAACACTTTAGTCTTTAGAGGCTAAATCTATGTTTGGTTCCCACATGTACTGCTCCAGGATTTTTCTCTTCATGTGCAAATTAGTTCCTGTGATACGAAAATTAGTAAATCGGTTTGATTACCGTCATAAAAATCTTATAACCTCAACTCAAGAGTGCAATTTTCAATAATAAAGTAGATATGCAGCATATTAAAATGCGGTTCAAACTATATAAATATTCTTCTAATTATTGTAGAGTTGTGACAAAAATTGCTGAGTGTAAAGAATTTGTAAGACTGGCGCAAGAGAAAGTGAAAAGCAAGTGACATTTTGCCTAAAATAACAACCCAGAAGGATGTGATGATTTATGTCATAATTATAGTATTTTTGAGTGATGAATTTGAGTTAAACAATTTTCCATAAGATGTGTTTGATGATGTCAGCAATAGGAAACATTTACCTTAAAGTTACCACAAATTGACTTAAATTAATAGGGCTATGTAATATTTCACCTCCTTAATTTCTTGATGCCTTTGCTTCCCTATTTTTCGAATTTACTTTCATTACATTCCCTATATTGGTATGTGGACAATTTAAGGTAAATCTGCCCATCACTAAAATGATAAACTAAATATTCTGACCTGGCAGGTCGAATTGAAGTAATTTGTACAACAATTAAACTGAAAAAAGTTGTGGGTACAGATATCCATATAATAAATAAATCGTTAGATGCTGGTATGCTCCAGCTAGCTTTAAAAATCGTAACTATAAATTTTTTGCTTAAATCTTGTGATAAATTGCAAATCTTGAATTATATGCAGATGGCCCTTAATAACCAACTTGGCTGAAATATTTGACAAAGTTCTCAAAGACAGGATTACGAAATTTATGAAAATGTACAAAATAATGTCTGTGAGGAAATATGGGATCAGGGAGGGTAAATCAACAGAAGATGCAATATCAGATCCCGCAACTAGTATTTATCAAGCTATCCCAGCATTAGCTATCATTAATAAACTACCTATATGCCTTCATTTCATCATTGGGAAAGTACTGACAAGGAGCGCTAAATTATTGAATAAAGTGCAACACCGGCCAACGCTCGGGCAACACCAACTTTGCCAATAATAATGGCGGTATAGGATTTTTAGCATTAACTTATTTTTCACGTGCCGTTAATGAAAAATGTGATTATTTTACTATTGCACGGAGCCGGTATATAGTAGCATACCTACTAATTTACGGGGATTGCAGATATAGTTCGAGATAGATGCAGAGAATGACGAATGTATCCACTACATAATACTGTAATGTACTATTTTAGAAAATCGTATCAACATAATTTATGCATTTTCGTAGACTTGAAGTATGCCTGCATAGCCAGTTTTACTGTAAAACAATATAAAATAGTCACAGGAAACCCCTGTCTCATGAAATATTTAAATTTTAAGAACGGATAATAGAATTTAATCTGAATATTTATTTGTTTGCAAAATTTCAAGATAGCAGGGTCATCAACAGTAATCATTAGTAGTTAATACAATTATTTAGTGAGTTAAAATGTGACTTTGTACAAGCATTTAAGAAAATAATATAAATTTATCTAGGTCTACTTCTCGATCGAAAGGAAACATGAATCCCTCCCATCTTCTCCTAAATGTTCGAAGGAGGTTATAATTATTATAGACAAGTCATTTGCATTCACTTTTCAGATATTGGCAAAAAAGTGCAAATACACAACAAAAGGCCGTCTTAAACACGTAGAGCCATCAATTTATCATAACAACACGGGAGCTATAATGGTTAAACAGTACTTTGAATTAGCTTTTTTGTTATTGACAAAAGAATGTTTTTATATATTTAACGTACCAACGAAGGTGAAATAATTCCAAGAATACAATAACAAATGGGTGTATTAAACGCAAAGGCCCATCAACTTACCATTACAGGAGAGACGATATAATGTTGAATAGTACTTTGTATTTGTTTTTCAGGTATTGGCAAAAGTTGCCAACACTTTACCGGTCATAAATCTAATGGCCCATTGCTTTGCCACCTACAGTGTGTTTACTGGGGTAAGTGATGAAAAAACCATCACTCACCCGAGGTTCTTCAAGGCACTATATTAGGACCCATTATATTCTCACGACATATATATGACCTTTTTAAACTAAACTAATGACACGACGGTATTCTATAAGAATGTAACTTGGCTAACAAAAGCGTGTTGAGTGGCGAGAACGCTTGGTCACATTCTGTCATATACTAGGTTCGATTCTCAGCTCCAGCACTGGCATTGTCTGTGTGGATAATGGATGTTGTTTGCGTTTTTCAAATGTGTAACCCCCTTCCGAACAGTTTAGGCTTTGGGGGTTGTCTAGTATGTGTGATGTGTTACGTGTATCTTTATATCCAAACTGCTTACAATAAATATATAAAAAACAAATTTCCTCCTCCCTAGACGTTATATCAAGATTCATTGTCATTTTGTACTAAATTGTGTTATTTCATTTTTTGAAAGTACATTTATAGTCCAATTAATAAGCCGGAAAATGTGGAAAAGTGGTGGAACAGCACCGATTTGAAAAATTCCATTTTTTACGTGTTCCCTAGACCACCAGGAACATACATCAGCATTGACCTCTGCATTAACTCCGAAGATGAGAAAATCGAAGTGACCCAAAAGGTAGCTGTCTTAAAAAAATTTATAAACTAATATTTCGCCTCAGAAATGGGCTCTAGGAAGTTTTTTGGCTCGCTCATCACGAAGGTACAAATTGAGAAATTCCATATTCTAATATGGAATTCGTGCCATTTCTTGATGAAAATTCCACTTTTCTGGGCGGAAATTTAAATATGAATATTGTGCTGCGGAAGTATGCTCTAGGGGATTTTTGGCTCGCTAATCACGATTCCGAGGTCAAAATTGAGAAATTTCATATTCCAGTATGAAATTCATGCAATTTTTTTATGAAAATTCCACTTTTTCGGGCGGAAATTTAAATACGAATATTGTGCTGCGGAAGTGTGCTCTAGGGGGTTTCTTGGCTCGTTGATCACTATTCCGGGGTCCAAATTGAGAAATTCCATAGTCCATTATGGGATGCATGCCATTTTTTTTATGAAAATTCCACTTTTTCGGGCGGAAATTTAAATATGAATATTGTGCTGCGGAAGTGTGCTATAGGGGGTTTTTTGGGTCGTTGATCACGATTTCGAGGTAAAAATTGAGAAATTCCATATTCCAATATGGAATTCATGAAATTCTTGGATGAAAATTCCACTTTTCTGGGCGGAAATTTAAATATGAATATTGTGCTGCGGAAGTATGCTCTAGGGGATTTTTGGCTCGCTAATCACGATTCCGAGGTCAAAATTGAGAAATTTCATATTCCAGTATGAAATTCATGCAATTTTTTTATGAAAATTCCACTTTTTCGGGCGGAAATTTAAATACGAATATTGTGCTGCGGAAGTGTGCTCTAGGGGGTTTCTTGGCTCGTTGATCACTATTCCGGGGTCCAAATTGAGAAATTCCATAGTCCATTATGGGATGCATGCCATTTTTTTTATGAAAATTCCACTTTTTCGGGCGGAAATTTAAATATGAATATTGTGCTGCGGAAGTGTGCTATAGGGGGTTTTTTGGGTCGTTGATCACGATTTCGAGGTAAAAATTGAGAAATTCCATATTCCAATATGGAATTCATGAAATTCTTGGATGAAAATTCCACTTTTTCTGGCGGAAATTTAAACATGAATATTGTGCTGAGGAAGTGTGCTCTGGGAGGTTTTTTGGGTCGCTGATCACGATTCTGAGGTCCAAATTGAGCAATTCTATATTCCAGACTGGAATACGTGCCATTTTTTGTGTCGAAATTCACTTCTGAAAAAAAAAATTATGTATGAATATTACGTGTAATTCAAAATAATTTTTCAAGTCAATTTTACTTTGAAAATAAAAGTTATGTATGAATACTACGAGCATTTCAAATTAATATACATGACATTATATTGTGTTGGTACAAAAGGTAGTATTCTGTGTGATTAAATAGTTCTTAATTTATCATTATTTTTTTATATAATTTACACCATCTAAATCAACCATAATGTCTGCAGTTCCAGGTGCCTCGCAATTATTGCAGTTGTTTCCATGAAAAAATTTACAAGTTTGAGAGCAATAAACGCCATTCTTGCGGCAACCACAAGCTGCTCCGCATCCAGTTTGGTAGCCACACATTATAACATCCATAATCTTTTTTGGTGCAGACGGTTCGGTTATCCTTACGGGATGCAAGACGCCGTCGATCAATTTCCAACCCCAATCAGTTGAATTCAATGTTGTGGTTCTGTTATGATGAGAATCTGTTAAGAAGCCGATTCAAGATTGCATTTGGTAGTACACTCGTTTAAGATGTTCTCTGAAACCATCCACGGTGGGAGGCAACGTGACTATATTTACCGTATTCTTCTTTGTTGATTTCATATTTTGTGCATTTTTTTTTTTCAAAAAAGTATTATATCTGGCCCTGTGCAGTTTTTGCTTCGCAGTCAAATTCAAGTCCGATTTATTTATTTTATAATTGTATAACTCTAACAAGCATTCTATTCCACCGTCTAATACTTGATTGATGTCCTCAATGTGATCTTTAAATGAATCTGTTATTTTACGCAAATTTGTAGACACTGGCATATCTCTATTCAAGATATCAAAAAAGCTTTTTTTGCCGCGATTCAAAAAGGCCGACGTCGTGTCACAGCCAGCGAGAGCATGTGCAAAAAGAATATGTTTCTTAGTGTTTGCATATTCTTTATCTAAGCTCTTTGTTGAGAATATTTTCCTACGTACGGTCCCGCTGCTGGTTTTTGGTTTCAGGAAATAAATCCCTTGGTCGTCCACTAATGCTGCCAAGATGACCAAAATATCGATATCTTCAGAGACGACAATTTTTTTATTTGGATACAGTCGCTTATGATAGCTTCAGTAGCAGTGGTCCGGTCAGCATCGCTTTTGCACATAATGGACTTGTATTTTTCCTGCATTAAGGAGTCGTGCAATAGTTTGATGAAATTTTTTTTATTACCTTTGTTGGAAAGAAATTTTCCTTTATCAACTGCCAGTTTAGTATTTTTATCAAATCTATATTCGACGGAAATGTGTTATGTTCTTAATCGTGTCCTGTATATATAATTTATTAAAAACATAAATTTTTACCAGTAGTATTTTCTTCCTTATATTCCGTTTTAAGGAACATGAATTTCAAATCCTTGCGAGGATAGATTCATTTTTGATGAAGAAGTAAAATGAACAAATGGTGACTTTGAAACTACTCTCCCACTCAATAGACAAATTAGAAAATAAAAAAAACAAATTTTCCACCCCCTGGGGGGAGGGGGGGTTCTAACCCTCTCAGGATGTCACAATTCACTCTTACCATTGTCCTTGATCAGCATCCTCGAAAACGGGAGTAAACGTCTTTAACAATAATAGGAAACAATGTTATACTCCCTGACAGGGTAGATTCAACCCTTGAGGGCGGTTGTGGTCTACTACCTGATATTACCTTTCACGAGCTGTTATGTCCCCATGAAAAAACAAAGAATCCCTGCAAACATAGTCGATGCCAAGTTGTCATATCAGAAATAAGCAAATAGGGGTGATTTTTAGCCGTTTCAGGGGGTGCGCATGACTAAAAACTTTTTTCACACTATTATTCGTGTTCAGCACCCTTGAAAACGAGGGGAGGAATATGTTTCATAACTTTAAATTTAATTATATATATTATATACATACACACACATAAACACATAAATATGTGCACAGATATAGTCTAACACATATACATATAAAAAAACATAGACAAATCTAATCAACAGTACTTCTGATGAGATATTTGGAATTACTTGAATTAGACCGCGAATTCGTATTCAGTGACCCAAACGATATCGCAGAGCACATTTTCGAGGAAAAACGTTAATATTTAAATTTTTTCTGAAAAAATGGAATTTTCCATGGCACGTATTTTATACTGGAATATGGAATTTCTAAATTTGGAATCTCGGAACCGTGATCAGCGACCCAAAAAAAACCCTAGAGCACACTTTCGCAGCACAATATTTAAATTTCCGCCCGAAAAAGTGGAATTTTCATTAAAAAATGGCACGAATTCCATACTGAAATACGGATTTCCTCAATTTGGACATCAGATTCATGATCAGCGAGCCAAAAAACCTCTTAAGCACTCTTCTGCGGTACAATATCCATATTAAAAATTTTCGCCCGAATAAGTGGAATTTTCATTAAAAAAACGGCACGAATTCCATACTGGAATATGGAATTCTTCAATTTGGACCTCTGATTCGTGATCAGCGACCCAAAAGACCCTCTAGAGCTCATTTCCGAGGCGAAATATTAATTTATAATTTTTTTTAAGACAGCTACTTTTTGGGGAACTTCAAACCCCCCTAACTTTCTCATCTTCGGAGTTAATGCAGAGGGTCTTGGGTGTCTAGAGAACACGTGAAAAAAGGAATTTTTCAAATCAGTGCTGTTCTACCGCTTTTCCACATTTTACCCTTATTCCGGCTTATTAAATACCTAGCATTTGATCAGATAAAAATGCAGCAATCAAATCAGCAATATGACGTCAATATAACGTCGCAAAATGACGTACTGGGCTGTAACATAATCATGATTCTTTACTTCATTGTCTCCTTTGTAGAGGTCAAAATGTATCGGTTCATCAAAAAAATGACGACAAAAAGGCGTAAGTCTGCTACCTGGATTTTGTTTCACTTGCATTTGGGCAAAGTCTCTATTGTCAATAGTATTATCTGTGGGTTTCTAAATTTTCAATTGCAATTTGTAATTTGCAGTTCTGTGATTGTAGACATGTCACTGATGGTATACAGATTAAGAAGATTCCTGAGCAAACCATTTTTGATATAAAAGATCTGCTTGATGTTTATAACTTAAAATATCCATTTGTCAATATATTTTCTAACAGTAAAATGATTTTGAGATCAGAATTAATAGCTGGATTTCGAGTTAGTTGGACTTTGCTTCAGCATAATCAGAGAGAAAAATGTATTAATAATTGGCCTGCTCTCAGATGTCAGGTCTTTATGAACAAAGTGAACAATGTTGTAAAATACCGAACAAATGACGAAAAGCGATCTGAAGATAATGTTAATAATTACATACATAGTAAACACAATATGTTAATTTTGAACAATTTTTCTACTTTTCCTTATACCTGACATTTAGACAACCATTATTACAACAACTGGTTTTGCACGTGGCATAACATGTAGTTAATGCAATATATTTTATCTTAAATTATCATATGTTAATTCTAATGAAGCTGAATCATTGATGGACCCAATAAAACTGGAATATTTATTACTTTTTTCAGAAACTGGTATATAATATATACATAAAAAAGTTTCGGCGACTAAGTATTTATCAACTAACCATTGCTAATTGTGAACCTATTAGTTCCGTGTTGTTCTTAATAAAAATGAAGATCGAAGTTGGTATAATGAGAATACCACAAGAATGTAAGTGTTATATATTTATTATTGATATATTTTATTTGTTAATTATTTAAAAATAAATGTTATTCTAATAAATTAATTGAATGTAAACTAGTAAGAAGTCTGTTATTGTTTGGGATACCTACTTAGCACCATTTCTGGAAAAGAAAGTGGTTTGTACCTACGTCTTTTTGTATACGTTTAAACAAGAATATTCCATTGTACATTTTTTAAATTATTATATAAAATGTTGTTTTAAGTAAACATTATTTTTTATAATTATAAATAGTACAGATATAGCTAATTGTTAGTTTTGTCAGATATTTATTACTTGAACATACATTTCAATGATTGAATTTAAAAAAAAATCTATTCATCATAATTATTTTCTCGTTAATTATACTAAGTACAGTCTATCTGTCATTTGACCCACGAATAATTCCTACAAGAGCTTTTCTTTTTTATACTATAGAGGGGCTTGCCCCTATCATTAATTGATGTTAACCAAAAAAATATGGTACCCGCTACGACCGCCATGTTAAAAAGATGACACTCAAAATAGTTTTCTCTCAATTATCTTCTTTCCTGTTAGTTCTCCCCTAAAATTGGATATTACCAATATTGTAGAAAATTAAAAAGCTATAGAACTTTTATTTAAACTATTTTTCTCTTTTATTAATATTTTACGATTTACAGCCTTCAGAATGGTGAAAATTTGTACTTTGCTGCACATTTTTGCAATTATCTCTCCTCGTTGCTCCTGTGTAGTAATTGGTTGTTTTCAATATTGTAGATCATAAAATTTCCCAAAACTTTTATAAACTGTAAACTGTATATAGAATTTTCTTCTACGGTGAACTGTTTTAAAATGACAGCAGCTCTAAATTTAAAGAATTGTGAATCATTGTTATAACTTGTAAATAATTGATAATGCAATAAACAAAGATTTTGATAAATTAATAATAATAAAATAAGGCAAACATACCAACATTGTTCCAAGAGGTATATTAAACAATCTGTTGTTTAATATACCACATCTTTGAAATAAACCCATATAAAAGTAGCAACTGGGAGCTATAAAAAGTATTAAGGGGGGCTAGATTTGGATGTCTTGCCGTCCACCTGAGAGTAAAATGTGCTGATATTAAGTGATGGGATTTCATCTTGTGGGAAATACGTGTTTTGCCTAGTTACAACGAATAATTCTTTCTGTATGTGGCAAATCATCTATGAAATTGTAGATATCGCTATTCCTTTGGCACGTTGTCAATAAGTAAATACAGTCCAATTAAATAGCCTTCCAATATTCTACACCAAATATTACCACCACAACTGCACTACCGTTTCCTGCACCCAACTGGAATTAGAATCAGACCAGGGATCTTTTTCTTAAATTAGGGAGTAACAATCAAAGTATTTTATCTATTTTCATCTCATTGAATTCTCTGTTTTTTTCTGTTTCTTTTCCTTTAATAGTTCTATTCTCTCAAATTAAAAATAAAGCCCCTGTATAGTAGTGACAAATGTGACAATGTAACAACTTTCACATTGAGAAAATCAAGACTTGCCTGTCTGCATAATTTTATTGAGAAGTGAGTTATCTTTATAGTATTGCACAAGCAACCGTGCGATGAAATTGTGCCTCCAGTCATAATTAGATCACGTAATCGATGAACTAAATAATTTTATAAGGATGGTATTTATACTTTGGCAGAATTCTCTAAAAATATTTTAATTACACAGACCCACAAAAAAAATCCTGAATAAGAATTAAGACCCACTTTTCTTTATGTTTTTCGGGGCGCTGAACACGAATCTGAGCATGTTTGTGAACGAATTTTCGAGCTAGAGGTCAAAATTGGACGAAAATCGTGAAAAATCTTGATTTGTGATATTTCCAGGTTCGAAATGAATAGAAGAAATTTGGGAGACATGGAAATATCATTTTTGGAAGAAAATACAGTATTTTCCAATATATTGCATTATTTGATAGAGCCTCATGTACGGTGAGCTCACTTTGGACCACACTATTATACAAAATTTCCGAGGATCTTGCTCCTATCAGTGGTTTATAAACATATTCATGTAGTTTGATGCGGCATTGTACTTGTGTTCGCGGTGCTGAGCAGAACTGCGTATGCGAAAAAAAAAACAATGAGAAGAGGCGGGAATTATATCTCGGGATTGTATGGAACACTCAGCCTGTGAGATTGGACTCTCGCCTGCATCGACTTGTGATGAAACCTGTTGACGCTTACCTTGGGACGATCTTGCATCCCTGTTACAATCACCTTTTTATTTGAGCGTTTCAGCATTTATTGATCTGAATTTATTTCTCTATTTTCAGTGTAGTAACTTAATTCGTTTATCAAAACGCATTCCTCTTTGGAGATAGTTATTTTTTGCTCGTTTCCTGACTCTTTTGTCATCGAATGATTTACGCAATAGATTTCTTTTTCGTTCATATGCCTCTTGGGTGGACTGTTTCTCTCTTTAATGACCAACAAAAGCCTGTCATCATATTGATATCCCATCTTCTTTGACCAGTGGTTGCTCTATTACATTCTTATCATCCGGTAAGAGGCACGATCACATGGGCCAGATCTTTTTTTGGAGTGATTGTTTCGATCTCTACTATACCATTCACAAAGGAAGCAAGGATATTTTGTAAATCCTGACTGTTGACCTAAATTCATGGAAGTAATTTTAAGATCACCACAAATTTGCCACTTATGTTCTTCATATTTTATTTTTTTCAACATCTCTAGATTGGTGCATTTTTCTTCCAACACTGTCGAATGTATGAGCACAGCGGCATATTTATTTGTATTAAACAATAGTACTCCTTTAAGGCTTCTCTTTGATGAGTCAATGAACAATCGCCACTCGTCTGCTTGGTATATATTTGGTTTTAACAAATTCATCAACCTGTTAATATTATTGCAATACACTGAATCTGAATCTTAAGAGAAATATTGTCGGAATGCTTTATCTCTATCTCGATAAAAGTAAGCCTTTGTACCTTTTTTCAAGACATTCGCTCGCAATCTGGAAGCCAATAATTCCGCGGCATCTTTTGGTAGTCCGAGGTCACGTACTAAGTCATTGAGTTCTGCCTATGTAAACTTGTGTGCTTCTTTGCTTTTTCTGGCAGATGAAGCGTAATCATCATCTCCAGAGCTATTTCCATCACTACTATCGACTCCTTCAGTGTGTGCAGTTCTGCTCATCACCGCGAATACAAGTACAATCCCAAATCAATCTACATGAATATGTTTATAAACCTCCGTTGGGAGCAATATCCTCGGAAATTTTGTACATTAGTGCGGTCCAAAGTGAACTCTCACCGTACCTGAGGTTTTATCAACTAATGGAATACAATGGAAAATACTATATTTTCTCCTAAAAATGATATTTCCATGTCTCCCAATTTTTTTCTATTCATTTCAAACCTGGAAATATCACAAATCCCGAGTTTTCATGATTTTCGTCCCGTGTTCAGCGCTCCGAAGACATAAGGAAAAGTGGGTCTTAATTCTCGCTCACGATATTTTTTTTTGTGGGCCTGTGTTATTTGCCCACTGGGCAAAGCAATATTTTAGCAATGTTCTAGTAATGTTTGTTATCTTGGAAACTGTGACATTCTAGCAATTAATATTTAGTTTGCTGTAACTTTGATGCAATGGCCCTAATGTCCACGTGACAATATTGCATCTTGCAATGTCATATCGCAAAGTACCGGCAAGGTTCATGAACACTGATGACAAAGCTGAGCAACTTTGCAGAAACCTCCGATTAAAGAACTTATATCTAGATACATAATGGCATGAATTTTATGATCCCGAAAAACTCCCAATCTAAGGCACTTCTTCCCATAAGTTGCTGATTGGCCCATCGACGTATTCGCGGCCGCTCGTACACGGTCGGCTTCAGTTCGATTGTCATAATCTCAGTTTGACAGTTTTGACAGTATACGTCATTAATGTTAATAAGTGTTTTTCGTGTTTTTCGATCAAAATGTGGTGAAGAAGTCTTTTTATTTTAAGTTGTGATTTGCCTAATACCTAAGTAATATTCTCTGTTCATATTTAGACAGTTTAGTGACAATTTAGTGCAACATGCAACAGTGCTGTGCCATTTGCAGAAATCGATCGTTTCATAAGTAAGTAGGTCATAGTCGTAACATGATGAGGTTCAGTTTATAGTTTTAATAATAATATTATAAATAATATCCTTCCAATGCATATTTCCCTGGAATAAAACATCTTTACCTATTGTATTTTTTCAATCTGCGTTAATATTCTTAGAAGTTAACCAACGATTATCACATAAAATAGGTACAATATTGTACATTTTCCCTTCTACACATACCCGCCTCTGTTGCCTATGGGATGTGATGTTCATCTATCCATTTTAATGGATATATAATGTGACTATGTTAGGAGCAAATAAGGTATATGAAGAAAAGGTAGCCATTATGTATCTAGATATAAGTTCTTTAATCGGAGGCAGAAACAAATCAAATATTCTAATGAAGCTTACCTTCGAGTTGCAAATGTACCTTATATAAACTTTTCCTTGTAAATTCTCTATAGGTTTATTATCGGATGATCTTTGAAAACAATAGACGAAATGATCTTCACTAGTACCGTCACCGTTTTACCATATGTATGTACAGATCGAAACAGTTATATGTATACCACTTCACAATGATATAGAAAAAAAGGGCAGCAGACATTCTCTCCGACGCGACGTGTTTGACAGAGTGGATATAGGGCATTAACAGTTCTACCGTCTATCCCCCTTTTCTATTTCAGTGTATTATATTGTTTATTATTTGTGTACAGTGTGTCCCAGGATAGATGTAACAAGAGGTGTAATGGACCAAAAATTTTGGAATTTTGGAATGGTATTTGGGGATTGAGTCCTGCTTGTTGTAAAACTAAAGTATACCAAAAATGACTTGATTTGGTGTTTTACAGGGTGTTTTATAAGCAAAGTTGTAAAAATCACCACTAATAAAGTACCTTTATTTTTCAAAATATGAAAAAATTCCACTAAGAAAAGTTATTTAGAATGAAATTTTATTCCTCTATACCAAATTTCAGAAATATAAAATTATTTTTTTGAAACTTCCCATTTTTTGCGAATTAAGAGTGGAATTCATATTTAAAGTTGTGTAGGAGCAAATGTTAATCATCCACTGCTTTTCGCATAGCCTACTTTTAGCTTCTATTCACAAAAAATAATTTCTATGCAGTTTTAATTGAATGGTTCAAAATAAAATACTAATTTATTGAAAAAATGGGAAGTTTCAAAAAATAATTTTATATTCCTGAAATTTGGTATAGAGATATAAAATTTCATTCTAAATAACTTTTCTTAGTGGAATTTTTTCATATTTTGAAAAATAAAGGTACTTTATTAGTGGTGATTTTTACAACTTTGCTTATAAAACACCCTGTAGAACACTAAATCAAGTAATTTTTGGTATACTTTAGTTTTACAACAAGCAGGACTCAATCCCCAAATACCATTCCAAAATTCCAAAATTTTTGGTCCAATACACCTCTTGTTACATCTATCCTGGGACACACTGGATATGGAAAAATGGCAATGGAGATCTTATGGACAATTTTTTTTTAAAACCATTTTTATAGCAAACTCCTAGTACCTCATATTTGAATTTTTACCCATTGATATCTGGGTTAGGATAGTAAACGCAGTATATCTAATTTACAAAATAAAATGCGAACGCTTATGTAATAAAATAGGAGGCTATCTTATTAAGTTATTAGAAAGATGACAACTATTTTTATTCATTAATTGACTGATTAATTGATTGATTTACCAGCATGCGGAAGGCATTGCTGCCACTCCCAGGATTATACAGCTGGACCTGCTACGTCCACGCTGGGTTGGACTAAGGTCCATGCTTGTTGCCAGCAACGAGAGCCACATGGCGCATGGTAAAGAAATGTGGGAGGGAGGTGTAGGTATTTGTGAGATGTGTTACCGCATTGGGTCGTGAGGGAGCGTTTAAACTCCTTTTTTTGTGTTTTTGGTTCTGGACTTCTACCTCTTCTGAGTCTTCTTGTGAAATATGTTGCCACGTTGTGTCGTAATATGCAGTGTTTATGCTCCCTTTTTATGTTTCTGCTTCTTCGAATCTTCTTTTTGTGAGTCTTCTGATTCCTCGGTTTCCGATTGTGGTAGAGTATATATCGTTGCAGTTTCTTTGTGGTGTTCATTTTTTTATCCTGATCCTCTCAGATGTTGTTCTCTGCTATTTTTGATTTGTTGATGTTCGGTGCTAGCGCTTTCTTGGGTATGTCCCCAGTACTTCATTGCATACATTTCTATCCTCCTTTTAATTGTCTTTCCTCCTAATAGTGTTGACGTTTTATGTCACTGTTTTCGTCTTGTTGTCTTTGCGAGTAGTTGGACGATGTTTCTTTCTGCTCTTATCAAAAACTTCTTCTGTTGAAAATAAAATCATTTGGTAATTAGGTATCTTCTGTTTTTCCACCAAAATCAATGTTTGCCTCTCATATGCCCGTTTTTGGTATATTTTTCATAGAAAATCTCGAGAAATGGTCATTAGACTTTGAAAGAGATGCCCGTGCTGCGGCTAAAAAATGTTACTGTTATTACACTAACTACTTTGTTCTATGTGCACTATTACACTAAGTATTTTAAAACTCTGTGTTTGAAATTCTATTTTAACTTTCTGGAATAAGTGAAATAATACACTATACAATAATTCAAATTTTCAAAATAGAGCACACATAAAAGACTACAGGTAATAGGACACCTTTATCCCCGAAGTCTTAAAGGTGGCGGTGCGGTGGTTAAGAAAATTTCGTAATTCGACAATTTCTCCTATATTCCTGAACGGATTGAAAGCCTACCCCCCCTCCCCCGATCCTTGGGGACAATGTTTTTCATAAAGATTAAAGCCTAAGGGACAATTTAAGACATGTCCGAAAAAAAAATTGGCTGCACTTTCAAAATGGCGTCTGTTAAAAAAAAGTGCAAATACGGTTTTTATCATTTAACACAAAAACTAAAAAAGATGGAGAAAACTTTCCGACAATATTTGGATAGGAGTTACCATTTTCCAGATAAATGATTCAGCTCTTAAAATAAAATATAAAATTCAATATAAAACGTAATACTACGGGAGCCCACCCTCACTGTCCGTGCACCCCCCCTATCCTTACGGACAGTATTTTTCATAAAGATTAAAGCCTAAGGAACAATTTAACACATATCCTAAAAAAAACTGGCTGTACTTTCAAAATGGCGTCCGCCTAGAAAAAATACAAATATTGTTTTCGTCATTTAACACAAAAACTAAAAAAGATGGAGAAAAACTTTCTGCACAGAAAACAAAGTGCGTACAATTTTCTATAATCTTGTTCCTATACAATATTTGGATAGGAGTTACCATTTTCCAGATATCATTGTTACCATTTTCGAGATAAATGTCTGCAAATTACAATATTATTTTTATTATTAGTTTTTTTTTCAGTTTATTTTATTTTTTGTTATGTTAATAATATAAAGTTATATTATACGCCTTACAATAATTGTCACAGTTATTTCCTCTAAGTGATTTACCGATATACGAATTTCCATGTTTTCTTAATTTTGGACTCATTTATCTGGAAAATAGTAACTCCTATCAAAATATAGTATAGGAACAAAATTATAGAAAAATTTATGCACGTTGTTTTTTATGAAAAAGTTTTTGTCCATCTTTTTTAGTTGTGTTAAATGACAAATACAACATTGACAATAGTTTCTTTTTAACATATGGCCGCCATTTTGAAAGTACAGCCAGTTTTTTTTCTTTTAGAACATGTCTTAAATTGTTCCTTAGACTTTAATCTTTATGAAAAACATTGTCCCCAAGGATCGGGAGGGGGGTGCACGTACAGCTAGGTAGGGCTCCCCGACTAGGGATAATGATGAACTGGACTGTCAGGAATATCAAACGGCACGTGTAACAGAACGACGTTGATTTGACAAGCCTTTGTAAAACTTATTTTGAATTACACCCGCTACAAATTCAAACACCAAAGAAGTCATTGCACATGCTGATCACATGCATTTATTACTATCCTCCTTTTATAGTTAAAGTATAGTATAGAAGCCTCTACACAGACTTCGGTCAATCTAATCAATAAGCAAGAATAAAAAGTTAATAAAATGGTGGTCATCCTCAAACCTACTACTTGCAAATTCCTTTCCATTTTCTAATACCAGAATGAGTACCTTAGTTTTAATAAAAGTGCGATAAAACTCTTGAATCAAACTCTTTTTTTAATATTTTTAATTTGTAAATATATAGTTTTTTGTACTCGCCCATCTAATAGCTAGGTAATGTTTCCAAATGAAGCATTTCCGGATCTATGTTTATAAAAACTTTTTACCTTATTTTAGTTCAAGGAAGGCGCAGAAGAGATTTCAACGCTTTTTTGAAACACTCTTTATAATAAAAATTTATTCTTACATGGTACCTACCACTGAGACTTAAAATATCTTTGTTATTTTACTTCCACGTCCAGTGGAAGTATAGTAACGACAAAAAAAATTTTAAAAATTTTTATTGTCCAAATAGGCTTAAAATGTCATGAAACGTCGAGATTTTAAGTTTGAGCGAAAAAAAATTCTGTCTGTTGGTCTGTCGGTCTGTCGGTCTGTCGGTCTGTTGGTCTGTCGGTCTGTCTGTCTGTCTGTCTGTCTGTCTGTCTGTCGGTCTCTGTCTGTCTGTAACTTTTTTTTGTGCGCACGTTTACTCTGGAACCGTTTAAGATATTGACTTGAAATTTGGTACACATATGTACTTTAACGAGATCTAGAACTAGATTATATTTTCATCTTGTTCCGTCGAAGGGTTGGGGGGTAAATTGGGGTAAATTTGGGGTAAATACAGGTCAATCAAGCAGGTAAGAGTCCATTGGTATTTAGTATATACAAGAGAAGCTAAGGTCTCAAAAAAATTTTTGGCATTAGCCACCCCCATTACCAACCCCCACCCCCTTATTAAAGGGGATGAAAAAAAAATGTGATTTAGTGTACCTATGTACAGGAACCAGAAACCTCAAAATATTTTTTTACTTCATCCACCCCCACTACCACGCCCCTATCACAACCCCCCACCCCACTACCGATGTGGGGTATCGTTTTATGGGTTTTTGGGGTAGAGGATTTCAAATATTATATTATTAAAGTTCCATAAACAATTATTTTCACATACAAAGTTTTTTTCGTTGTGAGTGACTTGGATAGAGAATCTGGATGTGGAAGTAGTGATTCCTTGGGCAGCGGTTTTTATTGTCGAAACAAGCTTTCGCAATGGGCAACTCTCGATTACAATTTTCGTTAGTTTCGTAATAGTTGTGTTGAAGATACCTTAATAATATTTTAAAACAAAATTGATATATCACCTAATCTGTGTAAAGCCCGTTCACACCTGAGAGACACTGTATATTTCAGTTTCGACATCTCTCCCTAGTAGCACCATGAGCTAAATTTTGTCTGCGAAAACATTAGCTGTAATTTGGGTTTGAAATCTCAAAGCGTTTTATTCCAAATATTTTTACTGCTATAACATTGCCGTAACATAGTTAAACAATCAAATTATTGCAATTGCTATTTAGATTTCTAGTCAGCTGCAATATACATTCTAGAACTTTTGCAACAGCTCTATGGCAGCCAGAACAACTAGTAGTGACTCTTTATTATACTATATACTTTAAAGCTGAAAAAAATGCGGTTTGACGGCTAAACAATATTTTCCACATTTGTGGCTGGTGATTAGTATTTGCAGCTGCATTTAGCTGCCAATTTACTGTCAACTAATATTTAAATTAGAGGTCATATTTTCTGTCCACGACGAGAACTGAGAAGGGCAGCCATTTTGAACAATATTTATTTTTTTTACATTTATTACCATTTACTTTAATTTTTATAGTAAAAAAATGCTGTAATATTCTCTAGTGGACACAACATTAAGAATTTAGTAGACTGACAATTTTCTGGTGAAATACATAAAAAATTATAATTCTGAGGAGATTAATAGTTTTGTAAAAATAGAAAATGTCCGAAGCCCTTCGAACATACAGAAGTATCACATATACATTTAACGAAAAAGTGAAAACTGCAATTTTGTGCACGATTCGTCCTCAAAATCGTCTTGAAATTTTTATAAGTACATGTTCATTTTCATATTAGTATGCAATAATGTCTATTAAAGGTAACTGTGAAGCCAAATTGTTTATCATATGTAGTTCCAAAAAAATATACAGCTCAATGACTGTAATCTGGTTCTTCCACCAGCCAAATAACTACAGCTATAAGGCTATAGCAAGCAACATTTTCAAAGCAAGAAAATGTTGTACTACTTTGACTATTACAGCGCTGTCGCAACCTTATTGCAAGGTTTCCGCGGTAGCTACTATAGCTAAATAACTGCCAGTTCTTGTTGCCGCAATGTTAGCGCAGCTTTATTACAGCTTCTTGTGCTACTTGGTTGTGTGTTTGATCAAAAAAGTAATATTTTGCTTTAAAATTATAACATAGTTTATATAACATATAACAGTTTACAGACCTCCGACGATCACTCTGTATGAAGAATGTGGTTCAATTTCAATGGAGAATATCCTCCGATGTTATTTTTATAGGTTCCAAATTTTAAATTTAATATAAATTATCTGTTTTAACAGATATTATCCGATTGCTTTCATTCATTTCTATTATTAAAAATACATTACTATCTTTCTATATAACATTTTAAATTAAATGCAGTCTACACTAAACATGCTGGCTTATACGCTTCTGGAGATCACCTTGTATGACAGATATGTCCTAATTTCAATAAGGAGTATTCTACCATGCTATTTTATACACAGTGTGTCCCCAGATAGGGTACCGTACTCTTGTAAACTTTCTTATTTTTGATTTGCCGAGAAAAGCAATCCTTGCTTATCTTAGAAAATAATAAACAATTGCCAAACTTAAGATAAATTTTACGGGGTTTTCTAAAAATTAGAAAATATGAAATCGACTTTAAGCAAACTACCTTTTTTTTTGCATATTTATTGAAAATTTTATTTATCAAAGTTTTTTCAATTAAGAAGAAAACCTTAAATCCAGAATTTAGTTGTAAAATAAGCAAATAACAATTTTCAAAAAAATATAATATTTTATTCAACTAATTTGAAAACTATTCCACATGTAGACCCCCTACTAGTACACATTTTTCTAATATTTTTCTAAATTCTTCATGTACAGATGAGATTAACATGAAATAATGCAATGGATTAATGTCAATGTCAGTGTAATAGATATTTATTCGTATTTTGTATTTTCTATAAAAATATTAATTACTGATTATTGAATTACG